>OX421961.1:50516170-51226170 GCA_949128115.1 Anaspis maculata
CAATCCGGCGCTGTGATACGTACACTGACTGGTGCGATTTCAACAGTAACTAGTGTGATTTTTTTCACTTTGTATAGATAGCGTAAAGCAACTAGCTTAGACCCATTTCAGCTGCGTCTTGATTAATTGGAACTAACATTGTATGTGATAATCAATAATAATGAGCAGCGATTCTGGAGAACACGCGATCTTTCTAGACTCTTCCCATTTAGTTGCAGCGGTACGCTTTTTGATTCTGCATTTTGTGATACTACAATGAAATTTGGCATATACAAACTACATAAAATTTCAAGTGATTTGACCCGCAGCACTCAAAAATTTGTCCATCAGGGGGCGACTGGGGGCCCCTCAAAATTTCAAAATGTCAGAATTTTTCCCATGCGCCATTCAGTACCGCCCTATCTACCGTACAGGACCTAAACAACTTTGTTCTTGACTATCATAACATTTTTGTCATGTCAATTCCATTCTTCTTATAGAAAAAAAAAAATTTCTTTGCCTGGTCAACGAAATGAAAAATATTTTTTCCTTGGACCACCAATAGGTTGTTGAGTAGTTTTTGTGCGATCATCGGTTGATCTGCATCCCCTTGATCCATTTATGGAGAGAAAACTTTTGCAGTGCTATTTTTCAACAAAGGAGTGACTTCAACTTACCATTATCTTCAACATTACCTTTTTCAGTGTTTTACCTCGGTAAGTATGATTATTGTTATACTAATATATAGCTTGAAGTTCTCTTTAACGATGTGGATGATGAAACTGCCTCAGATTCCACCCGGAAGCCGTACATAATAATTTTTCTGCAAGGCCGTCAAATTTGGCATTTTTGATTTTCTAGCGGGAGCGGCCAAAATACACACCACTCCGCCCAAGAGCACCGGTTCACTCTAGCGGAAAACGATATCCACGCCTAACAATTTTGCATTTTGTGATACTGAAATGAGAGTTGGTGCGAAAGTACCGCAACCGGTACTCTTGGGCGGAGTGGTGTGTATTGACATTTTGGCCGCTCCCGGTAGAAAATCAAAAATGCCAGATTTGACGGCCTTGCAGAAAAATTAATATGCACGGCTTCCAGGTGGAATCAGAGGCCGTTTCGTCATCCACACCGTTGAAGAAAGCTTCAAGCTATATATTAGTACAATAATAATAATATTTTAGGGATAAAACATTGAAATAGGTAATGTTGAAAATAATGGTAAGTTGTGGTCACCCCTTTGTTAAAGAATAGAACAGCAAAACTTTTATTTCCATAAATGAATCAAGGGGATGCGGATTTATCGATGATCACACAAAAACGACTCAACAATTTATTTGTGGTCCAAAAAAATATATATTTCTCGATTTGTTGACCAGACAAAGAAATAATTCTTATTCTTAAGAAGGATGGAATTGACATACCGAAAAATGTTATGATGGTCAAGAACAAAGTTGTTTAGGTCCTATACGGTAGATAGGGCGGTACTGAATGGTACACGGTAAAAGTTCTGATCTCTTGAAATTTTGAGGGGCCCCCAATCGCCCCCTAATGGACAAATTTTTGAGTGCTGCGGGTCAAATCATTTGGAATTTTACGTAGTTTGCATATGCCAAATTTCATTGCAGTATCACAAAATGCAGAATCAGGTTCATTTTGCTAGCGTACCGCTGCAACTAATTAGATAGCAGTGTACAAGTGCGGAGCTGTGGACATTTCCAGAATATTCGCGATGGCTTGGCGATTGAAATACTTACGTGGAGACTTGAACATGCGAGTAAGACACACCTGTAAGACACACCACCAATTTTGGCGGAAGTGCCGGCTTCACCGCATGTTGGGATTGCACGCGAAAGATGTGAGATTATTCGGGAGTTACCTAGAAACTATTTGCTGGGTCACTGTGGAATTTTCTGGAGTAGCTATGGAACATTCGAGAAGACTAGTCGGAGGTATAAATGAGCACCATGGATACACAATAAAGATTGTTGTTTTTGCATAAGTTTTGCATTCAACAAAATAAAGCGGTCATCAATAATTCTGAACTCTTGATCTGAAATATACATCAAGTTCGACGACGGCTGAATCATCCCAAGCACAAACAACAGTGAAACCTGTAAATGCCGTCAGAAGAACAAACAAATTCGCTAAATTCTTCGAAATGAAATCCAACGAATCTTGCGCCCAGTGAATTTTGTGTGGGGACAATAAAAAAATCGGAAAAAAAAATCAAAATGTAATCACAACGTAATACCTCGGGCCTGAAAAGGCATTTACAATAATTCATGCATCCTCGGGAATTTACTGAACTCTTTGGATCTGGTGGTGGCCTAGTTTTAGGTACCTACGAGGGTACCTAAATATATCACTGCTATAATAACAAAAGTTTCTTTGTTGACTTTATTTTGAATTTTTTGTAGATTTCGTTGTGTGCACTCGTTATCATTACTTTATAATCAGTGCTGGCAAAAACCGGAAAAAATGAAAACCGGTGTGAATGAAAAACCGGTTTTGCCGAATGCCGAAGACCAGTTTCGGTAAAACCAGTATTGAAAGTCTACTCCGAAAACCGGCTCTAAAAACCGAGGTATATCTAATCCCGGTTCCGAAACCAGCATTAGAAAGTCGGCTTTCACCTTATCAAAACCTGGGTATTGGAAACAGGCTCCAAAATAATGTTATTTGCTCAAAAACGCAGGTTTAATTGAAAAGTTGAGCTTCCAGATTTGGCTCACGAGGAAAGCTGATAATAATATAATGATAAAATAAATGATAATATTGATAGTATATTCGTTGGGCCAGTGGGTAGGTCATGTGTACATTTAGGTTTGTACCTGCCTACAGTTTCTCACAATCACCCCAACCGTTGAGCCCCAACTCAACACCCCATCGTTGCCTATGAATTTGATATTTTATGGCACTTTGCTACATATAGAGAAAGGTGCCGAGCCGAAGAGCAATGAAACAATAAATCGTGGAACAATGACTACTGCCATACTCTTCTTGTGCAGTAGTGCACATTCGTAAACATGGGTATTTTTAGCGCACTTCTCCAAACGGGAAGGCGCTTTTGTCCTCGCTTTGTCCGTCCGTCCGTCCGTCCGTCCCTCCGTCCGTCACAGCATCTAGTCCTAGACGAAAAGGTTTTTGCGAAAATTTTTTACTCCATTGGGTAGCTCATGACCTTGTTTCCCGAACCAAGAAAAATCTTGACGAAATAATAATAAACAATGACAATAATAACAATTTAGTGTGACGCGGCATCGCCGTTGAATGCCGCATTTCAGAAGCCGGCCTGATCTCGAAAGTTATCACATGCGAGGAAGTACTCGATCTTATCATTTTACAATAATACATATGCGGAGTTATACAGGTGTCCCGAAAATACACCGACAACGTTCCAGGGCAGCTCCCTCTCATCAAAACAAGAAAAAAAGTTCCCATAAATATGGGTCCGGAAAAGCTTCCTAATGGAGCTACGACAGGCCCCCAAAGGTGGGGCCCTGAAGATGGTGCGTTTATTTAATATTTCCGAAATCGTTCAAGGGGAATCTATCAAACTTGACACATTTAATAACCTTCTTATGCCCAACAAAATTTAAATGCCAAACAAAAATGAAGTTGCTTTGAAATAGTTTTTCTTAAATCATTCTTCAACATTCCATAATTTCTTCTTAAATTTGGAAAAAAATCACATTAAAAAAAGTTAGGGTTATTTTTACCCCACATCTCAGCCTGACCCACCCCTGGTAAATTATCTTTGAACTAATCTCGCCTCATTTTGCTGAGCATAAGGAGGTTAGTGGATGTGTCAAGTTTGATTGATTTCCCTCAAACGGTTTCGGAGTCATTGAATAAAAACCATCTTAAGGGTCCCACCCTTAGGGGCCTGTAGCTCCCTTAGGAAGCATTTTCGGACCCATGTTCATGGTAACTTTTTTTTCTTGTTTTGATGAGAGGAAGCTGCCCTAAAACGTTGTCGGTATATTTTCGGGACACCCTGTATTCAGAGGATGATTTGAACTTCATGTTAATGAAAATTTCACATCGGTGCGAGGTGCAGGTCAATAGTTATCAATTTTCGAAAATGACTCTGAAGCAACGGCTCGGCCGCAAATGATTATTCGTTGCTTGCTGGTGCTTGATATCCTTTCTTCCGAACAAAACGGAATTCAATACAGAAAATATTTCAACTCGAATGGGTAGCTCATGGCCTTGGTACGCGAATCAAGAAAAATTTTGCCGAAATAATCATGAAAAATTACAAAAATAACATTTTGGTGTAGGGCGGCTTCGCCGATCAAGTGCTGGCATTCGCGGTAAGATATAGAAAGTTGCGATATGCAGGCAACTACAATTTTTGAATGGAATAGATCACTACATGTACGGGATTATATTTAGAGAACAATTTAAACTCTCTTTTGACAAAAATTCCACTTCGATCCGACCGTCGGCGTCGGGTCAATTGTTATCAATTTTTGAAAACGACCGCAAAGCTACGGCTCGGCGCATACACGACCCTATAAATTTAAAATCAGACGTGCCGAAATAGTATTTGACCATTTTGAAATAGCCACCAATACTAGGTACCTGAAGGATAATGGCTCTCAAACTACGAAACATGTTCGCTCAATAACAAAAAAAAGTAGGTAGGTCTCGAGGTAGGTATCACTAAAAATCATGTGACAGACTATTATAATACTTATTTTTCAAAAATGAACCAGATATTCGTGTTCAGGAGGTCGAAATCAGTTGGGAAACATTTTTTTATATAAGTAACAGAATGACGCTTATGTGGCCGGTTTGTCTGTCTGTCTGTCTGTCTGTCCGAGTCCGTGCAGAAATTAAGACGCTGTACTCCTTTTCGAGAATTGAAACAAGAGTCTTGGAACTTTTTCCGTATAATAGCTGATGTCCCCAAGGGTGGCCAATGGGAACCACTTTTGTTATTTGAATCAAAAGGAGAAAAAGGAAAAAACACTTACTGAATGACCCAGGTTTTAGAATCCAAGCCAGAATTGGAATATAAGTTACCTTTGTCTCGTATGATAATTTTTATTTTCAAGCCAAATTTCATGATTCTGCCACTATCTTGGCCTCCATATTGAAATCTCTTATTAGCGGAACGATTTTCATGATCTTGGAACTTACCCTTGTCTAGTACGATCATTCTGATTTTCAAGCCGAATTTCATGATTCTGCCGAAATTTTGGCCGCCATATTGAGATTTTTTGCCCAAGTAACGGTAGAGAACCCTAATCACGTAACATCTTGCGTTCACTAATCCTTCAAAAAGGAAGTGCGCTAGTGAGTCTATGCCTATATTCGCTTGTTATTTTTTCCCGCCCTCATCTAAGCTGAAATGTCTTTGTTCAAAAGATCAGGTTTTACTCTATAGTGAAATAAAATCATACCACATTCATTTGTTAATTTGTTATTCATTCTTTCGACATTCGACAGTAGCACCATGAGTGAAATTTGGAAGTAAATAGTTCAAAAATTTGTTATGGAAAATAAATTTGAAAAATTGACTCAGTTATTTTTTGTAGTTATATAGTTATTGCCTGTTGAATGCAGAACATTTTTATTGATGAATACTTCATTAACATAATACCAATACCATAATAAATAGCTGATGATTTCTTGATCTAAGTATATTATTTGGTATTATTATAATGTCCATTATTATGTTTTAAACAATTCTTTACTTATACACCAGGAATCAAAGCGGCATAGGTGATGCGGCCCTTCTGGTCATATTCAGATTCTGGTCATAAATCTGTCGTGGATAATGATTCATAACCCACGAGTTGGATCATGATCATGCTTGCTGAAAATCAGAAGTACGTGAGTACATTGACTGCGTTTCTATCGCAGCTTTCGATCCGCTCGAGTTTCGATCGGATCCAGAGAGGCTTCAGTCAAGCGCGTTTTTATCGTCGCATGTTCGATCCGCTTCACTCAATCTTATTTCCTATTTCACTACTTCAGAATTAGGTTAGAATTTAGGAGCGACAACAACATGGTTTAAAACGCTTCAAACTGCGCCAAACCGAAAAAGATATTGATTTTGAATTTTCTTGGAGCATTTTATTTACAATTAGTGGAAGACATCCCTTGATTTCGTAAAAATTACGCTTTGTTTACAAGTTGATCATCTGTCATTTCGATCCCATCCTGTTTACATCGGGTGAAATACGAGCGGATGCAAGCCTCGATCCGCTCGACTCAAGTCAAGCCGGCCAAAGCACCGGATCGACTTGAACTGCTCGATCCGATTGAAATCTCAATCCTGACCGTTTATATCGGCAATTTCAAGCGGATCGACTCGATCGGATCGAAAGCTGCGATAGAAACGCAGTCATTGACTGTCCATATTACAGTAGACGTGGATGAAATTAAAAAAGAAGCTTGATCACTCTCGGGGTCAGTTCAATTGGGCGACAGGACGAGAGATCCAAGCAACTCGACGATTTCACTTCGACCATTCTCAATGGCCAGATCCAGTGGAGTCTTGCCGTCTGAGTTGGGAAACGTCAAGATCGCTCCGTTTTCAATCAGATACTTGGCAGAATCCAGCATTCCTTTGGCCGCGGCATCGTGAAGGGGAGTGTCGCCATCTTGGTCCACGACGTGGATCCTGGCGCCGTTTTGATGAAGGAATTGCACCACGTCTACGTGGTTTCTCGCAGCCGCGGCAAACAAGCTCGTATTGTCGTGGTCGTCCTTACCATCAACATTGGCACCTTTGTCCACTAGCAATTTGACCACATCTAAATGACCCTCTCCAGCAGCCACCTTCAATGGCGTAAGGCCGTTTTGAGTTCGCGCATCAATATAAACTGGAAGCATCAACGTTGCACTTTATTCGAACGCACAGTTCCCATACCAAAACTCACCATTTTTGAGTTTGAGCAATATCTCACAGACCTCAGCATGTCCATAGCACGCCGCTTGATGCATCGGCGTGAATCCTTCATCATCACCATCTAATGTGGCACCTTTGTCTATCAGCAACTTGATCACATCCAAATGACCTTTTTGAGCAGACAATATAATTGGCGTCCGGCCGTTTCCAGCTCGCGCATCAATGTCAACTGGAAGCACCAATGTTGTACTTATTCAAACGCACAGTTTGCAAACCAAAACTTACCATTTTTGAGTTTGAGTAAAATTTCACAGACCTCAGCGTGTCCATTGAATGCCGCTCGATGCAACGGCGTGAATCCTCCATCATCACAATCCACTGTGGCACCTTTGCCTATCAGCAGCTTGACCACATCGGAATGACCTTCTTGAGCAGCCAATATAATTGGCGTCCAGCCGTTTCCAGCTCGCGCATCAATGTCAACTGGAAGCATCAATGTTGCACTTATTCAAACGCACAGTTTGCAAACCAAAACTTACCATTTTCGAGTTTGAGTAAAATTTCACAGACCTCAGCGTATCCATGGGACGCCGCTTGATGCAATGGCGTATATCCTTGATTACTACCATTCAATTTGGCACCTTTGCCTATCAGCAACTTGACCACATCAAAATGACCTTCTTGAGCAGCCACTGATAATGGCGTCGCGCCGTTTTGAGTTCGCGCATCAATATCAACTGGAACCATCAACGTGGCACTTTATTCGAACCTACAGTTTTTCAATTCAAAACTCACCATTTTCGAGTTTGAGCAAAATTTCACAGACATCAGCGTGTCCATTGAATGCCGCTCGTTGCAACGGCGTGAATCCTCCATCATCACCATCCACTATGGCACCTTTGCCTATCAGCAGCTTGACCACATCCAAATGACCTTCGTGAGCAGCCAATATAATTGGTGTCCAGCCGTTTCCAGCTCGCGCGTCAATGTCAACTGAAAGCATCAATATTGCACTTCATTCTAACACACAGTTTCCAAACCAAAACTTACCATTTTCGAGTTTGAGTAAAATTTCACAGACCTCAGCGTGTCCATAGGATGCCGCTTGATGCAACGGCGTAAATCCTTGATCATCACCTTCCAATTTGGCACCTTTGCCTATCAGCAACTTGACCACATCCAAATGACCTTCTTGAACACCCGCTATTAATGGCGTCACGCCGTTTCCAGCTCGCGCGTCAATGTCAACTGGAAGCATCAACGTTGCGCTTTATTCGAACGCACCATTTTTCAAACCAAAACTTACCATTCTCGAGCTTTAGTAATATGTCACAGACCTCAGCATGTCCATAGGACGCCGCTTGATGCAGCGGCGTATATCCTTGATTACTACCATTCAATTTGGCACCTTTGGCTATCAGCAACTTGACCACATCCAAATGACCTTTTTGAGCGGCAGCTATTAGTGGCGTACAGCCGTTCCCAGCTCGCGCATCAATATCAACTGAAAGCATCAACATTGCACTCTATCCAAACCGACAATTTTTCAAATCAAAACTCACCATTTTCGAGTTTGAGTAAAATTTCACAGACCTCAGCGTGTCCATAGGACGCCGCTAGATGCAACGGCGTGAATCCTTCATCATCACCATTCAATTCGGCACCTTTGCCTATCAACAACTTGACCACATCCAAACGACCTTCTTGAGCAGCCAATATAATTGGCGTCCGGCCATTTTCAGCTCGCGCATCAATGTCAACTGGAAGCATCAACGTTGCACTTTATTCGAACGCACCATTTTTCAAACCAAAACTTACCATTTTCGAGTTTGAGTAATATCTCACAGACCACAGCATGTCCATAGGACGCCGCTTTATGCAACGGCGTATATCCTTGATCACTAACATTCAATTTGGCACCTTTACCTATCAACAACTTGATCACATCCAAATGACCTTTTTGAGCGGCAGCTATTAATGGCGTGCAGCCGTTTCCAGCTCGCGCATCAATATCAACTGGAAGCATCAACGTTGCACTCTATCCAAACCGACAATTTTTCAAATCAAAACTCACCATTTTCGAGTCTGAGTAAAATATCACAGACCTCAGCGTGTCCATAGGACGCCGCTAGATGCAACGGCGTGAATCCTTCATCATCACTATTCAATTTGGCACCTTTGCCTATCAACAACTTGACCACATCCAAACGACCTTCTTGAGCAGCCAATATGATTGGCGTCCGGCCGTCTCCATCTCGCGCATCAATGTCAACTGGAAGCATCAACGTTGCACTTCATTCGAACACACAGTTTGCAAACCAAAACTTACCATTTTCGAGTTTGAGTAAAATTTCACAGACCTCAGCGTGTCCATAGGACGCCGCTTGATGCAACGGCGTATGTCCTTGATTACTACCATACAATTTGGCACCTTTGCCTATCAGCAACTTGACCACATTCGAATGACCTTTTTGAGCAGCAGCTATTATTGGCGTGCAGCCGTTTCTAGCTCGCGCATCAATATCAACTGGAAGCATCAATGTTGCACTTTATTCGAATGCACAGTTCCCAAACCAAAACTTACCATTTCCGAGTTTGAGGAAAATTTCACAGACCTCAGCGTGTCCATATAACGCCGCTCGATGCAACGGCGTGTATCCTTCACCATTACTATCCAATTTGGCACCTTCGCCTATCAGCAACTTGACCACATCCAAATGACCTTCTTGAGCAGCCAATATAATTGGCGTCCAGCCGTTTCCAGCTCGTGCATCAATGTCAACTGGAAGCGACAATGTTTCACTTTATTTGAACGCACAGTTCCCAAATCAAAACTTACCATTTTCGAGTTTGAGGAAAATTTCACAGACCTCAGTGTGTCCATTGAACGCCGCTAGATGCAACGGCGTGAATCCTCCATCATCACCATTCAATTTGGCACCTTTGCCTATCAGCAACTTGACCACATCCAAACGACCTTCTTGAGCAGCCAATATAATTGGAGTCCGGCCGTTCCCAGCTCGCGCATCAATGTCAACTGGAAGCATAAATGTTGCACTTTATTCGAACGCACGGTTTGCAAGCAAAAACTTACCATTTTCGAGTTTCAGTAAAATTTCACAGACCTCAGCGTGTCCATAGGACGCCGCTTGATGCAACGGCGTATATTCTTCATTACTACCATTCAATTTGGCATCTTTGCCTATCAGCAACTTGACCACATTCAAATGACCTTTTTGAGCAGCAGCTATTATTGGCGTGCAGCCGTTTCCAGCTCGCGCATCAATATCAACTGGAAGCATCAATGTTGCACTTTATTCGAATGCACAGTTTCGAAAACTAAACTCACCATTTTCGAGTTTGAGTAAAATTTCACAGATTTTAGCGTGTCCATAGGACGCCGCTTGATGCAACGGCGTGAATCCTCCATCATTACCATCCAATTTGGCACCTTTGCCTATCAGCAATTCAATCACATCTGAATGACCCCTTTCAGCTGCCACTGTTAATGGCGTCGAGCCGTTTTGAGTTCGCGCATCAATGTCAACTGAAAGCATCAACGTTGCACTTCAATCGAACGCGCCATTTTTTAAACCAAAACTCACCATTCTCGAGTTTGAGTAAAATTCCACAGACCTCAGCATGTCCATGGGCCGCCGCTTGATGTAGCGGCGTGTATCCTTGATTATTACCATTCAATTTAGCACCTTTGCCCATTAGCAATTCAATCACATCTAACTGACCCCTTTCAGCAGCCACCATTAATGGCGTCACGCCGTTTTGAGTTCGAGCATCAATATCAACTGGAAGCATCAACGTTGCACTTTATTCGAGCGCACAATTTCTCAAACCAAAACTCACCATTTTCGAGTCCAAGTAGAATTTCACAGACCTCAGCGTGTCCATTGGACGCCCCTTGATGCAACGGCGTGTATCCTTCATCATTACTATCCAATTTGGCACCTTTGCCTATCAGCAACTTGACCACATCCAAACGACCTTCTTGAGCAGCCAACATAATTGGCGTCCAGCCGTTTCCAGCTCGCGCATCAATGTCAACTGGAAGCATCAGCGTTGCATTTTATTCGAACTCACCATTTGTCAAACCGAAACTCACCATTCTCGAGTTTGAGTAAAATTTCACAGACCTCAGCGTGTCCATAGTACACCGCTACATGTAACAGCGTGTATCCCTCATCACCAAACCATTCGGCAGGTACTTTGGCCGCATCCATCCTCGCTCCGTTCTCCAAAAGCACCAGAACCATTTCGTGATACCCTCGTTGGACGGCCATAAGCAAAGTTGTTCCGCCGTTGGAGTCTCTGGCATTGACATCGTAAATTTTTATCAGTTTTGGCATGAATCTCAAAGCGTTGTTTTCGACAGCTAGGAAGAGCAGATTAGTTCCATCAACAAATGTAACGTTCGGAACTGTTCCTATTTTACTGAACATAGTTTCATAATTGAACTTTATGCTGTAGTAGCACAGGGTCAGTTCGTCGCAATGAGTAAGTTTGTTGATGTCACAGTCGAACTTCCGTAATATGACCTCGAGCGAAGACAATGATAGCGATTTGTCGGCATAGTTAATGGAGTCCCATTGGTGTATCGAATCGACGGCGAATGGATCGTTGTGTTCCAGAAGACACTCGAGTATTTCCAAGTGTTTGGAATCTTCTTCAGTTGCTGTATGGCTGATGAAGTATCCTGGCATAGAAGGCTTTATAAGTTGACGAGTCGTACCCCATGACGCTGCTATGTGTAACGGGCTGCGTCCTCCTGCGTCTTTACAAGTAAAATCTTCGCATTTGCGTAGAAGTTGCGGGTTTTTGTAAAGAACCGCCAGGTGCGCCCCACTGTTTATTGCTAAGATCACATCAAACATCAGACGAACACCATTGAGTTTCTCTTTGAATAACATTCGGATGTGTTGTAGGTTCCGTGAAAACCAAGATGCCGCCAAGAACTCTGCGTAGGTCCTGTGCGCAAACACGGCCATTCCTATGCTGTTGACTACGAGCACTCTGACTATCAGTCCTACGGGATCATCTTCGCTTTTGAAGTCTTCCAACAGTTCGGTACAGTCAAGCTTCAGTTCGTTAAAGTCAATCCGGTCCAAACAAGCTTGTAACGCGGCAATTTCGTAAAGCTTCAGACGCAACATTTTAAAGGTTTTGCGATGCTTCGGATTAGTGTTTGCAGCTTTCTCTTTCTTGAAGTAGCGATCAAATTTACTTTCTATGAAGCTACGGTAAATATTTGTCACAGTCACAATCTTCCCCTGCAAAAACTCTCCGGGATTCTCACAAAATATCTCCGTCAACATGTACGCTTGAAGCGGGACTCCTGCGTCGAATCCAAACATTGCGATGTTCTCGAGAATTTTTTCCAGCACCATTTCAAATTCTTCAGGATCGCATTTGTCCTTGAGCTTTTGATTCACGTAGTTTTTTAGATCGGCATCGCGGAAGTGCGTCAAGGTTAAAGCGAACGTGTCGAAGGCGTCCTGTAACATTACCGAATTGTAAAAACGACAAGCAATCAGTTGTCTGAAGCCGTGCTTTTGGAATTTGCGAACGGCTTCTACGACTGCTTGCGCTGCGTCTTCGGAGAGTTCATCGAAACCATCCCACAATACAACAACACGACCGGCTCTTGCAAAGCTTTGTGCAACTTTTTTGTCAAAATCATTGGTTACTGCCGAAAAGTACGTGAACGGATCAGTATCAACGTCATTCTCAAATAGTTGAAAGTGTTCATTCAAATCGATTTTGATAGACCAATAGCTTCCAGGTGTGTTTACTTTGAGGAAGTCCAGCATGACTGACTTACCCATTCCAGGGTCTGCGCATAGTATGTTTAAATTGTTTGTGAAATGGCTGAAGATTTCGTTATCACTGACTGAGTGCTCATTTTCATTTATGCGATATGGCACCAGCTCATTCACTTTTCCTTTGCTCCATATCCATTCCAAGCGACTCTGGTCGATGAAACGTAGATAGTGGATCACGTTTTCCGAGGAACCCGATATCAGTTGATCGAGCTTGGCTTGTTCATCGCAAAATATGATCAGTTTTTTGGGCAAATTTCCTTGTTCCAAATAATGGCTTGAAGGTCCTTCCAAATAATGGCTCGAAAGTCGAAGGACAGGTGCACCTGTCGAAATTAAATATTCGTCAATGTGTACAACGGTTTCTGATTTGATGTGTTTTCTCAGTGTTGCAATGTCTGATCCTTCTATTACAAATATTCCGTCACAATGCACGACATCCACCTTCAACAATACTTTGTGTACTGTTCTACTAACGTAATATTCAGGCAAACGCGATTTCAGTTCACCAACAAGTGGTGGATCATCAACCATCCGTAACAGTTCCGTAGCTGTGATATCCAAGGAACAATCCAAAGCCAGCAAGTCTTTGATTGAAACAATATGTCTGTCTTGCAAATGTATTTGGAAGTTTTCAGCAATACGATCATATAAATCTTTTGGAACATCACCTAATGCGTTGAACACCTTCCAATCTTTGCTCAATCCATGATTGCTGCTATTCAACAAGAATTTCTTGCGTTTGCCTCCATAGTTGCACAATTCCATTGCTTTTCTTACCGTGTCATTCGAGGTGTCATTGCATCGGACGGCTAAAGGAACCAAATTCAAATACCATGATTTCAACAAACTTTGATTCGGGAGCAACCCAAATCTAGTCAACAAATCAGAATCTTCCACGGCTGCATCGCTTATGATGCCAACGTTTAGATTTTCAATAACAGTGATGTCGAAACACTTGACGGCGTCTTCGAACAACTTTGCTTTGGCATTCCCCTTCATGCCCGGCGGGAAATCCAAAATGTATGGATTCAAAATCAGTTCCGCTAGTTTAACTCTGACATCATATTTGCTCAATTTGTAAAACCCATAATCACCTCGACACCAGTATTTAAAGTACATCAACAGGTTTGTGACAACGTTATGGTCGCCGCATAAGTCCATGAGCACCTCACGAAGTTTTGTTTCCACATCTCTAGCGTGCATTTGGTTGGTGAACAGGGCAAACTTTTCTAAGAACTCGGGATCGATTTCACCACCTTGGAATTTGAACATTGAGCTTTCGCCATCGCTTGAAGTGTCAAACAAACACATGGCATCGTTTTTCGTCATCGCCTCAATGCTCTTAGTTACGGTGATTTGCGAATTTGGCATCAACATTTCGTCGACTCGGATTTCTTCCTTGCCACAGCGTTGCACCAAGGCCGGTAAAAATGAATTGGTGTAGAGAACGAAACGGAAATCATCAAAGTTGTTGGGGTTGTTGACTTTGATCCTCAAGAAATCGTTGCTGTAACGTTTCAAGCTAAAGTTACCGCTGCTACCTGTCATGGACCCGAACGAAATGCTTCTTGACCTGGAATTGTGTTTCAGCTGTAAGGCATAGACACGTTTGACTTGGTTCGGTAGTTCGAGTTCCACGACGACGTCATCGAAATCGCCGAAATTCTTGTTGTTCGTTGACAGGAGGAAGTCGATTACTGAATCGTCCAAAGCGAACTTGACAGCGTAGTAGGCGGCGACGAGGAACTCGTAATCTTTTCCATAGTCGATGACGCCGTCTCTGATAGGGAAACACTGCAAAGCAGTTTTTGTTTTTTAAACAGTTCTTCCCATAATTTGGGTGGGTAAATTTAATACTCACTTTATTGTCCGACTCACACATTACTTTTCAAGTTATTTTAGCACACAAGTGATCAAGTTATTCTCATCACACCTTGAACATTATTGAAGATAGAAATTCATATACCTATCCAGAAAAAAGTCCCGATAAGATAAAATGGCAGGAACCGTTATCTTTGATAAACATCAGGTGTGGCACAGAGTTGCGATAGATCAAACAAATAAATAATCGATTCAGTTGATTGACAAGTACTAAGGTAGGTACTTGTCCTTAAAACATTTCCCTTAAAAACAAGTGTTCATGCACATTGATCCTCAAACACCAATAGCCCTTCTAGGTAATACGGGGCAGATAAGATTTGACCTGAAAATTGATAATAGTTGTCTCTGTACTTACTGGATTGATAACACTTTTGTTGAATAAAATCACATAATAAATATGTACCAAACCTTGAATAATCAGCTCTTATAAGACCAATTATTATTATAATATAATACTTATTGTTTTTAAAACAGTTACAGTTACAGTTACAACAGTACAGTAAGTTTTTAGCAAAGGTTCGGAATCAAAACAGAAAAGTAATTCCTAAGTAATAAATAAATTTTGAATTGAATTAGTATGACCCAGCCAGTCAACCTAGCAGTGCCAAAAAGACAAAAGAAGCATAGAGGCAAACACTGAATTAGAAAAAAACAAACAAAAATTAGATTATATATTGAGTATTATTACTTATATACCTGTTATTGTACCTATGCTTCCATACCCATATTCTTTAGAGACAGCCGCAAACAGATAAGTAGCCGAAACAGTCGATCAGAAGCCGGTTTGGTTGCCAGCACTAAGTATTTATAATTGAATATTTGATACAAACATACCTCTATTTCATACTATACCTCAAAGATATTCTCTTCAATTCCAGCTTAAATGATGTAAACACCAGAAATCTATTCAATATGCTACATACTTGTACAAAACAAAACTACTTCAAATTCAACAATAAAATATATTTACAAACCTCGGGTTTGAGTATGGGTTCACCACTATCACCATTATTAGCTGAGATCTTTATGACATGGCTAGAGAAAACTCTCATTTCTACCAGTAACCTTTTCAAAAATCATATCATCTACTGGTACAGATACGTAGACGACATCATTTGTTTATTCCAAGGTAACCAGTCAGATCTAACAGATTTCCTCTCATTTCTCAATTCATTACATAATAATATCACTTTTACCTTTGAAACAAGCAACAACAACAACATTTCTTTTTTGGATCTAAACATCTCTATCATTAATTCAAAACACGTTTTTAAAATTCACAGAAAACCGACATTTAAAGACACCATAATTCCTTTCGATTCATGCCACCATCAAACTCATAAGTTTTCAGCACTCAGTACTTATATTCATCGGCTTTTCAACACTCCCCTTACACCTGAGGATTTTTCAGCTGAACTCAATATCATAAGACAAATTGCATCCAACAATGCATTTCCCCAAGCAGTCTTCGAATCTTTTTACAGAAAAAAGCTCTTAAAACATCAAATAAAAAACAATTTCAGCTTGACTCAAGAAAAAACTCCAACAATTTATTTTTCTTTATCTTATTTTGGCAACATCTCTACTTCAATTTCACGTTTCTTTAAACAATTTAACATCAATATTAGTTTCAAAACACCTTTCACTTTAAGCTCCCATTTAGTAAAAACCAAAGACCCCATTGACCCTCTAAATTCTAGTGGAGTCTACAAATTAACTTGTTCTTGCGGCAAAATATATATAGGTCGCACAATAAGATCTTCCAAAATTAGACTAAATGAGCACCGCAGGGAACTACCTGCGTTCGATATAAAATCAAACTTTACAAGACATGTAGTTGCCGAAGGTCATGATTTTGCTTTTAATTGTTTAAAACCAGTCCAAAAACTTGACAACAGACACCTAATTGAATTTTCTGAAATTTTGCAAATAAAAAAACAATACAATCTTGATCCAGATAGCCTCCTCAACGAACAAACCGATTTTGACAACATCTACATTATACCAGCTCTACTCCCAATTTTATAATCCTCTCCTTCATTTTCTTTTGTTGTTTTACCTGTTACGTCTATTCTTCATTGTTACATCATTACTTAGACATAAAGTTCTATGCTATGTCAAATTAGTTTTGAAAATGGCTTTATACATTTAACTAGCCGAAACTCGAGTAAACAATATAAAAAACAAGTGGAGAAGACTTATTTACTACAACTTTATACTATACAACTCCATTTTGAGCACCATGGATCCCTTTATCAATTTCATATAATTTCGTCTTACCACTTCACGTTATGGGGTTATTTGATTCAATTTTTTCTGCAATATGTACATTTCTAGGGCATTACGAAAAAAAACTAGAGCGAGAGTTTTCCGAGAGTTCTCGGCAAAAACTCTCGCTTTCGCTCTCGCTCTCGTCGATGAACATGCGCTCTCGTCTCGCTCTCGCTCTCGGTTTCGGGTCCGAGAACGAGAGTGAGAACGAGAATTCTCGTTCTCATGCGAAGCTCTAACATAAATTATTGCACTTGAATGTATCGGTCTATACTTGGCTTCGCTGTTCGTGTTATAGCTATCAAATCAACTCAGCACTCTGATACTCAGCCGCTGCTTCACAGGTATACTCGTTTCTGCACTACAGAATATTTCGAACGGCTTTCAGAAAAGTCTTGAAGGTTCTCGTCATTCCTACTGCCGCATATTCCATCTGTATTCGCGGGAGCTCTACAGAAGTCTATTTATTGGCTTCAGATATACCAGCAAAATCTCGATGCACGGCTCCTCCGCCAATTGTGGAGTTGTGTCTTATTCGCGCATCGTGGTCTCCAGTAGTTTCGTAATAATGCTTCCATCTCGGACCTGTTCGTCCCAAGCAGGATTTTAGTTATCCCTCAATACTGTTCAAGTCAGTCGAGGTAAACAACTTTCATCTCGATACTAAGGCCTTCGGGGATCTTCATATCTTGCGGTGGGGATTGTACAGCAACACAGAGTCATCGCTTGCTTGAAATCCTCATGAGCTGGCCTCCAAGTTGTATCGCATTTTCATCCAGTCGGTCGCAATACTGTAATACTGATCTGTCGTCGTACTCGTCTCTCGTGTACCGGGTGGGCCATAAAAAGCCGCGCTCGGAATTTTTCCTTCTGAAATTTTTATTCCGCCACCGATTTTATCAAACTTTTCAGCATTGGATAGCCAATTGAATAGGCTAGGCTATCATTTTCGTATTTCAAAATGACCAACATATCAAAATTTAAGATGGCAGAAACAATTGAAAATAGGCCTTCTTTTGTTCTCGTTGCTCTTTATTGAAAGTTACCAGAAAGTCAAAACAAATAATGTATTATAAAGGAATAGACCTTTCTCGTCAATCCAAGACCACAACTGATAAAATCGCGTCATCTGCTGAGGAGCTATTGCGAGTTGAAGCTAAGCCTACTTTCGGTTTTTTTTCCGCAGAATTGACCCATGTGTCCTGCCCGCCAATCCGCCATATACTTATTTCTCAACCGATTTTCTCAAGTTTAGTATCAATGGCTAGGCAATTGGACAGGCTACCTTTTTCATATGAGAAAATGATCTACCTGTCAAAATCCAAGATGGCGGAAGCAATTGAAAATAGAATCTCTTTTGTCCTCATTGCTTTTTAATAAAAATCAGCAGAGAGTCAAAGCCTATAATCGTTATGGAGGAGAAGATCTTCCTCGATAGTTCAAGACCGCAACCAATCAAATCGATTCATCTGCTGAGGAGCTACGGCCAGTTCAAGCGAAGCCTACTTTCCGTTTTTCTATTCCAACAAGGACGAATAAGGTCCATTTTCAATAGTTTTCGCCATCTTGAATTTTGACATGTATTATTTTACATGAAAATGGCAGCCTGTCCATTTGGCTAGCCATTGATGTCAAATTTGGAAAAATCGGTTAGGAAATAAGGATATGGCGGGCAGGATTCCTAAATTGGGGTCATTTATGCGGGAATAAGAAACCAGTAGGTTGGCTTCGCTTCAACTCGCCGTAGCTCCTCAGCAGATGACCAGATTTGATTGATTGCGGTCTTGAATTGTCAAGGAAGGTCTATTTCTTTATAATAATTATTGGTTCCGACTTTCTGCTGATTTTTATTGAAAATCAATGAGGACAAAATAAATTCTATTTTCAATTGCTTCCGCCACCTTGGATTTTGACACGCACGTCATTTTCTCATATTAAAAAGATAGCCCGTCCAATTGGCTAGCCACTGATACCAAATTTGAGAAAATGGGTTGAGAAATGACCAAATGGCGGATTGGCGGGCAGGATACGTAAATTTGGATCAATTATGCGGAAATGAAAAAAACGGAAAGTAGGCTTTGCTTCAACTCGCAATAGCTTGTCAGCAGATGACCCGATTTTACTGGTTGTGGTCTTGAATTGACAAGAAAGGTCTATAGACCGGAGAAGTGATGACGTCACAATATGGCAACATGGCCGGCAGTTGACATTTTCTGGAGGCCAACGTCACATGAACGTGACGTTTCTATGTTTGGTTGTGTTTGGCATGACATTTTCTGGAGGTTCACAACAAAAGTCACAAAAGTCAGTGCAAAATAGCAGTGAGCATTGCTGAAATTGCCAGCCTAAGATACAGCCAGCGTCATACAGGCGGACTTGGTTGCAAAAAGGCCAGACATAGCCCAACTCATTGACAGAGAGCTGCGCAAAGCTGCACTCAGAATCACCAGTGCCTACAGATTACAGAACGGTTCCGCATGATGCAGCCCGAGCGCTCTCGGGTATCCCACCCTTCGCCCCGATGCTTGCGATTAGAGGAAACAAGCCTAGGAGTGCCCACCAGCAAACCAGAAAGCAGAAACAAGGTCAGTGAGCAGTTCGTCGAGCAGTGGCAACGGCAGTGAAACGCCTTGGTACAAAGTTGGATGAAAGAAATACTGGGGACCCTCAAAAGCCTCAGCGTCGGGACAACGCGGAACACGCTCGTTTTCATTGTAACGGTCCATCAAGGCAGCGAGAAGACCTCGAAGAAAAACTGAGCAGGAGAATCGCCGTCGACAATCTCGTTTATGAGATGCTAAGAGGCAAAGAGCAATGGATCGCAGTGCAGTTTATAGTTAGCAGTTTTTAGTTTATAGCAATATAGTTTGATTTCCTCCACCTGATATAGCCCAAAATATGAATCTTTTTTGTATATATCCATCTCCGTTATTTACCTTCGCAAAAATTTGACAAACACATGACAAACACAAACAGAGAAACGTCAAGTGCATGCCACGTGCCGTGCATCCCACGGTCATGTCACGTTTGACGTTGGCCTCCAGAAAATGTCAACCGCCGGCCATGTTGCCGTGTTGTGACGTCACACTTCTTCGGTCTATTCCTTCGTAATACATTATTGGTTTTGACTTTCTGGTAACTTTTAATAAAAAGCAACGAGAACAAAAGAAGGCCTATTTTCAATTGTTTCTGTCATCTTCGATTTTGATATGTCGGCCATTTTAAAATACGGAAAATGATAGCCTATTCAATTGGCTAGTCAATGCTGAAAAGTTCGATAAAATGAGTGGCGAAATAATAATTTCAGAAGAAAAAATTCCGAGCACGGTTTTTTATGGCCCACCCGGTATATTACCTACCCATAGTTGTCTTGGGTCATGAACGTACTGAAACTAGCAATTCCTGGTTAATTCTTCGGTCTACCAAACTGCGGTTCACACAGAATGCGAAGCTCACGGTTAAAAATCATACGTGCCAGAAATCAGGGTCGCCGAGAGCTTCGCCGGGCCCCGATGTCGGATGTCATTTACGGGCCCCCCTTTCTCGATTTTTTTTTCAATAACAATAATAATAATAATACAAGCATTACGTATTTTCCGCAAATGAAGCAAGAAGAACAACAAAAATCAACAAAAATTGAGTTTCTTGCTCAACTCTACAAAATTTCCTCAAAGTTTTGACATTTTTGGAAATGAATTCTGCTATTCCAGACAGGCAGTGAAAAAATCAGATCTTTGCTTTTGGGTTATTCAATTTTTTTTCCATTTTTCTTGTTAGTGGAGCTAGAAAAAAATTAACTCTCGCTCACGGGCCCTCACGGGGCTCCGGGCTCCGATGATATGCCACCTCCTGAACCACCCTCTCGGCGGCACTGCCAGAAATTATCGTGTTGAGCGTGAGTGCCAGCCTGATAAGCTATTGGGAAAAGCTGTAGGTAACGATTCCAGTCTCGCTGATATTCCTCGACGACCTTCGACAGGTATTGTTCCATCATCCTGTTGCACCGCTGACACCGCGCCGATATATTCCATCAGAACGTGAGTGGAGAGACGTTCTGGTTTTGTGTATTCCGAGCAATGCACAGATCCCTTATTGGAGCACATTCGATTCGAAATTTCTTTTCTTGGTCCAGGCTCCAGTGGTACTCTGGATCGACTTATTATGTCGCTGACCAGTACTCGTGTTAAGATTGAAGCCTACTGGTTGGGCACTTGGGCAGGGCGTATGCTTCTAATCACTTGCTGGAGTACATAGTTCATGGTGACTGAGATGTATTTGTTGTCATCGTCTGTCATAGGACACGTTCATGGCGATGCGTTCAAAAAGTGTCTCCGTGCTATCCTACGTCTTCAGCTGTTCTCAACTATGGGTTCTTGTCCGTTTACTGGCTGCACATAGAAATCACACGATCGACACCAGACTTCCACGTCGTTGCAGTAGTTGACCCAGAGAACCTCTCGTGTAACTTCGCCAACGTCTTGTTAACTTCAAGACGTCCCTCGGTAGCGGCATTGTGCCCTTCCCTCAGGATCTGCTTCACTCGTTCATTGGGAAGAACCAATTGCGAAACTTCCTGCTTCCCATCCTTGCTTTCTCATACTTTTCTCAACAACCCTTTCTTTGTTCTCAACCAGCTTCACTGGGTCCAGAGACCCCCGAGCTCCCGTCCTTCTTCTGAGATCTCTGCTTATTCCGTTCTGTTTTGTCCGAGCCCATTTCTTCACTGAGAAAAATGTCAATTGGGAGTATTAGAATTCTAAATACAAGTAGGTACAATATTCCCAATAAAAAGTTGGACGGCTATTTATCTTACAGCAGTTATAATCCAGATCTTGCTGAACCAATCTTATAGTAGTTACAACGCAACATTTCAAACTTTATAAAAAAAATTTTATAGCAGGTAAGGATCAATTTCATTGCTATTATGATCTCTGTCTTATAACTACATTATTATTTTGTATTTTAAATGCTATGAAATGTTTCCTGTTGATATAAATTCATTTGCATTTCCAATATATCTGTGGCTTAGACAAAAAAGGCCAAAGTGCAAAATGTTGGTCGTGAGTAAATGAGACTTAGTAGAGACACTAAGGGACATCGTCCACCCATAGCCAAAGTATAAGCCAAACTCGAGTGATGGGTACCTATAGACGATGTCCTTCAGTGTCTGTACCTAGTGCCATTTATATACTTACATCACCAATTTTTGGCACTCTGGTCATTTTTGATCCAAGTCACAGGATATAAGTGATTGTGCAAATTGGGCTGGCATAACATAAAATTTTTTGAAGAAGATTTCGGCCACCATATACAAGAGTCTTTCACAGGAGTGAAGAACCAACTAATGACAAAGTGCAAATGGCGACGGCAGCCTTTCGAGGTGTCTCGTCGCGTCGATCCAATAAAGTCATCTATTTCTTGGTATGAGATTTCTTATAAACCGCACTCTCGATTTTATCACCCTTAGAAGTCGGCCTTCATACATCCCACGTTGATAATAAATCTAATTATTTCAACAATTTGACGATCTACAAATCCAAGTTTCTGTCTCTAATGATTTAGGAAGAGTGGCACTACTACATGACTTATAACTGCTATAATATTTCTCACTTTTACAATAATAAAAGGTTCCATTATATGGTATTATAGACCAATTTCTCTCAGTGTTCCTGCCAGAAAGCCAACAGCAGAATCTGTCGCGTTTCCTTTTTGACCGCAGCTGTAGTCTAGTCCCGCATGATCTCAGAAGAGATTGCATTGACCTGTATGCGTTCCTCTTATCCATATTATGACAATGCTCGTCATCTTCCTCGCCTGGTGTTCGAGAAAGAACGGCTGCGTTACCATGACTGGTTTCTGGGTCGGTAAACTTCCCCGGACTGCTCCATGTCGGCAATCACGCTTTAAACGTCCTGCCCTTTCACAATTGAAACAGCGAGGTCTTTTTTTCCGTGCCACGACTTTCTTCTGGTTAGCGTGTCGATCAGCAGCTCACTGTTCCAGCATGAAACGGTTTGACGTACGAAATCGTTGCTTGCAGTCGAGTTGCGGATGTTTGACTCTTTCACACTTGAAGCAGAGCGATCTTCTTCATTTTCTTGCCTGGTCGAACCGGGGCTTGTTCCGAGATACAGCGGTAAGAATTTTTCTTTACATTTCTGCCATAGATTACTTGTGAGTATTATGCGAACCTTTGAATACTTTTTCTGCAGTCCAGAATATTGCAGACTTCTTCCGGATAAGACTCGAAGATTCTCACCGTTTCTATTTCGGCATATCACACCTGTATTCGCGAGAGCTCTAAGAAGGACTATTGGCTTTGCGAATTTCCGGCAAGCTCTCGATGCACGGCTTCTTCGCTAATTGCGTAGGTGCGTGCCTCATTCGCGCGTCAAAAGTCTCCAGCAGGTTTCGGTCGTATAACACTAAACACACAAAACTGTACTGCACTGCTATCAATCGTCTGAAACGATCAAACAAATATTAGGTGGCTTTTCTCACCATGATTGGGAAACGACATAATCGAGGTCGGCAAAATAGAGTTGGGAAAGGCCCACTTCCAAACTTAGTCAATAATGAATCAATTACTAGGTATAGTGATCGTTAGGGAGCAGATTTATATGCGGTAAAAAGCTCAAAATATGTCGTTTATATGCGCTTAAAAAGTATCAAAATATGCGGTAAAAATGTTCGAATAAAGCAATATATGCGAATAAATATGTGATATAAGCTTCTAAAATAGTAAAAATTTCACCATTTACATGTAAAATCAACCAAACAACTTTGACTACCAAAGTTGAAAAAATTTTCTCCCCCCAAAATTTTCGATAATTTTTGTCTTGAAATGAGAAAATCGTAACTTGCCAGCACATATAGATAAAATTGACAAAATATTGACAAATATTCAGTTATATGCAAAAATATGGACTAAAATATGCGGTTGTATGCGATTATATGGACTATCAATTTGTATGCGGTAAAAAGTCAAAATAATAAATAATATGCAAAATAAAACTTGGTATGTAGGTTCCTTATCGATGGAAACGTCAAGCTGCAAGTCAACAGTTGCATCCAACTTAGCGAATAGAACATGTAAAAAATTATAAATCCGCTCTCTAGTGATCGTAAATAAAAATAAAAATTGTTGCTTATGATCTTTTCTTTATACGTCTTTGTTCCTACATGGAGTTTTTTATCCATTTATCATCTATCTAAATTTGAGATCTGCATAATTTCGATATTGTTTAGTTTTAAATTATGTTAACTGTTTTTTTGAATATCGGCATATTTTGATATTGATTTCATATGAATGATCTGATCATCATTGAGTCATGGATAACAAGGTCTGTTTCTAAGACAAAGCCGTGAGCTTACCACTCACCAACTCATTAAATATTGGATACCCACTCGCCCTTGAGAATTTGCGAATTGGAATCTCACTTGGTCCAAATATCTCACCGATGGTGTTGGCGAGACGTGGCGGTCCACGCATTTCCATTGCATGAAAAACTGCACTGCACTGCACGTTGCCTTCCCGAAAGGCGCCTTCGTGCGTCTCTCATTAATCTCCATTACCCCAACACCTGAGCTCTCGTTATTCCTCAACAATTCGATCACCAAAGTAAAGTACTAACGGTACCTCCCCTCCTTGAGTATACCTGCACCAGCATTAGTGCTGCGCTACCGAGGAGGTCGACGACCCTCCGTTCTTCAGGATGGCAGAACTCTTCTTTAACCAGTCCCAACTCGACGCCGGACAGGTGATGAACGTATAGTCATGGGGATGGTGTCCACCAACTAGCGCGCGAACATTCGAACCGCTCATCACCACGCAGACTATTCCCCGAAACCCCAAAATTGGCACAATACCCGACCCAGCACCAAGAAAAGGAAGAGTATGGTACCCAGAGTCCGGTCGTTCCCAGTCCGACTAATCATCAACAAGACCGTACAATAATCTACTTCGACCAGTGGCTTAACGGTTAATTAAAATGTTGGTGTGATCAAACATAGTGCGAACTCACGCGCGTCGGTTATTTATTTTATTTATTTCAACTTGATATTTATTCAGCTAATCGAGAGTCCTTGTACATAAACTAGTCTATTCAAGGTGAGTTCCGTTTATTCTTAAATAACAAAACACCCTGTATATACTAGACACACACAAACACGCACACATAGCTCGATCAAAAATGTCTTGACCCATATTTTATGCAGACGCGCGAGAACTGGCTGGTTTTGAGAGGGTAATTTTTGGAAGTGCTTGGAGTTACTGTTAGAATACATAATTAATAAGTCTGAATAAAGTTAATGGTCCTGTGTATACAGTTTTTAATTTGATGGGACGTGGACTTAGATCAGTCGGTGTGCAGTTGGATAAGTTTTAATGAGCGTGTTTTCGTGTAAACAAGCCGTGTTTTGGGCTTACATAAATTCAGAATAATCCCGTTCTTGAATTTAAACATTTCCTCGCCGGGAGCGCTGTAGTATTTACAATTTCCGGAGGATGTTCCTGATTGCATCGCCGGCACAAGGATTAGAGCAGCAAATTCAAATTCCATTATTATCTTAATTATTGATAGAATACGTATAAGCCCAGAAAACATAAAAAATATTCATTAACATAACAAGTTGAGCAATACATCTTCATAAATAAACACAAGTTGAGATGGCCTACTGCTTCAAATTTGAAAAAAGGACTCTTTCTTGTGAATTAGGTACTTACACACATTATCCATTTCCAATATCTTACTGAATCTTTAACCATCAAAATTTTCGGTATCTCGCTGACATGAGTGGTACTCAATACTCGAGACCTTGGCGTTAATTGAGAACCGCTCAACTCTGACGGCCAAGAGTGGAGGGGGGGGGTGAGGGGCTGAGCGGGGTGTAATCAATTGAAGCTGGATCAGTCGAGTTCTTTCCGATATTGACTAAAACACAAAGCTTTATACTCGAGAATCACTTGAATCAAGAAAGCTTCTAATTATCGTACCTGGATAAATTTCTTCAGTTTGAGGTTATCTTCATATTTAGTGAGATGAAAAGTTACTGAAGACAATAATACCATTAGGGTATTGGAGCTAGAGGAGCTTTAAACTCCCAAAACCAGAAACTCAAAACTCCCAAAACCCAAAACTCAGTGACGTTCTAACTATAGTCACTTAATTTCCTTTTAAAACTCATTCCCCAAATTAAAGATTTCATTTCTAAGTTTGCAAGAGATCCTTTATTCCAACTTCTGAGACTGAAGGTTCAAAACCGACTTCGCTCTGCAACTTTTGATGTCCCTAATCTGTGTACTCTTATTCATTATAAAATAATAATTTGAAGGTGACCCAATTTCTACCAATTCCAAAAATACAGATTCATTACCAGTTTTCTCAACTTGACTAATTGGATTAGGGTTCATTAAAATTATGGTATACTGGAAAAATCGAGGGAAAACTTTAATGAAACACCAAAACTTTCTCGACACTTTTTACTTAGTTACCTACTGAAAATGTATACCTACCTACATACCTATAGATAAGTACAACCATTTAGACGACCCAATTTTCATCTTGAACTACCTACCTACTTATTGAAACGTCACCTGTTTAATCTGAAAAAATGTCTGTGACCACAATACTTTTCCGACCAGTAGGCAGGAGCCTATGGAAATTTTTGTTCGAGACGTCCCTTTGGGTGGGGAGTTGGAATTTGAGAGAAAGACTGCAAGAAATGTGCAGCATCTTCATAATAATTGAACAAACAATTTCAAAAGTTTCTATGACAATTTCAACTTTCCGAAAAGACCTCAAAGCCTGCTCAAAGCATTATCCAAGTTACTTCATTGTAAAAATCGATAATTACGGCTTCATTAGAGCTTCATCATTTGAGTCAATCCTCGATAAGCCAGGCCAGTTTTGCATTTTCGACTGGAAAACTCTCGGAAAATTGTCAAAATAAGTTGTTGGAGGACGTTCAAGAAACAATTTTCTCTTGTTTAAAACAAGTGGAACTCTGTTCACGCCATATAAAAGCTGAAAATTTATAGTTTTTTCAGGGGGGAAAACTAGAGCACCGTTGGTCCGAATTCAAAAATTCCTCCTCCAAAATTAATTCAATCATTTCTAAAATGATGACTGACAGCAAGTCAAGTCTGCACCTGAAATGTATATTTCATCTGGTTCACTGCAGGTCGAAGTTGGCACTATAAACTGTAGTTTTTTGAATTCAGGGAATTTGCAAGTTTAATTTTGAAAAAGTCACCGCCGGAGAACATAATCCGTGTCGAATTTAAAGATGGGCTTA
Source organism: Anaspis maculata (assembly GCA_949128115.1). Taxonomy (NCBI): domain Eukaryota; kingdom Metazoa; phylum Arthropoda; class Insecta; order Coleoptera; family Scraptiidae; genus Anaspis; species Anaspis maculata. The sequence goes on from OX421961.1 coordinate 50,543,300, forward strand.
CACAACGCCCAATGCAATCCGATGTCAGTTGGAATTAAAAAAAAAGTCTTTCTCTCCGCAGAAAAAGGCGTCTCAGTTGAGTCCTGCACCAAACGCGGGTCGTCCTGGTCAAAGCCTGGGTGAACTATCGTCTCGGGTGGTAACAGCTAGAGAACAATTTTGAAATTCAGAGCGTCCGACCCGGAGAAACCCCGATTGGCACTCAAATTTCATTCTTTTATTACGTTGCTCCTTGCCAAATTTGGTTCGAATTCATCAGGTTATTTCCCCGGTTATTTCTGTGTTATGAAATGTGAAAGTTGTGTAATTTGACCTAATCATACTTTCGACAGGTGACAGTTGGAGAAATACTTTCAACTGTTTTGAATAGTTTTTCAAGGGCTTGCTAATGACAAAAACTACCAGTCAAGTTTCGATAGATATCTTTTGTTATTTTCTAACAGTAACACTACTGGTTAGACAGATGACAGCCCAAATAGTTTTCGCAAGAGATTACATACATACAGACAAACATTACTGTCAAAGTGGTCTTGAATCGTCTTGGGAGACCTCAAACTAGATATATCCGTCGTTATCTGAGAAATTTCTTTCGCATGAATACAATATTTTCTCTTCTATTAGTGGAGAAGGAAAGTAGAACGGAAAAAGTTTCCGGGAAAATCTAGAAGCTTTTTTCCAAATCATCTTGTTATGAAAATCGTCAATTAAGGCTTGATTATGAGTTTCAGCATTTGAGTCTGGTCTGGATAAGCCAGGTCAGTTTTGCATTTTCAACTGCAAAACTCTCGGGAAATCGGAAGAAAGATTGTTGGAAAATTACCAAGAATCAATAATCATTTACCTCTTGTTATATATAATAATATAATATATTATAATAATAATGTTTTTCTCCTTATCAGCTTCTTCTTGCCATAGGAGTTCATGTGCCAGGTTTATAAACTCAGAGAAGTGCAAATTTCGGACAACACAACACCCAGACTTTTCACCGGCAATCGAACCCGGGACTTCCGCGTCGCAGGCAGCCACTAGACCGCCTGCGCCACGGGGCCGTCTACCTCTTGTTCAAAAAGGGCTGGTGGAAATCTTTTCACGGGATAAAAAGTGAGAAATCTGCAGTTTTCCCAGAGGGAAAACTCGAAAACCGTTGATCCAATTTAAAAAATCCCGTTCCTGGAAATGGGACAAGGAAATATATGGGAATAGGAAAATTGATGGTTTGGAGGTTTTCCAGGAAAAGAAAATCATTGTCTGACCTTATACTCTAATAGGCATCAGATATAGTATGCGACCAGAGGGCTTCTGAAGTATGGTTTCAATTTGGCAAAATTCAGTTAGTACCTACCCAATTTGTTTCCGTAAAAAATTACACCTGATACCGGAATTATTTTTTTAGATCAATAGGGGCACTTGCCAGTGAGAGAGATTTGACTGAGAATACTTTTAATCATAAACAAGAGTGAGAAAGAGTATTTCCTGGAAATTTCCAGAAATAATATAGATTGGTTAAAAAGATTTTTTTTTCAAAAGATTGATAACAGTTTTTTAATTTTTGTAGTTTTCAAATATTGTCATGCCACTCTAACAGTCTTTTGAGTTTTCAATCGAACAGTGCTGTTTGTTTAGTTTTTAGTATATTTGTGACGTCACAAATATATTTTTTAAAAACACGCATCACGACTGCAATTTTGGGAATATAGGGAAAAAAATACGGGTACACTATTATTGACCAGACTATCGACTAAGCTAATAAAAAAAAGGGCAAGTACCCCATTCACCTGATACATTATATCCCATACACTTTTTATTTTCAGTAGAATGACTTTTTAGAGCATAAATTAGGTGACAAGCTGGGGGGCTACGACTACGGCTGATGGCACCTGAAAAGTTTTGGAGCGAAACTATCAGCGGCCATCGGCCGTATTCTCCCAGGGTATAACTATACAGGGTGATTTTTTGAAAAGAACCTACCTCCGATTTCTTGCTGTACAAAAAAGAAGGTGACCCAGGTCAATTTGAATTTGAGATGAACAAACAAGGTGTTTCAATTTTAACCTCGACTGAAAATTTGGGATAAGATCCTCCTCATCCTTCTGATTCAGAGAAATACTTGTGCAATAACGTGTGTCTCATCTCACTAGCTTCCTGAAAAAAAAAGTGCCAATAATTACTTGTTTCGTGAGAGGCATATGTTATGTATGTCATATTTTTCTGAATCAGAAGGATAAGGAGAATCTCATCCCAAAGTTTGAACGGTTAAAACTGAAACACCTTGTATAATGTATTACTACAGCGTATTTTCAATCTTTCCGTTACAATTCTCTAGGCAGTATCCTTTCAGATGAGAATAGAGGTCGAGTTCCACATCGTTCAAAGTCTATTGATTCCCTTCACAATTATTACTAAAAAAAAAAAGAAATCAATCCGTTCCAAAGTTATGAATTTTTCAAAATCGGATGTTTTTTCCTATTTCGTCAACATTGTATCTGAAAAAAATCAGTCTTAGCAAACATCTCAGATTGAATGAAAACGCGAACACCAAATTTGAATCATCATTTTTCATACCATGTTTGGAACTAAGTTAATGTAAGGAGTAGAAGCGGTCTGGGGCTAATTTTTAACTATTCATTAAAAATTTCAAAAGAGAATTAAGGGTCTTTAAAAGAACGTATTATTTACTTATTTTAGCTCTTGTTGTAACTGAATTTTAGGGAGTATTGTCACCCTCTACCTTAGCTTTGTTGCAACCATTATTACTATTACTATTACTAGCACATGGGGTGAAGAATGTAACCTAAATTTGACGTCCGTGTTTTCTCCCGAGCTAAGACGATTACTAAAGGAATTTTCGGATACCATATTGACAAAAAGGGAAGAAAGAATCCGATTTTGAAAAATTCGTAACTTCAGAATAGGCTGATAGATTTTAATTTTCTTCAAGTTGCTATGTAAGGAGAATTTTCATTTATTTAGGCTCCTCAGCTACAGGACTATTGGCGCTCTCAAAATAGATAGAAAATCTATAGAAACAAATAGATTCAAAAGATAAAACAGATTGACTATTGTAGATAAGAAGTAACTGAAAGTCTGTACAAAAATTATGTGTGAGTTACAGTCAGAAATAATAATCCACAGCGAGCTTCACATGTGAGGGTACAGTTCATATTGATATCCTTTAGGAAATAACATCTATCAGAATGTGCTTAACTGTCAGATGTTGTCTGTAATGTTCCTGTTCACTTTTTTCAGAAGAAAAATTCTATAGCGAGACACTGGAGGTGGGTCTTTTTTTTAAAGAAATCACTCTGTGTATTAGGTACTTGTTGCGTCTTGAAATATTTGTGGCCGCAGCTTAATGCAAAAGTAGTAAAGCCTTACAACATGTAAGTATACTGTGTTCAACCCTAGTGTGATTCTAGTTGGCTGGGAGTCTCGCCACGCGACGCCTTTGGAAAGGAGAAATTCGGGAAATCATAGCTCACTAAAATCACACTAGGGTTGAACGCAGTATACCTACATTGGAAAAGTCTGCTTCTGAATAAAATTAAACAAGTCATTCGAAGAATTTGACCCGATCTCATAACCCAAATCACATTAATGAAAACAGGTGAAGCGCAACATTTGACAAGTTCATTTAGGTTTCATTGTTCCGAAGGACGTAACCCGCCGGTCGGAATCTCTGCAATTAAAACGAAATTAGTGAGCCGTGATAATGTTTTGCCCTTATCGCACACAGTCATTTTTTTTTTGTTACTTACTTTTGTTCAGCATCAAAAGCCATCTTCATTAAAGGAATTATAATAATTAAAGCAAATCGTGGTGTTGATGCGTTCGCACGCCGTGATGGGATTCCCACGCGATGATATTGCGACCGCGAAATGACTACAGAAGAAGTAAAAGAAGACGGAAGAGGCTTGCACAAATAATTACAACGAAACCAAAGAATACACACACAAAAAAAAAGGAAATGACAAGTTGGTTTCGGCACTATGAAAAGAAATGGTGGATAATTGGGCAGCGTGTCCGAACAGTCAGTGACCTCCTGGTGGAGCATTGGCCGCCGATTATGCGGGGTCTTTCGTAATATAGTAATTTAAAAAAATCACATTTAAGAATCCGAGCAGCGACATGTTTTTTCAGTAGCGGTTGGATGATTGTATCCATACAAAACCACCCCGAAGCTAGTGATTAATCACGTGTTCGTATACCAGCTCTAACTCACTCCTCGACCTGTTCCTTCGTATAAGACGTCCTTTATGTGAAATACAGTAAGGTAAAAGGGAAATGTCATGGAGCAAAGCAAACAAAAAAAAACTGCGTAGGAAATTTGATATTTTGCGAAGAGCACAGCTGAAGTAATTTCAGTCCCAACTATGTTATTTGTGTGTTTTTCTCGAATGTAACATTTCTCATATAGTGCTAGCGGTATAAGCAACATTTCATAAAAATGGCTTCAATTGTGACGAATGTGTGAAATTTGGTGTGAGCTCCTGAAGGATTCAAGAAGATTTTTGGAGGGGGAGTCTAGGAAAACAAAAATAAAAAATGGTACAGTTCTTGAAAATTTGGTGAGAGAACTTCCTTAATTTTTTCACAGTGATATTGTTTTGCAGGATATCATATCACGTGTAGCTTTACCGACAAAGCAATTTCCCCGAAATGCAGTGTATAGGGTGTTCACGTTAAGATTAAGATTGACCTCTCCCCCATTAGCTGCCTCATCCCTGGGACAATTTCAAAAATAAAAACTGATTCTTGAAAGAGTTTTGCTGAATTTTTTGAATTTTACTAATGAAAATTTCTAGTCCAGTAATTTACAGGGTGTCGCAAAAAAAATTTGTTGCATCTTGGACATTTAAATAATGAAGTCGATGCAGACTTTTGTTCCGATTACAACGAAATACAACACTTACGGGTTCATTCGATAAACAATCAAAAAATTATTAGTGTAAGTAACAGTTCAAAAATTAATAAAAATTGCACTGGAGACGATTATGAGACTTTTATTCAAACAGCGTTCAAACGTTCAATTACGTTCCCAATATTATTAATTACCAAGTTTTCCCGGCTCGCTATTTAAATGTAGTATGTATAAAATAAGACCATTTCTTTGCAACACTATGTAAATTATAGGGATGGGGGAAAATTCTTACCAATAAAAAAGGCTGCCAATTCCTTTAAGACTCAGTTTTACTTTTCTGGCCCCCACACCAACATGGAAGAGAAAGTATATTGTAGTTGTTCAGAATTTTTTTTCAAATTTCGCCGGAATTATCCGTTTTGAGGTTCTCCAAGACGATTAATATAAGACCATTTTCAGAATGATGCTTGTCTGTAGGTGGGTGGGTGTGTCTGCATGCCTGTGATCTTCCACGATAACTGCCGAACTGTTGACCCGATCGACTTAAAAATTTGGTATGCGGACACGGTTGGTTCGTGAAATGAGCCCATTAGTTTTTGGCTGTCATCTGTCAAACAGAACTGTCACTATCAACAAATGTCAGGAGCTGTATCCCATGGAACTCGACTTCAGATATGTCATTCGAAAGTTCTTGAGAAACTGTATCAATCTGTGATCTGTCAAACAATAGAAAAAGTCAAAGTTCATGACTTTACTATTTAGTTATCCAAAATCTATCCAAAGAATTGGAACCAAATTTGGCAGGAAGCAACACAAGAAAAGAATCAAATTAAGTCTGCAGTTGCAGTTTTCCATAATTCTCCAGTCGGACGTTATGAATTTTCAAAATTTCTTATAGGCGTTGCCATCTCTCGCCGGTGTTTTGACTCCACTCAAAAACTCATTCTTGCTCGGGAATTGATTTTATTCGGAAAATTCCAACTGATATCGCCAGTAGATTGGATTGAGCGTCGAGTACTCATTTTCAAAATCGACATACGGTTCCGGTTTTCCGAGGGTAATTTTTTCAAAATGACATTTGCACATTTCGTGAATTTGAATAAACTGCAGACATGCGGTGAGCCCCATAAAATATTCATTTTAGGTGCAGACATGCTGGAAATGAAAGTTGGAGAAAAGATTGAATTCATTTTTGGAGGGAAAGTTCTCGAAATCAGACCCACGGTTCCCGAATTCTCCTCTTTGGAAAAACTACAAATTTTCCAACTTTTTATCTCGTGAACAGATTTTCACCATTTCAAGAATAGGTAGCTAACTGGTTCTTGAACTTTGAAAAAGAATTTTTTTCCCAATTTCCCGGGAGTTTTCTTGTTTAAAATGTTAAACCGGCCCCAACACTGATTAGATCCAAATAGATCGAAACACGTGTCTGTTGGGTTTCGATGGTGGTGCTTGCTCGGTCTGGTGTGTAGGATTCCTCATTTCCAATAATCATGAAACTTTGCTTTATCCAGGGTGTTTCGGTGACCTTGCATAATACTTCGGGAGGTGATTCCTCTCAAAAAATTAGTCGAAAAGTGGGAGTAACATTTTTCCCTGGAATGCTTCCTAAGGGAGTAACCGCCCCTCAAAGGTACAAAGTTGAACAAATTTTTTAATTATTTGCTGAAAAACCGTCAAAGGCAGAAACTTCAAATTTAGTATAGAGAAGCTTCTCAGCAGTGCAAATGTACATGCAAAGTTCTAAACAAATCTAACCAGTGGCAGCAAAATTAAAGAGGATTGGGATTATGTTGAAAATTATTCATGACACGTCTGTGTTTTTTAACTTTTACTTCAGAACGATGCATCCTACGGAAAAAATTCATGATGAATAAAAATTTTGGATTGAACAAATCTATCGAAAACATCAAATTTGAAGTTTTTACTTTTGACAGTTCTTGAGCAAATAATTCAAAACTTTGTTGCATTTTGTACTTTTGAGGAGCTGTAACTCCCTCAAGGAGCACTTGGGGAAAAATTTTACTTTTTCTTTTCAACTTATTTTTTTGAGAGGAATCACCTCCCGAAATATCATGCAAGGTCACTGGAACACCCTGTAGAAAGCGTGAAACCTTTGCACATTAAATTATCCACTATGGGAGACGCCCAGATTACGCTCTTCCATTAATGTAGTTCAGTGGTCGGTGTGGTCGGCTTACGAAGGCCTCCGTGGCCGAGAGCCTACGCGGTCACTTGTTGCCTCCGCATAAACATTGCGATATGTCGATCATAGATCGACATCTATCTATGATGGATCATCGAGCATCTACCTCGTATGCCCCAACACTGATGAGACCCAAATAGGTCGGAACACGTGTTTATTGGGTTTCGATGGTGGTGCTCGGTCGGTCTGTTGTGTAGGACTCCCCATTCTCGTAAGTACTGTGTAAATCTGTACAAGTGTTTCTATCTTGAATGGAAATCAATGCAGTGTGTTTGTTTCGAGTGTTCGTATACGAACAGCGTTTTGTTCGCATTCGAACACTCGAGCACCCATACCGAATGATGACACCCATACCGATATCAAGTCGCTGAACCTGTTTTGAGCTGATAAGATCTTTGCTTTTACGTCGGTCAGTTTTATCTATTTCTCTTGACTTTTTGAAGTTATGTTTAACGTCAATGTTGAAATCAATAAAATCAAACTGTCAACAATGTCCACGTCTCTTTTGGCACTATTCAATCAAGAAGACCGCCCTGCCTTCTTCATGCACATCATCTAATAATTCAATTTCCCACCACTTCAACCTGAAGACAAATTATAATAGTAGTTACGAGCTTTTGGAACAATTCTAACCTCTACCAAATACCAATGACTTACCCCAAAATAGTGCTTTGAGGGTTTTTGTTGTTTTCTTTATATAGCTTGCTGACTGGTTTGTGAAGAAATATTCAACAGTCTGCAGTATGCTTTTTGGATCATACCAACTTCTCCTGTCGTTTTCTTGGTTAAAAACCGTCAGAGGTAGACATGATCGCGCGCAAAAAAACCGTAGACATCGAAAATACTTGGAGACGTTATGCAAAATAATAAGATAGGTCCTACCCATTACCTGGATTATTATACCAAATAACGTTTCCTTTATATCAGGTTTGGTCGATCCAGGCTAGACATAATAATTCTATACACAAAAAAAAAACAATGCACAGACAGAAACCGACATAATATTTCTAGTCCCAATCCATATCTTCATCTGCGGATGGGCAAGAGAGGCAAACATTTCCCATCATCCGCTTCCAGTTTCGAGAGTTTCACTTTTAAACTGCGGGTGGTGCGGGCACCCACCCTGCGTCACTCTCACCTTCCCTCATTTGAATGAATGGCCAATGACCGGCATCGATATAATAACGCAAACAAAACTATGCGGTGTGCAAGCACAGAGGCTCTAAAGAGATGGCTTGACATCGTCGTAAATAAATCTCGGCAATAGAGGCTTGTAATAAACTTCTATAGCGCTTCCACCACAAGTGACAAAGGACACACATCCACATTTTATACACAAACCCTGCAGTCAGTGATACATACACCCACGGATGCTCTTTACTCGCTACCTATTCAACTGTTTCCTTCTTTCAGATGCTGCCAGCAACTTTAGTTACTTTTGCCACTTTTCTACTAGAACTGTGCACGACTTCCCCTGTATATAACATGCAACCAGCATTCATTACTGCCAACATAGGTGAGTTAATTTGCAATTCATACCTTAGAGCATAAGATATAAGACCGTTCCCAACACACTCCTGCATGGGAGTTTATTGGAACTCTCGATGGATTATTCCCACTGTAATGTAATAGTTTTCTGGGTAATGGACAGTGCAATCAAGTAATTTGTACTCGCGTTCAACTACCCACCTTCAGTCCGTAGCTCACAATTATTATGGTAGTAAGTGGTGAAATAAATCCCTAATTATTTTGTAAGAACGCAGACTGAGCATTTTTTAGTGATTTTCGATCATTACTTATAGAAGAGAGTCCAGGTTCAAGTTGATAGACATTCTAAACATGTCTATTATCTACCACTAATAATAATAATTGTTACTGTTACCTATCATAATGCTATATTATCATAAAATTTGGACAAAAACGGCTCAGCGCCAGACGTCCAAATTTTACGACGAGACTTGAAGAAAGCGTACGGCAATTTAGGAATGGTTTTTACGAATTCACTGGAAATCGATAATAAGAACAATCAAGCCCTTTTATCACTGGTCTCCCAAATTCACAAAAGCTCCAGGTACTGATGAGCAACATAAGGCGAAACACCTTGTTGCTTTATGTGGAGTTTTATGGGTCTGAGAAATCAATGATGGTGAGGGACTGAGATTATTAATTACCTAAGGTCCTACATGTGAAATTGACAGTTTTATTGGGGAGTTTGCGTGCACACGTATATGTATATAGATACGTACGACGTAACGTAACTTTCAACGTGAAAATTGACGAGTTTGTTGTTCTCAATTCCTTAGTTACAGGAGAATTCTCACGTTTTACGTTGCGTTACGTTGTTTGTTCCATTACATCGTAAACTCCCTATTACTTAAAGTCCCACGTGTGAAATTGTGTCGAATAGCTCTTTCTTGTAACCTCAAAAATTTGACATTCGCCTCTGGCAGCAGTTTCGCATTATCAGTCAAGTCATCACGCCGCAATAATAACTCAAAAACGGAATCGTGGATTGTGATTGGCGCTGGCAAGAAAATTGGCGAGGGCAGTGCAGAATGCTACAAAACTCCAAACTTCTGCCATCCGATCATCCCAATTGCACTCCCACTGCCACTTGTTTCTTACCTTATAGTTGTATTACACTACACAATTTCTTGCAAAAGTTTTGAAATAATCCGTCAATTGAACAATCAAGTTTATTGTTTTTTTGATACTATTTTGGCAGATTGTTCAAGAAATTGTACAAGAAATTAAGTAGTGTAATACAGCTATTACACTGATGTGTGAAGTATTCTACTGCGAAACTTAAGTCCATTGAAATTGCGTCAAGAAGTGATAAATCTGACTTTTTTTACCAGTCCAATTTCTTTCATTGCTCATGAAAAATCAAGCTTTTCTTTATCCCCAAGGAGCGAGTAACGCGCATAAGCTTTTGCTTAAGCTTTGCAATCCAAAAAGCTCTCAATCTTTGCAGCCGGCGCCGGAATTAGAAATTAATTAATGAAGGATGAGAGAGCCGACAAAAAGATTTGAAAGTGATGATTATACATTTAAAAATCAATCATCAGCTATAAGGGAAGGAAAGAAGAGCAACGCGATAATTTGACTGCCGTGATAAATTATGTACTTTTCAATTACCTCAGCAGTCGGTAATAATTTTAAAGGGTGTCTGTATCTGTAATGTGTTCCATTTAGATATCATGATCCATAAACCAGTTCCTCCTAAATTTTTCACGTGGGTGGTGATTTGGCGATGTTGTTAAAAAAAAAGAGCAACCATATTCGTCGGTTCCCGCAAATATTGGACTTGAAACATTTTCACAAAAATAGGAAATAAAGGAGAGAAATAAGGAGAAAATACACATTCTTGATACATACATCAAAAATAGAATGAAGTCTCCGACAAATGAGATTACACAGGGTGTCTTAAAATTCGCGCCCGACAGAGTTCAGAACAGTTCACAAAAATGCTTAAGGACGGCATTTCCTAGTGTTTTTTCTTCAAACGTAAGTTTCATGAGAACCAGTGGAGTAAGAGACTTGGAAAAAAAAAGAGTAATCTAAAATCTAGAATGAAAATTAATGAAGATTCAATAATTCCAAAATTCGAAAAACTCGAATTGTTTTTTCAAAATTTTTATATTTTTTTCAAAAAAGTCCCTCATTCTCTTGCCAGCCCAGATTTGGATAAATTCATTTCTTTTGTTACATTTTTAGCTGCTCAGATTTGGCAGAAACTCACGCCACAAGAATCTATCTCTTTCTCTTCCGCTCTGCAGCTAATCCGCAGTCTGTTTCAGCTATTTTTTATGCTAGGAAATGCCGTCTTTAAAAAGCACCTGAGAAATGTTGAAACAAATGGGTCCTTTATTTCTCAAGATATAGGGGGTCGAAGGGAGGTCCTTCTAGCCGTTGTATAGTTTCGTTATTCTGTGATGATATACATAATCAAACATATAGATTTCACCGTTTATATATCCCATACACTTTCTATTTTCAGTAGAATTACTTTTTGGAGCAAAACTAAAGTGACAAGCTAGAGCTCTGGGAGAATACGGCGTAATCGTAGACCCCCAGATTTCACTTTATTTTTGATCCACAAAAGTCATTCTACTGAAATTAGAAAGTGTATGGGATGATATACCGTATGATCAAAAACTTTCTTTCTCTAGGCAGGCTGTGGCCTGGCCAAAATCAGCCTCGTTTGCCTGCCAGGTGGAGGAAAGTTTTTGATCATTCGGTATATATGTATCACGCTTGACATTTGTCAAAAGTAATGTCAAATCTATAAGAAATTCGAGCTTTCTCTCATTTTGAGGAACAAGAGAGGTACGACAAATGTTGTCGACACTCGAGCGCTGTGCCATTTCAGGCCCTCAGCCTCTTTTGCAGCATTCGGCTACGCCTCATGATGGCAGATACGGCTTCAAGCCTAAAAACGCGCTCTTGTGTCGTAAATTACTATTTATTTTGTGGTTTGTATGGGCTTCATGATGAAAGATTCCATATGCCTGACAGTACTGTCTTTTCGCATCATTAGAAAAATACCCTGCATATATCCCATACACTTTCTATTTCCAGTAGAATGACTTTTTGGAGCAAAAATAAAGCGACAAGCTAGGGCGCTGCGAGACTACGGCCGATGGCCGCTGATAGTTTGGCTACAAAACTTTGCAGGTGCCATCAGCCGTAGCTGTAGCCCCCCAGATTGTCACTTTATTTTTGCCCCAAAAAGTCATTCTACTGAAAGTAGAAAGTGTATGGGATATACGTTTGTTGTTATGTTGCGAATAAAAATTTATTGTCGATGACTCGATGAACAGATGTAAAATGACTTCCTGTTTTTCCTGTGCTGAAGCAGGAACCTCAACAAAGTTCTTTCACAAATTCAAGCCACGTATTTTTGACGGTGATGCCAATGGATTGCCCAATGGCATAATATTGAATCATCGATCGTGTTCGTGTAAAGAAGCTGATGAATCTAGATGGTATACTTAGGTCTAACATTTCATTTCTCGACCCTGGCAGTCGGGATAATATATAAGAAATCGTCATGTACCTACCTATGTGAAGATTCCTGGTATCCTTCATCCATGGTCTCCAGGTATGCCTACTATTAATTAGATGAACTTTAGTTTAAATTATTAAAACACAATAATATACTTAGAAAAATGCGTAGACGTAGTGGGTACAGATCAATTATTATTATTTATCATATAGGTTCACGCGCGTGTTAAGTTCCTTAAAAGGTGACAAGTATAGGTATCTCAATATCTTGGTATTCACCAAAAAGTACTTACTTATGAATTTTAAGTAGGTTCTAGGTATTTATTTACCTACCTTTTTGTATAAAAAAACAGAGGATTCTTAACTATGTTCCAACAAACAACACTTAAACAACCAAACATTTCATATTATACATTATAAAGTAGATGTAGTAATGAATAAATAAGCTTTTGGGAAACTTGTACCCACTTAAGGTGCGTTCAGTCAGCTTATTTAGGCGCAAGTTTTAATTTTAGCTGTAAGCGCTGCATCGCTTATTGGCTGTTCTGAGGAGCCTGGTTCATGAGAGCCAATGGATATCGCTGCACTTGCGACTAAAATTAAAGCTTGTGGCTAAATAAGCTGACTGAACGCACCTTTATCCCACAACAAAGCTTTCAGGTATATTTCATTCACTTTTTATTTTCAGTATAGTGACTTTTTGGAGCAAAAATAAAGTGACAAGCTGAAGCGCTGGAAGGATACGGCTGATGGCCGCTTTGCAGGTGATGCCATCAGCCGTGGCCGTAGCCCCCCAACTTGTCACTTGATTTTTGCTCTGAAAAGTCATTCTACTGAATTTAAAACGTGAACGGCATATATACATATATCAGCTATAGCTTTTGATTTAATTCATCATTGTCGAATCGTATATAAGTATAAATATTATTCGGTATCCAATTTGCACAACTAATAATCTCTACAGCATGCGGCAAAGAGTGCGCTTTTTGTTAAGAATGACTGACTGATTCTAGTCGTTGGGTAAGGACAATGCACAAAAATGTAAATTTCTCTCGCATTCTGCATCGTCTGTTCAGCATAAATGAACACCTTCACGGATTCTTGCACTTGGACTTGGGTCAAATAAGTTCATAGCAAGTGCTGACCGGAAGTGATATTGAAAGGACATAATAGATTGATCTTTAGGAAATACCCCATTTTCATCTCGACCTCTTGAAACACTAAAATAATCATTTTCATTCCAAGACTTTAGCGCGCATTTATTCTACTACCAACAAAAAATCACTCCCAAAATACAATACATTGACTTCACCCCATTTTGGACAGTAACTACCTGCTAGTGATTGGTTTTGGTTAATTAAAATATGTAAATTAACACTTTATAAATTGAACATACTTAAGCAAAAAATTGTTTTTGTTTAATCTTGGGCAGGCGTCAAATTTTAAGAAATGTTATTGTCCCAGCAGAGGCCATCGCTTCTTAGAGTAATTAAAATTTTGCGTCCATCAAGCACCTTCAAACCTATGGATCTTATAGTGCATTCCGCGGTAATCTGTTCAGCGAAATAATATTCCGTCATGGGCAAGAAAAAAAAACAAGCATTAATTTTGACACAAATAATAATTATCTTACTTACAAATATAAAACAACTTAGAGAACAATAACGAACGATTTTCGAATTGAGTCGATACAGGATACCCATTTATTTCTATTTCCATCCCGTGCGTAAGCCTCACTTTTGGGCCCACTGTACTACATACCACCAAACTTTACTTCTAATGGATCTAATCTTGAATAAGTACGTTCAGAATATTCTTATCGTTGCCCTTAATAATAATACCAGGTGTCCTAGAATAAAGCGGTCCCCTTCATCCTGTAAGTTCATCAAGAGATGAGGATGCCGTTTTTTTGGTTAATGATCATTAAGCACGAACGTAATTACGTTTCCCTTGCTGTCATCACCAAGACAGCAAGGGAAGTTAAATGACGATCCATCGTTGATGATCATCAACGATATCACTATATATCACTCCTACTACTGAGAATTGAGTTCTCTTCAATTTGATGTTTCGAAAAGTATAGGTAGTGGTGGTGGCATTTGGAATTTCGAAATTGAGGTGGAGGCGAAGGGGCTGAGGACAGAAATTCGCCAATGTATGTTTTAGATGTCTTCCTCGATGTTAAAATCAACCTGTTTTTCTCGAAGAAATATTCACTAGGAATCGGAAGTTATTATGGGTGGGTAGTTTTCAAATGATCACCCGGTACAAGAAATCGAAACTTTTAGAATTTTCCTCCGGTTTTCTAGACTTTAAGCCCCAGCCCCCCCAATAACCACTCCCAGTTCAGAAATTTGAAATTTTCAAAATCACTTCTCTATTATTCATTTGATCGGCTTCTAGATGGATCGAAAGTTTCGGAGTTTAACTTTTGTTTTCTCGACTTCGACCCCCTCCTAGCTCCCTCAATAATTACCTCAATTCACAACTTGAATTTTTTCTCATGTTCACAGCCTTGATTTCAACCATTTTCATGAATTTCAAAAAAATGTGAATGATGGGCATCACAGACCAACCTACGATATACAGGGTGATTCATTATTCGTCCAGGGCAGTTCACGGAAATGCTTAAAAAATGACAGAAAAATGTTGAAAAAAATTTGGCCTTATTATTTATTTTTGGAGATGTGATTATGGCGGAGATCGTCGTTATTTGGGAATATTTCATGGATTGTTTGAGTCAGACTGAAAAGGAATTTTCTTGAACCCTTGAAAGGGTTTTCAAACTTTTTTTAGGAATCAACTAACTATACAGAGTGTATATTCAATCTTGGAAAACTATTATTTTTTGAAAAAATACCAGTAGAAGAATTTCTATGCGAACGAACCGTGTCATTCGATGATTTAAGAGCCTGTGGGACCATTAGGCACAAGGGACCGGTTTTGAAAGAAAACTGAAAATTTAAGATACTACGGTGAGGCACTCACCCTGTGGAAATATAAAAAAAATTAACAACTCATTCCCAAAGGTTCAAAAAATTTGCTTCCAGTCAGAGTGAAGCAGTTATAGTATATTATAATACAAGTTTTATAAGACATCGTATTGTCTTATAAAACGCGTCATTTTGAAGCACGAGGAGCGAAGCGACGAGTAATTCAATCGACGAGTGTGACAATTGGTCTTATAAAACGTGTGTTATATGTATACAATTTTTTCTATTTTGCAACTACTCTAAAAAAATGTAAAATATGTTCTGCGAAGTTATGTCATCTAAGTTGCCTCTTCTGTTAGTAAGTGTTGTCATCATGTCGATATCATGCTCGCTGATATTGCCAACATTTGGGATTTGAAAAACGCGTATCGAAATGGAGCTTCTTACGATACGCGAATGACGTCATTTGCGTATCGAAATTTCTTATGAACGCCAAAAAGAAAAAAATAGTTCCAATTAACGAATATAGAAATAGAGGGAATTCAAGTCTCTTCATGCACTTGACTCCTAAAATAAGAAAGTCAATTTTTTTGTATCTTGTATCTGACACTGTTGAAGCATTTCCGTTAACTGCTCTGGACTTCGTGTTCTAAATTTTCAACCTGTGCAAAAGCTGTTTGAGTGGTTATAGTTACAACAAAGTTTGCATACCTGCCTGGACTACGCTTCGTATCCTGCTTAACCATCTTTTCCCATGCCACCAACAAATTTCCGCGGAAGTTCCCAACTTTCTCGCTGATGAATTGATGATTGAACCTGTAGTAAAGTTATACATAATATAGGAGCATCATAGGCACGGAGCGACAATTTTGAAACACCAACCTCAATGAGTCAATCACCAAATCCAATATTAACGCATAGAACTTTCTTTTGATGGGTTTATTGTTCTGTCGCACACTTCGAGTCATTTGACTCATGAGGAGAAAAGCCGCCGAAATGAATTCATTATTAATATCATAAACGTAGGTACACATAAACGTGCATCCGTCCGTCAGTAGGTCACCAGTGTCGCCAAAAGGGAAGTTCAGTACCACAAAACTAAAACGAAAACATTCGGTTTCACCCACTCCATGAATCATTGTGGGTGTGAAGTAGCGGTATTGCGGTACTTGAGAAACAGTCACCTCGACCTTTCGTTTGTGTATCAGGATCAAGGAGAAACGTTTGTGTTGTCGTTTGTTGTTACGACATAGTTATTTGCAATTCCACTCGCGAACTGCACATCCATGCCGATGTTTATGCAAATAAAACAAAGAACAGCCATAATGGTACCATTATTGTTCGAGGGTCTGTAATGCTGGGTTGATACACCAAGCTAACACCTAAGGAAGAACGCTCAAGCGCCTGGGTGGCAACTGAGTGCTGGTTTTAGGCTTCATCTCCCAAAGGTATAAATGGTATGGCAATGGAAAAAATAATCGTGTCTGATATTACCTTTTTGTTATAAAGCTGGATGAATATGGAAAAATTGTTTCATGATCCTATAAAGTACCTAACTCATAAAGTAATTCATGTAGGTACCTAGGCCGTAAAGATGATCTTTTTGGACCGAATTCAAAGTTTTGCAACCGAAGCGCAGCCGAGGCTGCAAATCAGGTGAGGTCAAAAAAAGACCTTCGGTCGAGGTCCATACAACATTTTTAAGATGATTCACAGGATGCCTTTTTAACAGAAACTCGGTAAACAAAATTTTGGGCACGATCCTGTATTTATTTTATAAATGAATAGAGCGCTACAAAGGCTTTTGCTTTTAGAATATACCTGCACAATTTCAATCGATTATATTGGTCTATTCCTGAGATATGGCCAATCAAACTTTTTGGTTGGACACATAAATCACCCTGTATGTCGGAAACGGAAGACGTCAAAAGATTTCGAATGCAGATTCTGATTTGCCTTGAAAGAGTACATCTACCCTCAAGCCGTGTCGGTTACTTCGTGGGACACCTGTATATGAGTGGCCCTTGGCAAAGAACCTAATAAGGTTCCCGCGGGAGACAATTTCAACAGATATAATTTTTCGAACATAATTTCTATCTGATTCGACCCTAGGTTTGGACGAGACAAAATCACCACCTGAATAAATAAATGTGTTTTTCACTGAGACACACAGTGGTCCATTTCACGGATCTAGCTGGACAAAAATCGAAAAATACACTCGTTCAAAATTGTTCGCGACCAATTTTTTTCAATGAGCAATAAACCAAAGAAACTAAATCGATTGGAGAGTTCCCTGAATACTTCGCCACTTACTTTTTGAGCGTGTTCGAAGTCAAGACAAAACAAGGTAAATAAAAAAGTCTCATCAGTTGACTTCATTTCACTACCAACCTAGGGCAGTGTTTGAGTATTGGCAAAATTTCTGTTCTTAAAAATATCCAGACGCAGGTAAGTACTTTCAAATAGTATACTTGTTTTCCATCCCTACTTTACCCTTTACTGACAGCGATTTCTGTTTTACCCTGCAAGTTTTCGAACAGCTACATTTTTGCGTGGACGTACACTTCGATTCCTGTGGATTCCTGTGATAAGTTTGTATTCTTTTGAAAGCTTGTTTCTTGCTCTGTCAAACTGCATGAAGTTTGGGTGCATCAAGCTGCGTCCGAGTTTCGTATTTCAATTTTCAGACATGCATGTAATTTCTCGGCGTGATCTTTTCGAAGTGTGGGTGAACGAAAAGTACAAAGGGGCAAAGTATTTGCGGGTGTATTTACATGTACCTACTTCAGTTTTCTCAACAAAATGGTGTCGGAGTGGCTATTGAAGTATAGCTGGTATAAAACCAATTGAAGATTTTGCATGCAAATCTTCTGAAATGAAAAGAGACAAAATGAGATTTTTAAGAAGTCTTACCTTGAAGCAAAATCTTCAATTATTTTTATGACAGCCACTTCAATAGCCTCTTCGACACCATATTTTGCGAAAAACTGAAGCTTATGTAGATACACTTACAAATATTTCGCTTCTTTATTTTTTTCGTTCACCACACTGCGAAAAGGTAACGCCGAGAAATTACATGCATGTCTGAAAATTGAGATACAAAACTCAGACGGAGCTCGACGCACCCAAACTTTGTGCAGTTTGACAGAGCAAGAAACAAGCTTTAAAATAAATAAAAACTCATCACAGAAATCCACAGCAATCGAAGTGTACGTCCACGCAAAAATGTAGCCATTCGAAAACTTGCAGGGTAAAACAGAAATAGCTGCCAATATAGGGTAAAGTGGGTTAGGAATGAAAACAAGTATATTATTTGAAAGTACCTACCTGTGTCTGGATATTCTTGAAAACAGAAACTTTGCCTGTACTCAAACACTACCGTAGTTTGGTAGTGGAAAGAACGCAACAGATAGGACTTTTTTCACTTAAGGTACCTTGTTTTATCTTGTTTTAGAACCCGCGCAAAAAGTAGGTGGCGAAGTATTTAGGAAGCTTTTCAATCAATTAAGTTATTTTGGTTCATTGGTTATCAAAAAACATTGGTCGTGATCAATTCGAAAAAAAAATGTTTTTTTTATTTTTGTCCAGCTAGATTCGTGAAATGGACCACTGTGAGACACCCCGTTGTGTAGTCCAGGAACAAAGATGCCGCAGGAAACGTTCTAATCCGTTCCGGTTAACGTGTTTTTTCTCCTAAATAGTGTGATACTGGATGTGCGGGTTATGCCGATGCTGGACTCTTCAAAGTACCCATTCTTGCACAAAACACAAACAGTTTATGGAAAAGCTCCATCTCACGTAAAGGTAAAGTTCATGACATTTTCCTCGACAAAAGTTGTTTCATGTCGATTCTTAGTTTGGTAAGGTGCACTTTGATAATACAACTAAGCAATTAGTCACAGTTTATTAAAAAGAAACCTGTTCCTCCTCCTGTTCTCTTTGAGGAAGTTGTTTAATTGTTCAGATTACAGCACAGCTAATTAAGACAGCGAAGTTTATCTTCCCATAGTCTCGGGACTCTCGGGTGATTCACTGATTCGCCATGGAATACATTTTTAAACTAGCAACATTGCAATTGATAGATTTATGTTAACGAAAGCATGTTTAAACCAAAGATTTTGTGATTTTTTTTGGGTTCACTGATATCAAAATCAGCAATATTGCCAGTTAGTGTGTTTCTTGGACGGGGGTTGTAGTGTTAGTGATAGTTCAAGTCAGGGAGCATTGGTATTTAAAACCGCCTTGTCACATGTGGATGAGAACAATATGCTATGATGACTATGACAATTTACCTCACTCTTTAAAATAGTAGGCCGTATAAGTGTATTACCACCAAGGTCATTGGTGAAAATCTACCTCACTCTTTAAAATAGTAGGCCGTATAAATGTATTACCACCAAGGTCATTCACCAATGACCCCCCAGAAAACACCCCTCCAGAATGGCCAAACTTAAACATTCGAGTAGTTTTCACTTTTTTGGGAAAATTTTCAGTGTTGTTCGGTTAATTGTCCTAACAAATAATACACCTCTAGGTTCGATATATTATCGCTTACATCTCGATTTACACTCGGATCCCCTCGTGAAAATCCTCGATGTAGCGATAATACACCTCACCTATCGGTGTATTACATACGACAATCCACCTCACTCCTTGAAATAGTGGGCCGTATTACCATCAAGGTCATTAGTGAAAACACCCCTTCAGAATGACCAACCTTGAACAATAATAGTATATTACATACCGAGGTGGAAAGCGTCGATGTCATTACAGCCAAGGGATTCAAAATATTACCGAGGCGTGCCGAAGTGAGATAGAATCCCGTAGGCTGTAATGACGCTTTACTCCGTGGTATGAACGTAATGACGCTTTACTCCGTGGTATGAACGGTTGCGGCCATTTTAAAGTGGACGACAATGTCAACGAGTTGGCTTGCTGTCACGCGACGTTCAGGCCAAAATCTTAAGAAATCTGTCAACTGTCGTCCACTTTAAAAAGGCCGCAACTGTATAGGACTTTATTCACAATGATCCAGTTTAAATGCAAATAATTGGCTTTATTTGAAGCTTTTCGCGGCAAACGTTTTTATCAGGTAGGCATAGGCAACCTTTTCAAACAACGCATCCATCAACACTTCGCGCTCCGCGACAGCTGTTTAGATCAGATCAACTCTCTTCATGCGTCACTTTCGGCCCGTGGTCCGAAAGTGACATTATTTTCCAACCTGTAAGGAATCATTCACTTTCCTTCTTTTCAAAAGTTATATAGGAATTATCGATGGCTAACTCATTGTGAATAAAATAGTTTTCACTCTCCCAGGAAGATTTTCCAGTGTTTTTCAGTTAATTGTCGTATGTAATACACCGATAAGTGAGGTGCATTATCGCTACATCGAAGATTTTCACGAGGGGATCCGAGTGTAAATCGAGACGTAAGCAATAATAATATATCGAACCTATAGGTGTATTCGTTAAGATGATACACTATGATGTATATGCCCGAGAGAGAAATACATCCTAAACAAAGCGAATGAAGAGAAACACTGAAGAGACTCAAACAGCCATAAGCGACGAACCTTTGGCTTTGAGTGTCTCAAATGGTGGATGCGCCAGTACGACTCCTCTTCGGCAATATGCATGGACAAGAATTATCGTATTCTGAAGATTTCCAGCAGCCGGGTAAATACGCTTTTAAGGAACCACCATCCTAAAAAGTCAGATACTTATATCCAATCGAAACGTGAACGTGAAAATGTGAGATAATATCCTTGTTTATCAATTCAAAACCGAGGTTAATTGAGTTTTTGGGACTTTCGATCTACTGAACTATTTAGTCCAGTATGCATGTCAGTGCGCAAATGCCTGTGCAGACGTGATCACTGATCAGAAATAGAAAAATTAACAGTGAATAATCTCTCAATTCCATTATAACTTTGATTCTACCTCAAAAGTGCCTTGCGTCTCTAATTCGCTATTAACATAATATCCGTATTACGATGCAAGTGTTCAGTTTACTCATAACATGTCCCTGGGTAATTATCTAATTAAATTGACACCTCGGTATTTATGGGCGGCAACAGGACTGATGCTCTCGGATCATGCAATCGTGTAGGTACTATGTGAAAATTTAAGATGCAGTACACCAGAATTTGGTAGAGCTTGAAATAGTTTATAGATTTTGACACCACTGGCGAAAATGAGTCGTGTCGGCACTCGGCAGCAAAAGCAGCCCGGGAGTCGGGAGTCGGGACGCGAGACGCATAAATCCTGCAGTTACTGCACAACCTACAACCGGGTGACCAGTGGCTAATAACTTGGGCCACCACTGGGCCAAGGTAACGGGACCAGTAACGTCACGGTTAGAAAGAGACAGTCAGCTGTTTATTAAGGAATGCGTGCACCGTTATGCCAGCAACTCCACTCCACAGCATCTCACAACGTCGTACTAATGGGTTGACAAAACGACCGTCATCAGAGACAAGTGAACGCAAAATCAAAATGTTCCAAGTCTCGGCCCTTGGCAGTCAAGTGCAAGAGCCATGAGCAATGCCAATAATTTGATGAATTCGCACGACTTTTCCGCATATCTCGACCTCATTAGATCCAGTGAGATTATCGTTTCATCGGTAATCAGGTTCGAATTGGGTCAGTCAGTGCAGCCGGTTCCGTTATTATTATGATTATCATTATCAGTCACCGTGAATGGTGGACCATACCGCTGCGACGTTCTCAGTCGAAATATGTAAACTCGGTGGGCATTGGAATTAGAACAGTAGAACAATGCTGTGAGTCGACAATTAAGCTGCATTGTGATGGTCAAGCAATGTCGGAAATCTTTTCCGCGTCAGGAGTTTTGTTCATAATAATAAGCAATTAAATTGACAAAAAGCTCTGCAGCAGAAAAAAGCTGCACGCAATGATGCCTGCGCGTGTTCCACTTCCCAAAGCACATTATGGGGAGTTCGAAAACATCATCGTAAACCTCCTTTATGGGTATATGCAATTGCGGAAAGAACCGCTATTTCCGAAAGTTCCGTTTTCTCATATTTTGATTTTTGTATACTTACCTATTCCTATAATAATAATCGATGTCATTATTATTGTTAATGCGGAATGCAACGTTAGTGGCTAAGTAGGTGGGTGGGCCGATTTCACTTGTTTTGTACCCTGCTTCCCACAGCGTTCCATCAAAGGAAGAATTTCACAAACGAAGTCAAATTATAAACTTAATTTGTTTTATTGTAATAACTTTTTATCGTTGTTGTATAGGTATTAGGGGGCCAGTTATAGCGCAAAACATACACACATCAGAAGAATCTAGGGGACAAACAAATTTAGATGATTTCTAAAATCATCATTACTTTTGATTGCCGTCAGCGATATCATATCGGTTTTCAGTGTTCGATAGCCCAATCCTTTGTTTTTATGTTTTGATCACGTCGAATACGAACAATGTTTTATAAAGTTTCTACAAGGTGATCAATGGAACAGTGTGAAATAGCCGAAAGCTCAATACGAGCGCGATTTCTTCCCAAAAATAATTTTTTATGCATTCCAATAGCACAGTTATGAAGACTGGTGCTTCAGCTCCAGTAATGTTTTTGAATTTTGAAAATCGAAGGTAAACTGCCAAAGATATTGATCATTTTGTGCCGCCATGTTGAACTCCCAAGATAATGATCCGATTTAATTTCAAAATTCAAGAATGTTATACTGAAGCTGAAACACCGATCTTGTACACCGTAACTGTGCTATTGGAATGCATGAAATTTTTGTTTTGGGAAAATCGCGCTCGTACTGAACTTTAGGCAAATTTACACTGTTCCATTGATCACCCTGTAGCAACCTTACAAAACATTGTTCGTATTTGACGTGATCAAGGCATGAAAACGAAAGATTGGGCAATAGAACACTGATGGAAACCGATATGAAATCGCTGGCGGAAATCAAAAGTTATGATGACTTTGGAAATCGTCTGAATTTGCTTGTCCCCTAGATTCTTTTGATGTGTGTACATAAACTTTGCGAATCATTTTAGTCAAATTAGATGAGCGACAGATCCCCTATTCATTTATAAAATATACAATGACAACACTGTTTATGCGACCATTGGGTAAAAGTACTAAAATAAATTATTTCCAGTAAATAATACTCATTGGATGGGATGAAACGACACTTCAATGCGCAATGTATCACAAAGAATTAATGCGCCTTAACAACAATTGAGATTGACAATTTTCGAGGAAATTGAAATGAGAAGTGATAATATTTAGCTACGAGAAATCAGATGGGTACCAAAACAATCTTAGAGAAAGTGTAGTAAAGTTTATTGATAATGATGATGATGGTGATTATTAATTTTTATTATTATGCAAATCATCATGCTCGCAGTCAGGATTTTTTCTGTGATCAATAACTATATAACTATAATCAATAATCAATACTAGATAAAAATTTTTGTATCTACCTACCTACTGGAATTCAGTGTTTCATCTACTAAATATTTTTATACAATATCTACATAAACACACAATATTAATTTACTTTTTAAGTTTGTAATGTTCTTTACTGTTAAGTATTCCTTGTATTTACAGACCATTTATTATAATGGTAGGACGTTATTGTTTACAATAAATATATATATGGATTCATACGCTAAGTTTAATGAGTAAGGATTAAGGAGTAATGCGTAACGCGTGAAGAGTTACTCAAGTTTTACCTTTTGAAAGCTTCAAGGACGGAGTTATATTGGTAAAATAACGCAACGCTTTACATTTTTTTTTTATTCTGATGAAATAATCCTCTAGAAAAACAGTCTCTCATTAATTAGCAGTCTTATCTTCAACATGTAAAAAATGTACCCATCTACAGTTGCTGCTATTCTACGTACAGGGTGAAATGAATTTTCTTTTCAATATTTTTCA
The DNA here is from genome assembly GCA_949128115.1 of Anaspis maculata. NCBI lineage: Eukaryota > Metazoa > Arthropoda > Insecta > Coleoptera > Scraptiidae > Anaspis > Anaspis maculata. Next base: position 50,567,227 of record OX421961.1, read on the forward strand.
TCTTCATGAGTCAATCAGGACTAAAATCATTACCCGCTCTATTGCAAGCCTATAATCTCTTATTTAAGATACATAAAAATATCACACTCCTCAAACTGTTGAAACATGACGTACAGGGTGGAACACCCTTCTTTTTTTTTGTTTTTTTCCATGTGACATCATTTCAGATGGAAATCTTATCCATTTCAATGAAGGGCCTATAGTTTTCGGTAAAAAATATTGGAAATTCACATTTCTGCAATCACTGTAGCTATACTGACTACTGTGACAATAAGCATTTTTGCGATATTGCATGGTTGTGCGAGGATAAAACATAATTCATCCTGTATATCAAGTCGATAGAATCGATTGTTGAAGTGTGAATTTTCTATATAGCTTGCGGAAAACTCGAGGCTTCCCAGTGAACCAGATGAGATTATTATCTAGATTGTATTCACCAACAAAAAAAAATGAAGTATGTTCCACCCTGTATGTTGTGTTTTAGCAGTTTGGAGGATGTGATACCGAAGGTGAAGTGAAGGTGAAGGTTATTGAGGATGGTTCAAGATTCATCTGATAAATTCCTATCACAGATAGAGCATCGGAAAACAATGAGAACAAACCCAAAAACCATATAAGTATATCAGAAATGCGTATCAACGGAGATATACAGGGTGTTTCAAGGATGATAGCAAAAATTAACTTGTGGGTAGATCTCGTCAAAATATGACGAAAACCTATATACCATTTTGCAAAGCTCGGCCTAATGACAAAGATACAGCCCTCCAAAGTTCACTTTTTTCGGATTTCAAAAATTTGTAACTCAGGAACGTTCTGACAAATTTAGCTTTAATTCAGCAAAAGCTGGTTTGTCGTAATTATTTATCAACCTGCCAAATTTGTCACGTCGAGATGCACAAAGTCAATCAGGGCTATTCTGTATGGATATTGACTTGAGTCAACATTGATATTGTGGCACTAAATTGGCATTTTTCATTGTGTTTCATTATTAGAATGACAATTTAGTGCCACAATATCAATGTTGACTCAAGTCAATATCCATACAGAATAGCCCTGAATGATGTGATAAGCCGATAAAGCGTCTTGTCTTGCACACCAAAGAAAGAAAGCTATATCATCAGGCGCCATCAATTTTTGACAAATCAGATATTTTCTTTCCATAGATATTTTCACTTAGAAGTAGAGCACATTAATTAGGTTGAGTATTCTACTTGATGACAAACTTGCGTCTGGCTGAAACCATTAAAATGCACTAACGTGTATTGAAAAATCGTTAAACATTTAATGCAACAGTATAACTGACATCAATAAAAGGCTTGAACACAGGGATATTACCATTTTTATCATTTCCAACTGCAAAATATCGTGCGAAATGCTGCTGACAATGCTGCTTATACTGCCGCACGTCTGAGGGGATAACCCTTAATGGATGCTGTATACCTGTATCCGATTTACATCATGCCCATTTTCTATAAATATGCGGGATTTTCTGTACCGTCGGCACGTTCGGGCGTCATATTTTTAAATTTAGTCGCCAGACACTCTATTTTAAATGTAACGTTAACGTTGCGAAAAGAGAAGAGAGCATCATAAATAGGATAACAATATCGCTTTACGTGTGCATAAAACGTTCCCGGGATTTCTTCCGGAACATCAGGCTCCGCCTGGCGGCCGCAGGAGTCCTGCTGTGGCGCATTACCGACGTCCGGAATGTCTGACGTCACTGCGCTCGGCGGCGGTAAACGCTGTAGACCGGAATCCGGATTAAGTGTTGGATATTTCAATTTCCGCACAAGCTATGCCGACAACCAGCCCATGACCTTAGCCAAATAAACTGCGCCAACAAGAAAAAGAGAGAAGGGAAAAAACGCATAGAATACCTAACATTTTAAAAGTTACACAATCATGACCTACTCCTACTGCTAAAGGGTAATAGGTAATAGAATAGGGGAGAGTTGCATGGTTCGTGGGTATCTGCTGAAAGGCTCTTCGAGGAACATCCCACTATAGTCAGATTCATGATCAATGGGATCGGTCAAACCGCTGATGGTATCAGTGGTGTACCTGTATCTATACAGAGTGTTACACTTTTTTTGTCAATATTTTAGGAAATGGAGAAGCATAAAAAATTAGTGGACTTTTTTGAAAAAATCTATACCAGAAACGCATTATAACGAAGAAAGACGCTTCCAAAGTTAAGTTTTGAAAATACTTGTTTGTTATAACTACAAATTCAGTCACTGGATTTTGACCAAAAATACAAAATAATAAGTATTATTGAATTTTGTCACATTTGTAAAATTTGTTATTTTTTTAATAATTTTAAATTTTTTGTTTGTCATTGGGCGGAAATAACGAGTGATCGAATAAATTTCTCCTCAAGTCGCCCAAGATTCCTGAAAAACTGGCGGAAAAACCTGGCTATAGCAAGGACACCAAGGCCTACTTTAAGGAGAGATTTATTCGATCACTCTCTACTTATTTTTCGATACCTACAATCTTATAAAATAGTGACAAAAAAAAATGAAACACCCTGTATAAACATGCCGGATGCTAGTATAATTATATACATTTATACCGGCACAAAATGGGATGGAGCTTGCATTTTTTGATAAGAAGATGTCACTCGATGGAAATGTTCGTTACGTCATGCTCTTTCAATCCAGAAGGGTAGCCATCAGCGCCAACCATGCCGGGAGCGTATCCAGAGTGAAGAAGGAAAAAGTTAAAAATTGATATTTCATGAACTGAAACAGATGAAGACGCGCAATTCACCACAATTATTCATTATTTTAAGCTCATGAAGCGGAGCCACGATAAACCGCTCGCAATGTCCTTGAACCGATTCAGGAATATACTGAAAAAATAGAAATCTACCGTCTTATTTTGATTCAAAATATTCTAAAAACAGGAAGCCATAAAAATGGATGGTCTTACTCAAATCTCAATTTATATGGACCAGTATCAACAACTCCTCAAGATAAACGAAAACCAGCTTAAATTTCCAGCTACCTCAATCTCCCGTGAGAACTGAATATTTTTGGCCGACTTAATTGAAATTCGGAATCCGTTCAGCATTCCAATTTAAGATAACTCTTTGCTAATTTGGATGCTGCGACGAGCCCGACGTGCGATTTATCATTTCTCTTATATCCCCATCCAGCAAGAAACCAGATATTAATTAATTGCAAAATCTATATCACTGGGAGGAAATTGACGACGTAATTATGATGGCGACCACAATGGATAAATTATTGTTCCAATCAGTAGATGCATCCAATCCCGAAGCGGCAATAGTAATTGATGGTGATAATTTTCATGTGAACTTCCTTTGCGGTTTGCATTTAAATCGAACGACTGTAACTAACGGGACAATGGCAAAGCAAAACGCATGGAAAATGATCGAAATTCAGTTCGAGTGTGCAAATAAAGGACCAAGCCTGAGAGTCGAATATGGGAAGCAAGATGTTGAAGCGCTGCGATGTAGACATTTAGGGTGAACATCAGAGACCACCTGAATCGAGCTTGGAAATGAGAAGAGGCAATCCACAATGATAACGAATTCATTCATATTGAAGTCATTGTATGATATGTTCGTAATCTGAAGACAAGGAGGTTTTCACGAGGTTTTCCTCTATTCGAACAATTTATCATTCGTTTTAGATGTTTTGGATTCTGGATTTATTGAGGGGGAGTTGATGGAACGTAGTTCCACCTGGCACGTAGGCCTTATAGGCCAGGCGGTAGGTCATTCTGGATAGAAAAAATTCCGACCAAAGCTTTTATGGTGTCAAACTCTTCGTAAGGTCAGTAGGTATCTACCACTGAGTTTCCGCCCAAAAACGAGTTGTGCTGATTCCTCCACATCTGCCCAAAGGTAAAGGATGTCTTGAAGGTGCAAAAAGATCTGTTAAACCCCCGTACTTTTTCATTCTATTTGCCTAAATGCAAGCGTACAACTCTTACGCAAACATTTGAAGCATCTGTCATCATCTCTGTGCCAGTCTTACTGTTGAAAAACAAGATTTCTTTGTGCGGGTCAGATAAATCACATTTTATCGTTTTTCTACACAAGAAAACGATGGAGCAACATGTATTTTGCATGTTTTCTAATAACTCGTATCCATTGAACCCATTTACGGCATTAAAATTTCAATAACACCATTTTTGAAGATGTTGCCCGCCAAGAAGTGAGTAATTTTTACCCGCCTGTTCAGCAGCAGTTTTTTCAATTTTACCAAACACCGTTCTCAAAAATTTCATAAGGAATGACAAGCTAGAACTGTTTTCTAATGATATCATATCTGGCTTAACCGCGACACGCTTTTTGAAAGTGCAGGAAACTGATTTCTTTTAGAGCGGTTCTATTTTACCCGCGTGCGGCCGTGCCTACTTGACATAGACCGGACTGATTACACGAGCTTGGAAATGTACTTTGTTCCAGCTTCAAAACAAGACCCTTATGATGAAATAATATATAATTTCTTCATAAATCAATGTACAAAGTCTTAATAATAATGGTCGCGTTTTAAAGCTAGAAAAAAGTACATTTCCAAGCTCGTGTAATCAGTCCGGTCTATGTCAAGTAGGCACGGCCGCACGCGGGTGAAACAGGACCTCTCGGAAAGAAATCAATTTTTTAGACTTTCAAGTACGGACGCGGTTAAGCCAGGCAGGATATCGTTAGAGAAGAGTTTGAGCTTTTTATTCCTTATTAAATTTTTGCAAACGGTGTTTGGTAAAATTGAAAAAATTGCTGCTGAACAGGCGGGTGAAAATTATTCACTTTCTTGCTGGCAACATCTTCAAAAATGCTGTTATTGAAATTTTAATGCCGTAAATGGGTTCAATGGATACGAGTTATTAGAAAACATGCAAAATACATGTTGCTCCATCGTTTTCTTGTGTAGAAAAACGATAAAATGTGATTTATCTGACCCGCACAAAGAAATCTTGTTTTTCAACAGTAAGACTGGCACAGAGATGATGACAGATGCTTCAAATGTTTGCGTAAGAGTTGTACGCTTGCATTTAGGCAAATATAACGAAAAAGTACGAAGGTTTAACAGGTCTTTTTTCACTTTCAAGGCATCCTTCATCTTCGCGCGGATGTAGAGGAATCAGCACAACTCGTTTTTGGGCGGAAACTCAGTGGTAGATAACTACTGACCTTACGAAGAGTTTGACACCATAAAAGCTTTGGTCGGAGTTTTTTCCAGATTGTAGTGATTTTATCGACATACCGCCTGGCCTATTACTATTGGGCCCATTGTATCTCTCCCAGAACAGCCGGACTCACCGAGCCACAATGTGATGCATGGATGTTTGATGGTCGGCCGATCCAAGCACTGGGATCGACAAGCGCATGATCGAACTGGAGTAACTGGACTCAGTCTCTCACCCTCGAAACGCAGAGGCGGTTGTGCTTAGCACATCCCACGCCCTGCGCCGATATGTTTCTGACTTCGTCAGTCCCCCAGATTGCGTTGTCGATTTTCCCCTACCCATTGCCGTACTGCCGGTTGCAGGCATGTTATATTAAGGGGGTTTGCCTAGGACCACCTGAGAAAAAACTTCAGCCTGATGCCTAGAATTAGATGAGACGCACCCATGGCTCGCTCACTGGCACCACCTACCGGCGGTCCCCCATCCAACACGTTCTAGGTATTGTGAAATTTTCATTAGAATCGTGACCATCATGAAATTATGAAGTATAGTAGGTTCACTTGTACCGTGATAGTAGTAGACTGGGCAAATTTTACAGTTTGGCATTGTTGTAGACTTCACGTCCAACTGCCTAGTGTGCGCTTGAGCGTCTGGCTTCGAAAGATAGGAACCTACAATAGTAGTGGAATTTTTGGTAAGTGATCACCTTGTTTGTGAATGCTTGATTCTAAAACACGATTGTCGGTTTGTGGGATTATAGGCGACAACACCCATGACAGAACCAAGCCGGCATTTATGGTATATAGTCGGCACCCCATCGACTCGGCATGGCCCTTCACGTGATTGCGGTCAGGAACAGGAAGGCATTCTTGTTTGGCACTCGAGAAGAGTCAGGGGCTAATCGCGTGTCGCGTGTCATACCTGCTATATTATGTATTTATATTCGTAAATAATAAACTATTGTGCTAAAGAAGTAAAGAGTAACGGGTGTTTTTTTAAAATTCTGGCGTCGAAGTGTGCTCTGGCCGAATTCAGGCGAATTTGGCTAGAGCACAGCACACTTCGACGCCAGATTCCAAAAAACACCCCTTATAGTTTCCTTGGTCTATCCTAACAGGTTGTTCTTTGGGCACAAGACCAAATCACGTGCAGACAAAATTGGCTGGTATAACTTCGTAAATTCATAATTATATTATACTATATCCAACGATTTCCAACGATTTGAAATGAAACCTCATGATTTCTCGCTTTATGTGAAACAAAACAGAAGCGATCGTCTATTATTATATATATATATATATATATATATATATATATACAATATAGATTATATACAACAACAGTGACCATACTCAAGCATAATAAAAAAAAAAACATAAAAAATACATTAGTTGAAAGAAAGCCGGAACCCGTCTATAAAATATCGGAATTGCCTAAATAAAGATAACCCTTGAGGTTTAATGTCAAGGGTTCAGTTTCCAACTTGAACCGAATCGCAGGTGATGATAACGAAGCCTTTGATGTTGGGGCGTCGCAAAAACCCTTGTAACCCGGAACAGCTCATATCTTGTATCAAGATCAAGCTCTGAAATGAGTTTAAAATAATGCCCATACCCATGTGCGATACTGAAGCTATGCCCTGTGGATCGTCATTTTTTTTTTTTCAATTATTCAACATAATGGGTATATAGTAATATAATAAGTACCGTACTATGTTCATTAAAAACTCCATGAGGGGCGGCCGTGGAAATTCAAACGTAGGTATGTACGTTTGACTAACTAACAAAAATGCGTACCTACTACTAATTCTCGATTCAAATTGATTTTTCTGTCGCGAAATGGTTGCCAAAAGCAAGTTGTGCTGACAAAATAACAATAACATAGTGACTTATCTCATTTTATAGTCTTGTTCATGCTTTCAGCTCCTTTATAGTCCTTTCATGCCTTGAGCTGCGACAGAATTCTAATTATTCTTCAAATATGCCTTGGCTTCAAATTCAATTCAATTTGAAAAATTGAGTCATTTATCTAAGAGTAATCACCAGTGAGCAGGCGATTAGTTAAGTATACGTTCAGTTCAGTCATTTTTTCGCATCAGTTCTGAAAAAAAAAATCTTCTCATGAATCGAGGAAAATGCAAGTAATTGCAAACTATGTGTTTTCCTACGTTAATTTCAAGAAAAAACACAATTATCTTGCAGAAGTGATATTGAAATATGGGGAACTGAAACGTTCAGGTTGAAAGTTATGAACAAGTTGAGTTCGATTTGGCTTTTACAGAAAAAATAACTAAATTCCGTGACTGGTTGCCTACTCACTGGTGATTGCTCCTAATGTTATTACCAGTTGTCATTAAAATGACAGCCAACTTGTGGAGCGAGAATTATCTAGTTGGAATCGTAAAGTGCACAATGCGAGGAAGAGAATCGCACTGGATTGCTGGATGGGAAATTGCAAATTGCAATTCCAAACGTGGTAGTGTCAGGCAACTGAAATAATAGAGACTCCACAGCTAGACGACACAACATGTGTTGCTGCTTGTTGGGAATTCATCAATTTGTGGGCAGACAGGTCCAGGCGCAGTTCCTGGGCAACAGGATCGACGAAATCGAAATCACAAGTAAACAAGACGAAAAACTCACATGTGTGCATGTGTGACATTTCTATATAGTGCCGCCTGTCCGTGCGGATATGCAATACTTTATCGATGCTTTATATCAGGCAAGTGGAGACGATTTACCCTATTGGGGAAAATGACTCATTCGTGTAGGAAGATTTAGGGAATTAATTGTTTGAAGAGGTCTAAGTTGCAGTCAGGCAACGTCGGCTGTCACGTCAGTTGAAGACACGTCAAAACTGTCACTTTGCTGTCTTGTCAATGCACTGCCGCGATTGTTTTTTAAATTTAAATCGCCTTTACCCGAGCAACAAATATTATATACATCCTTTCACGCGATAATGCTACAATAGGCCTTGCGAAAGGATGTATTTTCCACGCTTATATCTACGAATGCTCGACACAGCACCGATAAAATATTGCACGGACAGATGGCACGTCATAGAAACGTCACAGTCTTTACTCGTGCTGACGTATATGATTTCAGGCATCTATAGACCTAGATGTCTCCGCAGTGATGAGTCCTCAACAAATGGCGAAACACGCGTTGAAGGTTATGTAGATCTGACATTGATAATCCGAAGATTGGTTCTTTCAGAGCTGTCAAACCGACTTTTCAGTAATATCACCACGATGATACCGTGATAACGAAGCGCCGTGGAGAATAACTCGGGCCAAGGGTCTACCCCAAGGAAAGCGAGAGAAAATGACACAGGTGGATTATTATTTAAAACTAAAACAGGAATAGCTTGACTCCAAGTCAAACCTGAGCTGAGAGCAAAGGAACCGTAAGTTTTCACTTATCCCAAAAACTAAAGCGGCCCCATTCACCGTCATGTTTTCGGCCATGTCTGACTGTAGGCGCTCAACGTGCTGAATATACTGCAAACTTGCATTTTCGTTTGATGCGGGATAATTTATGGCATCTTGAAACATTTCTTGGCAATTTGACTAGACAATGTCAAAATTTGTCAATAAACTGATGAAGTTTTGTCAGTATGCTAAACCTAACAAAACAGTATCATAGCTTGCTGTGTGGCAAATAACGGTAAAACAGATGAAAGTGTCCTTCACTCAGAAAAATATTGAACTTCATATTCACCAAATGTAGCAGTTCTTATCAACTAATTATCAATACTTTAAAAAACCGTTTGTACAACGGCTCTAAGACTAAGTGACAGCTTTACAAATTGTGAGAAATACTACTTCAAAATAGTTGAACTGTGCAGTGGCAGCCACCACTACATATGTTGTTAATAACATCTTCGTAGAAGTATTCACCGTCAAATATCTCCATAGTATTATGTGCTACGTTCAAATGGTAGAAATTACCACTACAGAAATGTTACCATCACTGCTACTGAAGTTACGCTCTGTTACACGGCTACGATCGGTAATAATCGAGTCGGTCAGCCAATGAGATTTCAGAATTATGATCATGTGATTTGATTCGGGTTTTCGATGGGAAGCATATCACCTCACGCGACCAAGCCATATTTTTCTTGTCGGTGCTTGTTCTCCATTTTCCTTGCGGTTCCGGTGTGTGGTGTGTCTGTTTCTGCGAGGACAATGGAAAAGTAGCTAGACGCCTGGTATTCACAAGAACTGAATATAGTCTTCGAAGGAAGGTAGGTGCTAAACTTTATATTGTAGTGAAGTAGCTACCTAGTTGCACTGTAGTGTAGTTGTGTTCGTAGTTACCTATAGGTACGTAGGTAGTTTAGCTGCATTTATTGGCAAATGCGTTGCCATTCGGCTTCGGCATGGTTTCTGTTGCCATCAATGGTTTGAATTTATCAGCTTTAGCCCTTTAGCTTTAGCTAAGTATTTGTTGTAAGTTGCTAGAGTATCCATGACTTAGAAGTTTCCGGTTTAATTTTGAAATAAAAAGGTTAGGTTGTTAGCATAAATTAATCTGGAACGGTTTATTTTATAGCAAATTTTCTGGATGACGCAGCTTTCCTTTTGACGGGAGAAGATTTGATGCAACTACTGCAACCAGTGCCTCAAGAGGGCTAAGGGCTAAGCTAAGGGCTGATCTAAAGCTGAAGTGGAGAGAATTTGTATCTAACGTGAGTGAGGATTTTCTTAGTTCGCAAAATTAAAACTATGAAGTATCGGATGATACCAGAGTCCCTAAATACGGACCTTGATAACATAATTTTCTCCGAGGCTTCAAACTATCATGTTATTTGTACTGATTAATTACTAAGCTACATAACTATAGTTTATTTTATGAAATTTGCAGTCTGAAATTGAATGTAACCCTTTCTCATTTTTAATTTTCTTTGTAATCTGTATTTTTTAACGTTTTCTCATTTTTGTTTTGTTTTATGAAAGTTTATATGTTCCTACGATGTCTTGTAATGTACGTGTACGTATGTTAATTATTCAAATTTTATAGAATTTAAATTGTATGGTTCTTTTTTTTTAATTACATATTATTGTAATCAATTTCGATTCTTTTTATTTATCCCCAATACTACAAGTGTATTTATAAATAGCGAAACGTAACGGTTAATGTTATCGACCAGATATGTGATAGCAATCTTTCCGTAAGGTAGGTAAAACCATCTAATATGGTATCTCTTATTACTATAATGCAGTATTCTTCACAACTACGAAAGAATTCAGTTGACGACAGGGAATGTTGAAATTTACTTTGCTGTAGTGGTAAAATTCTCTATACTGTAGTGGTAAAATCTACTACTCCATTCACTGCGAATATATACGAGAAGTAGTGTATTACGGAACTATATAACATTTACTATTTTGTAGTAGTATTATTACCACCATGTATAAGTTGGCGCCTATTTAACTGCTACAGCAAGTAGGACCAACGCTTTGTCGCGTATTGCTTCCGCTTCTTTTTTCTCGGTGTTATATTATAGTGGTATAGGTGTTGAGTATTTTTCCCGATAAGATAGCCTGCACGAGGGAAGCAAGTTAAATTAAATTTCGCGGAACGGTACCACACCTGATGCTGTGGCTGTGAACCAACCGTAGATATTGCCTTTTCGATTGTTTTATGTAAATCAGCAATACAAAGAGTTGAAATGAAATTTGGGTATCTGAGCTGCACGTTATCACGAACAATACAACGAAGAAGCGCTCGATTCGAGAGGTCTTGAAAGGCTTAGGTTGCACATTACTGGCACGCTTGAATTTTTGTTTGATCTCCAGCGTCGACTCGATAATAAACGTTTGTTTCTTTTTCAGGTACCACAGGGAGGAATATAAGAAACTTACCTTGCATTTCGCGGAAAAGTAACCAAAGTGGCGTGTGCATGTTCGCCATCGATTGTCTCAAGTCCAACGGCACACACCTAGGAACTTGTATCGACAGGTTTTATTTCGGCTCGTGCTGTCACATAGAGCCAATACACAACATCATCGAGAACACCATAGATACAGACATAATTCCTGCCAGGGAGCCACCTCACAGACTGACAAGCACACTGAGGCCTTTGAGCACTACGATACAATACAAAACTAATGCCACGCCATTACTGTTGAACACTACGACGGTGACGGCGACGGCGACGGTATCTAACAATACCACAACAAAACCTACAACGAAAATTACAACGCAAGCAACAACGACTAGGAGTAGTAGTAGTAGTAGCATTATCACGAGAACCACAACTGCTCCTACCACTACTACTGCTACTACTGCTACTACTGCTGCTACTACTGCTGCTGCTAATACTGTTACTAGGAGTAGCACCAGTAGAAGTACGACGAGTAGCATTATAAGTACTACTAGCCCTCCTACTAGCACTAGCACGGCTGCTAGTTCTAGTCAAAGTACAACGCCAAGAAGAATATTGACGACAATTTCGACTAGTACAACGAGTCCAAAACCAACGAGTCAAAAGGCTGAAAGCACAACAGTTGGTTTCAAACTGTCCACATTCCAGTCGGTTGAAAGCAGTTCCGCAACTGCTACCACAGATAAAATTATTGTTCCAATTAGCACTACTGCCAAAACGTCTAGGCCGAAACCGTCAAGTGAGAAGCCTCGGCCCAGTATAAAGACAACTTCCAAGCCAAAACCTTCAAGGATACCTACTAAACCAACCAGGATTACTACGACGAAATCAACCAGGACCACAACGACTAAGTCAACCAGGACTACTACGACGAAGCCAACCAGAACCACGACTAAGCGAGCAAGTATAACCACGAGTAGGACCACGCGGAAACCTACTGGTACTAAGCCAACTAAAAGAATAACTACCGTGACTGCACCGGAAAAGACGAGTTCAAAACCTACGACGGAAACGACACGTAAGCCAGCTTTGACAACGAAACCCTCGCTAAGTACAAGTTCACCAAAGCCTCCAGTTATTCTACACAGGAACAGTACTACGCAAGAAAATGAAACCATCAACGAAATTGAGACGTCTTCAACAACTAAAGCAACCATAGTCACGTGGACTGTGGCCGATGTTAGGAATTCTTCCACTTCCTCGTCGCCTGCAACTACTGCACCTCCTGGGCCGTCTAACAGTACAAGTGAAGGTAAGTGAATTGCTATAAGTGCTTTTTTGAGTAGTAAAATGGTATTTCTGCATGGTTAAAGAGTGGGTTCCGTTGACTACACCTGATGGTTGGGTGTTGCTTCCCAGCGTTCCATCCACCACAACAGGAGGGCCGACTCTTTTCACGACAATCAACCAGGAACCGGCGACCTCTGCGCCTGTATCAACTTTGTCACCTCCTCCCCCGCCTCTTCCTTCGTCTGTTTCTTCTACTTCTTCAACACAGCAGCCTTCTACGACGACGGAAAGTGCAAGTAAGCCGTCCATCACGTACATACCTCTTGAAACAACGACTTCGACGACCTTGAACACATCATCGTCAGTGGCTATGGCCACTGAAGGCGCTTCCACACAATCCACACCTGTCACGAGCGCTACTCCTCCTTCGACGTCGAGCCTTCCACCATTAGACATGACGCCGGTCAATATGAGCGATTTTACAGACGGTATGTATCTACGATGATTTACGAAACTAAATTAAAATAATGTAGGTAAACAGTTTTTAATACAAGTTTTTTTTTTTAATCGTGAATTAAGACAGGCTATGCTCCGATCGAATGCAAAAGAACGAGGCTGTTTTCGGCTGGAGCACAACCTGCCCTAATTCATGATTTAGAAATACACGTTGTTCTGTGATTTCGATGGTTGATAAGTTAAGTGTCTAAGTATATCGTTGATTCCGTAAATGAAAGCACCTTAACGTTATATTTGAAAGTAACATTTCGTCCCTTGCCAGGCAAAGCCACGTAAGCGCCATTTTGGCGAAAATGAGTTTTTAATCTTGTTGAAAAGGTCTCACTGAGCCGCGTCGAATAAGTGAACCATCACAAGCTTAATCAATGCATAACATGAAACATGCAAAATTAATATTCTTTCGTGAGCCATTTGCAACTAACACGATCTTTTGTGTCTCCTGCAAAGTTGCTAAAATGTCGCTTACGTTGCTTTGCCTGGCAAAGGACGATTTGGGCACAATGAAATTGGGCTCGTCTACCACGTGTGGACGCTATCGATTGTGAAAAGAAACCGAATGCCCAAAGTGACATTTCTCTTTAACGTGACTTCTTTACACCGTGTGACGTCATTTAACTACTAATTTTACCCCAATCAATCTTACATCGCAAAGAAAATTGCAACCTGCCTCACTTTTCATGCTAATCCAAACGTGATAGCGCAATTTATGCTAAAACCACCGACTACATGCAAGTTAAGTGCATTTATTGCCGCTAAATACCGAATTACCGCTGGTATTCTCATTTAAACGGCAATACTCGAGTAAAGTCTTTGGAAAAACGCGCGCAACCAACTCGGACGGTGTAACAATTACCCGCGTTAATGAGCGTAAAAAGATGAAGTATATTTATTTTATTTACATCCAGGACCGGAGCTTCAATATTTCTGAACCAAATAAGACAATAACTGTTTTTTGAAGTTTCATGTAGGATTAAAAAAAATTGTCCTGGCCTGACGGTTTATTGAAATCAGTAAGTCGTTAGGTACCCTATACCTAATTCAAGATTGATAGGTATATTTGAGTTTTCATCTGGAGGGGAATTTTAGCTTGCCCTATCGTCCCTACTGGTCAAATTGGATAATTTAATAATAGAATGGGTGTGGTATATTGGAATTTTAGAAAAAATGTATCAATGGAGAGTTCTTAAACTGCATCAGGTTAAGAACAAGAAAACTACAGCCGTACAAAAAAAATACAAAATGTGGCTAACACTGTCTCGCGCCATTTCGTTTTTGGTAAAGCTCGTTAGTATTGTATTCAAAATTTCTGTGGAAAATTGAGAGGGTATCACGGGATCCGTGGAATTTTTGAATCACTAGTTGCATTGTAACTGAGGCTTAAAATTAGCCACGAAGTCTGCGCGCCGAGTTGCGAAACGCGCATTTCAAAAATTACAGAATCCTCCTCTGTTCGCACCGCATGGTTCTTGAACTTTCAAGGTAAGTTGAAGACCATTGGCTGGTCTCCCAGCCTCGAATACTTAAAAATAAGACAATACGAAACGAGTTTACATTCGGTCTTCAATAAGTCGGATAGGATAAGGAATTGTTTGTCCTGTTATTATACCGCGTACACCAGGTAGCTCTTCTAATTAACCGACAAGTCCTAAAGTATAGTGAAGTGACTCCAGCTTTGAGTGCTCGGTGCCGAAATTACGATGTAAATTACAACTTTTATGACTGTCTTTACGACACCGGCCACCCGATGTTGGCCGATGAAAAAACGTAAAAGGAAAAAACGGCCGTGGAGGATTAGCAAAAATATTATTTATTACGGTCCGGTGCAGATGTGCTACTCTGTTGTTTTGTTGATCTATGCGACTGATGCAGCCAAATTGTTATTAATATCGATGAAAATGGTGATGATAAGTTCTGCTTTGTTGTTGGCAACAGTGTGCGGACGTCGGATGTATCCGGAAGCCAGGATCGTCGGCGGGGAAAAGTCGTCCTTCGGAAAATGGCCGTGGCAGATATCCTTGAGACAGTGGAGGACGTCGACGTACCTGCACAAATGCGGAGCTGCACTGCTTAACGAGAACTGGGCGATAACAGCTGCTCACTGTGTCGATAAGTATGTTCTTGAAATTAAAATAAGAACCAAGTACCTATAATAAAAATTTTCATAATAATAATAATGTAATGTTAAGCCTGAGTGTCATGGTACTATTTTCGTCATATTCTCATACTAGAAATCCAGCACGAGAAACTGGGTTGTTAAGGAATTTCTGAATTTGTCGTTTCTAGTCATATATTTCTAGCATCAAAACAGTATGAGAATAGTACCGTGACACTTAGACTTGAGGTAGATATCATACTTGATCAAGTCATGCCAATAATACCGAGCGATCATTTGAAAACTATCCACCTGCCATAACTTTCGATTCCTAGTCAATATTTCTTCGAGCAGAAACAGGTCGATTTTTATATTAAGGGGGACATCTAAAACATACATTGGCAAATTTCTATATTCAGCCCCCTTGCCCCCACTCACCCCAACTTTGAAATTTCAAATGACACTACCTACCTTGCGATACATAAAATTGAAGAGAATTAAATTCTCTTTTTGAGAAAAATATTTATAAATTTCAAACTTCACCTCCCTTCTTCCTAAAAATTCTCTGAGTGTCCCATTTATTATTCTGGACCCCTCAATTCTCTTTAGTTTAGTAAGCATCATCCTGAGTTGCGTCAAAGACGATAATTTTCGGTGGAAAAAGTGCCACTAAAATTCACCCCATTGCTCTCTCCCACCTCAACTTCAAAATGTAACAAAACACTACTTACTTTGTGATACATCAAATTGAAGGAAATTAAATTCTCTTTCTGAAGACAATTTTTTTGAAATTTTCAACCCCTCCTCCATTAAAATGGACATTCAGAGTATTTTAGGGGGAAAACGGGGGTTTTAAAAATTTCGAAAAAAATGTATTCGGGGAGAGAATTCAGTTTACTTCAATTTGATGCATCACAAAGTATGTATTGTCATTTTAGATTTTTAAGGTGTGGTGGGGGGAGCGAAGGGTTGAATTTGGGTGGCACTTTTTCCATAGGAAATTTTCTCTTCTGATGCTGTGCAGGATGACGTTGACTGCATTGGAGCGAATTGAAAGGTCAAGAATATTAAATTGAACACTCGGAGAATTTAAGGGAGAAGGGGGGTGGGGTTGAAAATTTTGGAAATATTTTTCTATAAAAAGAATTGAATTCTGTTGAATTTTACGTATTGCAAAATAGGTAATGTCATTTGAAATTTCAAAGCTGGGGTGGGTGGGGGCGAGGGGGTTAAAGATGAAGAAATTCGCCAATGTATGTTTTAGATGTCCCCCTCGATATAAAAATCGACCTGTTTTTGCTCGAAGACATTTTCACTAGGAATCGGGAGTTATTGGGGGTGGATAGATTTCAAATGATCACCCGGTATATAAGATGCCTAAGGGTAGCTCGTTGATGCGGTATATGCGACATAGAATGGCAAAATACTGCAAATGAATTAGACGGGAGGCCCTTTTAGTCCTAGCGGTACACGTAAAAATGGCTCTAATTGTGACAAAAGTGTGAAATTTGGTATGTGGACTCCTAAAAGCATTTAAAAGGTTTTTAGAAGGGGAGCCAAGAAAAATTTTGATTTGGAATTTTCAATTTTTTGTGACGTCATTTTTTTTATTTTTTTTTTAATTTTTGCAACGATTTGAGATTTTTCACTTTTGTTTCCATATTATAGTGAGTATTTGCCTAATCCAAGAAACAAGAGAAAAAATTTGCAAAAAAAATTATTGGAACTGAAATGATGACGTTTTTTGTGAAAATCACATTTTTCCATTTTTTTCGAAAACTATCATGAATATGTGAAAAATGAAAAAAGACAATTATCCCTTAATAAAAGCTTAATCGGAAGTTCCCGGAGTTCTTTTCCAAATTCCAAGCCATTTTCGAGATTTTTGGAAAAATGTTATTTCTTGCGACTGTTTCTTCGTATTAGCTCCTATCACATCAAATACATCACGTTTTTTTTTCTTGGAAATATACTTCAGAATGATCAGACGGAAGATTTCTTAGTAGTTTATTGTAGATTGTAATTTTTCCAGTGGCGTAGATCACGGAAACTCGAATTATTTCTAACCTCCAACCGCACTTTCTACACCACTTGATTATTTAGAGAATATGTGACATTTTGGCATTATGATCATCTAAGATCACCTGGTATGACACTTCTTTTAAAAGCAAGATGAGGTCGAAGATCTTGAGTACCTACACAATTTTTCTGCTGATCAGATCGACTGCCAAACATTGCATCTTGTATCACCTCCTCCAACCTACCATACCAACCTACTTATTTGTGAAACAAAACGTCGGGAAACAAAAATACAGACCTTAATTCAACTATAAAGAGTATAAACCTGTGAGGCGGAAGTCCATAATAAGTCAACCACATCCCCATGCGTAGTGGAAATGTGCCCGTATTTCCCGATTATTTGTTACAAGTAAGAAGTAAATAAGTAAATATAGGTATGTACAGTTGGGAGCGAAATGATTCATAGGGCACCGCTGGGAAGTCGGCTGGATTTCAGAAATGTTAGCTGCTTGGATCGTTCGTGAATGCCAGTTTTGATTATGACCAATCTCTGATCAAAACTGGCATTCAAGAAGAATTCAACCAGCTAACATTTCTGAAATCCAGCCGACTTCCTAGCAGAACTGTATGAATCATTTCGCTCTCAACTGTGCCTGTGTTCGGGACAGCATTGATTGCAAAGTTGAGACAATATCTTTTCTTTCGATGTTATTGATGGTCACTGAACCAACAACCAACTTCACTGTTGATAAAATGGACAATTATTAGTCTATAGAAAAAGGCAATCAACTCTATAACGTACATTATGTGAAAAAATTACGATGAAGATTGCAATGTTTGGCAGTAGACCTGAGCAGCGAAAAAGTCGTGTGATCTTTGATCTCATCGAGTTTTTGAACGGGATGTCATAACAGCTAGGTGGCTTCAGATGATCATCTTGTCAAACATCATACAAATATTCGTAATTTTACAACCTATTTACAAATGAATAGGTAGGTCCTATGTTCCAAATCGCAATAATTACAAAATGGATGAGATGACATTTATGCCTTCGACGCCAGTGATGACCACCCAACCAACTTTACCGTTGATAAAGTGGTTTTCGTTCTCATGTAGTTTTCAAAAGAAGTGTCATATTAGGTGATCTTGAATGATCATAATGCCAAAATGCCATATATTTTCTAAATAATCGAGTGGTGTAGAAAGTACGGTGGAGGGGTAGAAATGGTTCGAATTTCCATGATGTACGCCACTTGAAAAATTACAATTTACAAAAAACTACTGAGGAATCTTCTGTCCGATCATGCCGAAGTATATTTTCAAGAAAAAAGAACCTTGTGATGTGTTTGATGTAACAGGAGCTAATACGAAGAAACAGTCGCAAGAAATAACATTTTTCCAAATATCTCGGAAACGGCTTAGAATTTGGAGGAACACTTCGGGAACTTCTGGTAGGACTTTTTTTGAGGGATAATTGCTTCTTTCTATTTTCCACATGTTCACAATATTTTTCGAAAAAAATGGAAAAGTTTGATTTTTACAAAAAACGTCATCATTTCAGTTCAGTCAATATTTTTCGCAAATTTCCCCTTTCGTTTCTTAGATTAAGCAATTACTCACCATAATACAATAACAAAGATCAAAAATCTCGAAAAGTTCCAAAAATAAAAAAAATTATGAAAAAAATGACGTCACAAAAAATTGAAAATTGAAAATCAAAATTTTTCTTGGCTCCCCTTCTAAAAACCATTTAAATGCTTTTAGGAGTCCACACACCAAATTTCATACTTTTGTCACAATTAGAGCCATTTTTATGGAATTTTGCTTATACCGCTAGGACTATTTGGTATCATTAACTCCTCACACCAAGCACTAAGGTGATTGATTTTTCGACAATAAGGACGCGTTAATATTTCCCACTCAAAAAAAAGATGATGATTTTTGACAAAGATAATTTTTTCCATTTATGCATGTGGATTTCACATGGGAAAACCGAAAAACTGGAAGACTCCACAAATTTTCAAATTGCGAATTCTTGGTGCTGTTTATAGCTATTTTCAGTCATGAATTGTTTGCATAGACTGCATAAAATTGAGTGAACAGGCAAACATTTCTTAGGACGCTTCCCAAAACATGTAAAATGTGGGTGCTGAGAGCATATTTTGCCGCGTTTGTTCAGGGGGTTGTTATGGCGACATGAAAAATGTTTTGCATTATGTCTTACTGTTTTGTAACAGATACTCACATAATATCAAGTGAGTATTTCTAAAATACAAAATTTGGACAGGAAAATTGCAAATATACAATGTTCACAATTTATTGATAAACGTTTTCCAGCGGTACCGGTATCTTCAAACGTTATTTTAATTTTGAGAGCATTTTAATGAATGGTATTAGTAATACCGTATTACGTACACAGACGTTTTGGAAGTAAAACAACTACCCTAGGTCGGAGGTTTCGTAGGTTACTTAGGTACTAATTTGAACCAATACCTGACTTGCAAAGATAGTATGAAATAAGTACATGCATAATATGTAATAGGTAAAAAGTACTATGATATATTTAATAATAGATGATAATAGTATTAGTGGGAGTATTAGTAAATAGGTACCTATATGCAGGAAAAAATTCATTACCTATGTGTTTGTTTCAAGTTTTAACGTAGTCTTTCCTTAGTAAGAACGTTTTCAAAATCCAAAGTATACAAATTATATTCCTAGATACCTAGGTACCATGTGTTTTTTTTCCACTTTTTCTTCGAAACTTTGGCGTTATCACTTATTATACTTGGTAGAATTATGTTAGTATGGTTAGTGTACTATTTTATAGACAGAACGCAAAATATTTTTCATTTAACAATATTGACCAAACGCAGTAAAATACGAGTATGCTCCCAGCGCCCATATTTCGTATGTTTTGGGATTGGGAGGCGTCCTGCTGATGCCTGGAGAGTTAATATGGAGAGCTAACGCAGTTGACTTGTTTTATAAAGTCTATGTGAATAATTTATTACTGGAAATCGCTGCAAACCAAACAACACCAAAAATATTCAACTTTATGAGACCATATTGATTTCCAGTCCAAAAATAAACGCGATATTCGTGTTCAGGAGGTCACAATCAGTTGGAAAACATACTCTGCATGCATTCATTTTTGAAAAATTCTGCTCCTGTCAAAAATTATTGTTGCCATCTTTTTTCTGAGTAGGAATGATTGACAGGTTTTCATAACAAAAATAAATCACCTTGGTGCAAGGAATGATCATGCCAAAGGGTATCTCAATTTTCATTTGAGGTGAAAAACACAGATGAAAAACAAGATGCAAATCGTGAGTTTCAAAAATTTGGGGATGGTTCACAACTGAGTGCTGTCGAGTTTTGAATCTGTCACAACACGATCCAAAATTCAAGCAGCTCCCGGTGAAAGAGGCTCTTCGTATAAGGCTGTTGAATTTAGTTCAAAGAGAATGAGTCCTTTTGCATACTGATAACGCTAATGATCAAGCGTTACAACAATCGGAACAACCACTAGTTTTTCTGTCGTCACTGATTGTTCTGATTTTTGCAACGTTGCCGTTGGCGTTGGTTATGATCATTTCAGGTGAGCAAGGATTCTGATTCTCTTTCTAAAACGAGCAATGATAGTGTGGTTTCTTCACTAACCAGTTTATTATCTCATACAAGCGAGAAACATCGTAGTGCTCATATAAAATGGTTCGTTTGAAGAAGAAGAGTATGATGCCAGGCCCTAACAAAAAGTGAATTTAGCGTGAATTCAAGTCCTTGTACTTGAAATTATCCTGCAGAATAGATTCTTGACCCAGGTTGTGGCTGTCACTTCTGAACATTTTTGAGACTACACAATTCAACCATTTTTTGAATTACAAGTAAACTTTGAAGATAGTACCGGGTGTTTATAAACGTTTGTTATCATATCGCCTTTGGAATCTCCTATCATTCTTTCAAATCGTGCCTTTCACTGCGACTTTTGGCCTGACCAAAGCCTGCCGCGATCACAGACGTTTATAAACACCCGGTATTTCTACTTGGCAAAATTTGATCATCTTTGTGACTAGTTCTAGTAAACTCTAAACGTCGCAGGTATCTACTCGTCTCATAAATCTCATACCTAGAGTTTTCATCAGATTCCGAGAGCTCTAGATATCCTAGGAATTAATAATAAAAGTGTCTCAGCAGAAATTGGTCACTTATAAATGAATTTTCCGTACATAATATGGATCTGTTCTGCCGCCATGACGAAAAACATAATTTTAAAATATACTTGGTGACATCCAGGACCACGTTGCTAAAAACAAAGCCTGAAAGATAATTTGAATTCAGCTCAAACGGCGCTGTCGCAATAAATATTATACCATGTGACTCGTTTTTTAAGCTACGATCTGTTTCGCACAATATCAAATTTATGTATTCATCAAGAGTAGGTAGCTCCTCAGCCATTTTAAAATTGCCTCATAAAACTTCCCTTATTCTTTCAGTGGGTACTTGATAAAAGTTTCACAAGTTTTACGACATGCATATTGCATGATTTGAAAAGCTGACCTGCTGCATTACACTAGTATAGAGAAATTGACAAGTTACTGCTTAGGAATCCGTAAATTAATAACATTCCAGTTCTTATTTTAACATTTTCTGCTCGAGCATGACGTGTTCTATATTTTGATAAGTACCAATAAAATATGAAGCACCCTTTTCTAAAAGTTAGCAGCAATTTCATGACATGTTTTCCCTTTAGTGCTACAAATCCTATAGGTATAAATTCAGCATGCACCCGCATCTAGGGATTTATGAGTAGGTTCCTGATTGCATCCGTTTTTCGCATAGAAGATGAAGTTTTCATAATAATACAGCTTGCTAGTGTAGTCGAGCTGAGTGCTGAGTAAAGTATACATATATTAAAAGCGTGTATGCTATTTTTACATCCGATGCAAAATCATATTTGAAAAAGCAAGAACCAATTAACATTTCATTTGGGAAGCGTACTTACACCAACCGAATTATTTATTCTTACCCTGTACCTGTACACCTGTACGTACTGGAATCAAAGGAAAATCGCAGTTTCATTTTAATATCTCCTGAGGAGCACTACGGGCTCTTGAAAAGAAAAAATAAACCTTCCTGTTGTAGGCAGTTAGAGGTTTAGTTAGACAGAGAAAAATAATATTTAGTTATACTCGAAACGCGACCGAGACCTGACACTGAGTCGTCTTAGTGGCAGCATTATAGTAGGGTATTTGTGACCCTTATGTTATTTTCTTGATTTATTTGATTCTGACCGGCAGTTCCATAGAGCACTTGGTGCATCTGTTCTTTATACACTACGTTTTCTCAGCAATAACGACGGAAAAGGCATCATAATTCATAATAATTATAATACTCCCCCCTGTTCTGCGTCACAGTAGTGTAAAGAACAGCTAAGCGTGGGAGTAAGCTCGCTCACCCCCTCCGCTCCGTAGTGAAATACGGGACACCTCTGTTGCTCGCACTTCCCGCTGTGCATACACAGCGTAATGCCATGGAGGGGGTGGGCCGGCGGTGATGGTGTGGTGTTGTACTTGCATTTCCCCCCTTTTGCGACTCCCTCTCTCTAATTGTTGTATCGATTGCAGCGTGCCACCTAGTGACCTACTTCTGCGTTTGGGAGAACACGACCTGTCTACGGAATCGGAGCCCTACTTGCATCAGGAGCGCCGGGTGCAGATAGTTGCGTCACATCCCCAGTTCGATCCCAGGACCTTCGAGTATGACCTGGCCTTGCTCAGGTTCTACGAGCCGGTAACGTTCCAGCCGAATATCTTGCCAGTGTGCGTCCCACAGACGGATGAGAACTTCGTGGGCAGGACGGCCTACGTCACGGGATGGGGACGCCTCTATGAGGGTATGTCCTCGCGGCGGCGGCTGATGCTTCCGCTTCCCCCCCCCCCACGGTTTATATTAGAAAATAGGAAAACTATATGAGGTCGCCCGGGATTCCGCTAAAACCCCACTTGGCTTCCCGCTTCGACCAAATTTAGACTTTTTATACAGAGTTATAGCAGAAAACTTGTGACTCCGAAGGAGTGCTATATTAGATTCGTGGATAAAGAGCATCAAGTTAAAAATCATCCCAGAACGCCATGCCCTCCTGTATTCTCACAGATCGCTCTGCAAGAGTACGAACTGAAAATGGAAACGAGCCGCAAATGAATGCTATCACTCAAAACGATGCAGTTTGCCGACATGAGCCTTAGCGAGTTACTTTCCCGATTAGGTAATATCCAGGAACCGTATTTTCTAACTCGCTATGCACTCGAACCGACGGATATCGCTATCGGTAGTCAGGCAAAAGCCAATCACAATGGTGCTTGCCTGCTACCGATAGCGATATCTGTCGGTTCGAGTGCATAGCGAGTTAGAGAATACGGCTCCTCGATCCTACGGAAATTTTTACACGAGACATGTCTTCGAACGGGAGGTTTATTGAGAAAAAAAAAAGCAATCCTCATATTTGGTAAAAAAAAGGTGAAACACCCACACGTAGGCCTACCAGCGCAACCCCCGTGTTGTTGGGGGAAACATTCAGGGTAGGCCAGCAACGATATAGGAGATACCCGACAACATCGTGCAACTGATTTTGGAACCATCAATAGGAATACAATAAGTATGCGGAAACATAATGAAGGTGTGGCTTCCACTAAAATCAGGCCTCACGTTGCTCTTGTGGCACAAATAGCAATATTGCAATATTTCAATAAATAAAAATGTACGTGCGTATTGTGCGCCGCTGATTCGATTCATTGGAGTCTCTCCAGTATTAGTCGTTTGGCGTATAATACGAGACCATGAGCCATCGAAGGGTTGGGACAGCCAGGGAGTAAGATACGGCAATATTTATATTGGATTTTGATGGTAATTACACGTAGATCTGGCGTATGGAATTTCTCATTATTTCATTATTATTGTTACGTATGCCGCGTACAAATTCGTTTATAATGGAGGCGATCGTTTTAAAACACACTGTTTATTACTGCGTACTACAATAAATATACACGCCAACCATGATTTACGCTTGGAAATATCGCCTGAGACGATCGCTTCTATCCGCTCGCTACCACTTTGCATTCAATATTGCTCGTAAGGCGACGATCGGTGCTTTAAATATGCTTCCGATTAGTGTTCCCGAACTTCCCATCGTTCTCCAGCAAATTCCACAGTAAGCCGGCATACGATTTCTAGCCGACTCTCATTACTCTCAAAAAATCACACACACACACACCTTTCGCGTGCTTCCCGTGTGTTCTGGTATGTGGAACCTCCGCCAATTCGGCTGATGTTTTCTGATCGACCGTTCAAGTCTCCCATGTAATTTCAATCGCAAGCCATCGCGTTTATTTCGGAATTGTCCAGAGTTCCGCACTTGTACACTGTGACCTAAAGAGAAGAGTCTAGAAAGATCGCGTGTTATCCAGAATCGCCGCTCGTAACACTATTTTTAATTTCTCACCGTTATTTCGGCAAGATTTCTTTTGATTTTTGGCAGACCGTTCGCGAGAGGTCTCGAAAATTCCATTGGTCTCGCGGATAAGCTCTCGATGCACGGCTCCTCCGCCAATCGTGGAGGTGTGGATGTGGATATTGTTTGCACGTCGGACACAGGCGGAATTTCAAAAAATCGTGGACAAAATTAAATTTTAATTTTTTTTGACTTTTTTTGCAGGAATTCGCTTAAAAATAGCTAGATTAAATGTAATTCTTCAAAAATCACCAAAAAAAACTTTTTTTTTGTGAACAAACAAAATAAATGTTTTAGAACGTCGCGTAGACCTCATGGAAAAATTATTTCGTATAAAATGTTTTTTTGACACGTAGATTTGGTTGAAAATCCATTATATTGTAGATATTCAATAAAGTATCAGATGATCCTATAGCTAAATTCCATTTAATTGATTCCGAGTTTGGCGAGTAGGGCGGAGAGAAGGTGTATTTCCAGTTATTCGGCGAAAATTTTGTAATTTACGTAACTGGTCCGATACCAAGCTCCAGATTACAGGAAAAATAGTGGAAAAAATTCTCCTTGGGTTGATGAGGGTAGTTAGTGAGGTTTCAAAATTTATTGACTTTACATCCTCCAAAACAGCTCTGTCAAAGATACGAACTAGCTTATTTTTTTGCTACGCCTACGGTAATAAATTCTGATCGGGAATCTAAAATTAAAGTATTGGTTAAAAAAATTAAATTTTTGTCTTGATAATTAAGAATTAAGGTACACATACAGGGTGTTACACTTTTTTTGTCAATATTTTAAGAGATAGTAGAGTATCAAAAAATATGTGGACATTCTCGAAAAAAAAACATCGGAAACGCATTATAACGGAGATAGAGGTTTTCAAAGTTGAGTTTTGCAAATGATTTTTTTTTATTACTTCGAATTCAATCAATGAATTATTGATGAAATTTTGTATACATCATAAGTTGATGTATGCATACAAGATGGTCATATTGGTTTTTGTCACATCTCGAAAATTGTAACTTTTTATTTTTCATTATTTTTCTTTTATTTGCGAAACTAAACTGCTTGACAATTGAACTGCAACACCTAAAAATTAGGTGCGTTTTCAAATTGAGATAGCTTGAAAAATATTTGACGGATTCCAGAAATTCAGGCATGTGAGGAAAGATCATTCCTTTGACTATCGAGTGCTGGTATTGATGATAAGTTTGATTGCACAATTTGTCATATACAGGGTGCCAACGGAGAGCGTGCAGATGGGCAATCTTTCACCCTGTACAACTTTCGAGAAAAAAATCCGAGATTTTTTCTATTGCCTGCTTTTGAAAGGTTGAATCAATATGCCGAAACGGTTTTGGAATTTTGACCCTAACTTTTTTTTTTCAAAAAATTGTGCTCAATTTTCTGAAATATGCACTTTTTGATTAGGAAAAAAAAATAGAGACATTGTTTTCAAACGGCGTCCATATTGAATTTGCTCACGAAGATTTTCATTTGAGCCTCTACATCCCCTAGGAACTACCCCTTTTTACCCCGGGACACCGTCTCACAACAAGATATGCAATTCTCCATTTAAAAGGCATAAGAAAATTACTCATCAATAATTGGATTAAAATAAGAATACTGCGATGACCCCACACGTACAGTTCCCTAAAAACCACCCCTTGACTTCAAGGGACAGGGTTGGTATTATAAGACATGCAATATGTACAAAAAACGTCTTTTTCAACTGTTCCACTAAAAAAGTGATGCTACACGATGACCCTCTGCGTAAGTCATCCCAACAGTAGCTACCCTCTCGGAAAAAGAACTACCCTTTAAATAACCAGTACTTCCGCAATACCTCATTTGTTGGATTTTTTTCAAAATCTGTCGCAATAGTTTGCCGCTACAATGATTTCATTCACATATCTACCCGAAACTACCCCTTCAACTACCCCTTCAATATCGCATAGCCTTGACCTTGATGCGTGTAAGGTCATCGCGAAATCATTTTGAACTTATTCAATCGCACCTTCTCTGAGCTTCCAAATGAGGTATTGCATACCTTTTACTAAAGGGACGATTTCTAGGGGTAGTTTCAGGAAAGGTTTTGTACTATCATCGTAGAAAACACCATCATTTCAATGAAACGGTTAGTAGGCAAAAGTTCTTTCAACTCGTAAATAACGCATCAAGTTAGAGGCTATGCGATATTGAAGGGGTAGTTGAATGGGTAGTTTCGGGTAGATATGTGAATGAAATCATCGTAGCGGCAAACTATTGTGACAGATTTTAAAAAAATCCTAACAAATGAGGTATTACGAAAGTACTGGCTTTTCAAAGGATAGTTCTTTTTTCGATAGGGTCGCTACTGTTGGGATGACCTACGTAAAAGGTCATCGTGTAGCATCACTTTTTTAGTGGAACAGTTGAAAAAGACGTTTTTGGAATTTTCATGTATTGCATGTCTTATCATACCAGCCCTGTCCCTTGAAGTCAAGGGGTGGTTTTTAGGAAGCTGTAGGTGTGGGGTCATCGTAGTATACTTATTTTAATCCAATTATTGATGAGTACTTTTCTTAGGCCTTTTAAATGAAGCAGTGCATATCTTGTTGTGAGACGGTGTCCCAAAAGGGGTAGTTTCTAAGGGATGTGGAGGCTCAAATAAAAATCTTCGTAAGTAAATTCAATATGGACGCCGTTTGAAAACAAACAATGTCTCTATTTCTTTTTCTTAATCAGAAAGTGCATAACTCAGAAAATTGAGCACAAATTTCTGAAAAAAAAAGTTAGGGTCAAAATTCCAAAACCGTTTCGGCATAATGATTCAACCTTTCAAAAGCACGGGACAGAAAAAATCTCGGACTTTTTTTTTCGAAAGTTGCACAAGGTGAAAGATTGCCCATATCTGCACGCTCTCCGTTGGCATCCTGTATATGACAAATTGTGCAATCAAACTTATCATCAATACCAGCACTCGATAGTCACAGAAATGATCTTTCCTCACATGCCTGAATTTTTAGAATCCGTCAGATATTTTTTGAGCTATCTCAATTTGAAAACGCACCTAACTTTTAGGTGTTGCAGTTCAATTGTCAAGCAGTTTACTTATTTTTCGATGCTCTACCATATTCTCAAACATTGAAAAAAAAGTGGAACACTCTGTATAGGAGAAGCGGTTCAATAGAACCAAGTTTTCAAATTTGGTTAAAATTCGAGTGGTGCGTTATTTTGCGATTTTATGTACTCCAAAGTCAACAAAAAAATTAGTTTCTCGTAATATAGCAAGTTATAGCAAAATATGTTGCCTGGAACATGTACAGTATACCTTTTGGCTTATGAAAATATAAAAATCGCTGCTCGATCGTGGTCGATAGGATACTTTTTGTCTACAGGTAAACAAAAATTCACTTTTTTCGAAGATTGAAAACTCTACTTCAAATATTATTTTTTGGGGATGACCAGTGGATATTTTCCAATGAAATATCTATATGTAAATGTAATACAGACCTCCTGCTATAGAATCCATATATTTAGATTGAATAAATTCACATGGCAATGTGTCAAGGGCCATTCGAAACGAGTAAGAAAAAGTCCAAAACTGATAACTGGTGACAGCTTTTTTTCAGCATGAACTTCATATCGCTGTACCTTTTTTATCCTTGCACCTGTTAAGCTGAGGATACCTGATAATTATAGCTAGATTATCCAAGAATATTTTAAAGTGGATAGTTCCTGATCAACTCAATATCTTTATTTTTGGTTTTTGTCCACGATTTTTTGAAATTCCGCCTGTGTGCGTCGTGTGAGGCAAGTTAGTTCTTGACAGTTGGACCCTTTGTCCTCGACAAACAATAATGCTGAACGTAGAATAGAATAAATACATATTACATATAGAGGCTCTAGCCCCTATGAAAACAAATAATATAGTACATTACGTAACAAGAGTAGTAAGTAGCATATTACGCACGCAGGGAAAATTTACGCACGAGCGAGTGTAGCGAGCGAGTGCAGTACTCCCTGAGTGCGTAATTGCTTTACTACTCGTGTCATGTACAGTACTTTACCTACGACCCCAATCCAAAGCGGTATTGTAACTTTGTGAGGGGCCCAGAATAATTTTCAGAAATCCAAGGTAATAAAACAGTCCTACATCAACAATAACAGTGGATATTGACTTAAAAGCTATAATTAACGTGAAATGTAGCCAGTGGTATTGTAAACGGCAAAAATTATAGGTAAAAAAGCCACGTATTTCATGAAATACCTACGATTTAAGTTCTCTCTTGATTCAAAATTCAAATAAAATCCCGCCGTATGCAGATTGTGTTGATTGGTCGGTGCGAAGTGTGCCTTGACACTCTTGACAGGAGGAGCACGCACCACATAGCAGTGTCAGCGGCCGTCATCCGTGTTCATAATATTAATATCCGTGTTCATAGGATACTAGGTTTTGCTAAATTTAGAGCAAGTAGAGCAAGTTAGAGCGAGTTGATTACTTTTATTGTATTTAAATAAGAATAATAGTATTATGTATCGCATATTATACACTTTTTGAAAACTAAAACTACAGTAAATCGGAGAAGGGGGAGGTACTTTGATTGGTGTTTACGGCCATCAGATTATTCCAATGTCAAAGACGGATAGGATTTTCAAACTTTGGTATCTGCTGGTTCGGTGGTTGTCTGTTGTACTATTGCGGCCCTTTTAAAGTGGACGACAGTTGACAGATTTCTCAGGATTCTGGCCTGAACGTCGCATGACAGCACGCCAACTCGTTGACATTGTCGTCCACTTTATTTTGGCCGCAACCGTACAACGCTTTTCGTCGAGACCTGAAAAAAAAGCACCCACAAATCGATTCTTGAAAATTGAGTGTTCACTTACTGTGCCTAAAGCGAGGCCTGAGGTGTATTTAGAAGCGTACCTACCTATGCCATTCAATTATTTGTTCGGCGTGGTGATATAGTTGGATTACAACACTGGGACATGAATACTGGACAGCAATAAATAGTATTATTTGAAAATTATCGAACTTAGGTAGGCAGGCAGCAGAGTACCTGTCATCAGACATTTGATGCTTGTCTAATTTTCACACCTACTTGATCCCAAGTTGTTGTTGACTGCGGGCAGTCCTTGCATTGATATTTTGAATCTTTTTTAATAAATCTCGCAAAATTATTGTGATCAGGTAAAAACTTAGCCCTACAAATGCAAGCTAAAATTTAATCAAGAAATTCTCAAATCCCTCACTTGAAAAAAAAATCTGGACGATTTTGTTGTTGATACATCTCACTTCTATGGCCATACCTTCGCTACGAATATATACAGCTAGTCTCGCCTATGCTTTTGGTGTGAAAGGTGCTACCGGGGCACGCGTCAGATTCCCGTGAAATGCTCCCATTTTTGAATGTGAATTATTTGAGAATGTCTTTCGATAAAACATCAGAAACATAAATTCCCTAACTGTGCGATTTACTTTACCATTACCGCACGCTGTGCGATTTACTTTACAGAATACGTCACGATGTGCGTAAGGGCGCACTTACTTAGGTTCCGAGTTGTGCGGTATACGGCACTTACGGTAGTGGTCGTAGGTAAAATATAGAGTCCACCTCGAGCTCACTTAATGTGGTACGTTAAGGTCCCCATTCACTGGCGAACTCCACAACATCCGACAACATGGTTGGGTTCGTCAATGATGTTCGTTGGTGTGTGGTTGGCGACAACACAAGTTTAACTAGGTGGTAAGCAAGCTAACACAATAATAAAAATTAGGATTAATAATGATACGGCAAATGACTGTATTTTATTGTGATATTCGACAAAGTAAAAAAACGCGTCAACCTGACGCCAGCAGGTGGCAGATAGGTGGCAGATAGGTTGTCCGACCGGGTTCGCCGCCAGTGAATGCAGACCTTTAGAGGTATATTAATAGATAACAGACCATCAGGAGGCCATCAGCCGTTAAGATCCGAAGTTGGAAGCACCAATTTAACTATAGAGATAGTCTGAGATTAGGCAATTTGTGCGAACGACACTTCCATCATTGATGCCGATCCTGCAGTATGACATCTCATATAAATGCAGAAGTGCTAAATGCCCTTATTCGATATAGTATAGATCTTGGATAAGACAAGATAGTACCAAGAGAGAAACAAATCTTTCAGAGCTGACTCCCATTCCAGCTTTTGTGACGAAAACATCGCACGACAAGGGCGGATATCTGCAAATTGCCCACAGTTAAACTAACGACAAACCCGCGGGCTGGGCTTGGAAAATTCTATTACGTTTCCCTGCACGGGAGATGAGTGCAAACATTTGGCTTCCTTCAAGACTTGGAGGCGTAGAAATTTCACTTCGGTTGCCGAAAAGTGGAAAAGTGGAAAAAACATGCTGGCAAGAGCGCGCGTTACGCTGCTGTATCATAATTCGTGTTTTGGAAGACATGCTCATATACCCACTCGACTTTGATGTGCTCTTCCCCCTTCTGGCTGTATCTTCTTTAGTTTAGCTACTCTGCAGACCTAATTATGAGGTTGAAATACGCTTGATGTAATTCTGTTTGTTTTTGTTTTTGCAGATAAATGTCTCATTAGTGGAGACAAAATTTTTAGCGTCTTAAAATTGCGAAAATTGGTAGGCAAATGCGAGGCAAATATGTCCTAAAATTCCGAAATTCTTGAAGTTGCCCTTAAATAGGCAAATAGGTTCTTGTATATGAAGTGCAGCAAAAACAGATTTCAGTATTGAAAATAATGATTTATGAAACTTTAAAATTCATATGGATTCAAAATTTCATCCGCTATACCTACCGTACTCAAAATCTCCAAAAATTTCAAGTGAAGATTTTTTTGCGGCGCTGATAATAGTATTTTATGTAACAAGTACCTACGCAAAGCGAATCTTTAGCGGACGAATTCGCTTGCTTAGGGACGAGGCGGAAGCTGAGTCCCTAGGGATAAAAAAGCCCATTGAGGACATCAGCTATCCATAAAAAAAAGTTCCAAGGCTCTAACTTCTTTCCCCGAGGAAGGAGTACAACTTCTTAATTTTTACACAGACAGACGAAATGCGCTAAAAAGAAGCCACGAGTGGTATTCGCTTATCCGTATGGCCAGACTTACAAATTCTAACGTCCCTTTCGATGGCTTAAAGGATTTGGATAATACTCGCAATTCTGGTCCTTGGAGATTTTGATTTTGTTATCAACATGGCTTGTTAGTCAGCAGCACAATAAACAGATGCCATTGTAAAGCGATGATAAGGCCAGAAACTATTTATATCGATGTTTGATGTTTTTACCTACGTCGATGTTCGCAAGAAAACATCGAGCATCGATTGAAAAATTTCCTCCGTAGTTAATTTTGTGAAACGCTGCACTAGCATTCATCAATCTCGATTTTCGTTTGCTCGATAAGGTGTCTTCTATTGGCAACTAGGAGGATATAATAGTCTAGAGCAAGGCAGAGGTTTCTTTGACATTTGCCCCCTTCAAAAGATGACTGACGTATGATCCAATAACTTGATTCGGCGGTGTGAGAATTTTGGAGTGCCCAAGTTATCTTATAAGGACGGCATTTCCTACTGTTTTTTCTTTAAACGTGAGTTTCATGGAAATCAATAAAGTAGGAGAATTGAAAAAAAGAACAGTTATCTAGAATCAAATATGAAAACGAATAAGTTTTTGAAAATTTTGAAATTCGAAAAACTCGATTTTTTTTTTAAATTTTTATATATTTTTTGAAATAAGACCCTCATTCTCTTGGCAGCCCAGACTTGAATAACTCACTTTTTTGTTACATTTTTATCTGCACAGATCTGGCAGAAACTCACGCCACAAGAATCTATCTCTTTCTCTATCGCTCTGCAGCAAGTCCGCAGTCTTTTTCAGCCATTTTTTATGCTAGGAAATGCCGTCCTTAAGCCATGAACTCTGATGAATTGGCAGGCGAGTAGAAAAATTTAACATTGATGTTTAGCAATCGATATTTCGGGAGGTCGATGATGGCCTGCGATATCCATGTTCAACATCGATATCTTCACGTCGATGTTCCATTCCTACCAGAAACCGCAGGTGTCAAAGTAGCCCCAATTGACCATCATTCTATCCATGTGGGTTTGAAACACGGCATTGTGTGCAAGGAATTCCTTTAATTTCAACCCAACATGTCGAATCTGCTCCGCCTCTTGAAGGAGTGTTTTACTACTTAAGATTTCGCTTAAGATCCGAACACAAATCCAATTATGTAGATTTGTTTTTTGTTCTAAGTGTAAAAAATTACCTATTCTGTTTACCATACGGTTAGTAAACTTAGGTGGGTACCCTTGGTATGACTCAATTTCCATTAACCGACAAGACAGTGATGACTGTTATTTTTTCAGAAAGCTTAATGTACAATTAATTACTGGGTTGTTAAACTTAGCGTTTATTGTCTTGTATTTCCGTAATTGGAAAATGGATAACAAAGGTTGACGTCCTCTTTTTCTAGAAAAACAAATGTTACCCTTTCATCAGGCTGTCTACAAGGGTTGTCACTCGGGCGGCTCCCATGCTTTACCCTTGATGACAATCAGTTTTCACCCCCCAATGTTCGCTACAGGTAACGCACACAGCGCAATGCCTTCGCGTGAGTGATGCCACATAATATCGGTTCACGATCTTTTTGGATATGAACTTTATTATTCCGAGTTGCAAGCAGTGTTTCCTGAAGATCCTTCACATACAGCAACATTCTCTAATATGTATCAACGGTAAAGAATTCACTGGAAAGGCTTCGTTTTCGTGTCAGTTTGCCCTTTAGGTACTTCTGAAAAATTCTTTTTGATTAAGCTGGAGTTCACACCTTTCTGTGGATCACAGATGGCGAATTTCATACTAAAATCAATATCAATGGCAGAAACGTCACCGGTTACGCCTGTCTGGACTGTTCACTAGTTTACTCAACGGTTAGAATCATATATCAAGAATGCCTACCATGACGAGGCCCCAGCAAGAGGTTATGATGTTTTGAATTCAACTATTTTGATTTAAAAAAAGGAGTGAATATTCGAAAAAGTAGGAACATCAGTAGAATAGAAACGAAACAATGAACAGTTTTAACCTCTTTTGAATTCCGCCCTCTAGGTGGCTCCGTCGGGAATACTCTGGACGGAGATGCCTACTGCCGACTATACGACTAAAACTGCCAGTTTGGCTGTCCAAATAGATCAAGAATTTTATATAAGGAGTAAACACACACGCGCTTAATAAGGAAAAGTCGGCTTTTGTTGCCGCAGCGCGGTATATGAGTAACTATATCTTTGTATTAACAGGTTGATAAATGGCCACAATTTTTGCAGACGGGCCCCTGCCGAGCGTTCTGCAGGAAGTCTCCGTGCCGGTGATCAACAATTCCGTCTGCGAGTCGATGTACAGGGCCGCCGGCTACATCGAGCACATCCCGCACATCTTCATCTGTGCCGGCTGGAGGCGAGGTGGCTTCGACTCCTGCGAAGGAGATTCGGGCGGCCCGATGGTCATCCAGAGGGACGACAGGCGCTTCCTGCTGGCGGGCGTCATCTCCTGGGGCATAGGCTGCGCTGAGCCCAACCAGCCCGGCGTGTACACCAGGATCAGCGAGTTCAGAGACTGGATCAACCAGATCCTCCAGTTCTAAAATTGTCGATTGTGATTTGAAAATAACCGGGAAAACAACCCAATGAATGTGCGCTATAAATGAGGCAAAAACGGTTATAGAAAAATAAGTGTACTTACTGATGAATGACCTCCAGTCAAGTGCCTTCACCCTACACATTAAACCGACACGAAACGCTTTATCGCCTTCATCAAAAGTTTTAGCATTCAACGGTTTCACGTATAGGTGTTCTTCTGTTTGTTATTAACAATAACTGAATTCCTCTAAAACCTTCATTTAATTCGTCCCATGGTTTTTAGAGTAGTTAGCTGACCAAACAAAATCTTTTTATGGTTTATAATGGAATAAATTTCAAGTGGTCAATTATCAAAATGAACTTAGAGCAATTTTGTGGCCCTACAGGGCTAAATGGTGATGTAACTTCACTCTAGAGGTTTGAAGATATACTGCTAGCAGACTAATTAGTTATTTTATTACTGATGGATTACTTGAATAATCCAAACAATAATATTCACATAGGTAAATACTCACAAACAAATCAAATTTCAAGATTTTGCAAAACTAAGACCACGCATTTTCTTTAAAAAGATACAACTAGATATAACCGCAAATAATTCAGTATTTTCAAACCTGATTATTATTATTACTATTATTATCATAGGTGGAAATTGTTACGGTGTATTATGCTCAACTACTTCTTGAGCTTGTGGCACTCGTGTGATTAATCTGCTTGTTTGCTTGCCCAAAGACGATTCCATCAATTGACTCCTCTACGCAAGATGACGGCACATTGCCTCCACAAAATTGGCTCCAACTTCATAACGGAGAAGCTTCACCAATGATCATTATTAGTTGATACTGCAAATGTTTGCGAACGAAATTCTTGTGTAGGTACTTTCGAAATAAATGCGTCCAGGTATGTCCTCTTGTAATTTCGAGGACAAATTGCCGAGTCTTCAACAAAAATATGTTTTGTGACTGATAGAAAATCCAATATAGCAGGATTTCACACTGTTCGCTCAATTCAAAGCAGAAGAAGTGTCACCGGCACGCGCAGACAGCGAATTTTCCGCCTTCAAAACTCGGAAAATGGAATTTAAGGAAATGACTAACGACGCGATGCCCAGGAAAACGGCTAAAGCTGCTCCTGGAATGGTTCCTGATTGAAAACAACACATCATGAAGGTCACGCATGCTTTCGCGATTTCCCTATATGTAAAGTAAATTGGGTGTCACCTATATTGATTTTCCCGTTGGTCATGTACAGCACGTGCTATGAATAAATATCACGAAATTGCATGCCACAATTTCCATCAGCAGCCACCTCCGCAGATCAACGGTGGAGTCAGTGAACAAGAAGCCAAGGTTGGGCTGCAATGCAAAGAAAATCGTGATGTAGCGATTTTGTCTCGTTGTCTAGCCGCATGAAAATCGTCTTATTATTAGAATAATCTGCAGGCAATTTGCCTGTAGTACAGTCCTTAACATGGCAAATAAACTCAATCCATTAGCGAATTTGCCACGTCGGAGAGTTTTACCTGGTTTACTTTCATATTTTTTTATGAAAACTAAATAAACTGAAAAGTGATCATATGTATAAAGAAACAAGAACAATATATTTTCAATAATATATTTTAGGTTAATTAATTTATTAAAGTATTTACCTATTGTATTGATAGAAAAAGTTAGTGCAGTGTTGAATACTCGCAGTACCTACCTACATTTCGTGCATAAGTATAAGTAGGCACTTTATAACTTTTTCGGTCGATTATCTTCCGTTTAAAATAGTAAGGAATTTGTATGAAGTTATAGCAATATTTTATGTAAATAAACAAAGGTGCGTGACTTAATTTTACAATACTTGTAAAGAAATAAATGAGATATTTTATTACAATGTTGTCCACTTATTCAAAGCGCACTTTAGAGTACCAGTACCAACACTGCCATTAGTGCTTGTGTAGGAGTAGGTGTCCTCATGGTAATTTGATGTATGATGCTCAAGTGACGTGCATTATGCTCATAGAGCGAATATCGACGGATCGGATCAGATTGGATACCAAATCTGAAGATTTTAGCTGGATTCCCAGTTGCGAATATTCGGACAGAAAATGCGAAATTTTGAAATTTATTGTAAAAGTCGTCATATTGGCCAATCAGAGCCCTCGAATTCAAAATTTGACATATAAAATCGCATTTTTGTCCGAATATTCGCATCTGGGAACCCAGCTATACCAGTGCCGTCTTTTGATCAAATGGGGCCCCGGGCACAAGGCAGTGAGGGGGGCCCTCTTAACAAGGCATGCGAAAAAAAAGCGTGAGTGAGGCAAGAGCACCGCACGCTAAAAGGCTCCGTGAGAACTTTTTGACTTTTCTAGCAAAATTACTAATTTAACAATTTTTTTTTCACAAAAATTTCGGGGTTCTTGAAATATTTCAACAGAAAACCGGTCTTTTCTGGATTCGTTTAGTGGGATGAAGCGCCGTGGGCGCTTGGGAGGTAAGGGGGTGCACGATCAGCTTAAAAAGTGACATAAATAAATAAACGCCGTGAAAAAGATATGAGAACAATATTTTTCGCAAGAATAGTCTTTAGTTTTGGAAGTTCAAGGAGGCCTCGGGGGCCCCCAAAAAAGCCGAGGCCCTGGGCACAGGCCCTTGTTCAATCGCCAAGATGTCAATAATGAGTTGAACTACAGAAGAGCAGAGGACTATCTTGAGAAGACACCTCATTAATTCTTTGAAGCACGTGCAACAAAGATACACTCATCCGAAGCTGGAAATAAGATATCGTTTTTCTTTTGCACACAGTAGAGAGTTTATAAAATAAAAGTCATTATTTAACGATAACGTGTTGAGCAAAATGTTAAAAGTAATTAAAGTTGACGTAGGCTATATTTCACACCTCTAAATGCATCTTTATCTTTCCTGTTCAATTTGGAAAAAATAATGCTCTTACAAAATCAGCCAGTTAAGGGTGTATGCAAGGGGTAGAGTAATTTTCACAGCGACTTAGGCAGCCAGAATACAGCAATGAACTACTGGTTGCCTACTTGCCGACTACAACGTTGTCATATTGTATGCATATTTGACAAACAGTGACAAACAAATAAATTCAAGGTTACGAACTTATTTTACTTTTTTTTTCATGTAAACTGCACTGAATGACACATAAAACAAAAAAGTACGCCCTTTTTTGTCCTTTTTGTTTTCCTATCCCACTGGCATTTAAACGTATCTGCTCAATTTTCAGCAGGTTCATGAATATTAGTTGCTTTCAAATGTCTTCTGCAAAGAAGCATGAGGTGTAGGCGAGGCTCTCGAAATTTTGCATTTTGTACAGTAACAAGAGACAAATTTTGTCTTGAAAATCATAATTGCCTGTCGTCATAACAACTTTACCAACAAAAGTAATAGTCGTGATTATTGCATACAACGACTTTGATTATCAGAGCTATAAGTATAATAATCACCTATCTAAAGCACACTGTCAATGGCAACTGAATAAATTGGATACAAACAATAAAACCTGACCGCTGTCATTTTGAATATCTTTTTTGCAATAATCAGCAGAATATCCCTTGTGCTTTTAATTTTCTCAGATAATTCTGGCCAAGCGTTTCCCACGAACTGGTTGTCGCTAGATAAATGCGCTTCTTCTACAGAATCGGACATTCATCGTTACAACCAGCACTCGCTTGGCCAAAATTTTCGTGAACATCTAAGCACTTGTGATGTTACTCTTGATTTAACAAAATCTGACGGATGTTTACTTTGGACCTCCTTTTTCGAATTTTCCCAGATAATTTTGCTCAAGCGTGCTCTCTCGGGCTGGTTGTTCCTAGATGAATTTGAATAGAGCTCAAGAAGAAAATACGGGCTTTTGTGTGCCAATGGTAGTCGATTGGAGCCGGCAACTTACGATTGAGCTTCGAGCCTTTCAAAATAAATATTATAGGAATACTCTTCAAGCTCCGCTACGTTTTCGACGAAATGGGTTTTTCCCTCGGATTTTCCTCTCTATTCATTAGACTGAATGTCTGTCGAAACAGAGTTATAACAAATAAGAACACTTATTACCTAATAATTTTGGAATGCTTGGTGAATTTGTTTCACTGATATGAACGCCGTATGTAGGTATAGTACAAACTTACCAAGCTCAGGTATTATTTAGGATCTTTCAGTTTCGAACCAGCTAAATACCAACTTGTATTTTCATGTTTGGTGAACGGATTAGCGCATCGTTGATTATTCGAAATAAACTCCTAGCTCAACAATCGAATTTCAACGAATTCCATTTCACGTTTTGCAAAATTATACGCTCCATGGAGTAGGTCATCTGCGCATTTTTTTGACTAAGTAGACAACCATAGAAAACTAAGTTTATTGTTATCATAAGAAGCTTTAAGCTTATACTCGTATCGACTAAGTTACAATATAATGATAGGTACCTACTCCGTCCATCATTTTTGTGCAGCACCAATCAGACATTAGATTGAAAAAATACATAGAAATTAATTCCAAAAGAAGCGACATAGAAAGCCAAAGCTCTCCTATTGTCAACTTTCGACGCATGTTAAACGTAGGGGAACCCGGGGTAAAAGATGTACCGGGGCACAACAGGGTATCCCCCTCAAATCCTTAGAGAGCCCTCTAAAAGGGAAATTTTTAGTGAAGTAATACTGTGGCATCCAGATGTCTCGTCAGTTGGCAAATTGGCACCCTCCATACACCCAGTTGATACAAACCATCATTCATGGCCGATTTTCGAGTGGCGTTGCAATTTTGTTGAATTTTTGAGGCAAAGTAAGTTTTCTTTTCAAACTAGGATCAATTGAGACATTTTACTATCAAGTAATCATAGTTTTTGCTCGTATTTGGCGTTAGTGTAGTTTTGAAATCATGAATACAAATTATCAACCCGACATTTACCTATACATTCTTTGCTAGATATTTTATGTGATACCCCATTCTGCCCCGGGTATAAGGCAAACCGCACCGAGACACAAAAAATTATGTAACTCACTTTGTATCCTATATTTATTATGCTTTTTTTGGTTACAAACAGTAACAAATACTCTATAGGCTATCGATTATTGTAAGCAAAGTTCAAAGGTTCACTTTAAGTTAGATTCGACATGCCTTTGAACGTTAGGTCCTCCTACTGCCCCGGGTTCCCCTACATATTGAAACTCAACTCACGCTGTTCAGATATAGTGCGACGGTTAACGACAATTTTTCAGGGAAACCTTCCATTTTGTGATAAAAGCATGAAATTTGGCATATACGCTCTACAGACTCTCCTTTACTATTTACGAGGCGGACCCACGATGGAACCGCCGTGCAGTTGTCAGAATTGTCATTTGCCTACCTTTCAGGGGCAAAAACTGAAGTCGGTTATCGAGCTGTTTCAAAAGTGACGTCTATCAATTTAGTAGACCTTCACAGTATAACTTCACCAAAACAGACGTCAATATTACAAAAGGAGAGGGAATGGAAGGGGATAGTTCAAGCCGCGGCACTGATTTTTTTATTTGTTATTTTCGGACCAAATCGATAAGTTTAGTGTCGTTTCCGACTAAATTACATCTTCTGAATTCAAATTGAAGGTTGCAATTCCAGTTTGAGAAAAAAAGATTTTGTTTTGTTAACAAAAAAATATATTTCAGAAAAAAATTTTAGGCTTTATTCATTTTGACTTTTATCCTAATTCAAGACATTCGAAGTGGAAATCGTTATTTAGTTCACTTCTTCAAAGCTTCCTGCCAGGGATGACACGGAATAAAACCCACTTGAAAAACCCACCGGGTTTTTGACACAAAAACCCACATTGGATTTTCATCAAAAACCCACGCAAAAACACACAAAAAACCCACACAAAAACCCTGACAAAAACGCACACAAAAATCCTTATGAAATGTGTTTTTTTTTAGTTTTTAGTACCTACTCTCTATATTGTGTCGTCTCAAATGAGTTCTAGGCCTAAGAAGAGTTTTGAAGAGGCTGATCCAGGAAAATTTTTGTGTAACAGTTATCAGCACTAACTTCGAAGAATACAGGTGAGCCGTGAAAGTGGCTGTCGTATAAACTCGCTCCCGATTTACAGAGGTCCTGTCGTTCATCGGTTGCAACTGTGCATTGATTTGACAGATAGGCAATTTTTACAACAAAATATAGATGGCGCCACACAAAAACCCATCAATATCCCAAAAACTCACGAAAAACACAAAAACCCACCAAAAACCCACCCACTTTTTCTGAATATATGGGTTTTTGCCAACCCTGCTTCCTGCACATGAAAACCATGTACGAGACCTGATTTTTACTTTGACAAGTTCGTGAGCCTCATTTGTTCCGAAAGTCGTGAAAGTAATATGCAATCATTTTCATGTACGAATGGAAGTGTGCGTGCAAAGGTATCGCGGCGATTCTGCGGCGGTTCCGTCATGGGTGCACCTCTTATATCGTAAAGGACAGTCCATAGACCATGTATGCCAAGTTTCAGGCTTTTATCACAAACTGCAAGGCTTTGCACGCACACCTCCATTCGTATATGAAAATTAATGAAATTATTGAATATTACTTCTACGACTTTAGGAACAAATGAGGCTCATGATCTTGTCAGAGTGAAAATCAGATCTCGTATATGGTTTTTATGTACAGGAAGCTTTGAAGAAGTGAATCAAATAAGGATTTCCACTTCGAATGTCCGAAATTAAGATAAAAGTCAAAATGAAAAAAGACTAAGATTTTTTTCTGAATTTTTTTTTTCAACAAAACAAGATCTTTTTTTTTTCAAACTGCAATCACAACATTC
The DNA here is from genome assembly GCA_949128115.1 of Anaspis maculata. Lineage (NCBI taxonomy): Eukaryota > Metazoa > Arthropoda > Insecta > Coleoptera > Scraptiidae > Anaspis > Anaspis maculata. The sequence continues at coordinate 50,608,080 of OX421961.1, forward strand.
AATTTGAACTCAGAAGATGTAATTTAGTCGGAAACGATACCAAACTTGTCAATTTGGTTCGAAATTAACAATTAAAAAAATCTGTGCCGCGGCTAGAACTATCCCCTCCCATTCCCCCTTCTTTCGTGATATTGACATCTGTTTTGGTGAAGTTATACTGTGAAGGTCTACTGCATTGATAGACGTCACTTTTGAATCAGCTCGATAACCGACTTCAGTTTTTGCCCCTGGAAGGTAGGCAAATGACAGTTCTGACAGCTGCACGGCGGTTCCATCGTGGGTCCGCCTTGTAAATAGTAAAGGACAGTCTGTAGAGCATATGTGCCAAATTTCATGCTTTTATCACAAAATGCAAGGTGGTTCTTGCTAATCGCCGCACTAATAATTTTGCAGCGATTTGTGAAATAAAGAGCGTATTGTTGATATAGCAACCCAAAGTGTTGGGAAGAAGTAATTTTCAAATAAAATTTTTATATATAAACTGCGCAACAAATATGTTGTCGCGAGGGAAAAATTGGTCCGAGTTTGAACCACAATAACTTTTGAATGACACAAACCATTTCGGTTCTGTTTTGACGGTTAGCGAACTCAGTCTTTCCATTATTCACCTTCAGGAGGTGAAGATTAGGAAGCTCCATGTAAAATATCTACAGGGTGAAATGTAAAACAGTACAAAATTTTAGCAAATTCAACGGACCCCCATTTCCAAAATAATTTTTTTTCTCAAACGCAAATGAAAGGATTATAAAGCGTTATATTTAAGCTTGCGCCCAGTTTTGAAATTTTTGGAATTGAAAGTCTAGTTCTGACTTTATGATTTTTTTCTCTTGGAGGATGCTGATTGATCCTATCCCTACAAAGAAGACTATGTTACTCTGACGATAGGAGGTTGCAATTCACGAATATTGTTTCTTGAACGGTTCTCAGCAACTTAACTCGCAGACCATCTGGAATACCTTGATCAAGGCTTCAAAAAGGGGGCCCATTCAAAATGGGCGACACAGGTGTTTTCCTTAAAAATTGAATTTGATCAGATTTCCACAACTGAAACAAGCTTTCTTTGTGATTTTGACCTCCTGAACTTGATGCTGATGGTCAGTTTTAGTTTTTGATGATGACAGGCTCCTTAGGCTAACATAGTCTTTCTTGTAGCGATAGGATAAATCAGCATCCTCCAAGAGAAAAAAAATCATAAAGTCAGAACCAGAGTTCCGATACCAAAAATTTTAAAACTGGGCGCAAGCCAAAACATCACGCTTTATGATCCTTTCATTTACATTTGAGAAAAAAAATTATTCTGAAAATGGGGGTCCGTTGAATTTGCTAAAATTTTGTACTGTTTTACATTTCACCCTGTAGATATTTTACATGGAGCTTCCTGATCTTCACCCCCTGAAGATGAATAACGGAAAGACTGAGCTCGCTAACCGTCAAAACAGAATCGAAATGGTTTGCGTTATTCAAAAGTTATTGTGGTCCAAAGTTGGACCAATTTTTCCCTTGCGACAACATATTTGTTGCGCAGTTTATTAAGTAAGTATACTATCCTAAAGGTACTGTTTTCATTAAAACCATAATTAAAACGAAATGAAGCTTCCACGGTAGAAGCTGGTTTCCATTTTGGTTTGAATTACAAGATAAGATGTCATCGTACACATGGCATTTTCACTCCCTGACTTTGACTGAGACACTGGTAAAATTCGAACTTTCAGAGAGAGAATTGTATGTGCTCGTGCCTACTCAGAGAGAGCGTCCTAAAATCTTGAGCATTCAAACAATAGAGAGTTATTGCAGATGAAATAAGGGCAAGCAGTATTGAAAGCGGCACTATTTTGACACCTACGCTTGCGCAAATTAGTGCGACGTTAAATTTCCCTTAATAAGGATAGTGCTGATGCCTCCTGCCTTTATTTGTGCACACTTTAGGTCGACCTTATTTATACTTTATTTTGACAAGCCCCAAAAATGGCCCTGTACTTAGTGTATTGTTGGTTGCCTATATTCGTCCAATTTCGAGCTAACTTCCCTTACATTATTGAATGGGGGGCTAATTTTTTGCAGATAGACTCTGCAGGCCTTGCAGTACACGTGTGCAAGAAATCAGGCCCGTCAGAGGGGTCCTTGTGTCCCGCATGCAATTTGCACCCTAACTTTAAATTGAGACTAAAAATTTAGGTTAGGAATTGGGAATCACGGGGCAAGTAAAGGTGCGTTCAGTCAGCTTATTTAGCCGCAGTTTTAATTTTAGTCGCAAGCGCAGCGACGCCTATTGGCTCTTATGAACCAGCCTCCTCAGAGCAGCCAATAAGCGATGCAGCGCTTAAGACTAAAATTAAAACTTGCGGCTAAATAAGCTGACTGAACGCACCTTAAGGGAATTGGCGATCTGCAATAACTCTTATTCAACAACCAAAAATAAGGTAAGCAGTATTTTAATAACGCCTCCTTTAATAGTGCCGTGCAGTAAAATGGCATTCTGCAATAACTCTCTAATAAGAATAACGCGGGTGGTTAATTTTTGTTTTTGTTTATTTAATGTCGACCTATTTCCGCAACGGGCCTCGACACCGACGTCGGTGAATGGTTTCCTGGTTTTCTCCACTATACCGGAAATTTTGCGGATCCCCTGTGTGTTCCAACACAGGGTAGGCATTTTCAACGACCACCAACATCGCATGAGGTCAGCACCATCGTTCACATTTTACTTGCTATGCAGCACCTTCCATTTAGCAAGAATTCTAACCTAACTGAATCCAAGAACTTGTGTGGTTGGACATGCACATTGCTGCTGAGCTGCTGTGAGGGGACGATCCGCGCTATTATAATCCTAGAGAGGAATAATGAAACAGTATGGAATCGATGAAACATAAATATGTGATTTGGGATTTGGGCCTCCAGTTATGGCACATAAAACCTTTACTAACGGGGTGAATATTTACGATTGTACAGCGTTTACGGCCGCGGAATGTTCATACAATTTTTTTATTGTCGCAATTCGTATTGTTTACCCATGTACTTATTTCTATGTATTATTGTTCTACATGATGCATTGCGCTCGTCTCGATGGCATCAACAGAGTAATTCAATTGAAATTTTATGCATCCAAGTATAGACGAGTGGGGACGTATTGCAGTTTCTTACGCGGAAAATGTAGGATGACCGTAGGCCTCTCGACTCTCGATCCATTGAATGCTAAAAAGTTTTTTCGCAAAAACCCGGTGAACCCAGTTTAAATGCGGATTTCCTGAAGCTGGTTCTTATCTGCATGCCACCCCAGTTTCAAGGCTAATGTCGGCACGTTTCCCATTTACCTTCAGCATTAACCTTTTTTTGTGTTATTACACTTACCTATACGTATTGTTTCTCATCAGCCGGTGTATAATATGCAAATCGCCAATTACACGCAGCGTCGTTTTATTGTTCGTATTATGAGAATAAATCCATAAATAAATAGGTAGGTAGGCAGCAGGTACTTGTTCTGGTACAATACATATAACGCAGATCAAATCTGATGATCTAGATTTGTGCGTCAAATGCCACAGTTGTGACATCGGCTGATTTTCAAACGATTTGTGGGTTGATAACTAGCAAGCGCATACCTTTCCTTCCTGAAACCCTCGCCTTAGCTCAATGCATGGCTCCATCCGATTTTAATGTTGGATGATTACTGATATTGATTATACAGGGTCTTTTTTTATGGATGTCATCATTTGAATGGCTTCTGACAGGCGAAGTAAGAAACTTAGGGGCATGGCAGCATCTTGTAACTTATAGTTTCAAGTTTTGTTTGACACTACAACCACAGCTGTCAGCCATCAACTTTGTCTGCACGGTGCGACAGAACAAAATGTTGTGCTTGGCCATAGAAGGTAACAGTGTTAAAAAGTCGCTTCAATTTTTCTTTGTAGGCATTCTCAAAGACCAGGTATTCACAGACGTAATCAGGGACATTTCGTTATCTTGAGAAGAGAATCAAAAATATCTGCACTGAAGTTACGTCTCGAGATTCTGTGACACCCGCCATGCACAGCATTTCTGATAAAAGACTTTTTTGGGAAACGGCGGCCATGACCCTGAAGTCGCACGAAGACAACTTTCACCGTATCAACATTCAAATTCTAGGTTTCAATTTGTTACAAGTTACAAGTTGTGATAAACCGCCCCAAAACGGCGATTAAACGCGCCACAGAGAGCACAGAGCAAGCGCGCGACTAGTTCCGCGTTCCGCCACGAGATAGGCGCGCGCGCTCCAACCTACTACGGCTGACCCCGCGGTTCAGCGTAAGAGAGTTTTAGTACCGTTCAACGAATCATTTACAGATGGCGCAGGCGCTCTTGCCTACTATTGCGAGCCTCGCCATCACGCGTAAAGACATTTTTGATGCGTGGCATCTTTAACAGTTCCCATCCATACTGTTCACATAACCTTTCCCATTCCTTGTTCCATGGCTTCGGCCGATTCCGGTAATAGGTACCAGTCATTCTACTGACTCGTTGGAGTGTTGTTGCAATCAACTGGACGAACACTTCCAAAGCAGAACAACCTGAACAACCATGTCCTTCATTGGACATAACCGCTCTCAAAAGGTCGTGGGGAAGCCAGATGACGATTAACATCTCCAAACGTTGTACCTAGGTACCAACTCCATGTCCACGGTGTTCACTGAGTCTTTTCTTCAAGATTCGCTGGTGTGCACCTGACTGGGGAGTATGAATGTGTTGTCTGTCCTGGCTACTGGCGTTCGTGGATACCCCGTGTCCTGGAGCAAGTCTAGTCGTGGATAGACTGTGTGAGAGGTCTGTCCTGGCTACTGGCGTTCGTGGATACTCAGTGTCCTGGAGCAAGTCTAGTCGTGGATGACTGTGTGAATGAGGTCTGTTGAGCTGTCCTGGCGTTGAGGTCTGTCCTGGCTACTGGCGTTCGTGGACACCCCGTGTCCTGGAGCAAGTCTAGTCGTGGATGACTGTGTGAATCAGGTCTGTTAAGGTCTGTCCTGGCTACTGGCGTTCGTGGATACCCCGTGTCCTGGAGCAAGTTTAGTCGTGGATGACTGTATGAGCAGAGCTACTCCGAGTAACCGGCAGGTCGTGGATCCGGCGTGTCCAGGCCGGGTTATTGCGTGAGTAGTTACGATTGTTGCTGGGAGATCGGCTGGTCGTGGACACAAAACTCCGGTAGTGTCCTGGCCGGATCTTGCCAGCACAGTCCGTGCGAATGAATGTGTGAATGAGGGGGTAAATTTGAGAGAAAGGTAGTCAGGTGCACGCTGCACACGTCGCACCGCATCGTTATCAAACTCCCCTCCGAACTGCGCTCTGTACTACGTCACACCCTCCCCTCGCGTCACGTGCTTTGTGGTAGGATCCTTTGCGGGATAGGTTTTTGTTATTCCCATCTCTTGGCTGTAATTATTTGTGTAACAATTGCTGTAAATATTTGTGTAACAATCACTGTCATTTTGTGTGAAACCCTTTTGTACGTAAATTAATTGTGTGTTCAATATACTTGTTAAACTACATGCGAGTTTACTTTCCCTGCGGTCAGTAGGGTGGCGCCCGAGCAATCTAAGCTGAGAGAAACTTGAACCTATGCAAGGAGAGTTGACAACCCTTGACTACCTGCGTGAAATCTGAGCCTCAGCGCTCCGAGCATCAGCGCTCATCATAAATAACGGGCGACCTCAAAGAACCCCCGTTACAAAGTGAACTGGTACAGAAATGGAGGAGAATTTTGAATTTCAAAATAAAGAAACAAAAAATTTGCAACTTTGAGGCTCCTGGCACCGTGTACACGAAGTTGATGACTGCCAACCATGGTTGTAGTGTCAAACAAAACTTGAAACTGTGAACTACAAGATGCTGCCATAGCCTTGTCAAAAAGTTGCTTACTTTATTTACCAGAAGCTTCCGGAATAGTGACATTGCTAAAAAAAGACCCTGTAAACTTTGCCTTGGTAAAACAAGGAAGATCTCAATTCAGACCGTTTCTTTTACGCAGGAACCATGATTTTTATGGATAATTAGGCATCATTTTAGAAAAACGCCCCTTTGTGTGTCGATCAAAAAGACCGTGAATATACGGTCCTTGCAGAAACTTCATCTTTTGAAACATTGATTTGTTTAATTATTTGGAACGTTGCTTACAGCAACAAAACGTCTAAGCAAAAGGTACAGCTGGAAAAAAGGGTTCAGTCGTTTTGAACTGAAGATCAAGGTTATAGGTTGAAACTTTTGAGCACAAACAACATAGTACCGTATGATCAAAAACTTTCTCACTGGTGGTCCTGGTCATTGGCAGGCAAACGAGGCTGATTTTGGCCAGGCCACAGCCTCCCTTGAGTAAGACAGTTTTTGATCATACGGTACATGCGGTGACTTTTGGTGCCGACTGAATAGACAACTTACGAGACCTATATTCCAAATTACCTGAGTTGACATATTAACATCCAAGCTGGAATGATTTCAGTGACATGTCGGCAGCTTTACCTTTACAGGTTCAACTTTTGATGTTTATCAAGTGATCAACAATAAACCGTTCCACCCACGGATGTCGATACATACATAACCTGAATAGAAAACTTGTTCGATTTTGACGTAAAAAAGGTGAAGCCAGAGTTTTACGTAACTGGAGGACGATGGGTTAAAGTTATGTGGTCAAAGTCAGGACTGTCAATCTAGACATCTAGACACTCGATAATTTTATTCTAAGGTTTTTGATCGTGTCAATTTGTCTTGATTTGCATGTATCCTTAGTATGGGCTGTCTGATTTTACATGATTCTAGCGAAGTGCGATTCAGGCCGTGATCGGCCGATGGCGACCAGAACCACAGCCCACTCCTCGGCCCACTCGAATCATGTAGAAATCAAACAGCCTATATTATGTAAAGTAGACTATCCCTCCTACTCCTTTGAATGTGTAATTTGGAGCTGAACACCCCCTGATAATTGTGGTAGTTTATTTCATTATCTTTATGATAAGGCGAGGAAAATCCACGAAAAAAGACGCGAGGAAGGTCCTCGTGACCCAGTGACGTCATCAGATGATATCCAATTTGGTAGCATCGCGCTCAGGGTGCCATGGTTACGAATAATTATTTGAATTTTGGTTTGAAACTTTGTAACAGACGTCAAGTAGTTAGATGTCAAACTGGAGTTTGATTTGATAGAAAAGGATAAAATAAGTAGTGACTCGACGGTTATTATTTGTTATGGACAGCGGTTTTGAGAAAGGGAACTCATAAGCAATTTGTCCGATGTTGACTACAAAACAACGTTGTGGATTCGTTCTATTGCCGTCGATCAGTTTGAAATATTGCCAGTTTTCATAGTGAACTCCCAGCTCCCAGCTGTCGACAAGAGTTATGTTTTATCAAATTAAGTGTTGCTTCTGAAAGTATCCGAAAACAATTAGTATTTTTCAAGTAGTTACTTACTTACAACAAAATGATCTTCGCAACAGTCAAGAAGTCTCGCTTTTCGGAAATTCACAGACTGAAACTAGCGTTGCATACTCCCAAGTTTTTTGGCACTGATACAAATAGTTCGTTGGGTGCAGATTCTTTGGCATTGGAGCAACCAGCAAAAAACATCTCTTGGCCTTAACTGGCATTACTGTTACGAAGACGGAGGCAGACCGCGAACGAGAAAAACAAATAATAGTAGGTACTTGTTTGCAGTCAGAGCTGATAGTTTGAAAACTAGTTTGGGAATTTAAAACATAAATTCTTTATTGTTCCTACCAGCTATCATAACCCAGGCAAGGTTGCCAAAAAGTGTGAATTCAGATGACGTCCGTATTATTTGTAAAAAAATTTAGGACCTTATTGTGATATTCTCAGTAAAATAAACTATCACACGCTTATTAGAGAACGTGACTGCATAAAATATTTAAATAACTAGAAATATGGAAAGGCAATGGAAGCTGATCATGTCTTCGATAGATCGGAGGTGAAGATATTAGTTTAAAACGCGACACTGGTGTTTTATGAGGTTTATTGATACCTAACAAATTCATCAGGGAGTGTTGGTAGAGTTGGCGGCACACCACAGGGACCTGTGGGCGGGGCTGAACAGAAAAACAAAAATCGTTTTGGACGAGTTCGTGTGTTGAAATAGGGGAAGCAACACGGTGAGCTGGAGTGGTGGACCATTACCAGGTCACAGGCGAACCTAAAATCCCACTGCAAATCTAGGTGCAGCACTAGATGAACTCAGTTCGCGCAGTTAGGCTCCGCCCACAGGTCCCTCTGGTACTCCGAGGACTCTATCCAAAACTGCCCTGCCACATGTGGATGGACACACATGTGCAGAGATGCTCAACGATATTTAAAGATACAAAGGGGGCTTAACAGGGCTTGAAAGGCTTCAATATAGACTTAAAGCAGGATAGAGCTTTGAAAATCGCAAGAAGGCTTGCCTGGCCCACTAGGGTTCCAAACGACACTTGAAGACACAAGGAGGGGGCAGTAGGACTTCGACCAACACAAGAAGACACACAGGAGCTAACTATAGAGCTTGAAAAACAAATGCAGGGTAGATACAAAGGAGCTCAGCAGGGCTACAAATGCGACATGGAGACAAGGGGGTCTAATGGGGCTCTGAGGAACCGTCAAAGGCATGAGGGCGAAGCAAATCTCCAAAAAATTTGAAGATACTCAAGGGGTTCATCAAGATCCCAAACGATACTTGTAGAGACAGGGGGCTCAGCAAGGCTTGAAACGCTACGTTAAAACTTAGTGGGAAATAGGGTTCTGAATTTCACACTCACACTGCGGGCCTCATCAGAGCTCCAAAGTTTCCGGCGAAGAATTGTCCGGCGAAAAATTGTCCGCGCGAAGAATTGTCGGCGAGTTGGGTGTCGGCAAGTTACCCTGTCGATGAGTTTTCCTGTCGATGAATTGTCTTGTCGGCGAGATGTCTTGTCGGTGAGTTGTCTTGTCGGTGAGTTTTCCTGTCGGTGAGTTGTCTTGTCGGCGAGTTGTCTTGTCGATTAATTGTCTTGTCGGTGAGTTGTCTTGTCGATGAGTTGGGTGTCGATAAGTTATACCAAACCCGAAAACGCACAGGTGCAAGTACTTTTATTTGACAATTAATGTTGATGAAGTCTTCAAAATATCCTATGCAGATCCAGTGCAGTGTGAAGTCATAAGTGCCTTCCATAGTAACTAACTGTAGCTATACTTACTCAGTACGATGCAAATGACGATGACGTATTAGTTGGAATACAAGTTTTTTATAGTGAACGCCACTAATGCCAGTTGTTGTGTAATTTTATGATTTTTATACTTCGATAAACGCTGGTTGCTTGTTCGTATACTCTTTACTCATTATGACTTGCTCACATAACAACATGGCGCGGCTGGCTTCGCGCTTGCGCAAATAAACAAAATTTTGGCGCGGGAACAAAATTGATAACACCAGTCACGTTGCAAATTCAGAACTGGAGCTTTTTGAATCAAAAATAAAATGACAAGCTGATGGAGCGCTGGGGGCTATGACTACGACTGGATGGCCACTGCCGTCTGACTCCTGTTGCAGGTGTCATCAACCGTAGCCGTAGCCCCCAGATTGTCATTTTATTTTTGCTCTTAAAAATTTCTAGTTCCGAATTTAAAAGATGAATGGGATATAGCTATATACATACTGATGACGTCAACTAGTTTGAGGTTCCAGGCGAGGACCTCCTCGGCCCCGGCCATGCTATAATAGAGATGTGTGTCACATTACTCCAATTTTGCCTGATGTGTGAGAAGTAATTTGCCTTGTAAATTATATTCTTATTAACATTCTCTAAAGTCGGCACTTTCAGGCAACGACCAACACGACCGAACCGATGTAAGGCACACAAGCCTGCGGGACACAGCCCGACGGCAAATTGCCATCCGAAGTGTGTCATAATGTATTCCATAATTAATTCATTATCTCTCTTTATTGAAGATAAATCACATATGATTGTACAATAATGTATAGACGTAACTGTATTCGGTAGTTTTCTTGCAAAAAAAACTAGCGAACTGGTTATCCAACGCTCGTTATCGCTTCGGAAATAGGAAAACACACAGGTGGAAATGTAATATGACTTCGCTACACCAATTTGAGTCGAGCTGCATGACCTGACCCTATGCTGGATTTACCCGCAACTTCATTAACGACTCGCTGTTGCGTCGTAATTTGCCTGAATGTTGGAGGGTTGGAGTGGAACGTGGGCAGAAGACAAATTTGTAATTATATTTTCTATTTGCGGCTCGCTTCGCTTTGGCGTGTGCCTTGCCCGATATCATTTGGCTTCTGTGATAAACAATATCAATATATTTCATGCTTCAGTGGTGGATTTCCTGGAAATTAAAATTATGCAAGTTAAATTATTGATTATGATGCCATCTGAACTAGATGTATCAAAAATAGACAACTTTCACGTTATACAAAAAATGCCACTCTTGCAGAAGCCCCGTCCCGAAGAAGTCGAACCACGTGTAAAAAATGAATGGGTAGGTTGCAGGTTTGAAGAACTTGGAGACGAGTCAAGTTTTCTTGTTGATTTTCTTTCAACAGTGTGGAAGTTGTGTGAAGGGGTGGAAAATAATTTTCATGTCAAAATTCATAATTTAAATCACAGAAGCCATCCGCATGGCTTTTGGGAGTAATCTCGAATTTTATGATGGTAGATAGGGGTTGGGGGTGGAGGAGGGGGTTGATATTTTTCTGCCAAATAAATACATCTAGCATGAAACTTAACTTAAAGAGAAATCAAATGAATATCTATTATTAACGTCATAATATCATTTTGAAGCCGTCAAAACCTCCAACTTGAACCCCCTGTGGGTGAAAAACTGTCGATTATTTGAGTTAGGGGTTCACGGTATTTGATTAGTATCTCTTGAGCTCCAACATATAAAAAATTCAGAGAATTTAACCGGGAGCCATTTTCCATAAGAATCGTGCGGGGTCCTTTAATATTTTTGACCTCTCAATTCTCTTCAATGCAGTCAACGTCATCCTGCATAGCATTGGAAGAGAAAATCTTCCATTTTCACCTACAAAGAATTAATAAGGAGATGTGCAACACGTTGTTTCCCACAAATTCGTATTCTCTGAATTCGTTTGTGGAGTCAAAATTTTGATGGTGTATCTTCTTGAAGAGGGGCATTCCAAAGAGTAAGCTATTTTCAACACTAAGTTCAAACAGAATTTTTTCAATGTTCTGAATCGAAATTACTGAATTCCTTCCAGCAATGCATACCCTGAACCCTACTTTTGAAGTACCGCGTGCGATTGAACGTGGAGTAAGTCCTGTAACACTATCAGAATTTTTCTTCTGTGATGCTACTATCCACTCTCGACCAGGGCAATTAGGTTCCTACACAGCATGCGCAGAGTGTATACACGATGTATACGATAGTATTTACTGTTTTTTCAAAATTACGTGTGAGTTAATGCACCACGAATTTATTCTTGCGGGTTCGATTTGCTTTATATTCAGTAAATCAATGCTGTAATCGAACGTCCGTTGTTTTTTTGCATTCATTTCTTCTTGTAGGCTTGATGACCTAAATGTACCTATTTAAGGTCAGCTATCTTCATGTTTGAAAACTGTTAACTAATCGAAGAGTACATAAATAATTATATCGATTGTTTCAATCGGCTGGGGGCTCGAGAAACGGAGCCCATATCTGCAGCATAGAGCGGGAGCCACGTCTCGCGTTGCCATGGTTACGGCACATGTTTTGCGCGGGTGCACCCCGGCATAACCGTATCGGCGGTGGGCGCCGAATGCGGAGCCCAAGACGAACTTCTTCGACCGTGCGATCGCTCAGAATTATTTTGTTAAAATATTAATTGACTAATGACTGAACGTTTTTGCACTAAACCAAATATTTGGAATAAGTATAATTAATAAAATTCATTCCATGACTTCCTACCGATAAAAATCTCTTGCCGCCTTTAGCGTTGGGGGGGCGCCGCCCTTGAGCCCTCCCTCACCAGCGGCCACTGCAGGGTATGCATTGCTGGAAGGAATTCAGTAATTTCGATTCAGAACATTGAAAAAATTCTGTTTGAACTTAGTTTTGAAAATAGCTTACTCTTTGGAATGCCTCTCTTCAAGAAGGTACACCAACAAAATTTTGACTCCACAAACGAATTCAGAGGATACGAATTTGTGGGGAACAACGTGTTGCAGATCTTCTTATAAATTCTTTGTAAGTGAAAATGAAATAAAACCAATTTGTGTGTTCTGCTGAAGAACTTATTTTATTTCATCATGAAAAATTTCCGGGACAAGGCGATAAACGTCGTCAATTTTTACGATATATCGATGAGTTTCCTTTTTAATTGATAAAACGAACTGATAAGCGATTTGGTGGGAGCCCTAACACCTTAAACTTTCAGGAGCCCCCCGAGCCCCCTTCCGGTGTAAATTTGGCGTGGCTCCACCTCTTATCTAAAAGAGGTGCTCATTCTGAGTATGTGTACCGAATTTCATGCTTTCATCACCATTTGCAAGGTTCATTTACCTAGTGCCCCCACTAGTAGTGTCATTTGAGATTTCAAAGTTGGGGTGAGTGGGGGCGAGGGAACTGAAGATAGAAATTTGCCACTGTATGTTTCAGATGTCCCCCTCGATATAAAAATCGACCTGTTTTTGCTCGAAGACATTTTCGCTAGGAATCTGGAGTTATTGCAGGTGGATAGTTTTCAAATGATCACCCGGTATACCTATAATAGGTACTTACATTCGATATAATAATAATAAATGTGATCTACAGGGCGATCCCGAAATGACGCACCATAACATGCACTAAGATAATGGGATATTTTATGACGCCCACCAAAAATGTAAAAAAGTCCACTTCAATTTTCGAAGTTATGTTTATCCCATACACCTTCTATTTTCATTAGAATTACTTTTTGGAGCAAAAATAAAGTGACAAGCTGGAGCGCTGGGAGAATACGGCCGATGGCCGCTGATAGTTTCCCTCCAAAACTTTGCGGGTGTCATCAGCCGTAGTCGTTGCCCCCCAGCTTGTCACTCTATTTTTGCTCCAAAAAGTTATTTTACTGAAAATAGAAAGTGTATGGGATATAGGGTCAACGGGTGGTCCTTCAAACTCTTCCACTTTCGTTATACTTCAATGGATCTTAGTGAACTGTTGGTGGCGGAATTACAAGAAATAAGAATATTGCATACATGACCCATGTACAGTAAGGGGCTGCAGGGATATAATAGCGGGGCAAGAGCTCAAAAGATGAAGGCAATGGGTACCAGAGGCCTCAGTGAGTTTTCTACGTGTCACTAAGAATATTCTCAAGTAAGAACATTTGCTCAAAAGAACAGTAGTGAAATCATTATCTCACCAGATGAAGAGGTTACAAAGACCGTGGAAATGTTTTTCGAATAACTTACAACCAATTGACCTCTTTTTATGATGAGAAAAATTCATTTCCTTCAGTCTTGAATCATCTTTGATGATTTTGTGGTCTTTTTGCAAGTCTTCGAACGAAGAGCTCTCCTTTCACAGTAAGTGATAGTATCGGCTACAATTCATTACAAAACAACTGCAGGAAGTTTGGATCAATCATTTCGAATCTTTTAAAGCGTGTTTTAGCCTCTGACGGTCATAGGGGAATCTCAACAGTTCAGCAGTAAATCTTGCGAAGTCGATTTTGGTACATGGGTACATCAAAGTCATATAACTTTGTAATTGTGATGCAGAAATTCAGAAATGGAAGAGTTTGAGGACTTTAGAATACCGCTCCTGCTTGCTTCATGTAACATTTTGAGAAAATCTGCTTATCGGTTTTTTCATGAAAACCTCCTCCACGGAAAGCTCCAAAAAAGTGTTCCCTTAATTTTGTGCGTTAGTTTATTTTTATATGAATCCTCATGTGATTCACAATATTTGTTTTCGTAATTTGCAATTTTTGTAACCGGTACTTATCCATCTTTCCCTTTTGTTACTCAGTTGTGACATTTGCTGGAGACTCCGACTCGAGGATAAGACACAAACCCGTACAACTGTCGGAGGAGCCGTTTGGAATCCTGTCGGATTCATAATCATAAGCGAAGCTGACGAGCTTTTAGAGCTCTCCCAATAAGGCTACTGGACTCTTACTTTTTATTCTCAAAATGCGTTAACTGATGTGTACTTGATAGCCCGATCGTGGTAAATTCTCAAAATGGCACCAGTATCCAGTAGCCTATTAAGTAGACAAAACTTGGAGATGTTGTACATATTTGTTGGGCAAAATTGTTTATAGCTGACCGATCACCCTCAAATAGTGTCCTGTCGAAATAGATAAGATTCGATTAGCGAAAAACGAACTCCATATTCCATTTAGAACCGTATGGAAGATGTGGGAGATTTATCTATCGAGAAAAATATACTTAACGAAAAATAAAAAATAAAAAAATCGGACACAAATAACTTCCGCTATGCTAAGGCTTAATGAAGTCAACATTATTTGAGCCTAATTATTGCAAGACCAAGAATAGTTATGCCTTTGTTTATTATTTGGCATGAATACTCAGAAAACAAAAACGTCTAGTTCTCAATCATCCCCGAAAACTACGCTCTCAAGAAAGCTCCACGGTCGTTTCAAGAATTGAGGCTTCAATTCAAACAATAGAGATTTTGGTACCTAGTAAAAGTAGATATTTGCGTATGCAAATTAACTTTGGCTTTACGATCCAAACTAAATCCATAACAGGCAGTGTCAAAGTATTATAAGCGTTTAGCTTTGTGTACGTAGACCGAACGCAAATTAATTAACACCTTTGTAGTCCATTTAGTAGTTTCCTCTAAAGGCTAAATAGGCCAACTATACGTACTTTCAACAAAGCCATCTTTGTGGTCTCGTATCGCTCAGTATAGCAACAATGATTTACATCCGGCCAAAGTTTCAGTAACATTCTACTACGTACGAGTATCTACAAACTTGCATTGTGATTTTCAATAAAAAAAATACGTTCAGAGATAAGTTTATTCAGAGTCATAAAAACGTTAAAATAATGACGCGCACAGCGCTATCAATCAGTAATATTACACAAAAACACTTGGAGATCAATAAAAAAGAGTTCCAATCTCGGGGTAAGGAACAGCAAAAAAAAATTCATTCATCAGATTTGGGGATACAGCCCAAGTTCGTTCCTAAAATGTGTAAGCTGGGAAAAACATCCGGCAAGCACATTAATTTTAACGTATCAGGTCTGTCCTCAGGATCGATTTGTAACATCAATTCGATAAGTTGTTGGATTTGAATCCCGTACAATTCCACATTTACCCTTTTTCTTCTACCTGCCGCTATGGACAAGACGACATTAGAAAGCTGTAACAGAATTGATCACAATATGAAACATTACTCGCTCCACACTTACAGTTCCCTCAAACATTTTTTCCATTGCACAAAGTTCGTACAAAACGCAACCCAGAGACCAAATATCAGATTTGATGCCGTACGGTTTGCCATCACACAGTTCTGGTGCCACATAATTACAAGTCCCTATGAGAGTATGAGCATTTTTATTGCTGAAAAAAATAAATGTTAATTCGTAAACATTCCACTTTGTGTCTTTTTCAAATCATATACCTACTTTAGTAAAGTTTTAGAAATGCCAAAGTCGCCGATTTTAACTACGTCGCCCATTAAGCCCGTCAGGAATATATTCTCGCATTTTAAGTCCCTGTGTATCACTTTTTTTGAGTGAATGTGGTTCAAGCCCATCAGTATTTGACAAAACAGGTTCATTACCATCTAAAAATTTTCATTGTGTTAGGCAATTGCCGTTTTGTTTTACGGAACACATATGTATCATTTATACCTGCGGGGGAAAACTGTTTGGTTTGTTTTTAGCGATTAGGTCAAACAGAGTGCCTTTGTTGGCGTATTCCATGACGATGTAGAGGGTGCCGTTTTTGGTATAACTGTCATAAAATTGGATGATGTTGGGGTGACCTAACGACTTCAATATAGAAACCTCGTTCTTCGCAATGTTCAGGTCGTTTACGTCCAAATTGATGCGTTTGACTACAATTTTGTGCTGATTATGTTTTCGCTCGCAGAGATGTACAGTTCTAAGGGAAAAAACGATAAGCTCTTCTGGAAAACCTACTTCACTCATACTTACCCAAAAGTTCCTCTTCCTAACAATTGCAAAGGGTTGTAAAGGTCCATGATGATGTGGATTTTAGTGGATAAGGTTACACGTGTCAGTTTTCATTGAGAGGTAGGTATACAATGTGTTATCATGAAAGTTTTTGTGTTCTTGCTTTGAAAAAACTATATCAATTTGCAGTAAAAAAGCGACGTATATTTGTGTATTTTCACATTTCTGGTACAATAATAATTATGATATATAAATATTATGATACTTTGATAAAATTATCAGCTCAGTTGTCCACCTGTGATATACCTGTCCCACCATCTATTCATCCGATCAGAAATATTAAGTAGGGGATTCATCTCTCTACAGGTATTTTTTTAGTAATGTCACTGTATTAGTAGCTTGTGACAGACAAAGTACGCGACCGATCAACAGGAGCATGGTAGCATCTTATAGTTTACAGTTACAAGTTTTGTTTGACACTACAACCATGGTTGGCAGTGATCAACTTCGCGTACACGGTACCACAAAGCCTGAAAGTTGCAAATTTTAAAAAAAATTTCTTTATTTCAAAACTCGAAGTCCTCCCCTATTCCTATATCAATTCAGTTGAAACTTACTATAAATTGAAGCCTAAAATTTCAGTTAAAGTGGGGTGAAGATTGTTTTTGTCCAATTTCAGGGCGACGCCGACGGCCACTATTTCCCAAAAACTCTCCAATCAGAAATAGAATGATCGATGGGTGTCACAGAATCTCGGGACGTAATAGACCATTTCCACTGACGTCACGCAGCTCCGGTATGAACAGCTGATTCGGGGAAACGTCAGTCAGATTTGCGTTTTCTGTCACGGGGCACGTGGGCTACGTCAGTCATGTGCGTCAGTCATGTGCGTCAGTCAGATTGGTAATGTCAATCTGTCAGTCGGTGTGTAAAAGTCATTGGTGTCACAAAGTTTTGACAAACTGGCACGTATAGTTGACATCGTGTTTGACGTTGCCCCGAATCAGCCGTTCGACACGTGCGTGTGACGTCATGAGGAAATGGTCTATTTCAGTGCGGATATTTCTTATTCTCTCCTTGAGATAATCAATGTCCCTGGTTATGTCTTTGAATACTCGGTCTTTGGAAATCCCTACAAGAAAGCGACTTTTCAACACTGTTCCCTGCTATGGCCAAGCACAACTTTTTATTCTGTCGCACCTTGCAGACAAAGTTGATAACTGACAGCTATAGTTTGAAGTCAAACAAAACTTGACACTGTAAGCTAACGGGTGTTCATAAATGTCCGTGATCGCATCGCCTTTGGAATCTGCTTTCGATCACTACAATAGGGTTCTTGCATGAATTTTATATTTAGACGATTACTTCATGAGATCATTCAAAACGTTATCCACAATAATTTCCGCCCAAACAAAAATTTCAAAAAAATTGGTCCATCCTTTAACTAAATGAAGATCAAAGTTTAATTTTTTTTTCGCGCCAAAAACGCGGTCGCTTCTACAATAACCTTGTATGGCCACGATGACGTCAACCCAAGAATTCTATTTTTCGTGCCCTGTGCCCTGAAACCCCGCGAAAATTCAAACCTCCATTATTTTACAGACCTATTTCAATTTTGAAGCCGCAAACAGCGCCGTCGCCCTTGCTCACGTATCAGGGCCATCCTCAAGCTCGTGCTGCGCGCTTTTCAACCTGAATTGAGCGTCAGTCCCACAGACGTCTGAGACGGTGACAGTGAGATATGTCAAACATTTAAAATTCGTAGTCGCAATCTGTTAGTGTAGAATCACGTAGCCCCAGCTCGGGGCACGATGACGTCATCCCACAGCTTATAGCTACTCCACAGCTGATACATCGGTGCATGGAAGTTGCATGTCTAACAGTTTTTATGTTTCAAATTTACAAAATAAAATAATATGTTGAGATTTTCGAAAAACCGTTCAGTCTGTGGTGCTATTTGGCTACCAACCATCATTGGAGGCAATATAAAAAGATCGTGCAAGAACCCTTTTGCGCCTGTTACTGCGTTTTTCGGCCTGACCCATGCCTGCCGCGACGACAGACCCTTATACACATACTTATACACATACATAACAAATACCTTACAAATAATTTCACATTTGGAAAGCCGCCAGACGTTTGACTTTTGACTAGATCTTTAGGGTGACGGTGCACCATCACACTATTGGTGGTATCTACCACATCAGTGATTGTTTCATAGTTTGTCATTGTTCATAACTGTTACCATTTGCTCAATAATTAATAGTGATAGTACGGTAACAGATTGAATTTAAGTATAACTGAAAGGTTTGATATAGTGAAAATCCAGCATTATCAGATTATTATTCTAGCATACTCATAAGCTATGATTACGAGTAATAGACATGAATTGATTCTTTTCATTACCTGATGAGAATGTGAGAACTCATGCATATTCGTAATAAAAATCGTAGCCACTGTAGGTTGGTAATAACTAATAAATTAATCGACTTCGTGTCTATACTTTATCTCCATTTCATAAGTTACTTATTAATATTAATTTTTATTATGATTACTATGTAATTATTGTACTCATAACGTATTGAAGCTATACCTTTTCACCAAGAATAAAAACTGAGAAAGTTGCAGTATGATGGAGTGAAAACTATGCGGGAAAAATGTCGCACCCTTGACTCTTCAGTCGGTATGAGTATAGTATATTCACCAAGATCAAAAAAATCTGATAAGAACAATGTTTTGGTTTGGCATGAACTGTATTTGGACATCGCCTTTGGCTTGAAGGTCACATTGACGACTATACTAGCCAAAATCAATTGAAAAATTCGACATGCACTAACAAACTTAAAGAAAAATCTGCACTAAAAGGTTGCAAGAACAAATTTTCCTCGAGAAAAACAAGCTTTGCTGATGGAAAGATATAGAGGGGATCAATTCCCCCATAAAGAATAATGATAAAATAGAATTTAATTTCCACGGAAGCTATACTTTCCTGGTGAATCGGTGAATATATTGCCTTTTTTTTTCGATGAATGAGGCTACACAACACTCAAAGTGTCGTTCTCGAAAATTTAGTCCAATTTGAATTTGATGTAACTTTGGACTGCTATAGTGAATTTGTATTCTGTTTGAAGTGTTCGCTGACTTAATTCTTTGGCTATTAGTCCGTGGCTTTGCAAGACACTAGGCCCTTCATATAAGGTTTGTACAGGGTGTTCAATAAGACAGTGGAAAATTTCCAAACCGTCAAGAAGCTCCCGTTCAAAAAAGAATTTTCTTTTCTTGAATTTTAACCACAAAGATGTTGAGGTAGGCCTTGAAGTACAAGATGTTGTTTTAATTTTCCGCTTATCATTTTTAATTAAAAGGTGAGTAAAAACAAGCGAATACGCCTCATGGGCATGAGGCTCAGTAGCGCACTTCCTTTTTGGAGGATTAGTGAACGCAAGATGTTAAGTAACTAGGGTTCTACCATATTGGGCAAAAAATTCCAATATGGCGGCCAAAATATCGACAGAATCATGAAATTCGGCTTGAAAATCAGAATGATTGTACTAGACAAGGGTAAGTTCCAAGTTTCATGAAAATCGTTCCACTAATAAGAGATTTCAATATGGCGGCCAAGATGGCGGCAGAATTATGAAACTCAGCTTGAAAATAGGAATGATCGTACGAGACAAGCGTAACTCTCAAGTTTCATGAAAATCCTCCCACTTATAAGAGATTTCAATATGGCGGCTAAGATGGTGGGGCAATCATGAAATTTGGCTTGAAAATAACAATGATCGTACTAGACAAAAGTAAGTTTCAAGTTTCATGACAATCGTTCCACTAATAAGAAATTTCAATATGGCAGCCAAGATGGCGGCCGAATTATGAAAGCCATTCTGCCTATTTGGTCCTTGAGAACCTAAGCTATCCACCGGATGAAGTTCAATCTTCAAGGGCTGTAGCTTTAGTTCCCGAAGAAGTTCAACTTCATCGAAGTGCACAGGAGATCACTGTTTTTTGAGAATAATGATAACGATGTATGGATAACAAAAATAGTGCCCATTGGCCACCCTTGGGGACATCAGCTATTAATCGGAAAAAAGTTCCAAGACTCTTGTTTCAATTCTCGAGAAGGAGTACAGCGTCTTAATTTCTGCACGGACTCGGACAGACAGACAGACAGACAGACAGACAAACCGGCCACATAAGCGTCATTCTGTTACTTATATAAAAAAATGTTCTCCAACTGATTTCGACCTCCTGAACACGAATATCGGATTCAGTTTTGAATTGGAACATTTCGTTTTTATCGAAAAACCGAAAAAATGGTAGCCTGTCACATGATTTTTAGTGATACCTACCTACTTTTTTTGTTATTGAGCGAACATGTTTCGTAATTTGAGTGCTATTATCCTTTAGGTACCTAGTATTGGCTATTTCAAAATGGTCAATTACTATTTCGGCACGTCTGATTTTAAATTTGTAGGGTCGTGTAATATGCGCCGAGCCGTGGCTTTGCGGTCGTTTTCAAAAATTGATAACAATTGACTCGACGGTCGGATCGAAGTGGGATTTTTGTCAAAAGAAAGTTCAAATTGTTCTCTAAATATAATGTTGTACATGCAGTGATGTATTTCATTAAGAAATTGTAGTTGCCTGCATATCGCAACTTTCTACATCTTACCGCGAATGCCAGCACTTGATCGGCGAAGCCGCCCTACACCAAAATGTTATTTTTGTAATTGTTCATGATTATTTCGGCAAAATTTTTCTTGATTCGCGTACCAAGGCCATGAGCTACCCATTCGAGTTGAAATATTTTCTGTATTGAATTTCGTTTTGTTCGGAGGAAAGGATATCAAGCACCAGCAAGCAACGAATAAATCATTTGCGGCCGAGCTGTAGTTTCGAGTCATTTTCAAAAATTAATAACTATTGGCCTGCACCTCGCACCGATGTGAAATTTTCATTAAAATAAAGTTCAAATCATCCTCTAAATATAACTCCGCATATGTATTATGGTAAAATGATAAGATCGGGTACTTCCTCGCATGTGATAACTTTCGAGATCAGGCCGGCTTCTGAAATGCAGCATTCAACGGCGATGCCGCGTCACACTAAATTGTTATTATTGTCATTGTTTATTATTATTTCGTCGAGATTTTTCTTGGTTCGGGATACAAGGTCATGAGCTACCCAATGGAGTAAAATTTTTTCGCAAAAACCTTTTCGTCTAGGACTAGATGCTGTGACGGACGGACGAACGGTCGGACGGACGGACGGACGGACGGACGGACGGACGGTCGGACGGACGGACGGACGGACAAAACGAGGACAAAAGCGCCTTCCCGTTTGGAGAAGTACGCTAAAAATCATCTTTTTGGTTGTGCACCGACAACTTATTTCGTCGTAGACCGATTTTGAAAGTTTGCGGGTCATATTGAAGCAATCATAATCAAGAGTTTCATAAAAGGTGACTCAAATCTTAAACGCCGTCGACATTCCGTTTGGGAGAAGGGTTTGGTAAAAGTCATATCTCTTTCGGAGAAATCATTTATTCTGAATACGTTAAGGTTTTTCCTTATTGTCCTAGTCAAAAATTGTGGGTGAAGGAATCCAATGACAACTGCATGTTCAAGAAAGGAAAACAGCCTCTTGTTCACCACGAGCAATATTGATCGTAACCATCACTACGAAAATCAAGACAATATAATACCTGAACTGGTTTGTCTATATTACTCACTGTTTTGATTTTTGTAGTGTTGGTTACGACCATTTTCAGGTGATCAAGGGGTTGTTTTTCCTTTTCAAACATAAATTTGTAATTGGATTTCTTCACCTAGGTTCAATTCTTGGCTAGGGCAAGCAAGAAAAACCTAACGTATTCAGAATAAATGATTTCTCCGAAAGAAACGGTTTCCTTCACCAAATCTGTCTCCTCAACGGGCTGTCTACGGCGTTTCAGATTTAGGCCATTTTTTATGGAACTTTGAGTTCTGACTTTTCTCTCGAGTCATCTTAGATCCTCCGGTCTTTTTACCCAAAGTTTCAGCTTCAATATGAGCTGAAAATTTTCAAAATTGGTTAACAAGGAAAGAAGTTCTCACTGCAAAACCAAAAAGTTGATTTTTTGTGCTCGGCTTGTAAATAAAAGAGATAAGCGGAAAATCCAAACCACATCCCATAGGGGAGACAGTGGCTGGAGCTAACACGGGTAGGTTGTAACAGTGCCTATAGTTTCTAGAATTTTTGAAAGATGTCGCTCGAATTCCGTGTGCGATGTTCATTGACATCCACCTCCTTAACCACATTGCTGTTTTGCAACTGTCATTCAGGTTAGGATTGTTCTAACACTCCTAACAAGTGTCACTATTTTCCGCCTAAAAGTAAAGTCGTTGTGTCATCTGTTGAGTGATTTTATGGCGATCTCCCGAGCGCAAACCAGTATGTACCTTGTTACGATCTTGATTATGTTTGCTATCGATGGACGCGAAACAATTTGACGTCGAAATTGCGGTTTTTTGTGATATGTTTCAAAATTGTGTTGAGTACCCTTGGGGTCAAAAGTAACATAGTGTTACAACCAACCCCAATAACGTTTTCACCGGCAAAATATTATAATCAGATCACTTATGTTTTCACAAAGGTTACAGATTGCTCTCAACAGCGATCCGGACGATGATTTGTCAAATCAATGTTTCTATCTTCTCTGGGTACTTTTTCTAATTTTATAATGTTTCATTGTGATACGTTTTATATAACATTTTGTAGATTCTTACTGTGCCAAAGTGTTTTTGAGTTTTTTTATATTTTTTTCAATTCAATAGGGAATTATATTAATAGTTAGCGACGTGACTCGCCACTTGCCACCCCGAGAGGACCAACGGCGTTATGTGCTTTCCAGGACACGCAGGAACCAGCGTATAGGTTGTTGATTCTGATGGGTCACCCATCCATATAATTACCCCACGGAACTTTGCTCAACTTTGTGTATTGTTTGACTGATACTTTAAGCAACGCTATGTTCTGTATAAAAGTGAGGGGCGTTTATAATAAATATAATCTCTCACCTACCTAAAGAGCTCTGACCCAATTAAAAATTTCAATCTTCTTCACTTTCATAGAGTAAGTTCTTCCAAGAAGATATTCGCTCCGGTTGTCCTTTCAGAGGCATAGAAGCAGAACAAAGTAATCATGTTTTGAATGTCTTGAGCAAATACGTTTTTCCGCGACTTCCTCTCGATATACAGTCTCATACTTGTGGCAAAATCCTGTCAAATATTTTTGCCGTTCCAGATTTTTGCCTTGAAATTAGTCGAAAATTGACGTCACAAAAGCGCCCGTACTGTTGGTTTCGTTTTACAAACTAATTCTTCTTGCATGCAAGGTATATAAACAATAAACAATAGATAAGTATCCTCATCAGTTATCAGAGACAGATAGCGGGAAATTTTGAAAAATTTCCACAGCTCGTGAACTCTTTGAACTCTGAGATAATCTATACCCCGTTGATGATGGCATCGCATAAGAAATACGTCATTCTTCCGCCGCTTTTTAAAAGGCAGGCATAAAGAAAGTCGAGCGTGTAACTTAGATTGAATTTTGATTAATATTTCAAGAATAAATTGGATTAGGACGTGAGAGGAAACAACGATCGGGGGGACCCACTAAACTCTGCCGTCACATGCACACACACCTCGCATACACACCAACCATTATTTTCATTTCTTTATCTCGAGAGAAGTTGTTAATCTTCGGTGTGGTCTTCGCCGGATCGGACCCAACCTTGCGGAAGGAAATGCAGCCAAGTCACGACGACCATCGAGAGGCTCGTTGGATTGGGCAATTAAGCAGAAATGCAGCGAAAGCATCGCCAAAGCAGCGACAACGCCTCTCGGTGGATAATTTCGTCGTTTGGCACTGCCGATGGTAGCCCACAGGTGTATACCGTGTGTATATGATTGTATGCATGCACACCAAGCGATACCTGGGGGGCGAGAGGTGCACCTAGGAAGACCGCTACGCTGTCCTAGTGACCCACTTGGGATGCTCTGGTGGCCGACAGACCAACAGCAAGTCTTCAGTCATCCACCGGCTCCTCACCGATAGCCACCAAAGGCTTTACCTTCTTCTTATTTCTTCATCAATCAAGAGAAAATTGTACAAAACAAAAACGCTAAATGAGTGTCGGGTTTTCGGCATCCATCGACCCCGGCAATGATGTTTTGAGTGTTTAGTGCGTTGACACCATCCGAGACTTGGGTGAAATTCGAAATGAAGAAGTTTAACGTTCTTGTGGGATTGTGGTTGTTGCTGCAGACGGTGCTGGCGGTGGACATCGAAATCGGCGGCGGCGCGAACCGTAGGGGTGAGTATCGAATGATCTGCGAATTTCAAACACTCACTGCATCTAGCTCGTTCATGTAGGATGTAGCTGTAATGTAGGATTGAACGTAGGTGTTTGATTTTTCATGTTACGGTCCTGGCTGGTTGGAGGTACCTACTCGAAAATGTAGCTGGCAGGTGCCACCAATCACGCAGCCTTCCAGCGTCCGATCAGGACCGCGACATTAAATAACCAAACTATCGTGTTAGACATACATCTAAGAAAAACCGACTAGGTACTGATATGTGTATTGTCTAAGATACGTATAGCAGTGTGGTCTGGGCACCTTAGGTGACAAACTGTAAATTCATAAAATTAACACCAATTCCGAAGCGATCAGGTCTTTTAAAGTGTGTCAGAATGATTCCACGACTAATTCACATGCATGTGTTTGTCACGTTTCGATTCATTCTTTTACCGAACCGATCAAAATCAACTTCATCGTCAAAGAAGTAGGTCATAGTGATGCATCGTAATTTTTGGGCAATTGCACTTTTTAGGCTGTAACGACATAAACAACATACGTACGAAAGTCACGCATGGAAGTTCCATAAAAATCGTAAAAAATTATCCAATGAGGACTTATCTATGTTAGCTGGAACAATACAATTGAACTTCGAAGGGGAAATCTTGCTTCTTATACAGCATCATACACCTGTAATGACTCATAAATCAGTAGATTGTTATTGGTTCTTTGAGACTAGAAGGAAAATGTTTCATGGTTTGTAAACTAAGAGCTCAATTTCAAGTCCGACATGCAACCGATGCAAAGTTGCGCCCGTCAAACGTCAAAAATGTCAAACTTTCACGTCGATTTGTATCCCTCTCCCGGCTCTGAACCTGGAACAAATCCATGGCAAAAGAAGGGTGAAAATGGCAGTAAAGACCTTCCCCGCATTTGGTTAAGATTCTTAGCTCACACAACAATCAACATAGCAATAACACCAACATCTCGTAATTTTCCAAGCTTGAGGTTTTTCTAATAAAGAAAAATACATCGATACCCAAAAAATTAAAACATGTTTTCTCCTGGGCACAGTTTGGGGATTTTTGGATAGATGACAATGATGCGGGTCAAATCCGTTCTTGAAATTCTGAGAAACTGGCAAGTATAATAGGAAGTTATGGGCCACAGCAAAATGCGAACATTCAAGCGCTCAGGTTTTTTATCAATAAATATCGGTGAATACCTGGAATTTTTCACATTATCACTTGGACACCTCGGCAGGTTTTCTCAACAATTTCAGGGTTAATATCAGTTGAATACTAACTTGGTGTTGAACAAATTACAAAACTGCAACGTCGTATTCAGTGATCTGTTAGTGTTTACGAAAGTCGACAAAAGATGTCAATGGCTATCGATCTAAGAAGGCTAACGCGAAATGATGTCTATTGCCGACCTCTATACAAAGGTAGGAAATTGATCCATTACCATTATCCCTGACCTCTCCGGAGTTACAGCGGCTGTGACTGTTGTGAGTGAAGAGCTTCATTATACCATTATTTCTATTATTGTCATTATCATTACTATTATTGAAAGGTAATTTTGCACCTCTCAATTCCAAACCCAGGCTGAGTCGCACCATTGAAACTGGATTGAAAAATAGTCCAAGTCAATTATTAGTGGACGTTCATAAGCAACAAGCATAGATAGCATCATCATTTATTATCTAATCTCAGTCATCAATGTTTTTTGCTGCGTTGTCTGGCTGTCTGGTGCAACACCGGAAATTCATACCTGTTTATATCAGGTGCATTCGATAAAACCCATTCGGTCTCTGTGTGTACCTACTCTGGAATGGGGTTCCATCCACTGCTGCTGGGATAGAGGAAACAACTTTAAATGCGGATCGTTACGATAAACGGTATCTTGGGCGGACTTATATTAGCTCGTAAAGAATTCCGAATACAAAGCTCGTGGAAATATTGTATCTATACAACCCGGCTGCAGCTAGCGAGGCAGCCAGAAATGCGGCGAAAATTTACTGGTCATAGAGAAAAAGGAAAAATGAACAGCCAAGAATGAAAGGGAACAAAATATAGCTTTAGCCTAGAAAATCATCATGCCAGTCTGAAAAGGAAATGCAGAATACCAACCCACAGTGAATAAAAAATGTAGATTTTACAGAAATATTTAGATGCAGATGTTCTTTGGTATGCCAAAATTGTATACATCAATAATATGCAAAACAGCAAACTTGTCCACGCATTCGTGTCGCACGTTTTCGGTTTCGTTAAAATGTTCTCTGAACCAGTAGCCTCAGAAATCGTCACTGGAAATAAAACCAGCTTATTTGAGCCTCAAATTCATTAAATGAAATTCGCATTTCATGCTAAAAGCTCATCAGATTAGCGCGTTCTGTGGCATTCCCATGTAAGCACGTCCTTGACGTCGACATGCCGCATGAAAACCGTTAAATTATTAATTTATTATTTCATCTGGTTTGCAGTCACCTCTACCTAGTTTCGCCTAAACAGCAGACCGCTTTTTTGCAGTCGTGATTCCGAAGTACATCAGCATCCATACTTGGAGGAGTTCAATCATAATAATCTCATGCCCGTGCGTTTTAATTTTTCCATATGCCGGAAGTAATTCAAGTTAGAATAATTTGATGTTTCAACAAATTACAAATTTGAAATGTGTTAATTTGTGTAAATCACTCAGCAATAAATTTCGCTAAACCGTTCCAGATCAGTTAACGAGCAACCATCGCATACCTGAAGCTATCGCATGGGTATTTTCAAAAATATTTTATGTAAAGTGACCGTGATAATGAACGCCATCGAACGCCCTTCTCGTAAATGCCTTAGCTTCTTTTACTCTTTTCTCTTCCATGAACCGTCACGCATTATGTCAAGGTTTGATGTTATGTGTTTTTCTTTTCGTTACACTCAAACGGTCCACACTTTGTTGCTTTCTCCTATAATTACGTCGCGTTATGCCATTAGTAATGTAATAATTACGATTACGTTCTCAAGCTTATACACCAAGAATGTAACATCGCTCGCATCCTGAATGAATTTGTTTTTTTGTTCACTGCCTGAATAATACCTATTATTTGGCACTGGGCATTTAAGCGCCTTTTTGAATAACTATATACACTTACGTTTTTATTACGTTTAATAAAACCCACAGAAGCCTTACCTGAGTTACCTGGGCTAAGTAAGAAATGAATTAGTATACTAATATAACGTAATCACATTATTATAATGTTCGCATTATTGACTCATCAACTGAACGTCAGAAACATGAAGTATTTAATATGTATGAAGGGAGTTTCTGTCCAAGGATACGACAATAGATCTGTTTCTTTGTCCTGCTCTAACTTACTCTGGAGCGGTTAGAGCAGAAAATATAGCTGTCTGATTGGTCGTTGCTAGGGAACGTCTGCTCCGGAGTAAGTTAGAGCAGAACAAAGAAAACAGACCTATTGTTGAACCAACCAACGCAACGGTTCGGGTAAACGGTTCGGCACTACTTGCACCTAGTATATCTTTTGGATCAGTATAGAAAAGTGAAGACAGTAAAAAGTAAAATCATCTTACAACACTGAAGAGAGTAGTAAACGAAAAATTGGAAATTTTTGAAATTGGTTCTAGAGTTGGAGAAGGCCGAGGCGTCGTGAAAAAGTTGATTTTCGAGAAAAAACTTCATAGAGGGTAAAGAATTGAGATGAGATATGTACGATTTTTTCTTTTGATTATTTATGAGACACTCGATATGCACGTAATATATTGTATAATAAATATGTATAGGTTTGTCTCTAGACAGAAGATCAAAATTCCAAACCACGTAATGTTAAGCAGCCAGACCCGAAACTCCACAGACACGTGTTTCGCCCCTTATTGAGTCTCATCAGTGCGGCAGGCATTGAGATGCCCCACGTTACAATGTTTGAAGATTAGCTCAGTGAGCACTAGAAATCATATTCAAGTGTGGAATTTCTAGTGTGGTGCCATCTGTCCATGCGGACATGTAATACTTCATCGATGTCAATAATCCAGGGGCAGCGCAAGAATACACTGCCCGCCTTTTGGAATGGAATTTGTGAATTCATCGTAAATTACAGCCTAACTGAGGAGCTTGTGGTGTGGTGGTCAGCGCGTTCAACTGCCACGCTAGAGGTCGTAGATTCGATTCCTACCGTGGGCGGTCGGATTTTCGTCTTGAAAACAAGCTCCTTGGTTTAGTCGGAATGCTTGCTAAATGCGCATACGCATGCGTGTGTCGCATAGCACGTAAAATACCAACAGTGGTGCCGACCCCATGCGATGTTGGTGGTCGTTAAAAATCCTTGCCCTGATGAGTTGGAACACACAGGGGTTCGGCAAAAATTTCTGGTATATTGGAGGAAAGCATTCACCGGCGTCGGTGTTGGGCCTCGTTGCGGAAATAGGCCGACGTTGAATAAATGAATGAAAACAACATCCAAACTTTTTCTGCATGAAATCTTTGGTTCGATTATTAGCATGAACCTATTAAATAATTGAATTATAAAATCTTAAGATTAAATTAGCATCAAATGCACTGCAGAAAAACTTGGGGCGTATTTCACGAGAAATTTGAAATATCCACTTCAAAAAACGGCCAGTGTACGTTCCCTCCACATGGCCAGCCTATAACGTCGCATCATGCATTGTTCGTGAAAAGCTTCGCCAAGGGTATGACATACATTTCTAACAGGGTCGTATCTCAAATGATAAACGTTAGTGCAGACATTCAGGTTTCTGAGCTTAATAGTATACTTCTCTATACTGTTGAGCCCCCAACAAGCGGCGAAACACTTGATGTGTAGTTTCAAGTCCGGTTCTCTGATATTGCGGCGAGTTGTTACTTCTTGTCCATCATAATAAACCATTCGCCACATGCAACCTATTATATTCCGGTTCCATAAGTACTCACATGCGAAATAATGCTCTGTTCTATTATAAATTTTTTGAGAGTTGACAATAACCACAAAAGTCCATTTCATGCTGGCGCCATAATGGAACTGAAATCGCGCGAGATTCAAATCATAATGGAGCTGCAATGAATTTCTGGCAAAGAAAGTAGGTGGCTCATAGTGAAACAAGATGTGAGCTTTTACGATCAATTTATCGGACAACAGAATTCTTTAATTGTCAAGTCAGCATCAGCATCAAGATCTCTAGAAAATGAACTAACGCGATTATGTAGCTACAAAAGAACCACCTGCGCTTCGAGATTGAGTGAAATGAATCTAATTGGGTTCTGATACTTATTTAATGGAGCATTAATGAACAAAACGAACTCGAATTGCATCTCCGGGGAGATTTATGAATGGCCAGAATAGCTGGTGCCTCGGGGACCAGATGCGACACACTTCTTTGCTTTCAATTGCAGGACGCCACGTAATTTAATTTAATGAGACAGAATATTGGATACATAATATAGCAGTTTTGGAGTTGGCCGGTGCGGTGCTTTGAAATAGCACCACTAATGGCACAGAATGAAGATACATTTCGTCAATTAATTTCCCGCCTTTCGAAAAGTAAGACGCCTTTTATGTGATGCTCATCTGCATTCTGCAGTGCTTTATTGTGATAAATATTGTAATAAACGTTTCACCAAAAAATAAAGCTTTCGGACTGGTTGGTTTTCTTTCCAGTCGAAGATATAATTTATAATTAAACTGACTTTGACATTGCTACAAACGATATATACCTAGGTACGCTTGTTTTACTCTGAGCTGATGTCACATGTCACATGCAATCCAGATACCTAAAGCAAGTTAATTGCCAGACATTTGAAATGTACGCATCTGCAAAAATGCTACTGCTTCCAAACTGAGCAGCTAATTGTGAACTGAGAGGTTAGTTTACAGTAAATAAATAAAAGTAAATTGCTTTGGTTTGCAGCGATGGCAGCAGAGAGACAAAACAAACCGGTATCTAAGCACTCAATATCATGCTATCACAGTTCACCAAGTAATTCCCTCTCTGATGATAGACTGTTGTATCGGGTCAACCGACTATACGATGATTCAAAACTAAACAAGCGGAAAACGAAACACAATCTACTCAGAAGAGAAAAAAACAACAAATAGTTACTTTCAATTTCGCGCCGCCTTCTGCATTGTTGTTGTCTATATCAAAAGATACCAAGACCCGTCCGTCCATCGGCGATGCCGTGGGAATCACCTATGGCACCCATCGGCCTTCGTTTCGAGACCCATTTCCACTAAGTAAGTCATGGATTAGAGAAATCGGGCCATCGTTCAATTTATGGCTTCACTTGAAAATTGCAAAGAGCGATGTTTCTTATTTAAATCGAATCGTGATTTGAATGTCGATTCAAAATTATTCTTCATCATCGGCGATGGGCGAAGTGTGCCGCATGTTGAGGAACTGTTGAAATTAATATTAATTGTGGCTTCCATTGTCTTCCAGTTTCGCATCCGCGCGGCATCGGGCTTTTAGCTCAGCGATGTGTGTTCACACCTGTAAGTTTTATCGATTGTGGATATGGCTTCCAGCCTTTCACCCACTCGGTGTTAACCCACACATGACCAGATCTAGAACGAGGAAATGCCGCGAATTGTTGGGAAGGACGTTAAGCACGATAGAAAGCAGGCACACTCGTGCTTTCAGATAAATTAGATGATCTAGTGTAGGACGAGGAGGTTTATGATAGAAAATTAAAAGATTTAGTCAGGCAAACGTTAGTTGAAGCAAGAATACAAACGTGAAATAAACAGAGTAGACTATAATAAAGGAAGCTGTGGAAACATAGAGGGGTGAAGGATGCAACCCCCGCTTGCAGGAGAAGAAAATTGATGGCGGAGGTGCAACGTCGTCGCCGGCGCAATCACCGTTGATGAATGCATGACGTAAGGGTGAACTCGGCAGAAAACAGATATTATTTAACGAGCGAGTGATATTTGGTGATATTAAGAAGAATGCAGTTTTCCGACACGAGCCTTGGCCTTAATATCAAGTTATTATGTGCCCCGCGGTTTCTTATGCATAGTTGCATTCTCGAGTAAAAATTGTCCAGCACCGATCGCTCTAGTCTGCTCGAATATTGGTTTTCGATTTTAGCGCAACAGGAAGGCGGCTTATGTCCTTTTATTGTCCACCCGTCTGACCGTCTGTCCGTCTGTCTGTCTGGCTGTCTGTCCATCACAGTATCCAGTCCTAGACGGAATGATTTTTTCAAATATTTTCAACTAGAGTTGGTAGCTTATAGCCTTGGGACCAGAACCAAGAAAAATCTGGCTACAATAACGACAAACAATTACTTACACAAATAACATTTTAGTGCTGGAATTCACATCTGGTTTTGGAAGATGCAGATTGCAGATGCACATACGAACAAATACTTGTTCTTATGAAAATACATGAACACAAGTACGGGGTTCTATTTAGAGAGCACTTTGAACTTTTTTTGACAAAAGCTCCACTTCGATACGATCCCCGGATCAATAGCTACGAGTTTTCAAAAACGGCCGCAAAGCTACGGCATTGAAGATATGCGCCTGTATTTGCGACAGTGCAATTCGAATATGTGATATTTTGAAATAGTCAATAATAAGTGCCTGAAGGATCCTAAGCATTAAAAAACGCAGGAATTTTGAAATCAACAATTTCCATCTGATCGCGTGCAAATTCATAATGTGGACGTAGGAATATACCTATATCTATTCATCAAAGAATCGACATGTTAATGGTCAAATCCATTTTTTTTCTTGGTATCAGAATCTAATCTGAATAACTTTCTGGTCTACAAAAATTTGCAGCACCTTCAGAATAATTGGATAAAAAAATTCAAAATTTTAGTCCAAATTGAGTCCGGTCTTGATAAGGTTATGCATTTTCAACTGAAATACTCTCGAAGAATTGAAAAAGAAATTGCTAAAAATGTTCAAGAACACCAATTGCCTTTTGTTTAAAAAAAGTTACCGAGATAAAAAGTCAGAAATCTGCATTTTTTTCAGAGGGGAAAACGCTGAAAGTCTGCGCCAGAAATGTTATATTGTATGGGGCTGACCGCAAGTCGCAGTTCACTCTGCAGTTTTCTTAAATTCACGGATTGTGCATTGTGCAAGTTTCATTTTGAAAAAATTGCCGTTAGAGAAGCGAAACCGCGTGTCGCATTTGAAAATAGGCTTACACGCCGCCCAATGCAATCTACTTTTGATATCGGTTCCTATATTATTGCCAGTCATAATGGACTTACACGTAGGTACAATAAAGGTGCGTTCAGTGAGCTTATTTAGCCGCAAGTTTTAATTTTAGTCGCAAGCGCGGCGACGCCCATTGGCTCTTATGAACCAGCCTCCTCAGAACAGCCAATGAGCGATGCAGCGCTTACGACTAAAATTAAAACTTGCGGCTAAATAAGCTGACTGAACGCACCTTAAGTGAAGTAGGTTATACATGAGAAATCTTACGGCCTTTGCACGATGGGAAGCTTTCGCTGGGGGTTTTCGGATGGGGTGCCGCCGCGGTCATGATCTCGACAGTCTGAATCCCTATCGGGATTTCGAGCATGAGACGCCCGGGCTCTAGGCTGTCGGGATTTTGGGGTGTCGTTATTAGACTGTCGAGACTCCGTACTAGACCCTGTTGAGTGTGTGCACTATAGGGTCCCGTTACGAAAACTCCATCTTTCAAATTTTATCGAACAAAATCACAAACCACTCGGAATGGTGTCTAGAAGAAAGATCTAAAATAAAAATTGCGGACCATCCATGCAGTTTCTTGTTCTCTCGTATTTACTGTGATAGTAATAGTAATAACCCGTCTGGGGGAGGAGGGAGCAACTAGAGGAAGGAGAAAGGGGAAGGGGACCACGCATCACTTGATGGTGTTGTGTGCCGTGCGCTGTAAGAAATAATACGACGCAATAAAATTATTATCTTAGAATCGCGACGAATTCCAGCATTAGTCCTCACCCTCACGGATTCAAAAATGTTGGCAGAAGTGAATGTGATGTGTTTCATTACCAACAAAACTCTAGAAAAAAAAAGGAGTCTCCTTAACTGAACCCAGAATTCCTTATGTTCATTGCGAATGGACCATGGAGCTCGATTTATAGATGGACGCAAAACGTAAGGCAAGCGCAACGTGAGGGGATAGACAATACACTATCAATCAAAGAGAGGAGTCAAGGTTGGATACCACCAGTGATTGGTTAATTTTCTTGCTTATGCTTACGCTTTCGTCCATCTAAACTGCTGGACAAAGAAGTTGTCGGTATCGGAAAAATGGTTCTACTTTGGAAACCGATATCTCCTGATTGCCGAATGCGATTTCCATTTTGTTTGTTGCAATGTTTAGCCTGATCTTTCCATAACTCATCCTATTATATTGAATGTTGAGAAACTTCATGTAAGTTTTCTACAGGGTGATACGTAAAATGGTGAAAAATTGCAACGACTTCATCGTACCCCCATTTTTCAAAAATATATTTTTTCAACATTCTAATACAAAAATCATATGACGTGATGTCTTATCTCAAAACAGTTTTGGAATTACCCAGATTGGAAGTCGAACATGTTTATGTTTAATGTTGCAGATTTACGAAGCTCAGGCATAGCACAAGCACAAAAAGTATAACGTCCAAGGGGGCTTTACTTCACTCGGAGACTGAAGTTTTACATTGTTTCCACGTTCAGGGACTTGAACTTGCAAATAGAACATGTTTCACATCTAAAATTCTGATGAAATTCTGACGGAATTAAACGTACGAAAAACAGGCAGTGACAACCACTCAAAAAAAGTGGCCCCTGTTTGGCCCCACACCAAATATTCGGGTTGTGTTGAGTGTAAAATTGTCCTGGACTGTTGTACGAGCAATCTTGCTTATTTATATTGTCAACATCTATTCATCAAAATTCACTTAATTTCGCGTGCCAACAAGGCAAATTTGTAACATTCAACATAAAAATTTATATCTTCAATGTTAGACTTCCAATCTGGGTAATTCCAAAACCGTTCCAAAATAATACGCCACACCTCATGATTTTTGTATTAGAATAGGTACCTAAATTTTTTTGACAAATGAGGGTACGATGAAGTCGGTGCAAATTTGCAGCATTCTACGATCACCCTGTGGAAATTTTACATGAAGTTTTTCAACATTCACCTGTATAGGATAGGTTACAGAAACATTAGGCTCATCTCATCAGTTATTGGTCTTCAAAGTCGAACCATTTTTCCGATACCGACAACTTCGTTGTCCAGCAGTTTATGTTGCTTGT
This sequence comes from Anaspis maculata, assembly GCA_949128115.1. Taxonomy (NCBI): domain Eukaryota; kingdom Metazoa; phylum Arthropoda; class Insecta; order Coleoptera; family Scraptiidae; genus Anaspis; species Anaspis maculata. The sequence continues at coordinate 50,642,780 of OX421961.1, forward strand.
ATGTAAAACTGGACAGTGTCTAAAACCCTCTGTAATAGAATTTTGATTTTGGGAGCGATAAGAGTGGAAAACTCCAAAATCCGTTTCAACTTCAACGCCACGAAATTATTAATTGATCACAGAGGGAGCGTATAAGGAGGTGACCCAACAGATTAGACCATTTGACAAGGCTTCCAAGGAGTCGCCTCGACATGCAGAAATACTTCACATTACTCTACTTGCATACATACATGTTGAATGATGGCTGAAGCCCACGTGTAGCGCCCAACTTGACGCAACGCTTCTTTCAAATCCATCTAAACGAGCCATTTCCGGCCGCTGGTGCTGGTGCTGGTGCTGTAGCTGAATTCCTGATTTATTCAAATTCCTTGCGACGCGTCGTGAGAGAAATTGTCACAGTCAAAAAGCTGCGATTTTGCAGGTCACCTGCACTTACTTTCCTGCAAACGGCAGCTCCGCCAGATGTGGTCACGTACTAGGACAGAGAGAGAGAACTCTTCATCGGAATCCGGCACACAGGAAAGGGAAGTTCCATAAGAGTTGCGGTTTTGATTTTTAGTCTTTACTGAAAATTGTTATGCTTGTTCGTCGGCTTACTGACCTACAGGATTCGCGCTCGCGTGGGATTTTCTAATCAATTTTCCAAAAAAGGTGTAAATATACCTATCTCTACCTAAGCATCTATACGGAAAAAAGACTGTATCTTACGAATAGCCGGCATCAGAGATGGGTATTCTGACCTAGCGTCGGAGTCTCTTCCACGACGGCGATAAGAGAAGAGAATGTCGCGCTACACGCCATCTGCCGCTTGATGACATTGCGGTTTCAGTTGGATAGAGACGCGTCAAGAGCAATTTTCGGTGCAACTAAACGAAACGAAACCGAAACTCATTTTTTAGCGTCGTGGACACAAGAGCGGAAGATGAAAGTTCCACGTAAAAAGTTCAAGTGGTAACCTCGTTTCAAAAATTGATGCGATGATGACTCATGGCTTTTCAACATTTTCATTCACAACTGTGGCTCCGAATCAATTATTTTGTCGAATCATCAATTTTTGCTATCAAGAAAAACAAAGTTTTGCGCTGTATTTAAAAAAAAAATCTAATTGAGCTAATAATCAATGATTACAGAATTTGTGTTTTGGTCAATCATAGCTGATGAAATGCTGCAGTTCCTTATAATACTTGGTTGAGGAATAAAATCAACATTACATTTTCTAAAGATTTTAGAGGTTTATCTTTATCAATCAGCTGGAATTTACAAGAGAGTAATGTGCAGTAGTTACAGAGATTAAGCTCAATTATCTTCTCTGAAACCGGAGGTTGGATATAACACTGAATTCGTTTTAAACAGACGTAGATTCAAGTGTAATTGAAATTCTTTCCAATCCTGCGCTGATGGTAGGTATGGACTTTTGTTTAATTCGTTTTTTTTAACGTCGGCCTATTTCCGCAACGAGGCCTGACACCGACGCCGGTGAATGCTTTCCTCCACTATACCGGAAATTTTGCCGAACCCCTGTGTGTTCCAACACAGGGTAGGGATCAACATCGCATGGGGTCGGTACCATCGTTCGTATTTTATGTGCTATGCGACACACGGCACAGGTCTTGCATTGAGCAAGCATTCCAACTAAACCAAGAAGCTTGTTTTCGAGGCGAAAATCCGTCCCCGGCGGAGGTCGAACGCGACCTCTGGAGTGGTAGTCGAACTCGCTAACTACCACACCACAAGCTCCTCGGCATGGACTTTCAATAACTTTATCAATATATACGTTGGAAAGCTTACTTTTTGAAAATAATTAGGACTAGGAAGCTCTTTGTACCTGCCAACTGAGCAAAAAAGAAAGAATTCCATTCACTATTTTATATGCGAAAGATTAACCATTAAAAAAATAATTGTTCATTATGATTTTTGACGAAGAATTTTCTGTTCAAACTTTCTTTATTTTTAGATTTCTTGAATCTAGTAGTATCTCGGCTCGAAATATTCCGTTATGATATAGGACAACTCCCTACTAATCGTACAGTTTCTTGTGGAATGATACTGAGCAACAAATGACCGGCGAATCCACCAATCCTGTCCGTGCACGGGGTTCGTCGTTTCTCGACCATCAGAGTCTCCACGATTTCGACTAAGTTACGAAGTATAGCATATTAGTCACCATACGGATGTCCCAAAGACAATCGAAAGAAAAATCCCAGATATCCAATTTTATATCATGAGTCGTAACTGCATTAGTATTTTATGTTAGTAGCGCCGAAAACCGGGAGTAGCGCTACGAACGTAAATGCAGCTTGAGGCTCTATAGGTATTTGTATCTCTGCTCATCAGAGTTCATCAACGTTGTTGGCATAACCTCTAAAAATTTTAAATGGCATGATAAAGTGAGTGATATAACTGATATATTCTCATTTCAAACACTGTTTAATTATCTTTGCAAGCGGTGCCTGATTTTTGTTTTCCGACAAGGTCCTGAATGGCCTGTAAATAAGCTCGAGATTTTGATGGCTTAGGAGTTTGGTCAGAGGTAGAAGGTAGGGACTTGTCTTAAGGCGAGAAACAATAATGTGAGTCCCCTAAAAACTTTTTAACAACATATATTCTTAACAAAATACAGCTTTTTCCAGCTTTGAAAACCTATATCTTAAGAAGCTTCTTGGACAAGTTAGTTTCCAAAATCATCAAAAGAAAGCATGCGTGAAGAACTCACTTTCCCCTAGTAGTTTTATATGATGCATTTTAAATAATTTTCGAGGGTTTTACAATTTGGCTCGTGGGTTTTTTGCTGCAACTGAGAAAGTGAATTAGTAGAATAGAAATCACTTCTGGTACCTTTATTTTGAAAATAGAAAATCCAAATTTGGCATGCGACTTCCTTGAAGGAAAATGTATTTGCAATACTCAATGCTATTTAATTTTGAATGTTTTTCACCAAAATCCACTTTTTCAGTGACATCAGAAACCCCTTTTATCGAATCCTATTGAATAATGCATGCATTGTCACGCGCATACATGCCTGCATTTTTCAATAAGACTGGATAAACCATAGTATTCTATACTCGCGGGTAATGACTATCACTCATTCGGATGCTTTACGACACTCGCCCAGGCTCGTGTCGGCAAACTGCATCCTCATGAGTAATAAGCAAACATTACCCGCTTGTTGAATAATATACTATTAACCTGCAAGCGCGTCATCGTGGAGACCCCAACAGCTGTAACGACGAACCTCTTACAAGATCTTAAATGGTGGATGCGCTGATCAAGGAAGAATACTTGGCGTAGTCACTAGTCATGTGCATTTCCTTTTCACTTTCATTCGAGCTTTCACTTTATCTTTTGATTCGGAGGGGGCTCTCTGGAAACGTCACTTGGAGCTAGGTCTCTAGAGAAGCCAGAGTATAAGGCCATCACGCATCTGTTTGTACTAAAATAAAATTGAACAACATAAGCTTGGGCCTTACTTGCTTGCCTCATCACTTGATGAGGTGTGGAAAGCTCCTCCTTTCCGTTGGCTTTGGACCCGCGGAAAACTAGTTCCCTGCTTGAGTCAGTCGGCTGAGGAAAGTGATTCTAAGCTAATCTAATTCAAGTGCTGAGCTTGATGTACCTATATTCTAAGAAAACTAGCATCAGGTTATCAGGTATATTGGAGCTTCAGGCGTGACAGTACTAAATTAACACGCATCCACATAGAGGTTACTGTAGTTGTACTGCAATGGGACTGCAGCGGCAATAAGCCGATCTTACCATGAGCGTTCACATAGAATTAATGCTGACCTAGCAATGTGACACGTGGGCTGTTCATTGAGTAGTGAACTGTGACTGTCACTGGAGTTGGCAAGAAAATTAGCAAGGGGACTGCAGAAAGCTATAGAAACCTTCAAGCTTCTGCCATCCCCACTGCACTTCCACTGCTATTCGTTTCTTACCTCAAGTTTATGTGAACGCTCAGTGTGAAAACCTATAGTTTAGCTTTTCCACCATAACGTTGCAACTGCACTATACTATGTGAGATGCAGATTTATGCATAATTTTGACAAAGGTGAAAAAGTGTGCTTGCATTCATTTGCTTTCAATAAGCTACATAAATAATGAGAGCCCAGAAGTGACGATGACTATTTATGTGTAGGCATGTGTGGATTACAAAGACATAAAATGTAGCATAGGACCACCGTTAGCGACTCATACAGACAATGTATGCCATGAGGTCAGCCATCTAAGGAACGCGTGTCCTTCGCTTCGTCTGCGATAAGGCAGGTCGTTGTCTTGTTCTTTTTAGACAAGAAGTGCTATTATACTGTCATTGTTGCCGTATACGATGACAATAACAACAACAACAACAACAATCGTTTTTTGATATTTCCTGAAATTCTATACCTTCGCCAGTGCGACGACTCATCCGACCTAAATGAAAATGTAAGCCCGCCGATGACTGCATGCAGGCTACTCTCCAAATCACTATCACCTGTAACGACCCGAATAACTCTAGCTTGGTTTGTGCAATATACCCACCATACCGGAATAGAAGTGGGAGTATAGAATAGACTAACAAACTACAGGGTTGCAGGGTTTACCTACCTGCGAAAACATGGTTAAACACTAGAGACACTGGTGTGGTAAATTAATTAAGCAATTGCTCCTCGGTGTGTGTGGGCTTAATGTAATGAAACATCAGAAAAGCCAAGGAGTTTCGGAAGTTCCAAGAGAATCTCTATAATATGGTGAGATGGTGAGAATACCGATAACTTGCTTACCGGAATAGGGTCCATGCAAGATAATGGCTGGGCTGGAAGATCTCCCCACAATTCAGAACTATACTAAAACAAAACAAAACAATACAATGGTGTATGACTGTATGTAACTATGTAAACAGTAAGTAGGTATGCATTTGCTTGGGGTGCGTGCGATAATAATAAGGAATGTCCATTATCAAATATTTAGAGTGACTTGAGCTGGATATGACTGAATAAAATGGTTTTTTTTAGCGATCTCAATTTGTCAAGTATCCTACATACAGAGTTTTTATGGTTGCAAAAATTAATCGTTCACGGTCAAAAGTTACTTTTATTGTGGAACACCGAATCATTTTCAAGGAATCCGTGGCAGTTGATGACAAATAACACAGAATACCGACGGATAAATCTGCAAAAAAATATCCGCAACTGTGAGGAACAATGCTTCTGGCTGCAAAGTTGTGAAACGGCTCTATGCAATCCGTATTCTAGTATTATTGGGGTATTTAAAAGTGGCATACTTTTATTATTGTTTTTAGATGGCGAAAACAATCGCCTACCATTTCCCCTTCATTGAGCCCGCGGTTTGAATAAGCTTATAGTTGAAAATGCAAATTGCTTTCAAGAAAAACGAGGCACTGATCGAGAGAAGGAGTTTAATAGTCTTACCTTTTTAGCAATGAGCTTTTGTGATCTACAAAAAGTTGAAATGAGTGAAAACTGAAACTATGAAACTGGAAAAACTTGCTAAACCAAACTGTGGTCTACTTAATGTCATCTTTTTTTGTAAACTATGTCATTATAATTTGCTTGCCTCTTATTAGCTAATCTACAAATTTAATAGTTATGGTAAGCTAAATATTCATGACACGTAAAGGGTCTCATTCTTGATCTCAGCACACGCCGTGATTTCGTTAGGTTCACAACTAAATACCGTGCCTAATTGTATATGTCTCTTACATATCAAAGATGGTCCTGCTTGTGATGTAGTGTAGAACAGTGTTCCTCACTTGGGCATACCATGCTCGTTATAAAATAATTGTGTAATACACCGGCATCGCTCCAATTTTAATTTAATAACAACTCCTGACACAAAAACCCTAATTAACCCGAAACACACCTCTCTTCGTCGGTGGGTGGTTATTATTCACGCTTTCCTCTTGGAACACAATGGACACAAAGATTCAGAATAATTTACTCATACACTTGAACTTGAACACCCGCACGAAATGTGCGCCGGAAGATTTTGGATTAAATGGAATATCAGGATATGAGATCGGGGGAAAAGTGCATGCGACACGAGAACTGTGATTATACAGACCACTTTGCTCGTTATTGCAGACGGAAGCTGGAGAGAAGATACCGGTAATTAACTAAGTCATTAGTCGGATTAAATTCTATGTAGTGGGTGAAAGCAATCACGCTTTTAATATACAGCTCGGCGGGTAATTGATTATTTGATTGCTCCACTTTGACAGATTCGAAGCAAAAATCGAGTAATTGCAAATGGACGATTGCAAATAATGTCAAAAATAAGACATGATGAAAAGCATGAATATCTCATAGTATTTATCAATTCTTCTTTCCAAGCAAAACACGTTCAGGTGTCAAATTATAAATACGTAATAATTTTCTGAAAAACTCGTCCTATCCTAAATCAACATCCTTCAAGCTGACGATCCAAAGATATCCCGCGAAAATGCCCATTCCCAGTCTTATCCAAATAAAACAAATACGTTACTTTGATAAGTGTTTCCGTGCGTTTCTTGTTGAAGAATCCAATTTTACAGGAGCAATTTTATTTTCATTTCATTTCTAGTTAGAGTCCGGAGATGCCAGACTGGCGAAATATAAATATAATATTATAAGCAAACTTTTGTGGAACTAAATGTAAAAAATTGCTTGTGAAATACGTTATTCACTTCACTAGTGATAAATCATGCTCTTCCAGTAGAGTTTTTCAAATTTCAATTAACATTTAATAATGGTTTCGGTATCTATACCTGCTTTTTGTGATGCCTGCGGGTACATCATACATTGTTATTTAGAAGGTGACTTGAATTAGATCAAATTGTCTAGTCGTACTTTTTAGGCTTTGGGAGCATCTTTTCCGGTCTATTTATTATCTTTATGACGACAAAAACAATGATCTTCGTATGTAGTATGAACATGTACCTGCCTTGTTAAATCTTCACATAATGCAAATCATCATCGGTACCGATAACTTGAGTCTGTCATTGATCAATATAAAATTGAACGCTTCTTTATAATGCTATCGCGCCAATCGAATGTTGTACTGTCCAGTTAACACACCAACAGTGAAAATAACTGTTTCAAATTAGCTACATGGATGTTCCGTTCGTTTCTGCGAGCAGCTGGATATGCGAAGAGCACGACTGAAAACGAGAGTTCCTCTGGGTATCAATTAATCATTTTAAAGAGAGTTGAGTCTGGACATAACAGGGACGAATTATTCAATTATTATGTATAGGTTTGTATTTGACTGTTGGCGAATTATAACAATAACGGAGAGCATATTTTAGACTAAGCATATTAGTTATATACAGGATGTTCATTTGAAAAGATGACACCTCCGATTTCTCGCCGCCAAAATTTTTCACAAGGAAGCGCCGAAACAAGTTGATTTCAAGGGGGACATCTAGGATAGGGGCCTAATTGGGGGATGAATTTTCATTCTCAACCCATTCGCTCACCCCACCTTATACTTTCAAAATTCAAATAACATCACCTATTTTGTGATTCATGAAATTAGAGGCAATAAAATTGTCTTTCCGTCAAACATATTTCTAATTATTTCGAATCACCCCTCAACCCTTGTGAAAATCCTCTCTTCGTTAATGAACGGAAACTTTTTCACCTATAAACTCTTGAGAAACAGACTTTCCAGCAAAAACAGGTCGATTTTTATCTCAAGGGGGTCATTTTGTACTATACCTACAGAGTGTTCCAAAAAAAAAACTTGAAGGTTTTTCTGACATCCTGTATTTAGCCATCAGAAATGATGTAGTTTTTCGCCTGAATCCCAATTTCCAGGGTGCGGCGCGCAGGATGTCGGTTTTTAAATCGCTATAACTTTTGCACCGAGGTACCGATTTTCAAAATTATTGATTTATTGAAATCTTGGAAGCTTTGGGTGTATAATAAGCTTGTCATTGTGGTGAAAATGAAGCCGTGATCATGTCAAAATATCGGATTCGTGCTGTGCAATGACTATACTCAACAACAAAGTATACTGTAGATTCACATTTTTGTATCAGTGGGGGATTTATGATTGGGGCTCTGTTTCGATGGGTTTTCTCGTTTCATCCCTCTTCCCAGTATTAAATAATGCGTGAAAAAGTCCATCTGGCCCAGTGTAAATTTGAATCCGTGACCTCCGCTTTCGAAAGCGGGGGCGAGCTCATCGTGCTACCGACTGGTTTTATCTCCTCTTATTGTTGATACTGTAACTTCCCTTGAGCTGCGGCCACGGCCAGCATTGTGATCAATCTTAAAAACTCTGTTCAAATTCTCTTAAAAATTGAGTTAATTTACTTGATTGTAGGTATATTAGCGGGTAATAAAGTGTGATCGAATAAATGTCTCCCAAAAGTAGGCCTCGATCTTCTTGGTCATGCACGTTTTTCCGCCAGATTTTCAGGAATCATAGGCGACTTGAGGAAAAATGTATTCGATCACTCGTTAGTCGTTAGATAAACATTCTTGGAAAAGTCTTTTAGACGACATTTCACAAATTGACGCTAACTTGGTTGTGGGGGTGCTAACAGATTTTTTTAAAGGAACAAAGCGTGAAACAGGAAATGTTACGCGACTTTCTTCCAAAATGTTCGAACTTGTAAACGTATTATAGACTGTCAGAAGTCACTTGCGCAACCAATTTATTTCAAACTCTGGCCGACATAACATAACAGGTATTTTGCAGAGTTTTGCACGTTCCCGTTTTCTCCCTCAGCGAGAGAGGATCGATGCTGCCACGGCATCATCGGCGGCATCATTTTGTAAAGAGTACGAATATACCTAGGTATACCACCCACTAAATATATTTGCCTCATAAATTCTCACTTATCACTTCCGCAATTAGGTGGTGTATCTAAATGTTCCTATACAAGGTTTAAGGTACTGGTTGTTAATGTTGTTATACAAACTTTGAGGGATTCTTGCTTAAAAAGAGACAAGGTGTTGAAGTTGACTATCTAAAATCGTTTTTTTTTACCGTAACTTTTGAATCGTTTAGTCGATTTCAATCAAATTTTAACTAAAGTTCACTAATATAAGTCTCTGTCGAACAATAATAACCTCGATAATAACAAGCTGCAGTTTTATAGAGACGACGATAACAGGACGTATTTTATCCCTTATTCCCCTATTTTTTACCATACAGGGTGTTCGGGTTTGGTTATTACAAACTTTGAGGGATGATTCCCCATCAAAAATAAAGCCGAAAGAACAGAAAACTCATGGTCCTAAAATGCTTCCTTCAAAAGATACAGGGTGTTGAAGTTGACTTTCTAAAATGGTTTTTTCACCGTTACTTTTGAACCGTTGGACCGATTTTGATGAAATTTGAACCAAAGTTCAGTCAAATGAATCTCCATCGAATAATAATACCACAATTCATCAAAAACTTCTGGGGGCGTAGATAGTAGGAGACTGTCCCCTATTTTCGCCCCTATTTTTATCTCCCCTGATTATTATTCAAAATTGTTGATATTTTCGGATATAGTGCGGGCGCCAAGAGCCAAAATCGGGATGAACCTTGCAAATGGTGATGAAAGCATGAAACTCGGTACACGTACTCAAAATGAGCCCCTCTTTCAGATTAGAGGTGGAGCCACGCCGAATTTTCACCGGAAGGGGGCTCGCGGGGCTCCTGAAAGTTCAAGGTGCTAGGACTCCCACTAAACGGCTTATCAGTTCGTTTTAATCATTAAAAAGGAAACTTATGAGTATATTGTAAACATTGACGGCATTTACCGCCTTGTCCCGGGAGTTTTCCATTATGAAAAAAAATAAGTTCTTCGGCAGATCCCAAAAATTGCTTTTATTTTATCTTCTTCACCTACAAAGAATTGATAAGGAGATGTGCAACACGTTGATTCCCACAAATTCGTATCCTCTGAATTTGTTCGTGGAGTCAAAATTTTTATGGTGTATCTTCTTGAAGAGGGGCATTCCAAAGAGTGAACTATTTTCAACACTAAGTTCAAACAGAATTTTTTCAATGTTCTGAATCTAAATTACTGAATTCCTCCCAAGAAAACATACCCTGAACCGTTCTTTGGAAGTACCGCGTGCGATTGAACGTGAAGTCGTGAAACACCATCAGAATTTTTCTTCTGTGATGCTGCGCTCCACTCTCGACCAGGGCAACTAGGTTCCTACATAGCATGCGAGGAGTGTATACACGTTATTTCAATATTATGCTTCTCCGATATTATGACACAATTCCAATCATGAAAAATTTGGCAGAACCGAGAAAATACCCTGCATCGTGTACACACTCCGCGCATGCTGTGTAGGAACCTAATTGCCCCGGTCGAGAGTGGAGCGCAGCATCACAGAAGAAAAATTCTGATGGTGTTTCAGGACTTACTCCACGTTCAATCGCACGCGGTACTTCCAAAGAACAGTTCAGGGTATATTTTGCTGGGAGGAATTCAGTAATTTGGATTCAGAACATTGAAAAAGTTCTGTCTGAACTTAGTGTTGAAAATAGCTTACTCTTTGGAATGCCCCTCTTCAAGAAGATACACCATCAAAATTTTGACTCCACAAACGAGTTCAGAGGATACAAGTTTGTGGGAATCAACGTGTTGCAAATAAAATAAAACCAATTTGTGTGATCTGCCGAAGAGCTTATTTTTTTTCATAAAGAAAAATTCCTGGGACAAGGCGATAAACGTCGTCAATGTTTACGATATATTCATAAGTTTCCTTTTTAATTGATAAAACGAACTGATGAGCGGTTTGGTGGGAGTCCTAGCACCTTGAACTTTCATGAGCCTCCGTGTCCCCTTCCGGTGAAAATTCGGCGTGGCTCCACCTCTTATCTGAAAGAGGTGCTCATTCTGAGTATGTGTACCGAATTTCATGCTTTCATCACCATTTGCAAGGTTCATTCACCTAATGCCCCCACTAATTCTACGTTCAATTTAAAAGAAAAAGTTACTCTTCAAAAATTTTGATTAGAGGCTTCATTTCCGAGATAATTGGGTTTGAAACTTTGAAAAACGCCTCGAAATCACGACTTTCAAGGGCCTAAAAATTGAAATCCAAGAAAACTTATGATTCCTCAACTGGAAGAAGTTTTCTAGGTCGCTTAGTTGATTTACTGTCATTTTTTGCTAGGAAACGAGGCGTTTTCAGAGAAAAACAATTTGGGCTCTGGAAAGTGGCGCTTTTGAGATGTTTTCCAAAGTTTAAAAACCAAATATCTCGAAAATGAAGCCTCTTAGCAAAATTTTGCAGGAGTAACTTTTTTTTCTAAATTGAACGTAGAATCCGAAAATTTTTACAATTTTAAAAAATAATTAGGAGAAATAAGAATAGGGGCAAAAATAGGAGGCAGTCCCCTATTATCTACGCTCCCAGAAATTTTTGATGAATTGTGGTATTATTATTCGATGGAGACTTATTTGACTAAACTTTGATTTAAATTTGAATAAAATCGGTCTAACGGTTCAAAAGTTACGGTGAAAAAACCATTTTAAAAAGTCAACTTCAACACCCTGTATAATTATTTTTGTGAATTGTTCCGAGCTTTAATTTTACGTTCAATTTAGAGAAAAAAGTAACTCCTGTGAAATTTTGATTAGAGGTTTTGTTTTCGAGATATTTGAGTTTGAAACCTTTTTTCAAAAACTTCTTGTTTTTCGGCATGATGTTAGTTTATTAACTTAAAATACCTAGGAAATCTACTTCAGTTTTGAGTAATCCGGAGTTTTCTGGGATTTAAATTTTTAGGCCCTTGAAAGTGGTATTTTCGAGATGTTTTTTGAAGTAAGACCCCGGATATCGCTAAGAAATGGAGCCTCTAATCAAAAATTTGCAAGGGTAAGTTTTCTGTCTAAATTGAACGTGAAATTCGAAATGTGGAATAATTTTCAAAAATAACTATAGGGTACAACATAAAGGGAAAGGGGAGGGTACCTTATTATCTTGACCTTGTTTTTTGATGGTCTCTTTCAATAAACTTTGATTAAAATTTGATTTAAATTGGTTGAACGGTTCAAAAATTACGGTAAAACAAAATATTTTGAAAAGTCGACTTCAACACCCTGTTTCTTTTCAAGTAAAAAATTTAGGACCATGAATTTTTCAATAGGGATGTTCCCATCCACCGTCGCACGCAAGGGCGCATATCCAGATCACCCACCTGACCGGCGATCTGGGATGCGCCGACTGTCGACTGCCGCCTGTCAAAAATTCTCGGACAAATGACAAGAGTAGAGTTTAGTTTACGTATATCTCAGTAGATTGCGCTTGTGTCGACAAAAACTTATCGCGAGTCACTGAAACAACCACCGAACGCACAATGCTAGTTTGCTCCCATACAAGCCTTTGATTTCTTGCATTCCAACATGTTCAAACTTCTCTTGCCACTTTATCGCTAAACCACTAGCCCAACTTTCTCTTATTATATGTGTTTGACGTTTTTGTCCGAGGATTTCGCCGTCAACTGTCAAGCTGCGGCTGCTGTCTGTCAGAAAACCGGCGCATGCTTCCCTCACATGAAGAGGGCCGGGAACTACCCTATTCTTGTCTTCACTTTCATTGAGGAACTATTGCTTAGAGTATATAACCACCAGTACCTTACACCCTGTATAAAATGTCATGCATAACATAATCGTAAACGTTAAAAACATGCCAGAAGGTATTCGCAATGGTGGATGGTGATAACGCTCGAATGAACCTGTAGGCGAAGCCGTTAATAATAATTATCCAATATTAATGCTTATTTGAATGGTTGATCTCGGCGGGATCCAACTCGATACAGAGTCAGTGGCGTAGTGAGGTTTACGCGGATCCGTATTTAAGGCTACTTGAGGGGCCTCAACCGTGCTTCCCTCCCCCGCTTTCATTTTTCAAGTTTTCTGTGCTTTTTCAATGCAAGTGTTCTATATTGTGGCCGGTTTGTCTGCCTGTATGTGTTCAAATTTCGATAGATAACTTATTGCGCCCGGAGGGGTGGACACTGGGCATTGATTGCACTCTCGTATCAAGTATAGGTCAAATGAAGAATTTTTCGAAAGAGAAAAAAATAATTGAAGTTTCGTTTGTTCCAGTCTATCGGTTTAAATCAAGTGAAACCGCGCGTAGCCTTAGCGCGAATGAAAACAAAGCATGGGCAAGGCCGACATGAGAGCAACGTATCAGCAGCAACAACAGCATCGTTGTCATAGCAACACGCAACGTCAAGTTACGTCACTATACGTTGAAATCAAACCGATCGGTGCTCTGCGTTCGCGCCTCGATTGTCAACCTTTTTTAGGCAAAGTGCATGATTGCTTTTCAGACATTATAGGTTGCTATGTCTGTGGTAATCCACGTTATAATTTAATTTAAAGGAATAAAAAAAATTATCGTTCAAGACCCCATTGTGAGGTTGGTTTTACGATTCGCTACCATATTGACCTGGTCATATTTACTTTCTCACAAACCGATTTTATGAAAACTTCTTTAGCACTAGTTATGCGAATCCAGCCCAGAAAAAAGCACTATTGAACCTTACGCCCGAGAGTTGTACAGTGTACACCCTATCACTACGCCACAGAATCACATCACCTTGTTCTATACACAATACCATAGAGTAACTAACAATACAAAGGCGACCTGGGACCACAAGAAATGTTTGTACATTATATCAAAACAGAAACACAAGCGTAGTATTCGAGAATTACTAATAATAAAAGTTACGGAATTAAATCAGACCCGGCGGGCCCATCCCCTTTCGAGTTTTGTGTTGGAATGTTGGAAATACCGTGTTCATTATAAAGACTGGGTGTAAGGTATTAATTATTTAGTCCGACTTCTGCGTAATGTGTGATGTCCTGATGAGGGTGAAAACACGGGGTGGATTTAACGAAAACGTTAGCAGGTAATTGTGTAATGGGATAGTAATGGTAATTTATGACGTCACGATGACTGCTCACCTATTACCTCCCTGCAAATTACCATCACCATTGTTGCAGAACCATATTAACAATCTGTATGGATGGATGATCATGATGATGCATTATTCATTTTGGTTTTTGGCAACTGGCTATTAATTTGCAAAGTTTTCTTCATAACTATCGGTATGTTTTAGACTTACAATGCTTGTTATGTTATAAAATAATATTAAATCGTGTTGTTTTTAATGAGCATTGTGCGTTTCCGTTACACATTATAAAATCATTCACCGGCGAATTATGTGAATTGCTTGTAAAACACGCATTTCCGTAAGTGAGCATCTCTCACTTTCACGCAAGGTTGACAAAAAATGGACTGTTTCATCTGATGTTTGTAATTTTTCTTTCTTTGGGGCATTCTCTACATTATGCAGAGTGAAACAGAAAACAGGATCGCCCATGATTTTTTCAAGATCCATTGACCAAAACAAATTGGGCTAAAAATTAAAGAAAATATTTGGTTATCCCGAATCTTCTCTACTTATACGGTATGCGTAATGCATACCGTGTTAGTTCATTCGATAACCTACCACCCTTGGCGGTTTCTGCACTGAAAAATGTTGAAGAAATCCCGGTACAGGTCGATTTTATATTCGAAGAAGACGTATGAGTAGCATTGATTCATTGTTCCTGCTTCATCTCTTGAGGCAGGGTGACCATCCCTTCAAAAATTTAAAATGAGAATAGGGGTCGAGCGGTACATTACTCAAAGGCGTTTCAATTCTCTTTACCTATTCAAGTGCAAAAAAAATCGAATCTTTTCAATATCTTTAAGGCAGGGTGATTCAATATCTTTCAAATATTCGAAATGAGAATAGGGGTCGAGTAATACATCATTTTTGATGCCTTCCAACTTCCTTTATTTTGGTGCTAAAAGAAACAAAATCGAATCACCTGTCTTTCAAGTTACGATTTTGTTTTTAATTCGAAAATAAAAGATAAGATTAGTGATAATTCTCTAACATTCAGACTCGAATATCTATACAATACAGGGTGTTTCAATGACCTCACATAATACTTTGAGAGGTGATTCCTCTCAAAAAAATAAGTCGAGAAGTAGGAGTAACGTTTTTTCCTAAAGTGCTGCATAAGAGAGTTACAGCCCTTCAAAGGTGAAAAGTAAAACAAAGTATTTGATTATTTGCTGAGAAACCGTCAAAGGTAGGAACTTCAAATTTAGTGTAGAGAAATTTTTAAACAGTGCAAATGTACATGTAAAGTTTTAAATAAAATTAACCTGTGGCAGCAAAATTAGTGGGGATTGGGATTATGATGGAAATTATTCATGACACGTTCGTGTTTTTTTACTTTTACTTCAGAACGGTGCATCCTATGGAAAAAAATGCGGGAGGAATCAAAGTTTTGGATTGAACGAATCTATCGGAAATATTAAATTTGGAGCTTTGACTTTTGACAGTTCTTGAGCAAATAATTAAAAACTTTGTTGCACTTTGCACCTTTGAGGGGCTGTAACTCCCTCAGTGAGCACTTGAGGAAAAAATCATACGTTTACTTTTCGACTTATTTTTTTTTAGAGTAATCCACCTCCCGAAGTATTATGCAAGGTCACTGGAACACTCTGTATAGTCTCAAATCGAAATTTCACAAGAGTAATTTTTTTTAATCCAACAAGAAATCTAGAGACATGACGTGATCAATTTTAAAACATCTTCAGGGGCGTAAAAAGTGGACAGGAGGAAAGGGGCAATCTCTCCACATCTAAGTCACTGAGCATTATTAATCAATCACGCCATCTCCATTTGATACAGATGTATTTAAGCACATAAATGATGGAAAAATTACCAAAATCGGTCTAGCGGTGTGGAAGTCATGAATTAAAAAGTAATCAAAAAAATGAACTTTGTAGTCTTGTATTTTTTCAGGGAGATTTTTTGAAAAAAATTAGCAGGGTCTTCATATTTTGAAATATTGATCTAGGGTAACTGGCACTTGAATTTGAAACACCCTGTCCCTGTATACATAATATACAGTATACACACATAGAAATTATCTAGGGATTTTTTTGTAAGTCTTTTTATTTTACTCAGCTATAAATTCAAACAGTCTGTGAGTCTGTGTCTTTGTGGACTGGCATACTTATACCGTATTTGTAGCAAGATAAATAGTTCAAGTGAAAAATTGTTACCCCAGAATTTGTAAAAACATTGTAATAATGCAACAGGGGAGGTCATATTACTTACAAGATATTACCTATTGATAATACATTCTCCGCTAGCGTCTGAGCTGATTGCGGCTTCCAGCATTTCTAGGTCAGAGTAACCAAGAACATCATCGTAAACCTAAAAATGTGGTCACTATATTGGTAGAAAGAAATAGTGACATCATCACACTGTAATTGAGGATGATCACCAGAGAAATCAAATGTGTTAGCTGACCGGTATGAGACGTGATGCACACATTCCTCTGTTTTTTATGACTTTGTCTTAGTAAGTAATTCAAAAAACAATGATCAACTATGTATTATCTTGATCTAGCAAAATGAACATCCGCGACAAAAAGTTATCTTTGCCACTTTTTGAGATTTTTGTCTTCCGCCAAATACTGAACTATAAATAATTGTTTTGAACCTGGACAGAAAAAAGTAAAATGTAATACAACAATTCTTGATTCAGGAAAGTCCAAAGCGGTGCATGCAAGTACCAATGGGGACAATGAGCACATAATTATTTGCACTGCAATTAATCCAGCTCTCAAGTCTCAAGATCCAATGGAGGAGCGGACGAGATCCACGCCAGGGCAGCCAAACCAGTAAAATCGATTATTTGTGTCGAAGAAAGTATGGCACACTGGCAATTTCAATGCCTAATTAAAGCCCGCGACGTGAAATATCACGCCGATTTGCGCGGATGGCATTGAAGAAGTTCATTGTTACTTTCTTTCGCGAATGCACGTTTCTATTTACATTTAACATCGAGATCATTACCTGACGGATGACTGTTTACATCTTCTCGCCTCATTATTTTTTACGATACCAACAGGGGAAGGGAATTTCACTGCGATGTAGAACATTGCCCAACTAGATCATTGCAATATACCAAAAAATATAATTTTGCGCCTAATTTGAGAAAAGTTCCAAATTTTGATTCGAAACTCGGCAAAACCAGTTATTATAGGTACTTAATAACATGGTAACTACAGTGCTCTACATTGCATCAACTAGAATCACCTAATTGCATCTCTGATATTTTGTGCACTTGATTTAATTTAAAACATAAGTCATGTTTTTACGACTGGAAACTTGTTAGCCCTTTTACGAGTCGACAGTTACCTACCTTCCTAGTTCAGCTCCACACACTTTCTAAGCAAGTTCAAATTTAGAGACTAGTGCTGCGGTACTTTATAATGAGATTATGGTTTATGCTTAATAAATACACCGCGCACTTTGGATTTTAGAGCATATAAGTTTGAGGGTTTGATGCAAGAACCATTCCAGGGTCAATTTTCAAAATTTGCAATGTTTGTTCTCATTTTATTTAAACAAGACGCTGGATTTATTGAATAGCATTTATTTACTTGTTACTTATAGCTCATAATTTATCTATTTGGTAAATACAACGCTTTTCCCGCTCATTGTTAATGCAATTTATGCGAAGGAACAATAAAATTCTATTCTATTCTAAACAAGACGCTGATGAACTTTGAAATCACGATCAAACTGAAGTCTGTAACTTTTTATAATTTTCCCAAAAACTTTGATAATATAGCCAGTTCTTGCATCAGCTCCAGTTCAAGTAAAACTGCAACTTTTACAACATATTTTCTATAGGTACACAGTTGGTCATATGAAAAGTCGAAAAGTCATCTCTCAAATGACAGAGGTTTGAGGTCACCATTGAGGAATCTTTCACGAAGCCCACATAAAACAATAAAAAATTATCAACTTTCATTTTAGAAGTTATGAAGGGTCAAAGAGTGGTATTTCGAACCATTCTAGTTTTGTTATTTCGAAAGATTTTAGTAAACTGTAGAATCATGAGAACAAAATATCAACCAGTAGAGCAGAAGATATCCCGGTTTCGTATCAAGAAATTTGCTTGGAAGGATTTTGGACAGACTTGAAAACATAAACGCTTATCCTAAATTTCAAGACATATACGTTTCCGACAGCTTGCTTACTCTGACGGCGTATTCATTTGAACGCCTATGTTGCGTAGTAAATCAATTTTCTTTGCTTCCTTATTAAACACATCGCGAGGTAGGGATTTATTGATCGCGCTGGGCTTTATTGAAAAACTGGTCATTTGTACCCTGTGGAATAGTGATCCATAATAAATATTTCCTGCAATAAAGTGCTAAATAATAAATTAAAAGTAATTACTCGGTTTTTGAATCAACCACCTGCGGTGGCAGCTCTCGAAGACGATTTTTACTGATGTTGTTCCTTTCTTGTTACAGAGTCGCGGAAGCTTTTCGGTGGATACCGGATAACACCGCGTTTCTGCAAACCCACCAGGAAGACTGGTACCTCACTGGGAGGACCTACGATATGCATGTTCAACCATGAATGCAGCCAGAGGAATGGACAAGTTGTCGGAGCTTGTATGGATGGTTTCCTGTTCGGAGCTTGCTGCCAGTTGCCAGTAGGATCAACGGGAGAGTTGATCGAAAGCGACATCAATCCGGTCAACATCTTAGACAATAGCTTACACCCCATGGGATCGGTTACGCCAACGCCTACCGTGTCCACGACATTCGATTTGTCTCAAGGCGTATCAAAAATTACCCAAGCTCTCCTCAATCCCAGCGTGTTACCAACAGCCCAAGACAACTCCATGGTCCAAATGAACCACCCACCTTTCACCACCACGGGTGTTACGCACTCTTCATATCCAGATACGTACATCATCAACGATGTCAACAGCATCGGGCCTTCAGACTTTAAAGTTCCGACGAAAGAACCTCCAGAGGAAAATCGCAGGACCACAGTTTCAATCGAACACAGCACAGTGCCATACAGAATTCCAGGGTCGTCTCCTCGACCGCCAGTGTTCAGACCAAAGCCGAAGCCTTCTAAACCTTCAAACGCCGATGAATACATCCTAGTGCCGACCATTACGCATAACTCGAATACTCCTAACAGGACGCAAGAAATCGATTCAATAGTCAACATCATTCAGTTCCTCAACGAAACCTCAACGAAGAACCCTTATTACGCGTCTAGTAGCACGTCACGGAAGCCACCCTCAACGTCTTACGTGTTCAGTGCAGCTTCCACGACACGCCCTGACTACGTGCCAAGCAGCAAAGCAACGACTACCTCCAGAAAACCCCCGTCTACGTCATATGTATTTAGTACAACTTCAAAACCGAGAAGGACCACGACACTTTTAACATCGACTACTAAAAAGAAAAAACCAACAAAGCATTCTACTAAAAAAACTACCACGCGACCATCAGGCACTCGCCCGTACACGGTTCACAGCAGCACTACGTACAGACCAGTGGGTCATTCGACTCTGGCAAATTCACCGAGTGCTTTCATAACGACTAAGAAACCACCCTCAACTTCATACGTGTACAGCCCCACGCCGACACGAAGACCTCCTTCGACAATAAACACCCACGTCGCCGGTCCTGGTTTTTCCGTCACATCGTCACCAATCGGTCAGTACTCGACGCAAGGCTACCCCAGCCCAGCACCAACGCTTATTGTACTGAGTCCGATCACTGAAGAACCAGACATCGTCACGAAACGTCCGTCACGACCACCGCCAAATTACAGCAGTTACGGCCCGCCATATCCTTCTTCTATTCGACCTTCATCAACGCCGCCAAGAAAACCCGGCGTCAACAGCGTGACCATCAACAACCACGTGACTCAAAACATTTACCCTACATCCAGTGAACGTCCTCAGCCCACGGTTCTGATCACTCCCAAACCGAGCATTTCTACGTCGATTCCAAACGATTACAATACATTGGCCGTTGAACAGGAAACGTCTGGTGATCAACTAGTGAATTTCCCACCAGTGCGGAATCCGAACTTGAACATGACATCTATGCTAGGCGAAGATGACATAACCACACCATCGTTTGTGGAAGATGATGAGTTAAATAAGAACGTTGAGTCGTTTGTGAATAACATTATCATAGGGTTGCAAGAACCCTTCTCTGATCTGAAGGACGTAGTGTACAATAGGAATAAAACCAGCAGCACTCTGAGTGCGACCACTACAAAGAAGCCGGCGAAGAAACCCGGAAGCTCTACCAAGAAGCCAACTACGAAAAAACCGACGACTAAGAGGCCAACAACTGCGAAGCTCACGACTAGAAGACCGACGACAAGAAGGCCAGTGACAACGTTGCCGACTAGGCGGCCTGCTTCCACAACGAAGCCGAAGACTACGAAGAAGCCTCCTGTGACCAGCACAGAGTCCCTCATCGAGGAAGACAACGATGTTCCTGAGTCAGAAGAGTTCAGAGACCGTAAGTATGAAAAGCACCATTCCATAATCTTTATTCATATTCGAAAGTACATACCATGTGATCAACAAAATTCGGAGTTGGGGTAGGCTGTGACTTGGTCAAATTTGAGGATGTCAAGCTACTTTCGGCCAGAGCACAGCCTACCCCAATTCCGAATTTTGTTGATCGCATGGTATAAAGTTTCGTTCACATTCAATTAACGTAAGCATAGCTGAAAAAACGTGATCAAAAATTAACGTAACATAAGGGGCCTTGCAATTTGAAAGAGCTGGAACTCCTACGAAACCGCTTTCTAATATCGTTGTTAAAGAGGAAATGTATGACTATTACAAACCTTGATAGCATCAGTCGCCATGTCGCTGTCATTCTTTACACTTGAAAAACGAAGCTCTTCCGTAGGTGATAAGAAAATTTTGTGGATCATTACCAACATTTTCGAGTCAGCTCAATCTGTTTATGAAGTCAAAATTGCAATAGCCCTATTTTTTGGGTAAAGAAGTGAGCTATTTCAATTGCCCAGCTCAACAGCGTTTTATTCAATTTCTCCAATCGGTATTACTGATAACATTACAAGGAAAAAATAAGTTGGGCTGTCCTCTGACAATATTTCGAGAGTTTACATGCGGAGCCGCACGTGAAAGTCCCGTAGACGAGTTTTCACTAAGAGCGAGTACGTAGTAGGGACTGCAAAAAGTACTTTGCTCAAGACGCACGGTTTATACACTCACTATCAGGGACCATGACCTCATATAAAAGTCTACGCCAGTAAAGTGGAAAAGCAAGTTGGCGGCCTAAAATAATCTGAACGTCGCTTGCTGTGGGAACAGTAGTGAAGCGGCAAATTCTTGCCGCAAACAACTACATTTGCTGAAAAAGTCCTTACCGCTCTTGATAAAAATTCATCTAGGTACGGCATTTTTAGTTTTCACGTGTGGTTCCGCATGTTGACTATCGAATATTGCTAAAGCATGAGTCTAACCTATTTTGTCCTAATAATGCTATCAGTATTATCGATTAGGAAAATTGAAAAGACCGCTGTTGAACTGTACAATGAAAATTGATCACTTCTTTGCTCTTGGCATTTTCCCAAAAATTAGACTATCGCAATTTCGACGGAGGCTGAATGGTGTAATTGATAGAACATGAAGTGCTTGACACTTGATTACTCTCGCCCTAAAATGCACGCCATTTTTATCCATTAGATGTGAAAGCGAAATTTCCGTAAAAATTCGTATCTATGTTCTTACGTTAATTTCTGCTGCGTTAATTGAGTGTGACCAATAGTTTAAACTCAGCTTGAATAATTAATGTTACGGTTTTGACTGGGTACCTACGTTGTCTTGATTCACTATAGTAAAACTAAAATTGAATGATAATCAGTAGTCAGAAAACTAAATATTTATTCCCTTTATTGAATCCTACCGACAGCTTGTTGACAACAATGAAGAAAAAGGGAAAAAGAGCTTTTCTGTGGCATATCATTTCTTGTTGAGACGAACAGAAATGTGCAATGAATACCTACTATCGTCAGCAAACTAAATGAGGACACCCTAATCCGCTCGATTTTTCGCTATGTATTTTTAACGCGATTTTTATGTCATCAGATAGCATTTTTGTTTGATAAAGGCGTAAAAGTGTGTGAAAACCAGAGGGGAAGAATCTAAAGCCAAAACGAGCCAGGTCAAAACAAAAGGATAAGGTAATAAAAAAAAGGAGGTCGGTTGATTACGTTATCAGAAATATAACCGACAACGACAACGTCAAAAATACATAGGAGAAAATCGGGTAAATCCGGGGGCGCCCCTGTTTATTTTGTTCACGATGGTAGTAAAATAAAATAAATTCAAACTATGGTTAGAATCAGACGTCAAAGAATAGGTAGGATGCAATAATAAGGTCTAAATATTACACTTGATCCGTATAAGCTACAATAAGGATATTCAGTGAAGAACATGGGTAAAACCATAGTGCACTAGTAACTGTAGTCTAACACCAGAAGCGTGATATCTGAAAATTGACAACCATACCTACATTGACTTATCATCCACAGAAAACTCAAGACGAAAAATTCCCTCCAGAAGACGACGGCCATAAACTGCAAGAAAACTTTGCTGCTAAATTATTTGTGATAAAACACTACTAAACAAAAGGACTTTTGGAGAAATTCCTTTTGTAGTCATATTTTTATACCTAACTTATTTATTTAGTATTAATAATTTATTGAAGTTTATTTTTTTATTATTTGTTAAGACCTTTCCAGTCTCGCCATGGGCATGTACGGCAATTGATTTCAATCATATTCCTTAATTGCCAACATCAATCGTGCAATATCAGTATTAGGTAATTTTGTTTTGTACATACTAACCGTGTCCATACGTATACAAAAGTATTGTTATTGTTGTTGTGATTTTTTATACTCGTACTAATGAAATTCGTAAATAAAGGTGTTACGTTATACCGAGTATAGTTTTACTCCACATTCTAGGTAAAATTATACGATTAGAATAAAAAAAAACAACTTTGCAAACAGTAAATGTTCAAACAAAATTACCTGATCTTGTGTCGTTAGCTTCGATTGGTTTTAGTTTGTTGTTAGTAAATATTTTAATGGTATAATTTTTCCAGAATGTGGCATAAGACCCTTGTTGAAAACCGGAAGGATTGTGGGAGGTAAAGGAGCAACTTTCGGCGAGTTCCCCTGGCAGGTGCTGGTGAGGGAGTCCACCTGGCTGGGGTTGTTCACAAAGAACAAGTGCGGTGGTGTGTTGGTTAGCAATAAGTTTGTGATGACGGCAGCCCATTGCCAGCCGGGATTCCTGGCCAGTCTGGTGGCCGTGTTCGGAGAATTCGACATTTCCGGAGACCTGGAGAGCAAAAGGCCGATCAGCAGGAACGTGAAGAGAGTCATCGTGCACCGGAAGTACGACCCCGCCACGTTCGAGAACGACCTGGCCTTGCTCGAGCTCGAGTCGCCGGTCAAGTTCGACGCACACATTAGTAGGTTTCCTTTTTCTTTGATTTCTTCGCGATCACGACCACTGAACTGTTATTTACCTCATTACTAACAACAGGAAGGAACTTGAATTTATGTACGAATCTTATTTTAATCGAAACGAAAGTTTCAGAGTACACCTGTTGGTATACAGGTTCCATAGATATACAGTGTGTCGTAATTTCAATTAAGTAGGTACCTACCTAGGGGTAATTAATTTTCATTGGGAACACATTTATGACCATTATGATTTAGTCCAATATTGCTTTTACAGTCAAGGATGAAAAGCTGTAAGAATGGTGACAAAAGCAGGAAAACATAAAACTTGTTCTTTACCTCACAAAAAAAAATCTCAAGATGCATTAAAAGTCAGTTTGCATCAAGAAACAATTTCAAGAAGAACATCAATAGAACAACAAGACGAACCAGACCTGTCCTATCCAAAATATTTCTGTCGAAGATATTATCGAGAACTCTATTAAACAAAGAAAAATCCACACAGCAAGTGGTATAGACAGTCAATTATCGAACTCTTAAAAAAAACCTGTTGCTTGTCTTCTGTCAAGGATTGCTATTGCTATCATTATTACCAACTTGGAAAAAACACCATGTGCCTTGAGAAAAGTGAGATACTTCATTATGGTCTATAAAAATGAAGATTAAATGTCAGCTAGAAATTGAAGAGATCCATTTCTATATGCTCGGTAATCAGAAGAGTAATCGAGAAGGTTCTGGGTTCTGGCCCATCAAGTATAATTTTACGGAAACCAAAGAGGCTTCACCTGTGTTCCTGGTACCGAGACTTGACAATATTTCTTCTTGATATGATAGCATTGGACATTTCGAAATTTTGAAACTCAATTTGGATGCAGAATAAGTCTTCATATTGGAGTCACATGTGTGTTAGTAGAAAATGAGAATCGTATCAACAACTTCAAAATAACCCCGAGATCTGTGCTTCAAGATCTCAAACATCCAGAAGAAATTAATATAAGAATACCAAAAAAAGATTCTGTCTCCCAAATGAAAGGCAATAATAGTAAACCACCCCCAAGGCCCCCTTAGCCCCTCCCCCTCCCTCTTCCACCTCGGGTGAAAAGCCTGTATATAACCTTCAAAAATTCTCAATTGGATATCTGAATACAAGAGTAACTTGACATCGCTCTTATTTTCAGTGAATAGTTTTTTGAGAGAAAAACTAATTAGCTTAGAAAATAATCAGCTCAAAAAATAATCAACAGCTTATTATTCAAGGAATCAATTCCATTCAGTACTTGATTTTTGTGTCTCAGATACTTCGAACTAATGATTCTCATAAGGATTTTGAATGTCGAGGGCTTGGGCCCAAATTAAAGTGAGCCGGAAAAGGACCCTAAAAACACTAGTTATTTCTTGAAAAAGGAAAGTACTCCACATAGTATATTATTATACGAGTTTAATAAAACGAAGTTTGTCACACAACTGTTTTTGGGGCACGACGAACGCAGTGAGGGCCAAAAAACATTCCCCCTGTCAGGCCTCAGGCCCTCAGGCACATTTTTGATGCCGCCTCTCCCAAAATCATTTTTAAGCATCTAGTGAATAACTGCGTACCAAGTGGCAATGTGGTACAATAAAGTGCAAGTTTGGACTAATTTCATTACCTTAGCCCCCGGAATAATAACAGGGATGCATTACTTGTAGAAAATTGAAAGGCAAGCTCGTCACAGCAAGACTTGTCTGTCTCCTTCTATAATTCGCGTGCGAAGAGACAAAATACGGGATAGGTAGGTTTACTGAAAAGTTGACACTTTTTCACTTTTGCTGAGCAAGTTGAGTATGAAGTGCCACTTGCCTGAACAAGGCGAAATTAACTCAACTTCCTCTTTCTCGGGGACTGCGAAGTTAATTGCACACCTTACTACTCTAAATAGGAGAGCTTAATTCATGCTTATTTTTAATTAACTAGAGAAGTGAAAACAGGGAGAAACTCTCATGCTGGAAATATGGTTTTTATGGGCGTGAAGGAAACTTGTAAAATTATATACAGGAGTTAATAAGTTTGTCCTGTCCTGGTTCTGATGGTTAGACTTTTGCTTGCGCTACTTATATTCAATGTCAGAAGATTCATCCGCAAACAAGACTCTTGCTTCTTGGAAATCTCACCACATACAAGTGTCAGCAGCACTGAGTAAATAAATCACTGGTCGCATTTTGAACATCTGGCTGATTCTGCAAGAAAGCATACGAATACTTTAGACCATATCCTGAACAAACATTTATTTTAAACGTGAATGTTGCTTTATTTAAAAGCTCCAAATCTTTTATTATTTTCGAAATAACTACTAGGTACCGTTTTTCACTGACGACGAACCTTGAAATGAACACGTGCAAAAGTATAATGGTGATTTGCGGGTTTGTTAATCTCCAGTGCCCAATATGGAACCATCCAATAATCTCCGAATGCCCATTATCCTTTTATAGGTAGGTACGTTAAAAATAAGTAAACAAGCTTGGATTCTTCAGGCACTTTCAGTGGCAGATTACACGTAAGCTGATTATTTCCCACTTGAAATTTTAATTTTTAAAATAAACAGCCATCAGTGACATCTGATAATTAGGTACCTACCTACCTACAGCAGGATTTGGTACCTGTATTAATGTGATTTACAGGCACCATGCCGGTCTTGTTTATTCAATAAATAGAGTTCAATGTTTTGATGTCTAAGTACCGTAAGATCAAAAACTTTCTTACTCAAGGGAGGCTGTGATCCTGGTCGGTGGCAGGCAAACGAGGCTGATTTTGGCCAGGCCACAGCCTCCCTTATTGAGTAAGAAAGTTTTTGACCATACGGTATTATGGTGGCCCAACGAAAACGGAATAGACAGATTTTCGGGCACTTGACCTCATTTGATTGTGTGCTGTAATATATTTACCAGAGGGACATTAGCCACGTCGTGGGTTCGTCAACTTAAAGCCAGCCTCCTGGAAGGGGCTGTAACCCTCCAAAAACACTGAAATAGGGTATGTGACTGTGTCAGATTTTGATGGTTTTATGTCTTTGTTATGAGCAAGTGAAAATTGAAATGTAGCTTGTGCATCAACATTTCTCGAAGATACATTGATTAATTGATGAGAAAAGTGAAATTAAACGAGAAATTAAATTATTTTAAATCAATGTCACGTGACCTAAAACGCGCCACGATTGGGTGTGACGTCAATCTTCATATCTGTCATTTCTCATCTGTCACCGGAGATGTCACGTAGCCCGTAGCGTGTGACGGAGCGTGTCGGTGTTTTCAATTTCACCTGAAAATAAAATGTGATCCAGGTTTCTCGAGAGCGAATAGCAGTACGCTGCCTCAAATGGACGCTGTAATCGTTGGGCAGTTTTTTTCACGTTAAAATAAAACTGTAGGCACATTCACTAAAATACGGTAGTCTAAAGTCTGACCACTAACTTCACTTTTAATGACATAACCTCAAATCTCAAATTGTGTTTTGATATCATTTATCGATTATATAACACATATGATACTTAATATAATTAAAGGTACCTACCAAGCTCATATACCTATATAAAAATGGTTTTCACAAAAATAGATGGACGACTCCGAAGATAATCCATTTGGATCCCTTCTTGCAAGTTCCAGCCACTTCCTTCTCATGTGTTCTTTTTTGGGTACCACAATGAAAAGTTAATGTGGGGAACTTCTTCCCGTGTTTTTGCAAAAAGGCACCACACACCAGTGATATGATTTTCCACTCATTGTTCTCCAAACAGAACAGCGTCCTTGCGAACATGTGATGGTTTGTTTACATTCGCGAATGACACTTGACAGTTTATAAACT
This sequence comes from Anaspis maculata, assembly GCA_949128115.1. Lineage (NCBI taxonomy): Eukaryota > Metazoa > Arthropoda > Insecta > Coleoptera > Scraptiidae > Anaspis > Anaspis maculata. The sequence goes on from OX421961.1 coordinate 50,669,981, forward strand.
GTGACGTCACAATGGCCGTTGACTTTCATAAAGCGTTTGGGCGCCAAATATTTTAGCAAAATAAAAAAGATTTTTTTTACGTAAAATAAACATGCTTTTATCCAAATAAATACTACTTTCAGTGAAAACCAAGCAATTAGAAATTATTTAGACCAAAATTGAAAAACCATCACATACCCTATTAGCATTATCTTGGAAAATTTGCATCTAATCGAAAAAATAATTATAACACCGCTGTAAAGACAATTGAACCACCTTTAAAATGATGTCTTACTTAACCCCAATTGTCATTTGAAATTTTCGAGGAGCTGGCATCTGACTACGGGGGTGGAACTTCACGGTTTAATTATTAGCAGTTGAACGTCCCCCTTGGAAACAAAGTTAACCTGTCCGAGCTTGATCAAAAAAAAATGAGAGCAAATGCCCGAAAATCTGTCTGTTGCATTTTCGTTGGGCCAGCCTGTATGTTTACTCAAGAGATTGCATGCTGTAATGTATCCGCGTCATGACATCATTCTGTAATGTACCTAGATCACGGGACCATTTCTGTAGTGTAACGTAGTTTATCCTTGTAGTGTATCCTGGTCACGGCACCATTCTGTGATGTACCAAAGTTAACGATACCATGATCCTGGTTACGGCACCATTCTGTAGTGTAACCTCCTTTTTCGATGTTATTGCTGTAGTGTATCCTGCTCATGGGACCATTCTGTAATGTACCCAGGTCACGGCCCCTTTGATGTAGTGTAACCAGGATACACTACAATGCATTATTGAATTAGAACGTGATTTAATGCCCAACCCGAGGCCCAACCCGAGGCCCAACCCTATGTTTCAAATATTGGCAATTCAAATTATGATGACAAGAGCTGATTCTTCTGATCTAACTTCATTTTGTAATTGTTTAATTTTGAACATCAGTAATTCCGGGTTCATTTTATTTCAATTGATTTGAATTATCTGCATCATGCAATACTTCAAAATGGTGTCAGCAGGCAATAAAAATAGATTAGGTATCTCTCAATATTTGGAAGCGGAATTATTAAGTATTTCAAGTGAGGTATTTAGTCACCGACTAGGTACGTACTGATGACCATGCGTATAGACAATACAAATAGAGAAGACCATATGTTTATCACCACCGTCGTCACGGATATTGGGGCATCAAAAATCAGCCAACCTTTTTTTGAATGATGGACTCGCCTGGTTCCTACGCAACCGTAAAAATCCGTGACGGCATATGGTCTTTTCTATTTGTATTGTCTATACATCTAATAATGCCCCATAACAAATGAATTGCTTTAGATGATGATTTTGAGAGGCGAAAATGACTCTTCTGACTTAACAAAACGAATGAAAGCAAGAAAAAAATGATAATGTAGCAAATATTTAGAATAACTAAACATAAGTAGTCCGGTGCTTAATCGAAGAAACTAAGTGGCTAGAATAGAATATAAAAAAAAATTCTCCAAGAAATTCCACAACAGGTTGATTTTATATTCAAGGACAGAATTAGCATGATTTCAATGTTCCTGTTTCCTCCATGTGACCCTTTAAAAAATTAACGGGAATAAGGACACAGTCGAATGATAAATCATTCTTGAGGGCTTTTAAATTCTCTCTATTTCAATACAAAAGAAAACAGTTGGTGCAGAAGAAATGATGAAATGGTGAAAAATAAGAGTCACCATCATTTTGGCTAAGAAACAAGTTTTGAAAGAAAAATTAACATTTTGAATAATATTTTCAGGCCCTTGGAATTGGAGGTTTCGAGATGTTTCCCAAATATACAGAATCTTTCAAAAACAGAACCTATAATCAAAATTTTACAGAGGTTAATCTTCAAAGAACCAGTTTTACAACAGCGGTATAAACTTGATATAAGCTATTCTTGGTATATTCTCCTAGGTTAAGATTGTCGGCATGTTGTTTATACCGGAGTTAACACTTAGAGTTATTCAAAAGTTATGCTATTGAATCGATTCAAACTATATAATTTCACTTTAACTGAACTGAACCCTGTATAACTTTTCAACAGAGCATATCAGGGCATCGATTTATTAAATTTTTCGAATTCATTTTTTATTGGAAATCTATCCTCACAGCGTGTAATAGTATTTCTGGTACACCCTGTATACAACTATAGAAACTACAATTTGTTCATCAGGCAATGGACGAAAAACTTTGGGGTTTTCAGTAAAAAATCTCACGGCCTGGAAATGTCACCATATTTTGTATAAGATGTTCCAATGGGACTGTGTTGAGTTAATAGAAAGTAGCTTATCACACTGAGCACACACATGTTGAATCATAATTGATGGTCTACCTACTTTTCGATTAAGTGAGTACCGTTGAAATGATTGTATGCACTGGATGCCAGCTAAAACTTTATATTACCCAGAGATTATCAATACTTGTTGGTTGATGAGACCTCCCTTGGAAAACATTCAAATCTGGTTAGATATAATTAACATGATTAAAAAAATTACATACTATTTGCTCTTCAGTACGTTACAGGAAAGTCATCCACGGAGTCCCCAAAACCATCTTCGGACTGATGCTTGTGTGTGTATTTGTGTCGATATGTCATTTGAAAGTCCTCGAAAAACTCTATTCAGAACAGTTAAAAATATTTCTCCACCTGTCACCAGTCAAAAATTAAAACATTTCAAAGTGTGAAAGTCTGAAATTAAATAACTCAGAAGAAACCCAATATAATCGAACCAAGATCGACAGAACGTTACATAATAAAAAAATAAAATTTGTTATGCAGTCGGAGCTTTTCACCATTTCCCACTTGCACGCTATTAATTTTCAAACTTTTTCCAGGCCGATACTATACTTGGGGTGCGACTCCGTGTTATTTGTCAACTGTCGCTGTCTACCTGATCTTAAGCAGATACATGTGAATTTCCTATGCTTATCGCTTAGAAGCGACTGTCGATAGTGACAACACAGAGTCCCACCCCTGGAACGGGTCGGATTTTGGCTAGGAACATCCGCGTTCTGTGTATGACTCATCTGGGGGGGATATTACGTGCCTGGCGATAGACTTTTTTTGGAAAATTCAAACCAGAAGAAAATTGCATTAGGTGTTTAAATAAATAAAAAAATAAATATGCTTTATTGTTCCTTCGGCCTTTTCGGCCATGAACAAGTAAATTGAAAATAAAAGAAATTACAAAAATAATGGAACTCTCTGTTCACGTAACATCAAAAAATGGGTGTTACGTAAACTAGACTCATTTTACGAGTAGATAATATGCTGCAAGTTATATTTGGAGTCAGAAAATGAAAAAGATTTGAATCAGAAAACAAATATGTACTCGTATAGCACCACTGTAAAAATAATTGAAAAATCTTTGAATTGGGGTATAACTCAAGTACTCCATCAAGCTATTCAAAATTGGCCTATGACCACAAGTGATGGAGCAATTTGCAGGTGTGTTATATCATAAAATTTCTTCCCTTCGAAAACAAAATTGACCTGTCTGTAAACGAGAATATACGTCCCTCTGTTTCGTTTTCAGTAGCCCATCCTGTATAACGTATAAAGCATACAAAATATCAGTTTATCCTCGACTTTATATTTACATGGTACCTATACTGATGTCTTCAACATTAAACGGAAGTGCGGGAAATGGTAAATCGATGATGGGCTCCCCTGGTGCTTTTATTGAATAAAATTTCCGCACAATTTGAAGCGCACGAGCTTTGAATATTAGTTTTGTTGTGAATATAAAAAGAATGGGCTGAAATCGAAATTAATCGACCGCACAATTATTATAGTCACCTTACACGGTTCCAGACTCATTAACAAAATGATTTGGTGAGAAATAAAAATGTAACGGATGTGAAGAAAAACCTGTTTCAATTTTTTTGGTGCTTTTTCCAGTTCCGATTTGTCTACCGAGAGACGGCGAGGACTTCACCGGAAGGATGGCGACGGTCACTGGATGGGGGCGGCTGAAGTACGGGGGCGGTGTCCCTTCCGTTCTGCAAGAAGTCCAAGTTCCTATAATGGAAAATCACGTGTGCCAGGAAATGTTCCGGACAGCGGGACATTCCAAGGTGATCCTGGAATCGTTCCTGTGTGCAGGATACGCGAACGGCCAGAAAGATTCTTGCGAGGTAACAATATCAGCGTTTTGCCAACAATACTTAGGACTTGAAGTATAAATACCACTAATTCAGATTAAAAAATTCGGTTTAAGAGAGCATCATTTCAAATTCTGATTAGTCAGTTTTATTCAAAAAGCGTCATTTATAATTCAGATTAGTCAATTGTATTTGAAAATGTATCAATTGGAAATTATAGAACTCGTCAGTTGAATTTCAGAAATCGTCAATTTTGAGGCTCTTTGCTTTTGCTTTTTTGAGAGCCCCAGGCATGCGAGTCAATCCGCAACTGTTGCATCGTAAACAAGCGCGAGAAATCCAAGGAACTACATGAATCTTAAGATAAGAATCACTCTTTCTAATTCATGAATGACAGGTTCTCAATGACAACTGATCATTTCTATTTTTAATTGACGCTTTCTAAAATTAAATCCCATAATCTGAATTACAAGTGATGGATTTTGAAATTGAACTGACGACCAAAATCTGAATTCCAAATGACGCTTCCTCAGATCCAATTATTGATCCATCTGAATTAACGTGATCTAAATTGCAACTGACGACGACGAAATATAATTGACGGTTTTCATTTTTAATTCACAAATTATGAATCTAAATTTCAACTAATATGTTCTGAAATTGAAATGACTTATCTGAATTACAAAAATGACGTGTTCTTAATTACAATTGATCATTTCGATTTCCAATTGACGCATTCTGAAATCAAATTTACGACCAAAATTGGAAATTGGAGAACACTTTCTCGAATACACTCTTTATATCTGATTTAAAACTGAAGAAATAGATGAATTGAAATTGATGATCTCCGAAATTCGATCAACGAGCTCTGAAATAAAATGATTATTCTGATTTTGAACTAATACATCTTTGGGAATGAAAATTGAGCAATCTGAATTACAATTATTATTGACGGTTTTCAAATAGAACTGGACAATCTGAATTTCATTTAACTTGTTTTTGAACAAAACTGTCTAATCTGAATTTTAAATGATGTTGTCGGAAATAAACTGGAAATGGTGTAGAATTGAAAGAAAAGCAGGACCTCAAGAAATTCACTCCAGCCTGTATCAACCTGCCGAGGGCGGTGTGCATCAAAATTTCGGTGACAAGGGTTCTAAAACAATCGCAATAAGTACTCGTACAAAATGTTTCAAGGTAGATAGGTAGGTAGGTACCTAGGTAAGTATGCGATAATCATGAGGGAACGGGTACAGAATTTGTCAATTGATTCAACTTTTCTCAAACTCGTATACTCCCAATTCCGTTTAAACAATAATAAATTGTTTTGAGGAGACGGTGGGGTCTTAGTTGGAAATTTATCGATGTCCTATGCAGTTGACTAAACTAAATCTAACATTAATATGCTTCAAAATCTCCAATAAATATCTGGTGTTGACAAAGCTTAAGTTTTGTCAAAAAAAAAAGAACTTCTTGCTAAAAATAACTGTTTGTAGAGCAATGAATATTCTATTCTAATCTATTCTATGTTGGCAAAGCTATACAGGGTGGCCCATTAAACACGAAACAGATTGCCAATGCTAATTTCTGTGTTTTTGGAGGGTTACAGCCCCTTCTAGGAGGCTGGCTCGAAGTTGCCAAGCTCATGACGGGGCTTATGTCCGTCTAGTAAACATGTTACGGAATACAAACAAATGAGGTCAAGTGCCCGAAAATCTGTCTGTTTCGTTTTCGTTGGGCTACCCTGTATATTTGAGATTGATGGGATCCACCCATTTTCGGACCATTCGACTTAAAACTCTGACCAATACCTACTTTGATAGGGAGAATAGTAGCTATTTATATACCTACATTATTACACGAAAAATATATTTCAGTACTTTTCAGATCTCGAATAATAATTACATTGTTACACAGACGACTTGAGCTTCAGCCTCAGGTGGTTTGTGAGTTTACTTGAACAAATTTGAAATAATAATTAAAAGCTTTGCAATCGGCCTACGCTTTGCCGATTTATTATTTACTACCAGGCGCATTTTGCAACACACATTAGCTTTAGATATACAGGGTGATTCAAAATTTGTGAACCACGGAGTCCAGAACAGTTACGGAAAGGCTTCAGCCTTTTTATTTTTGGAGATATCAAGTCAAGTGGGGGAATTCAAACTCCCTCTTCTTCGTGATTTAAAAAATATGTCTCTTCAAATTAGATTTATGTCGAAGATGAAAGACTCGGTGAGTGATAATTTAAAATTTCAATTTTTTTAAAGGCGGTCTCACAAGCTGTTGAATTGATATAAAGCAGAAAATAACACGATTCGTTCGCATAGAAATTCTTTTGAAGGCATTTCAAAAGGGAATCAGATTTTCAGGATTGATGAGACCACAGTAGAATACAGTACCTACAGTACAGTAGCGAAGGTTTGAAAACACATTAAAACGTAAAAAAATCCACTTTAGTCTTACTCGAATAGGCCACAAAAATAGTCCTCAATAACGAAGACTGGAGTCAACTTTTTTCAACCTTTTTATGATGGCGATTTTGAAGCATTTCCGTAAATTGCCCTGGACTCCGTGCATGTCCACGAATTATAAATCATCCCGTATTTCAAAATCTTGCGGGGTTGAGAAGATCATATTCATATTCTGTTGTTTTGTTGTAGAGACTCATACCTGATCAAACGTTATTTGAAAAGAAGAAAAATGAGATCTGTTTAATTTGCCTGAAACTATACATAACATCAGAGCTTCACTAATTCTACCACTTGTTCTAGGGTGATTCCGGAGGACCCCTCGTCCTGCAGCGGCCTGACGGCAGGTACCAGTTAGCAGGAACCGTTTCGCACGGAATAAAATGTGCGGCTCCTTACCTACCTGGAGTCTACATGAGGACGGCGTTCTATAAGCCATGGATCGAGGCAATTACCGGAATTCAACCCTACTGACCTCGAACCTCTCTCTCCCACTATAAGACGTGAACTAGTGCCCCCCAATGTGATGAACTTTACCTGATGACTTCTACTCTACTTTAAATAATTTAAATTAAATTATTGTTATCAGTGGCGATGATGCGTGCGTTTTTGTAATTATGTGTAATATTATTTATTTTTATTGTTAGCAAAAGAGATGTTGTAATTATAACGAAAAGAAGAAATATATTTATTAAGTAGTAATACTCTAGTTCGGCCCATGATCCCAGAGAAGAGAGATTCGCTGGTGAACTACCAATATGAGAGAAATTTCAGCGATACGTATTCTTTGATAATTTTCATTCTAGTTTCGGTCTTCCGGAGGTCCGGAAATGGGTGACGCGTGACGCTTCTCACTTGAATAGAACTGAGAGTAAAATCTTGAGCTCCTACTGCATTCCAATTGCAGCTGCATTTTTTTCATTATGTAAATATTCCTAAGCCAACACATCAGCATCAGCTATTTTCCTGCCCCCCCCCCCAACAGACGTCTCTAAGAGAGTCACATAGAGCTGCTTTTCATGACGAAAAATAGTTTTCGCTCCAGGTTCCAGCAAGCTATCTTTGAAATTCAGAAATATAAATAACTCATGGAGTCATGAAAATAATAATAATAGCTTTGTAGTACCTATAATACTTCAATTTTCAACGTGCGACAATGTGAACATTCTCTAGTATTTTGTACTTTTATAGCACGGTAAACGGGCGCAGGTTCGTAAGTAGGTATAATATACACTGATTTTTTTCAATTTCGTGCTAAAATGTGAACCTGTAACCAATAACGCCACTAACTTAATGCCTCAAAGTGCTTTTATGATGAAACGATTATGGTAAAAACTCCGGAACTCTATCTTATCAAGCTGAAATTTTCAGTACGTCATACTCGTGCACCCACATGCACACAAAGGTTACTTCTTACGTAAATATGTATAACAATCGCGACGATACTGGTAGCTTGTTTTCGAACTTACTTTCGAATTCTTCTTTTTAGTTGATAACATGCGGGTAACAATTGTATGCAATTAGAAAAATTGAAAGTTGTAGTGTATACCACTGACGTGTATACCTATACATATAAGTGCCTACCTGTATTATATTGGTAAATACTATGCTCTCTGATTTTCTTTTCACTTTCTATTGATGATAAATATGTAGCCAAATAACAAACTTCTGCTTGGCAAAAAGAGCAAGACTTTACAGCAATTTTTGATTCCAGGTGGATAAGCACTTGTTCAATAAATTTTACCATAGAGATTATACCCACTTATACAGGTGATTCAAAAGTATCGGACGAAAACAGTACTTACACGGTATATGGAATGGTCCGTAAAGCCCACAAAAATTATTGAAAAGATTCGTCGACTTATATTTTTGAAGTTATGACGGGTCAAATGTCAAATAGTAGTCTTTCGAACTCTTCTATTTTTTATTTTCGTTATTTCAAAAAATTTCTGTTGACTGATGGTGCAAGAATTATGAACCAAAAATATAAACTGCTGTGTGTGTACTGCATTCCCATTTACTATGGAGGGTATGATTCATGGAGTAAAACAATTCAATCTCTCCAAAAAAGTCCTCCCAAAAAATTCCTTGCTACGAAACCATGTTATCTTTTTGCTCCACATCGGTTGAGGGACCAACCAAATAAAGTGCTCGCCAATTGAAATGGTCCACCCAAAAAATTTAGTCACATTCAAAGTGACATAACTCTTGAATGAATGGACTATTTTGAATCGTTTTATGTTTTCTGATTAGCTCACGGATTGGATTACAACATGTCATGGGCCGTTTTTGGTACAGGTATTTCGTATCAATTATACAGGGCGCTCAATCAGGTACTGCAAAAATGGAAAAGTTTGTACTGGTCCCATTTCACAAAAAATTGTTTTTGGTTTTTTCCAAGTGTTTAAGGGAAGATGTTGTTCCTATACCTTGAGGTAGTTTTCAAAATTTTGAGTCTATCTCCTCCAATTACACAGTGATCTCAAAAATGCAACCTTCTGGTCTGGCATTTATATCTATTTCAATTGTTAATCGATTTTGGAATATAAGGACTTTTGTTGAAGATTTAAACTCAGATGAGAAGGCTCGAGGATCGGAAATGACTGGAGACAAAAATTTTGGAAAAGCGAAGGAATCAAAAGTGACCTAAATATGAAGCACCCTAAAAATCAGGTTCAGGGAAAGAACTGAATAAAAATCAACTTGCCTTCAAACCGACTTTTATTTCCGAACATTTCGAGGTATTTTCCGGTTTTGAGTAAAGAAAATTGTCGATGCGTGATCCATTTTACAAATTCACTTTTCAGAAGATAATACCGGACCTTCCTCGACTGAAAATGCACGTTACCTAGGTTACCTTCTTATTGTCGAATGTTTCCTTCACATTTAAAGAGATAGGCACCAGTTCTGATCTTCGTAACCCAGGTTACGTCTATTTTTAGGTGTAAAACGTCCAGTATTCTTCGTTGGAAGCATCCATCTCTGATTTGGATTCATTGCCATAATTTTTGCCCCATACAAATGGGAAACATCTTAAAATCCTCAGAAAGAATGGTTTGTTTGAAGACAAGTTGTTATTTGTTTAATACCTTTCCTAAACTGGATCTCTAGCAAGTTTGTCATTTGAGTCACTTTTGATTCAATCCCTCTTCCAGAATTTTTATCTTAAGTCAATTCTGATCCTCGATCCTTCTGACCTGAGCCTTTAGCTTCAACAAGAGCCCTCATTTTCCAAAATCGGCCAACAACGAATAAAGTTATTACTGCAAAACTAAAAGGTTACATTTTTGATATCACCCTGTAATTAGAGCAGATAGGCAAAAAAAATTCAAAACGATTCGAGTTATGGTTATAACAACTTCTCTGAAACACTTGGAGAAAACCAAAAACTATTTTTTGTGAAATGGGACCTGTTCAAACTTTTCCATTTTTGCAGTACCTGATTGCGGGCCCTGTATAATTAATACGAAACACTTGTACCAAAAATAGTCCATGACATGTTGTAGTCCAATACGTGAGCTAATTAGAAAACATAAAAGGATTCAAAATAGTTCATTAATTCGAAAGTTATGACACTTTGAATCTGACTGTATTTTTTAGGTGGACCATTTCAATTGGCGAGCACTTTAGTTCAGAAGCATTTTTGAAGAAAAAAAATTCCGAGGTTTCTGACTCACCCTGTATATGAAACAAAAATTCAATAAATATCCAGTAGTTGATTTTTCTTACTCATAATCTTGCCACCATCCATCAGTTTGATAAATTCTCTTGAAATAACGGCTCTAGAAGAGTTCAAAGAATCATCCTTTGACCCTTCATAACTTTGAAAATAAAAGTTCAAGAATTTTTTGAATATTTCTTCTGGTCTTCATGAAGAATCCCATGTATTGTAAAAATTTTTGGTCCGACACTTTGGAATCACCCTGTATTATTAAATAACTGGTGCTTGGCTTTCAGGTTTCAAGAGGGAGTTTGCGATCTCACTGAGCGTACGACGTAACGCAACGTACAACGTGAAAATTCCCCTGTAACTAATCTATAGTACTATACAGTATACACTGACATTTCTAAGGCGTTTGATCAGATGGACCTAAGTTATTATTATTATTATTATTTATTTATTTATTTATTTATATGGTGCTATTCTGTAAAAAAGATACATCGATGTAAACTGACAACAGTGATAATGTTTTGCCTTGTCACATGTGTCCGTATAATACTAGACGGATCATTCCTATCCCCATTACACAGTGTGTTGACGCGCGAGAACCGCTAGGACCAAGGAAAAGTGGGGGGGCGCGGGAGTTTGTTATCAGGACGACACATAGACGTGCTTGCAGCGTTTTCTTCATGTTAAGGGAGCAAAACAAATAAAGGTCGAAAATAACGTCAATGTATGCTCCCGGTATGCCGAAGCTTTGCACACCTGGCACTGTTACACCATTATTACCTCGCGAAATAAGCAAAATATCGAATGAAACGACAAATAATAATGAGTAACAAAGAAATGGGCTGGCTATGGTGTGACGTGTGACAGCATGCAACGCGATCAGCTGACCGTAGCGCGCGACTCACATCAAGGTGCTACAATACGAGGTGTGATCACTTGGAATTTAATCCCTACTCTCTACCTCTACTCCTACTTTACTTCTTAATTTTCAATCAGACATGGAAAATCTTCCCAAGAAATAGTACAGAGATGAATATCTTGACGATTTGGAGTAAAAATCCACACATTGGCCCTGCATTCATTGAGCGGGCTCACCTCAGTTGATATACTTGCATATTGTTATTTTCCTGACGTCGGCCATACTGGATTTACGTCTTGGCCGCATGCACGGATGTAAACAACTCGGTCTAGTATTATACGTCAGTGCATGTGTCATCTTACAGCGATACAGCACTTACATCGATGTATCTTTTTTACAGAATAGCACCAATAATATACTATTTTTGAACAAATGTCACTGCCTCAACATCTCTCCATGCCATCTTCTTCGCCTTCCAACCACCTTTCTTCCCATTCCACGTCCACCTTTTCTGTTCTTTTGCATCTCCTTCTATTCTATTTTTCATCCGAAAATCCCAGAAAAACTTTTTTCAAATAAGAAATTTTACACTTATGAGCCAGTTGAATCGGCTCGGTTTCTAGCCTTCAATGTTACAACTGTTTCAGTCATATAATATACCTTTTTGGCAGGTCTCAGATCGTCGCATGTGATCACGATCACACGAACTCTACCGTACATTTCTACATCGGAGTGCCCCAGGGCGCGGATACGGAGCCTATGCTCTTCTTAATTTACATAAATGACACATGGTTAGTATGATAGGATAGAATGCCACAAGTTGCTCTTTGCCGACGACCTAAATATATTTTCAAGGAAAAGATCCGTTGATAACTATGTGTCGTGCTCCAGAGTTCTATTGATTCACTATCCGATGGGGAAAAAGGACGAACGACGAGGTAGAATACTGAAGGATCGGGATCGGATCGAGCTCTATCCTGCACCAAAATAATCCGTATGTCATACAACGATAATCCCATTTTGTAAAAACTGATACGTATCCTGCACGAGGCCTGCATAAAGATGATTTATATTCTGCAAAGATAATAATTATCAAGGTGATCCGTATCCTGCCTGGAAATATATTTTATATCTTGATCTAACAGTATGCGATTTAAATCAGCCCATGCGTCGTGAGGATAAGGGATATGGGATAAGGTGTATCCTGACGTAATAATAAACGTATCGTGCATGGATAATTATTATCGAAGATCCAGGCTAAGGATACCCAACAGGAACAGCCTACTGTTACGGCGGTTGCTGTTGCAGAACAGCCTGTCGCAGTTGCTGTTGTTTTTGTTGCTGATTTTTGGGAGTAGCATGTTGCTGTTGCAGTTTATCTTCAGATAGGATACAGCTTATTCTCAATCATTATCCATGCACAATATGATTGATTACTACGGAGGATGCACATTATCCTTACGCATGTATCCAGTTGAGAGAGCACATAAAATTTATTCTCAGGGGCAGGATACGGATCATCCTTGATAATTATCCATGCAAAATGCAAATAGACACATGTAAGTAGGATATAGGCAATATGTGTTCTAAATAAATAAATACATAAAGAAAATATAAACTATCCTTATCATGCAGGACTCACGCAGCAGGATATGAATTATCTTTTTACAAAACGTAAATTAGGTATTCTCGTATAGGATACAGATTATCATGGTACAGGATTGAGTTCGTCCTGGTGCAGAATCATTTTTTGTCTTTTTCGCCGTCCTTTTTTCTTTTCCCTCTCCTCATCCTCCTATCCCCTCCACCTCCTCATGCCTCTTCCTCCTTCTCCACTTGAGTATACCAGAATTCATTTTCTCCACCTACTAGCTCAAGACTTTATAAACCTCTCGAAATCATCGATCGCATAAAAAAATATTTCCCCTGAAAAATACTTGCTTCAAGTGCATCCACTAATTAGGCGGGTTCGGTGCTTGCCCGGCTATTGAAGTTTCCGCCTTAAAAGTTAACTTGAAAAGAATGGAAATAGCAAATGTGAACGTTTGCTTTTTACTACATGATATGTCTTATTATTTTTTGTATAATGCACCAGTGTATACCAGTGTCTTAATAGTGTATCAAATTGCACCACTATGTCTAAGAAAACAGAATTATTAAGAAATCAATCAAAAACAAGTTTCAAAATTTTTAGGATATTATTTTCAGCATATAGAATACTTCAGAATGTTTTGGAGATAATTCAAACAGTGTACATGGGCGTCGGCCATGGTTATCAGTTCAAGAGACCCCCATCAATATGCCTACCGCAAGTGGCATTTCTTAATACAGCAAAAAAAGCAATAGCGTCCCGACTATACCTACAGTATTCTACAATTTATATTATTTGCGCAAAAGTTTTTAGCCAACATATCTACCTATCATAAACTCTTCAAAAAATGTATTTAAAATCCAAATAGAGTACATGGTTTCAGGCTGCATGAATATTGCATAAAATAACAACACTAACTCGAATGAAAGCCGATAGAACAGCACAACTAAAAGCAAATTTCCCTGGTAACGTAACGCACCCCGAGGAGACCTCTCCTGATGTCGGCTTAATTCACTTTCATGCGCGATTCAAACTTAACTCAATTTTTGTAGATTTACTCGCAGAAGCCCGGCAAAGAGACAGGAACGCTTGCAGCTCCAAGCTTTCCCCTTTTCTTTTCTTTTCTTTTCTGGATTTATTGCCCCTTCTGGAACGCCCGCGTCTTTTTTGCGCCCACTCTAACAAATTCATCGCCAGGACAAATCCAGACGAATAAAAAGGATCACGCGCACTCTTTACACTTCTTATGTGCTTTCATTCTTGGTGTTAGCACGGCTGTTCTACGCACGTAACTTTTGCAATATTTTGAACGTCTGAGATTGTTTGGAAGTGGTCTGATAAGAGTGTACGTCTTGATATTCATGATTGTAGAGAGGTATGGGTATCTAACACTGTAGGTTGGTAGTTCAAGGAGTTGGATATAAAATAATAATAATATACTTTTACAAAATAATTTGAGGTGGGTACTCAAATAACTGAGGGACAAACGTTTGAACACACAATTTTGAATGTTTTGCGAAGTAATCACTTACAGCCAGGTAACAACTGATTTGGAACTTATGCCAGGTTACTAGCAGTCGATGACCACAAGCCCATAATTTAATTATAAGTCCTCCAAGTAGTGTTGCCGTCTAGACTCAAGGCCATTTTAAAATTCGAAGACAAGACTCTAACTCTTGATGGAAATTTTTCAAGGGTCTAAAAAACCTCCTCCTTCAATACAAACACGTGACAAAAATATAAACATCTTTCAGCAAGAAAAACAGGCAAACTGAGGAGCAAGGAGCACATTGGAGGGACACGTTTTCATTCCTGACTTTCCAAAAATGTTTATGTTGAAATTTGAACATGTAACCAAAATATCTTATTATTATTTACTACCCTTCGGTGCAAAAAAGCTGTCCTCCAACAAAATACCCTACTTAGGTATATTTACGTTCAAATTTCAAAACAAAGTCCAATCTACAGCCCTAGTAAGGTCCAAATCAGAAATTGTCTTGAAATTTTTGAAGTTCATGAAAATGGTTCAATTCAAGTTTGTGATCAGGGGAAAAAACAATTTAGAAAAATCTGGTTGTGAATTGGGGTAGGTACCTAATTATCAAGAGGGTTGGGGGGTCGAAACCGAGAAAACGAAGTTCAACTCTGAAGCCACCCGCATTTGGTGGGCCGAAAATAATCCGGAGGAAAATAATTCAAAGCCGTGGAATCGAGGTATATGTGAATATTCAGAGTCAAGGCATCACATAAAGATGTCGCTAGTTATTCAATTCATTCGTGTAAATCCCGCGAAGCTCTACAACACGATTCACTTGCTACACCTCGATATTCAACAACCGTCCCTGCTCGACGTCCGATGAAATGGCGAAATGATTGTGCGAATGAAGTAACGCACCCGCACATCAAACAAGTTGGTTTGCCGGCGTACTCCTGCTGTATCGACGCTCCAGACTCTGCGCACCCGCTTCCCAGCCACACCGCATTCCAGTGCGCTATATCAAATTACCCATTGGAATTTTTGCGACTATACGCCGTTCGCGATCGTTTTGATGCGATAAAATATTCCGAATTACTGGGAATAAAGGAGTATCGGATGAAGATTGACCGTTGTACCTGGACAAATCCGCCTGGGCTGCCGTCCGCTCCCGACTTGTCACGTCCGTTGCCGAGTGCTTCTGCGGGTCTGTTAGCGAAGAGTTTTGATCCCCTTCGAGGAACTGAGCTAAAGCCCGTTGACGTTGCGTCGCGACCCTCCTAGAGGCCGTAAAGTCGAAGCCTCAATTATGAGTCCCAGCCCACTTGGACGATGCCGAGTCGAAGCCCTGGCTGATGCGTCTTAGCCCCCTGGAGAAAGTCGAGTTGGAACCCTTCGGAGACGCGTTTTGATCCCCTTGGGGAAAGTTGAGTCGAGATCCCTCCAGGTTGAGTTTTGACCCGCCTTGAGGCCGATGAGTTGCTACTCCTTGAGTTACAACCCACCTCTAGGATGTCGTATCAGAGCCCTTGGATGTTGAGTCTTGAGCCGCCTCCAGGAGTCGAGTCAGAACCCTCCGACGATGAGTTCCAAACCTTCGCCAGATCGATGTGCCGAGTCCTTTCCGGTGTTGAGTTTCGACCCATCTCCAAGTCGTAGAGTTGGGACCCGTTGATTATGTGTTTCGAACTTCCTCCAGGATGCCGAGTCGCGATCCTTGGACGACGAGTTTCAACCCACTTCGAGGATGTCGAGTTGAAACCTCTGAATGATCCAGTCCCGATAAAAATGAGTTCTCTTGTTTCGGTATCTCGTGTAGCGGAGTGATGACCTCGACGAGCGGGAGGTTAGTCTTGGTGAGTTGGGATTAGTGCTTACGATTGAGCTTTGTCGTGAAGAATGTATGATGGGGCTTACGCGTGCGTTCTGAATCTGCCTGCACGTGCTGGTGTCTGTGCTACTGTCTGTCATCGGTACAGCCACTGGTAAGCCTCGTCCTTTGTTGGATACCTTCACAGCAAGGTATTCGAGCTCTGGGGCCCTCTGGACTTGGCGTTGTGACTGCGGCACTCAGAGCACCGGACCTAGTGGGTTAGATCTGGAAACTCGCGGGTGAGCTTCCTCTGCGTTTCTGAAGCTCCTAGTTATTCGGAAAATGTAAATTTTGAGAACAACGTGAAAAATCAAGTAATTGGAGTAAAACAGAATCGCGTTTGTACCGGGGTTTGGACCTTACCGTTAAGTCGTAATTGTTGATCGAATTGATGAACTTCCCCACCCCTCCTTGAAACTAATAATTTTGTTTTAGAGCCACGACAGTTCCTGACATTTGCAGGTAGAGCTTGTCACGGGAATGAAGACGTTCTTATTCGAAACTAATGAATTCAATCCGGTACTCAACGACGCCACCGTTCAGATAGAGACTTTGTCAAAATGAATTGTTCGATCAGGAATAGTGTGGACGGCGATGATTTAGTGCGTAAGGGTAATAGTTGTTTCGACGCCTCTCCGCATCGGCTTTTCGGCGAACACCCTGTATAGTCAATTCTCTGCGTTTTGTTTCTCCTGACTATGACTGCGGCATTCTCTCACAAACTGGTAAACAACAACGAACCAGCGCGTATACGGGGCGTGCTCAAAAAGTTTCTCACAATTAAGTTTGTACCTTGACTTGAGTAATTGTTTCGCGCTCACCATCGGTTCGAAAGTTTTTGAAAGGGTGAAAGACGGTTCAACATTTCCGGTTATAGGCACTGGCGACTGCGGGAATCTTTCTAAGCGTTAGGGCGACTCACGGTGAAACAAGGGAATGGGGCCCCACAAAGGTAGCCATATCCAATCCTTTCCAAACGGGCAAAAGAGACCATGGCCCAAAAAGAAGCAACAGCCTTTGAAAAGAATGCCACAAGGAGGTGGGCTACCATACACACACCGGCCCACAAATCTGAGACGGCACTCGTGGTCGAAGTCACTCTTCCCTTTTCAGTGTCTAGAAGCCGGGCCTAACTCCAACATAACCTCCAACATTAAGATAAATGTTGGATCTTATTGAACCACAAAAAGAACTTTGAACCACGAAAATCAGTCAAAAGTGAATGTTGGTCAAGGTGTAGAATCAGGTGTTCGTCGGAGGGTTGGGGTGCTGGGACGTCTGAAATAATCAGGGGAAACTCATCTTTTCGGGAATAGCATAGATCTTTTAGAGAACAATTTTACTCTGCGATGTGAAGGTAGGACTAGCAGGTATAGGAGCGAGCCATTATTTAAACCTTTTGACTAGTACATAGAGGTCAATAGATTGATGTTATGTTAAAAATTTATACGGTGTCTTATTGTGTTCAAACTCGAAGTCAGACCTGTCTCAACAATCTCGAGAACTCTATCCTCGAACAACAAGAAGAGAGGCAAAACGGGATATCGTCCTGATGCTAAATGATCACCGGCCAAGTGGTTTCAAAAGCGGGAAACGTGATTCAATTCAAATAAGTTGAATTAAATTGAAGTACAATGGGTTGTCTACCCATTCAGGGGTAACTCCAAAGCTGTTGAGTCTTCCTCCAAGGTCCGGCTCCGGGTTTCCGCTTGTACATAGTTATTATTTGGTGGTCCACTGGTAGAGTGTATTTGAACATCAGAGAAGAAGCCACCGACCGACCGTTGATATCACTGCTCGCCAATGAGCATATGGGTGCGATAATGAACTGATGGCCAACAACAAATCTGTTGTCGATTATTGGATGTTCTGTCTAAACACGGCGGGAGTTTTTAATTTTTTCTACAACTATGAGTTATGACATAGCCCAAAGCACCTCTCTAGCCTGCCCCACACGCAACGTGTCGCAGGGTGTTTTCATCTGACAAATGACTCTTTATACTATGCTTGTTCCTTTTACGCATGCAATATGCGAAAACGACTATGACGTCACATGGGCAAGAACATTTAAAACTTGGAAATGTGTATTAGCATGTCGGCACTGACTGACGGCCAGTATGCAGTCACCAAGCACCTGTTGAGGCTGGTTGCCAACATTATCCGATTTTTCTTGAACTCTCCTACGAAAAAGGTGAAGATTTCAGCGTTCATCTATCTACGGAGCCCGAAGGGGCTGAAAATTTCCGAGCGTCATGCATGTTTTTTTGGAGCTCCTCTTCTTCACTTGGTCAGTATGGACTGATGGACGAGGTCTGGATTGGCCCCAAAATGTATCCTCGTTGGTTGCTCACTTCAGCCTAGAATTTTTTTTGTGGATTGGTTACGAAGATACAGGGTGTTTGTTTTCTATGTTTAGGCCCTACTCAAGATGTCAAAGTTACAAAAAAGAACAAGACTGTATTTGAAAAAAAAATTGACCATTCTTCACAGAAAAGTACATTTTCTGAGAACAATTTTGATTTCGCAGGACATGGTTTTTTTAATTTTGAGCAAAGCTCGTTCAAATTGGTTTTTTCTCATCTCTTTATTCAGCAAGAGATTATGTAGAAGAAAAAGTGATACGCAGAGAAATCATGTAAAATAACAATTTAAACGCATTTTCGTCATCTTAGAAAAAAATCATGCCCGGCGCAATCAAAAGAATTTCAAGTGAAATTTTTTCACTTGAAATTCTTACTTTGATCTATTGTTGTCCGACCGCGGTCGAACTGTGCCGTGCGATTTTAGAAGCGTATCTCATAGCATTTTACCTGTACCTTCTGAATCCGTTGTCGGTTATTGTCGATCAGAAAATATATTTTTCTGTAAAAAATGTTCCAATTATTATTTCAAATACGGTCCGCTATTTGTTTTTCAGTGACTTTGTTACCTTGAGTAGTTCCAGTAGAAGAGTATTACCGACGAACTTCATTGAATTTTATCAAACTTCGTTCGCCTTGTCGTGAAAAATCCGATCTAGACCTCGGAGGACCTCAGCAACCAAGGAGAGCAAGCAGCCCACAACGGTCCACACATCGCAGCGCAGCAATGACTTTTCACTATTCTGGACAGAGACCCTGGTCGCGCTCGAAGGTTATAAAATCACTGTAAGTATTGTTACGAGAGGCGATTCTCGCGTGCATTCTGGAGCACACGCGGTCTTTCTAGACTGTTCGCATCAGACCGTAGTGCACAAGTGCGAAGCTCTGAATATTCCAGAACATACGCGATGGCTTGGCTATTGGAATAGCATGGGAGACTTCAATAGCCGAGTAGGAAAGATAAGGCGGATTGGCGGAGGCGCTGCCGTTTCGGCGGTGTAACATTCTTCGGGAGTCGCCTGGAAACCGTATGCCAAGTCATCGTGGAATTTGCTGGAGGACGATGGAAGATTCCAGAACAATAGTCGGAGCTATACAGGGTGTTCGTTTTTCGAGGCTAACCATGGGTATCTCGCTTATTTTGAGAGATACAAAGTCGGTTAAATCAGGAAAAAGTTGCGCATTTTCATGACGATCATTGATCCAAAAAGAAGATCCAAAAATATATTTGACATATCGATTTTAGCTTTTGAGATATCGTGAAAAAACAGGAATTTGAATTTTTGTTTTCATTTTTTATTCAAAAAACGGTTGAAGGTGGCCTCTTCTAATCTAGACATTGTCAGGGCACTTTTTCAAGGGGAATCCAAAGCTGCCAAAATTTTTATTCTAGCTTTCAAAGCAACCGAGATACGACATTCAACTTTTTTCTGTAATGGGCGCCATATTGGATTTTGATATTTTTGAATACGGTATTCTTTTCTGGTTACAACGATGTGTCACATGTCACTGTTGAATAAATGGTCAACATTTACGATTTTCTTATTGTCTGTGCTGATTTTGTTTCCAAAGCACACATTGAAAAATAAAAAAAAAATTTTTTGCTCAAAAGCATGAATTCAACAGTGACATGTGACACATCGTTGTAACCAGAAAAAAATATTGTATTCAAAAATGTCAAAATTCAATACGGCGCCCATAAGAGAAAAAAAAGTTGAATGTCATATCTCGGTTGTTTTGAAAGCTAGAATAAAGATTTTGACAACATTGTATTTCCCTTGGAAAAGTGCCTCCACAATGTTTTAATCAGAAAAGGCTACCTTCAACCGTTTTTCAAATAAAAAATAAAAACAAAAATTACAAATTTCTGTTTATTCTCGATATCTCGAAAACTAAAACTGACAAGTCAAATATCTTTTTGGATCATTGATCGTCATGAAAATTCGCAATTTTTTTCTAATTTAACCGACTCTGTATCTCTAAAGATAAGCGAGATACCCATGCTTAGCCTCGAAAAACGGACACCCTGTATAAAGCACGGATCCTCGGCTTATGGACAAGTATTTAATTCAGAGCGATAACGATAATAGCGAGTAGTATCGGCGATATACTTTAGCGCAAATAATTGTTGACGCGTGTATAACTGTATATGTTATAGTAGTTCTAGTACGTACGTTAGGGGAACCAACCTTGCATTTCATCCCCATTGAAAACGCTTTTGCACGTGAGTAGTAGGTACCTTTTTGGGTAACTACTTTTTTTAAGTAATTTTTAAGAAGTGGTGCCCCGATGGGACCCGCGACTGGCGTGCTTCCGAAGAGGTCGAAGGTCCAAAAAATTACCGTTTTTGAAATCGTTGCTTTTTTATACTTTTTTTGCTGGACTATATATTTCCAAGGTCGAGGAGCATAATGCAATAAATTTCCAGGAAGTATCTTGCACCAGTGCCGTACATAATATATAATATATTATATAATTTCACCATTGGGCTAGCCAGGACTCTGTCGGCCAAACACAAAAAGGGTGGCCACAAGTAGCTATAACTAGAAAAACAACGACGGTTATAATATTTGGTATCATTTCTGACCAAATCGCACATTCTGATTACAAAAATAAATATGCAATTTTGATAGAGACGTGTTTAAACCAGTTTTATCATAGAAAACATGATTTTTCTACCCTTGAAATTGATGTTTTGTAACTCTGCTTCCATCACTGTCCAATGTTATTAAAACTATGATTGTGACTTAGACAGTTGGTTTGGGCTATTTAACACAAAAATATCATTTGCTGAACTTTTTTCCCGTTTTCACGAAGTCACAGCATGATTTTGTTTCTTGAGATGTATCATGTCAAAGCTTGACGTGACGAAACGTGCTATTTCACAGAAAAAATTAGGCTAGGATCAGAATGTAGCGTTGATTTGGTACTTTATTCATTTCAAGGCATGGAAATAGTTTATTCTATCAAACAAAATAGAAAAAACTCAAATCGGAGTTGTATTTTAGTCATGACATCCTTTTTCTTTCGACATTGCGAGCTTTTGGAATTAAATTTCTACATGATACACGTTTTGGAACAAAACTACCGTGTGACTTTGTCACATCGATAGAGACTTCTGGTGTAAGAAATAAGATATAAATCTATAAAATAGTTAAATTGAACAATCTATGTCAAAATTGTGATCATTAGTGTTTTGAACCACAATGGGAATATAGCTCAAAAACGACAAATTCATCGGTCGAAACTTTGCGGTTTTTCAGAGATTTATTCCGCAATGTCGGAAGAAAAACTATGTCATGACTGAAATACGGCTCCGATTCCAGTTTTTTCTATATATTTTGTTTGATAGAGAAATCTATTTTCATGCCTTGAAATGAATAAAGTTTCAAATCAAAGCCACATTTTGATCTTAGTCTAATTTTTCCTGTTAAATAGCACGTTTCATCACATCAAGCTTTGACATGATATATCTCAAGAAACAAAATCACTCCGTGACTTTGTGAGAACCGTAAAAAAAGTTCAGCAAATGATATTTTTGTGTGGAATAGCCCAAACTAACTGACTAAGTCAAAATCATAGCTATGACCACATTGAACAATGGTAGAAGTAGAATCACAAAACATCAATTTTGAGGGTGAAAAAAATCATGTTTTTCTGATAAAACCGGGTCAAACACGTCTCTATCAAAGTTTCATGATTATTTTTGGAATCAGGATGTGCGATTTTGTCAGAAATGATACCAAACATGTCGAAAAAAGTGTTAGTTACGGTTTACCATAAGACTTGTGAAAAATCGCACCTCGGCCCCTTCGCAGCCGTCTGGTACGCCACTGGTGCATGACACTTTCTGGAAACTTGTCGCATTGTGTTCTTCTGCCTTGAAAATATATGGTCCAGCAAAAAAATAAGAGAAAAAAGCAACGATCTCAAAAATGGTAATTTTTTGGACCTTCGACCTCTTAGGGAGCACGCCAGTCACGTGTCCCATCGGGGCTCCACTTCTCAAAAATTACCTATAGGTACCTACCTACTACTTACGTGCAAAAGCGTTTTGCATCGGAATGAAATGCAAGGTTGGTCCTGATATGTGCCGCTAACGTCCGTACTATACCTACGCAGTAATAAACAGTGTGTGTTTTAAAACGATCGTCTCAATTATGAACGAACTTATACGCGAAATCCGTATTGGTATGCACGTATCCACACTTCAAGGAAACTATAACTACACTGATTTGCACTATAGGTACATACAGATTCAATCAAGCTGAGCTGAACGTGCTACAATGCAACTGTGATTAAAGCTTGATTGCATTAGACATCTCCGAATAAAGGACGATGCAAATTCAAAAGAGACATGAATTTAAAAAAAAGCCAAGCCCGGCTCTGTACTCTGGTCCCATACGAATTGTACAGGTACCAGTGATGGCTATATGGAATTTAGGAATCAATATACAATACACGCTCGCGTATTCAGCATTTTCATGTCATATCGAGTGACGGCTTGTGAAAAATTGATGGAAACAAGGGTTGTCACAACAATATAATTGGGGAAATGATAATTAATGTACGAAGTATTGCGTAAATAATTCAGCCCGTAATTGGATATCTATTCATACACATATCAAATCAATTAAAAGTCCAATAACGTCACAATACTCTTGCAAAATTATGGTACATCAAAATTCGGCGATGCAATAAATAAAATAATTGAAGATACTTACAGCATTAAATGTTCCAATTTGTAACGTAAAGACAGAACAGAATAGCTCCATGAACAAGTTGGAGTGGATAACTAGGTACCGTATGATCAAAAACTTTTATACTCAAAGGAGGCTGTGGTCTGGCCAAAATCAGCGTCGTTTGCCTGCCAGTGACCAGGACCACAGCCTCCCTTGAGTAAAAAAGTTTTCGATCATACCGATCAAACGGTAAGGTTTGTGGTATAAGCTTCAACGTAAACAAAAGTAGTAAGTCTGGAAACCCAGGAAACCCCTGCATAACTTGTCAATTTGTGTGTTTAAATTACGATCGCATATGATAGGCCAGTCAAATACGGAAAGCTGGAGGGAAAAAACTGTTGGAGTTTTGAAAATTTGACAGTAATGTCTGGTAAGGTGTACTGTTAAACAAACTAAAAGTCCCCAACTCTACCTATTGAGCTCGAGCCGCCATCTTGGAAAAATGGTCCTTCGATCCAGTTTTCTGTTTATATTCCGCTAATCATCAGAGATATTCAATTCAGTTTAATAAAAAATCAAGGCTATAAAAATGTCTTCAAAAATTGTTTCATACCGATTTTTTTTCTCGAATCTGTTGAGATTAATTAAATTAAATTAACAAAAAAAAATCAAAAAATAAGCGATTTTTGCCTATGGCTAGAGATATTGTCTTCAAAATTTGTGAAGATGTTGGCAGTCTACATCAAAGCTAAACGTGACAGTTGAGATAGAAAAAAAAAATTGCGAAAATATTTTTTAATTTTTTTTTAAATTAAGCAAAAATTTGGTTTTCGAGTTTCACATTTCCAACAGGGGGGAGTAAAGGTTTCAATCGAACATCAATCAGTTTTGATATTTACATATTGTAAGACAAGATTTCATAAGTATTGTGCCTTCACGTGCTTCTGGAATGCTCGATATGAATTAAACTGGAAGAATAATAGCCAAGTCCAAAAAGTGTTGTCGATTGGTTCTGAAGGAAACATTTCGAAACAAAAGACATCAGCAAAGGATATACAGGAGGTCCAAAGGTTATTCAACTGTATATGAGCCCCATATTGATGTGCCTTATTCAAAATAATACAAAAGAATTAATCAAAATGTGAAAATCCACCCTGTATAACAAAAAGTAACGATACAAAATGGAAGTCGTAGATCATACCTGGTGCCAGAAGTACAGCTTTTACATTGCTGAAAAAAAGAACAAAATTGTTTGATTTATTTGAAAGTTATTAGTTCTCAAACTTGACTTCACAAATTTCAGCCAGTCAAATAGGGAAAAGTAGAGAGAAGTAACGGTCGAAGTTTCAGAAATTTGACAGGAATGTTCGCTAAGGTATACTTATAAACATACTAAAAGTCCCCGCCTCTACTTATTGCGCTTGAACCGCCATCTTGGAAAAATGGTCCTTCGATCAAGTTTATTATCATTTTTTCAAGATGGCGGCTCGAGCACAACAGGTAGAGGCGGGGACTTCTAGTATGTTTATTAGTATACCTTAGCGAACATCCCTGTCAAATTTCTGAAACTCCGACAGTTACTTCTCTCTACTTTTCCCCATTTGACTGGCTGAAATCTGTAAAGTCAAGTTTGAGGACTAATAACTTTCAAATAAATCAATCAATTTTGTTCTTTTTTCCAGAAATGTAAAGGCTGTATTTTTGGCACCAGGTATGATCTACTACTTCCATTTTGTATCGTTACTTTTTGTTATACAGGGTGGATTTTAACATTTTGATTGATTCTTTTGTACTATTTTGGACAAGGCACATCAATATGGGGCTTATATACAGTTGAATAACCTTTGGACCTCCTGTATATCCTTTGCTGATGTCTTTTGTTTCGAAATTTTACCTTCAGAACCAATCGACAACACTTTTTGGACTTGGCTATTATTCTTTCAGTTTAACTCATATCGAGCATTCCAGAAGCTCGTGAAGGCACAATACTGATGAAATCTTGTCTTGCAATATGTAAATATCAAAACTGATTGATGTTCGATTGAAACCTTTACTCCGCCGTGTTGGAAATGTCAAACTCAAAAACCAAATTTTTGCTTAATTTAAAAAAAAATAAAAAAATATTTTCGCAATTTTTTTTTCTATCTCAACTGTCACGTTTAGCTTTGATGTAGACTGCCAACATCTTTACAGATTTTGAAGACAATATCTCCAGCCATAGGCAAAAAATCGCTTTTTTTTTTATTTTTTTTTGTTGATTTAATTTTATTAATTTCAACAGATACGAGAAAAAATCGGTATGAAACAATTTTTGTAGACAATTTTATAGCCTTGATTTTTTATTAAACTGAATTGAATATCTCTGATGATTAGCGGAATATAAGCAGAAAACTGGATCAAAGGACCATTTTTCCAAGATGGCGGCTCGAGCTCAATAGGTAGAGTTGGGGACTTTTAGTATGTTCAACAGTACACCTAATCGGACATTACTGTCAAATTTCCAAAAGTCCAACAGTTTTTTCCCTCAAACGGAAAAATTTGTTCTAATTTGACTGGCCTATGATTAGACTTGAAAAAATAACTAGTTCCCAAAACTTAAAGGAGACCTCGGATCCGTGAAAGCAGGGAGCAAATAATAAATAGCATTTCACGACCCGCTTCAGTTCAAAACAAAGTTGAATCACAACTCAAGGTTATAATAATATGGTTCTCAGTAGTTTTCCGTGTAGTGTTTCGGAGCCTTCTGACGTGCTTCTGAGTGAAGATACTCATCATCTGGTCCTTTTGGCAGTGGTCAAAATGTACCGGAACAGATCGGAACAGCGTTCCGGTTCGTGAAATGTTTTCCAAAACCGTTCCGTCTCGTGAAAGGACCCCGCACATTCCTTATGGGATTTGGCTCCTCGGGGGATTCGGCTCAAACTTTGATATGTTGTAGCCCTTGTTGAGGTGATCAAACTTTATCATTGCGCAAATCCCCTAAACTTAACGGTTCACCCTCTAGAGAGAGTGGAATGCCGGTAGTCACAGAACTAATTTATTGCAATTATGGGCTTCAATGAGCAAAAAATGGATCTATTTTGACACCACGAGGTGGTTCTAGGGTTATACTTGCCATAACTTTGAGCTGGTCAGAATATCTCATAGACCCTTATTTTTAGAACCACCCCTAGCATTTCGAAAAATGACTGAAACTTCAAAGTCGAATAACGACCAAAATAAACGGGG
This sequence comes from Anaspis maculata, assembly GCA_949128115.1. Taxonomy (NCBI): domain Eukaryota; kingdom Metazoa; phylum Arthropoda; class Insecta; order Coleoptera; family Scraptiidae; genus Anaspis; species Anaspis maculata. Next base: position 50,696,287 of record OX421961.1, read on the forward strand.
AATTCTTTTTAATTTCTGACACGGTATGTTCAAAGTGCTGCTGATCAAGTATTTTTTGCGTATCAACCCCTAAAATCTGGCGTTCACCCTCCAATAAATTATGAATTGTATGGAAATAAATTGTTTCTCGTTAAGTTGAAATTAATTTCTACTATTTCAGCATCATATCTAGGAAAGAGTGATACATGATACATTTTCATCCCTTATGTCTACCCACCCTTACAACAACTATATTTTGGTAGTTTTTCCAGAAATGATTAGTTCAACTCATTCAACTAGAAAATGTGCAACGAGTGCTTCCACTGCCAATTTGGGAGAAACTACTAGGGTATAGGGGCTATAGAGGTAAGGAATAGACATAAGAAATAAATTTTTTAACACATAACATGTTACAGTCGTAGAAACTTATTTCAACTTATCGAGAAGCAATTTATTCCTAATAGGGCAGAGCAGAAGTTGATAATTTGGTGGAGGGTGAACGTCAGATTTGAGGGGTTGGTTCGCAAGAAAAAATTGATCAGCGCCACTTTGAACACACCGTGTCAGAAATTCAAAAAAAATCCCTGTTCATTTTGGTCGTTATTCAACTTTAAATTTTCAGTCATTTTTCGAAATGCTAGGGGTGGTTCTTAAATAAGGGGTGTTGAGAATATTAAAATATTAACTCTATTAGCAGCATTGGCGCCCGCCGCCAAGCCATTCTTTTAGGATGTTTTAGTGCCGAATCGAATGCACGGTTCGTGCTCCCGGCTCAGTTTCATAGCCGATGATTTCATATATGTATTGGTATTTTTATACACTGTTTTAGGCTTAGAACTTTTGTAGCAGAGTAGTCACACGCCAAACTCCATGGCAGCAAGTATTGTTCAATTATTAAATCGCTTAATCAAAACTACTGGTCTTGCTTAATCAACCCTGCGGAATCCACCCTCATTACATCAACAGGTTATGGGCCCAGGGGATGCTTGACCCAGGGGATGCTTGACCAAGGGATGCTTGACCTAAAGACTTGAGTTTTTGAAAGTGCGTACGATTGAAAAGTAACGCGTAGTTGTCTAGTCGTGGACGGTTAAACGTGAGAGATTCAGACAGTGTGTCGTGAAGTCTGTTTAACGCGCATCGATAAAATGGATATCGATAAACCACGAATTGAGAAACTGCGGGATGCAGACAACTGGCCGCAGTGGCAGTTTGTTGTGCAAACGCTGTTGGACGGCGAAAATGCGTTGGAGATTTGCAACGGAACTACGGCAAAACCGGTGACTGGTTCTGCCGACTATGACAACCAACTGAAGAAGTGGATCAGGTTGGATAAAGTAGCAAGAAAACTCTTCGTCACGACTGTTGAATCAAAGCCTTTGCAGCTGCTGATGAGTTGCGAAACTGCGAAAGACATGTGGGATAAGCTGCACAGTGTCTATGATTTGAAGTCTGACGAAAGTTTGTCACTGGTCCAAAAGAAGTTCTTCGATTTCAAGTGGAGCTCCGAAGGCGGCATCGCTCAACATATTTCGCAACTGGAACAGTTGTTCCTCAAGATGAAGAAGCTTGGAGGTTCAATCCCGGAGTCCATGCTGATGACAAGAATACTATCGACGTTGCCATCGAAGTTTAATTACTTCCACAGTGCATGGGATTCCACCGAAGTAGCGAATAGGACGCTGGCCAATTTAACAACGCGTTTATTGACCGAAGAGCTACGATTGCAGAAACAAGAAAGTGATGACGAGGCATCAACAGTGGCCTTACTGTCGAAGTTGAACCTAGGCAAAGGTGCCAAGAAGCCGACGGCAAAGTGGCAGAAGAAGCAATCTGGTTGCTTCACGTGCGGCAAGAAGAACCATATGCAGAAGAACTGTCCTGGATGTTTTTCGTGCGGTTCGAAAACCCATCTGATGAAAAAGTGTCACGTGAAAAAGAAAAACTTTCCGAAATCCGAAGGCGGTGGTTCGCGCCAAGAGCAAGCCTTTGTCGGAAGCACGGCTCTGGACTGTGACACGTCATATTGGTTCATCGACTCTGGTGCATCGGAACATATTTCCAATCAGCGCGACTATTTTGATGAATATATCGAGTTCAAGGAACCAGTTATGATTCAAGTCGGCAATGGTGCTAAAGTGGCTGCTTTAGGCCGAGGAAATATCAAAATCGAAACATTCGTGGAAGGAGAATGGTTACCAGGAGTCATGTACGACGTGCTCTACACCCCGGAAATGAAAAGGAATCTCTTCTCGGTCAAGGTTGCAGCGAAAAAAGGCGTCGATTTCGTTCTGAGCAACAATGGAAAACGATGCGTTTTCATGAGAGATAACAAGATTGTCGCTACGGGCATGGAGGCAAACAATCTTTATCGGATTCTTTTACGTGTAGTACTGCCAAAGACTTTTTGTGTTGCACACACCGCGGAAACGTTGCAGCTGTGGCATGAACGTCTCGGACACCAAAATAAACGTCATGTGAAACAATTCCTGAAAGAAAAGGGAATCGAGGTGACCATAGACAATGAATTTTGTGACGGTTGCGTTTTCGGAAAACACCACAGACAAAGTTTCAGTGAAAGACTCGATCGTGCTACCAAACCGCGCGAATTGGTGCACTCAGACGTTTGCGGTCCCATGAGTGTACAATCGCCTGGCAAAAAGCGATATTATGTACTTTTTAAAGACGATTTCAGTGCATATCGAAAGGTATATTTTCTGAACAAAAAATCGGAGGTGAAAGAGAAACTCGAGAGTTTCTGCGCGGAAGTGCGAGCGCGTTTCGGAGAGGACATTAAAGAACTTCGTACTGACGGCGGAGGTGAATATTATGTAAACAAGGACGTCGCCTCGTTTCTGGATAAAAGGGGAATAAAACATACAGTAACTGTGGCCCATGTACCCGAACAAAATGGTACGGTTGAATGCGAAAATCGGACATTAATGGAAGCGGCACGTTCCATGCTCTATTCGAAACCAGACCTACCTCAATTTTTATGGGCAGAGGCCGTAAACACAGCTGTTTACATTTTAAATCGGACTGGACCAACAAAAGTTCCGAATAAAACCCCGTTTGAACTTTGGTTTAATAAGAAGCCGGTCCTGAACAAATTGAAAGTATTCGGTACAGAATGCTTTGTACATGTGCCCAAAGAAAAACGGCGCAAGTTGGACGAAAAGGCACTAAAAGGATATATTGTGGGCTACCTTGAAGACATCGAGGGATTTCGTGTCTGGATTCCAAAGAATCAAGAAATTATTGTGAGTCGTGACGTCATTTTCAAACAAGAGCGCCTGGCAGCCACCGAGACGCCCGTTGTTAATGAACCGTCACCAAATCATGAAAATGATATTACAAATGCAGAGCCCGAGGCTAAACAAACGCCGGAACAAGAGGAAAAGTCCCCCGAAGATGTTCGACGTCTGCGAGATCGCAATAAATTGAAGAGGCCTGATTTTTATGGTGTACCTGTCGCAATGTTAGCTGCAAGTGAGCCGCTGACTTTTGGCGAAGCAATGGCATCGAGTGATTCTCAGCATTGGCAGGAAGCTATGCACGAAGAAATGAGCTCTCTGCAAAACCATGAAACGTGGAAATTGGTTGAAAAATCGACCGACAGAAAAATAATTGGCAATCGATGGGTATATCGGATCAAGCGTCACCCAGACGGGACCATTGATCGATATAAGGCTCGATTAGTCATAAAAGGATGCTCACAGAAAGATGGTATTGATTACACAGAAACCTTCAGCCCTGTTGTGCGCTTTGACACAATACGAGTGGTATTGAGTATCGCAGCACGTGAGAAATTGCACTTTCGGCAATTTGACATCAAGTCAGCTTTTCTGTACGGTTTTCTTGACGAAGAAATTTTCATGGAACAGCCCGAGGGATATGAGGATGGCTCATCACGCGTGTGTAAGTTGCTGAAAAGTTTATATGGGCTTAAGCAATCGCCCAGATGCTGGAGTAAACGTTTCACGCAATTTTTACTTGAATGTGACTTAAAAGAGAGTACAGCCGATCCCTGTTTGTACGTAAGACACCGTGATACAGACAAATTGCTGTTACTCCTTTATGTTGATGATGGCCTAATCGCAGCTTCAAATCTAGAAGAAGCCGAAAAGTTTCTAGATCAGCTGAAGTGCGAGTTTGAAGCCGCAATCACGGTCAATGTCACGAATTTTCTTGGAATAGAAATTCAGCAACAAAGAATAGGTGGAATTTTCGTCAGTCAAACTAATTATACTGAGAAAATTCTCAACAGATTCAAGATGAGTGAATCGAAACCAGTCTGCACTCCGATTGAAACTGGCTGGAATACGACTGATTCACCTGATGCGACTGGCCAATTTCCGTATCGAGAAGCGGTAGGAAATTTAATGTACCTGCAAGTTGTAACCAGACCAGACATTGCCTTCGCAGTCAATGTTGCATCACGAGCATTGGATAAACCCACAGAAGCTCACTGTCACCTAATCAAAAGGATTCTACGCTACATAAGAGGGACTCAACGAGCCGGTCTACTTTACCACGACGGAGAAGACTTCGAAGTCTACAGTGACGCAGATTTTGCTGGTGATCCAGCAACCCGGAAGTCAACAAGTGGAGTACTTTGCAAGTACAACGGTGCTGCAATAACCTGGCAAAGCAAGAGACAACAGTGCATCGCTCAATCAACGACTGAAGCGGAGTACGTCATTGCCGCAAATGCAGCAAAAGAAATGCTGTGGCTGTTGCGCTTGTTCGACGAAATCGGTGTTCGCGAAGTGAAAGAAAAGCGAAGTGTTTTGCATGTTGATAACATGAGTGCGATAAAGCTCATCAAAAATCCCGAATTTCATCAACGCACAAAGCATATCGATGTGCGCTATCATTTTATTCGCGATCTTTATGAGAAAGGTGCCATTGATGTGGATTACGTCACAAGTGAACAACAAAAAGCGGATATTTTGACAAAGCCATTGGCTAAACCAAGATTTGAATTGTTACGAGAGGATTTGGGCATTGTTACGAATTCTTAATTTTCTGTATTGTATTTTTTTTTGCATGATTTTTGTGTTTTTGCTTATTTGCATAGAGTTAAGTTTTAGGGGAAGTGTTGAGAATATTAAAATATTAACTCTATTAGCAGCATTGGCGCCCGCCGCCAAGCCATTCTTTTAGGATGTTTTAGTGCCGAATCGAATGCACGGTTCGTGCTCCCGGCTCAGTTTCATAGCCGATGATTTCATATATGTATTGGTATTTTTATACACTGTTTTAGGCTTAGAACTTTTGTAGCAGAGTAGTCACACGCCAAACTCCATGGCAGCAAGTATTGTTCAATTATTAAATCGCTTAATCAAAACTACTGGTCTTGCTTAATCAACCCTGCGGAATCCACCCTCATTACATCAACAAGGGGTCTATGAGATATTTCGACCAGCTCAAAGTTATGGCAAGCTTAACCTTAGAACCACCTCTTGGAGTCAAAATAGATCCACCTTTTGCTCATTGAAGCCCATAATTGCAATAAATTAGTTCTGGTGACTACCGGCATTCCACCCTCTCTAGAGGGTGAACCGTTGAGTTTCGAGGATTTGCGCAATGATAAAGTTTGATCACCTCAACAAGGGCTACAATATAGCAGAGTTTGAGCCAAATCCCCCGGGGAGTCAAATCCCGTAAGGAATGTGCGGGGTCCTTTTGTCGAAAGCCGTTCCGTTTCGTGGAAAATGTACCGAAATTTTGTCTTTTGTTGAATTATTTTGATTTTATTGTCTTGGTATTACATTTATTTTTCAAAGAAATTATAATCACACTAATTATTATTGTAAGTATCTATCCATTCACGACGTAAATTTAATAATGTCATTTTTTGAGCTGTTCGTGCACTTTAACGTAGAGTGATGCGATGACAGCAACTCATTTTTCTGGAAGTCCAGCAAAATATGTGTTGGAAAAAACTAGATCCAATCAAATATTCCATCTTTTTTTTCCCTTTTTTTGGCCCAAACTCTTGAGCACATTATCTAAAAAAAAAACTACCTCAACTTTTTTTAATGCAAAAAAAATGGCGGGGCCTCAGCGACCTCTCCCCTCCTCCCCGGGATATATTTCCGTCTGCAGCGCTTGCTCGCTTCGCTCGCATCGAGAATCCGGGCGTTCCGGTTCGTAAAAATTGAAATTTCGGCCACTGCCTTTTGGTGGAATTTGATTATGGCGTTTCGCTCAGGACTTGGGAATTGCCTTTGCAGTCGAAAGGTTACAACTTCAAAAAAGCACACTTCCTAAGTTGTATGAAGACATCTGTAGCGTGGATTGGGGCTTTTTGTGCACTTGTGAGGATCCTAATAGTGCGCATCAGTCACAACGTTTTATGACAAGCTGGATGAAGTGTATTGGATAGGCATATAGTACCAAAAAAGGGAGAAACCGCAAAAGACGCGCCTGGGAGAGATACAAACGCACTCCCACTGTTGAAAATCACAAATTGATTTTTGTTTTGAAGACAATGCCCCCTTACTGTCGTATCAGCGAATTTCATAGGGATACACTATGCAGGTGAAACGTGAGATCAAAACTAATCCAAAAGCCTTTTGGTCGCATATCAATTCGAAAGTGACAAAACTTTACCTTCCATCATGGTCTGCAATGGTACAGAATTACGTGATACCGCGGCGATAACTAATGCCTTCGCAAATTCATTTATAAAAAGTTTTTCTCCTTCCAACAATAATGGTATTCCCCAGAATAGTCCAACAGACAACAGGACCTCCTTTTCCTTCAGCTATAATCAAATTTTTATAAGGCAGAGGTTATGCCATCACTCAGGAATACACCTTTCGAAGCAGCCTATACCCGCCCAGATCAGATTTTATTCCGGCTTTTCTATCGAAAGACTGCGCAAGCGGTTTCTTTGCCCATCTTGGTCTATAATTTTCTTTTAGTTTTCTCTTGCCTTTTTTGAAGACGGGTTTTACTACCGACAGTTTCAATGATTCTGGGAATGCACCTTCACTGAAGGAAGTGTTGATAAGATGTGTGATTGGTTTCATCAAAAAGACTTGAAAATCCTTGAGAGTGTTGACTCCGAGGTTGACTCCATCACATCCATGCGATTCTTCTTTAGGAATTTAAAAACTCTTATAACGTCAGCTTCATCTAAGGGAAAAATCATCGCGGATTTTGGATTTCTTTGTATTGTATTTAGTGTCACGTTTACTGGAGAAAAAGTTTTAGATACTTTTTTTTCAATAGGTATGTATGGGGCATGATAGATGAAGAAATGCTTCCAACTGTTCTGAATAACGTATGGTTCGAAACATACAAACATACGGCCGAACGCATCAGCTGCAGTGATGTAAAATACCTGGGTTTTTATATCTAAGGGTAAATACCCAGGTAAATACCGAGTATTTACCCAAAATCGGGTCTCTAATAGGGTATCTATTTTCATCAATTTTTAATCACAAGTGGAGAAACAACAACAAACAATTATGATTTTTTGCTCACAGCAGCAAAATAATAATAAGTGCTTTGGAGGTTATGTTTATAAAGCTTTGGAACTTGGAAAAAGAAATCATTTAACCTTCAACCGTCAACACTGCCAACAGAGCTGTCAACAATGTCAACTTTTCTGTCAAACTGGGTAGGGTGGGTGAATATCGCTCGGGAAAATACCGGGTAAATACCCGATTTATATTTACCCACCTACCCGGTAAATACCCGACTACATCACTGATCAGCTGTTAACGAAATACGGTTTTTTGTGCTCTTGTTAGATCTATCGATAGTGGCAGTCTGAACGACTGTGTGAGAAGTTACAAAATAAGTCTGATAGGTAGGTGAGTATACTTGCTTAAGGACGGAGTTATATCGGTGAAATAAGCGTTGTGGAATCAATAATCCCTGTGGGTTCATTCCTTGACAGAATCTTACCATTTAGGTTTCTCTCGAAAGCTACAAGGATGCAATTATTCATCCAAAAATAAAAAAAGGTATTTTTCGATTTTGGGAATGCCAATGGGCTCAAACCAAAGTGCATCCTTGTAGCTTTCGGAAGAAACCTAAATGGTGACATTCTGTCAAGAAATAAACCCACAGGGATCTATTCCGCAACCCTTATCTTACCAATTCAACTCCGTCCTTAAACCGAAAGAGTTGCTCTCCGCACCAATTGAAAAAAAAAACGCGCAATCCAATCGCAGTGCAACTCTTACACAAGGAGACTAATGATCTATTTTCTAAATGATAAAGAAGGTAACAGTCGAACACAATAATTTTTGATTTTGTCCAAAGTTTTTCATTGCTTCGGTGAGAAAGCGAGACTGTCTGGGGGGGGGGGCTATAGCCCCCTAGCCCCCCCCTTGGCTGCGCCACTGACTGAGACTCACGCAAGTGAAGGCATACTTACTTGTTTCTGCTTCATTCGTCAACATTGTATCTGAAAAATCAGTTGAACCCTTCAAAGCCAGTCAAATTAGGCAAACATCGGCCAAAACCGGAAATAAATTCGGAAGTTGACAAAATTTGATGGATCGATACAGAATTCAATGTAAATAACATCTACCTACCTTTGTTTGCTGATTTTACATCGTGAATGAGATATAAATGGGGGTATTTCAATCTCACAACGATAGTAGCAGGAGAAGTAGGCACCAGGTAATATTTGCTTTCTGAATAAAGCAATATTTGTTTTCTGGATATCACTCTCGAATGAAAATGATGCAGCTCCAATGAAAGATAATAATGAAGTGAATTACGTATGTACTGTTTGTTTCTTTCATTTTTTTATGGATCACCACACTTCCTTGTAATCCAAACTCATCAAAATTTGTTTTCATTTTTCTTATTTGTTATTCTTTTGTTGCTTGCAGAATAAAGACGTTATTATTTTGTTGGTGTTGTGCTGGAACACTGGCCCTACGGCACAGGCGGCTTGCTGTGGTGCGAGCGCCCCTGGGTTTGATTCCCGGTTTTGGTGGTGGGTGGTTTGTGTTGGCAATGTAACAATGATTAAGAAGTAAAAAAGTCCAAATCATAGCAAAACAATTTCAATTTCATGTTTGTTTACTATAGAATAATATTATTACTTATACAGTTTTACTGCAGTCAACAAATCTTTCCGCGCACGTTATGAAAACTTTTACCGCCTCAGCAGATCAATTAGCTACAGGTAGCGCCGGTTAATAAATGACAACGCAAGTTTGCTGACATTAAAATTAATTAATCACTCAAGCCTACACAGTTCTCACCCTTTGATCAAGGATAATGGCAATCTCATGATCGATAACATAACGACGTGACGACCCCCTGGATATACAAAATAAGTATTACGTTGATGGAATATGTGATCAAATAAATTAATCCCTGCGACATAAGGGGAAAAAAGTGTCACTGCGATTAAATCGCTTTGTCATTATCACAGAATTCTCGCGACTGATGTGCGTTATTAAAAACCGTCACGCAATCGATCAATACCACAAGTCTGATTTTTCGGTCGGCAAATATCTACCTAGCAATTGGACCTATAATTTTCAATAGCAAAAATTATAAAAGTTGAGGTTGGCATTTTTCAACAGAATTTCAACTACAAAATAAACTATAACGTTTCCTTATCCGTTCTCGAACGTCAACCTGTTTAGGTGTAATTGTCTGCGGGGTAGATTATCCTCAAGATAAACTTGAGTGATCTCACCTAGACCTGTAGTTAAGATGGACTACTAATCGCCATACCAAGTCGAACAACAAAATAATGTCGTTGCCATGGAAGTAGACGTCATCAGTGGGGTAGCAGCTTCTTGACTGTTCATGGAAGCTTAGAATTTGCATTGAAAAGTATTGATTCGACGGTATTTATCGAGGTATTTATAGATAAGTACAATAGTCATTCATAAAAAAAAGCCTCCGCAAGTTTCCGTTAGCGATAATTAGGCTTTTACATCGAAACGACTGGACAGGCTTGTTTGAAGAAAATATCGGAAGTAGAAGGTTTGAGAGCCACTGCTTAGCTGACGCCAAGCATCGCCGATGTTATTTCGCACGATTCTGTGTGGATAATCATGACGAGACTGACAGTCAAAAACAATTCATTATAAATGTTTCGCACAAGATATTTGCGTCAAATTCAAATTCGTCAAATCTGAATAATCTAGGATTGAATTTGATGATCAATTTTTCGTAGATACCTTAGCTGAAACAACACTGTCACACATCTCCATGGTGTAAGTAGTTTTATCTTTAGGTAGTGTATAATGACTTCAATATGCATTCGTTCTCGGTGAATCAAGTGAGCTATTACCAACAAGTAACTAAAACGAGTCATTATAGGTACCTACAAGCCTCTCAGAATAGTCCATCTAGATTCTAGATTGACTGTTGCTTGATTTATTTGGCATATCCTTGCAATTTCCGTTTATGCCAAGCTCAAGCCGCATTTTACTCTAAGATAAAACGTCGTATAATCTCTCTCAGAATGACTAAACTGTCCACGACTCAAAATGTGTGGATGATTTGAATCGCTCCACGAAATAGGTATCTTTCACGAACTATGAACTGAATATTTTGATGGATGAGGTTCTGCAGTCCTTTAAAACTCCTTGAACCGCAGTCTTTTTGATGTGTATACCTAGGTATGCTATAGTCTTTCAGGATGCTTGCTCAATCCGGTCGATTTTCACTCATAACTTTCCAATTAAGTTTCCCCTTCAACCCTTCCCGAAGGGATGCTTAAATCAAAATCATTACTGGCGTCTCTGGATACTGCTGGGAAAGTTTTGTGTCGCCAACAAAATATTTTTTAACTTGAACTCGTGAACCGTGCATCCTACGAATAAATGCAACAGGCATAAAAGTAATGGCTTGAAAACGGTCTATCCAAATGTGCAAACAAGAATACGGCCGTATCACAATTTTTTTTTCTGACAGTTAAACCCTTCCCTTGGTTGAACCTACCCCAACTCCCTTCAACCTCGTCGTCACTGGTCAGATTTGTCTGAAATTTTGTCCTTGGATCTGCACAATGAAGATACGTCCTTGCACCAGTTAATAAAATATCCAACGCATATTCGTAACAATAGGTATGTAACTGTGAACAGTCTATGAGTGAAAACGCGAAAAAAACAGCATTTTTATTTCATTTTCCATTCATAATGTAATTATAATGTTTCGATTAGATTGTGAAAAAATGGTCAGGATATAACTTAATCATTAATCAAGCATTGCTTATTTTTTACTGCAATTCAAAAATGGAGCTTTCATTGTGAATTATTCACTGACTTGTCTTGTCCTTCATGTTATTGAACACAACTCAAAATGAAAAGAATCTAGGAGTTACAACTACAAACGATATTCGCTTGCTTTCAATTTTGCTATCGATTATTAGTTCCGTGAATTCCATGGAGGAGATTGTTTTGATTGTTTTCTTCCAAGTCCTTATTCTTTGAATACTTGTATTGGCTTAGCACAATCAAACAAGGAACAAGTTCGGGTTTGCTCTTGCTCATCTTTTCTTTATTCATCAGGAGAGGAGTAACGAGTAACGATATTAATTATTGCTTGATAATAAGCAGGCCCTCTTGCATGAATTTCATTCTTATTTTTAGAAAACTTATTTGTAAAATAATCAGAAAAGATGTTCACAAAAATGTCCGACAAAAAAATACCTGTAGGTATTACTTAGTTGAGAAAATGTGTTGATGCGAAGCAAACTGTTTCGTAAAATCATGCATTCTAAGGTACTTACGACTACGAGCATTCTTTATAGCGCTAGGAGGTTGAGCTGACCACACCAGACTGGTGTCCAAAGGAACTACTTGTCAAAACAGTGTTCTGTTGATGTTGTTGAGAACTGTAAGAGTTACGGAGGAGGTAAGTAAATAAGGCAAATAATGGTAGTAATCAACTAGATTATTCTGATCAGTTAGCTTTTGATCTTTTTGTGCCTGCCAATTTGATTGGTACATAATGAATAGTTGTTGATAATGTTACGTATCACGTATTTCGCGTACGGGTTCAATTATAATAATAATAATAATAATTGAGACGATCGTTTTAAAACACGCACTATTTACTACTGCGTACTACAATAAATACGACACGCCAACAATTATTTAGTCTCTAATTCTTTAGTCTCTAATGCTATTGTGTGACGTATACGCGGAAAGAAATAGTGCGACGCAATAAAATTATTATCTTGGAATCGAGACGAATTCCATCATTCGTTCTCACGTAGTTATAGTAAGGGAGACGGACGCGGTTTTGGTACCCCTATCGAGTTATGTGTAGAGACTATCATCTATGTATCGAGAAAATGTGTAACCATGAAATGGCATCCTGCCGGAAATGCAATTGATTTATTAATTTAAAAACTGTAGAATACAACCTTCAATATTCTTGCTAACAAATGTCAGTCACATTCGAGGTCACATTGTTGATGGCACACAACAATCACCCCTTTCACGGACAACTGCCAGAAACTCATCTAGTTTTGCGTATGCGTAACGATAGTTGCTTAGCAGCACCATGTAAGCTTTGACAGTGGCGCGTGAAAGGGGTTATTGTTGTGTGCCATCAACAATGTGACTGACATTTGTTGACAAAAATTTTTAAGGTTGTATTCTACAATTTTTAAATCATTCAATTAATTGCATTTCCGGCAGGATTCACTTAGGCAGGATTGCCATTCCATGGTTGCACATATTATTTTCTCGATACATAGATGATAGTCTCAAAACATAACTCGATCGGGGTACTGAACATGCGCCCGTCTCCCGGACTATTACCTGTTTTGTTACCAACAAAAGTCTAGAAAAAGATCTAGTCGTACACAGGAAAAACTGAAAAAAGAACAATAACCGATTCTGTTTGACTATTCCCATCACAGCCACAAAAAGCAGAACATTCAAGATGCATGTAATTTATGACATCTACAACAGCTAGAGCAGCCCATTTCACAACTGCAGACTTTTTACAGACATTTTATATCTTCAGACTCTGAAATCAGGGGTAGTGTCGTCCATTTGGGTTGCTAACCAGATTCCGCAGATTGGACCCCAGTCCTCTGGATTTGGCAGATCCATGTTTTTTTTCAACGCTTGTCCTCAAACATTTATGCTATTTGATAAGCGGTTCGATGCAGGTGGAGTATCAGTGTATCAACAGAGCTCGGTGGGATGGTCTATATAGATTTTTTTTTCGTGAAAAATAGCTCATGCGCTTCATCTACCTTCAACGTTTGGGTTGTGCAATCGTAGGTATAAACTGACAACAAATGTCTCCATGCTAGCAGGTGAAGCTTCAGCAACATTTCTATCTGCAAGTGCCAAGAAACCCACTGTTGCTTCAGGTATTGCTGACCAAATCTCCCATTCCCTCTTCTTTGCACGTCCACTAAACGACATTGTGTCGCATACTGTGACGACAGCATCAAAACACGGCAAAGCTTTTTCTTTGCTTGAACCGATGGCTTAGCAACTCTATAATGTATATATTGGAATACATAGGTATTTCAAGTATCCACATTTCCTCTAAGGACAGATCACGGCAAGCTGCAACAGCAATTACCACAATATCTTGTGACGCGCAGCATCAACAACTTTAGATGGACACGATTGGAAGGATGTATAGCGTGTAGAAATAGTCCGGCGGCTTAGTAGATGGATCATGCACTTTGTGCCGAAGCCTATCTTATTTTATTTTTGTGAAATATGGTTAAGAATGAAAGTTTTGAGGGGTGGAGCCATTCTCAATTTTTACCAGGGGGGGAGGGGGAGGGGGTTGTTCTGCCTTTTTGGGGGCTTTTTGGACCTTTTCTTTTGCACTCGATGTTGTAAGCGAAAGCAAGGTGTTTTATAGATCTGTGATATATCTGGATTTTTTTAAGTGGTGTAGCCACCCCCTCCCTCTCTTGGGAGGGGGCTGGGGGGCTCAAGTTGACACATGTGGCCGATTTTCACTTTTTCTTTGATTTCGAACTAATACCGGCAAGTTTGGTATCGTTTCCGACTAAATCACAACTTCTGAACTTAACCATGACTTGGAAAAATCGATAGCAACAAGTTTAAACGAGTTGTGCAGAGAATATCATGTTTTTTTGTGCTCCTTTTTGAAGACATTTTTTGAGGGGGTTTTAGACATTTGTGGCTGAATTCCATTTCAGGTGTATTATTTTGAACTATTTTGCGCCTAAAGGACGTATTTTAGCACAGGCTTTTGTTTTAGGAAAAAATTTGAAAAAAATAATTTATGAACTTGTTTTGAGCAAATTTTTTCATAATTCAACAACGTCTGAAAGGTTATGAACGAGGTTATAAAAGTTTATAATTGTGGTCTGTAGTGTTCTTAAGGAGTTCTGCGGGTTGGGGAGGAACCATAATCCCAGAGGACGGGAGCCTTGATAGGGGTGTAGAATCTGAGGGGCGGGAGGGGTGAAAATTTTCACTCAAAATTCATGAACGGGCTAGAAACAATCTTTGTTTTGTTTTTCTGTTTCTGTTTATTTCGCTAAAATTGATCTTAAACAAAACTCAAGGGAAGGAGGGGGGAGAATCTTTCAATTTTGGGCTTGTTGTCTATTCAGAGTTCGCTGCTGCAGCAACACTAGCGGCAGTAACTTGAATTTTGCGTGGGTTTTGCAGGGATGATTGGACACTTCCACTAGGTCTGTGCACCATCGAACCTTCGAGCAGGGAAAGAAGTAAAGAACCCTCAGATTCGTGGTTCGGCCTTTTGGGCCTCATCAGTAAGGGAAGAATCTTCAAGCAAGGATGCTCGATTTTACACAAACCCGACGGGATATCTACTTTAAATAATCGTACACGCAGTGGGATTATTAATCGACACCTCCTGATGGTAGAACAGTGAACAATAAAAAAAAAATGACGCGAGAATTTTAGCCCCATAATTTGATGCCTTCACCATGCAGGCTAAAAGAACACAGCTTCGCACCAGGCACTACTCACGTCCAGTCACCACTACCACCACCACCACCACGGTGAGGACTACGACTTATTTTGACTTTTGCCGCGATTATGTGTAGGTATGAAAATGAGATTTTCTTTGTTCATAATTTATGAAATTGAATTCTGTGTGGGCTTTGCGAAGATGATTGGACATTTTCATCAGATCTGTGCGCCTTTGAACGCCCAACAACATCAGCAACAATTTTTTTACACATACATAATTTGAAAAACTGTATTGAAAGAACGGCAGCTGATCCATCAAGCTTTCTTCTTAAAAACCTCGTTAAAAACACATCGACAAAAGCTTAAAATATAAAAAGAAACTCAACTGTGCTCTGTATTTTATATATGGAAAAGCGTTCAATTATTCTTTTTGCATCCACTGCAAACCATGAGATAGCCGACAAGCTCGAAATGAAGAAAAAAATCAATCCCCTAACGAAATTGGAAAACGCCTCTGCTGCTTGAAAGCTCCTAGACTTGTTGCTAAATAAAAAACGCATTCTCTACCGTCTATTCTCCTATGAAATGCATGAAAAGTATATGAAAAGCTCTGAATAAAAAAAAAACTGCCGAACCTCTTATCTGAACCACTTACCTCTCCCAATCAATGAAGAATGGGAATGCACCTATATATCGAAATCCTTCTACAAGATTACATATCATACAAATATTTTGCCTCCTATGTTGATATATGTTACAACAAAAGTAGCCATCAAGGTCGAGATCAGAAATCTTCCCCCCTACTAGCCCCCTTCAAGAAGATGAGAGTGATTACAACAAAAACAGCTAGCAAGCCCGGAAGTAATCTCCTCTCCTTGAGATTGATGTGAGCCCAATTTCACCAACATACTCCAATAAGATCATGAAATCAGAAATCATGAAAGAATTTTCTCTTCATAAATTGCCTCTTCATGAATTACGAGTCCCTGCTTGAGCGTTCGATGGTGCAACAGACCTGGTGGAAAAATGTCCAATCACCCTTGCAAAACTTGGGTTGCTGCTGTTGCAGTAGCGATTTTCAAATAGTCACCAAGCCCAAAATTGACTCCCCCCGTTTGAGTTTGGTTTAAGACCAATTTCACAAAAATAAATAGGATCAGAAACCGTGAAAAGATTGTTTTTAGCCCGTACATGAATCATGAATGAAATATTTCACCCCCCTCCCCCTCAAATTCTACACCCCCATCAAGGGCGGCTCCCGCTCGCGGGAGCCCTCTTTGGGACTACGGTTTTTTCCACCCCCGCAGGACACTTCAAGAAGACCACAGACCACAACTATGAACTTTTATAACCTTTCAGACGTTGTTGGTGAATTATCAAAAAATTTGCTCAAAGTAAGTTTACAAAACATTTATTTTTATTTTTTCCAAAACAGAAGACTGTGCTAAAATACGTTCTATGGGCCCAAAATAGTTCAAAATAATAGACCTGAAATGGAATTCAACCACAAATGTCTAAAACCCCCTCAAAAAATGTCTTCAAATAGGAGCACAAAAAACATGAGTTTCTCTGCACAACTTGTTTAAACTTGTCGCTATCGGTTTTTTTGAGTCATGGTTGAGTTCAGAAGATATAATTTAGTCGGAAACGATACCAAACTTGCCGATATTGGTTCGAAATCAAAGAAAAAGTAAAAATCGGCCACATGTGTCAACTTGAGCCCCCCAGCCCCCTCCCAAGAGGGGAAGGGGTGGCTACACAGCTTAAAAAAATCCGGATATATTACAGATCTAGAAAACACCTTGCTTCCGCTTACAGCATCGAGTGCAAAAGAAAAGGTTTAAAAAACCCCCAAAAAGCCAGAACAACCCCCTCCTCCTCCCCCCCTGGTGAAAATTGAGAATGGCTCCACCCCTCAAAACTTTCGTTCCCTATCATATTTCACAAAAATAAAATAAAATTGGCTTCGGCACCAAATGCAGAATTCATTCTAAATATGGCTTTAAGCCGCCGGACTAAAAGAGATGCTCATCAGCCTCTCGATTCGTGGATTGATGGTGCAGATTCAAGTCAGCTTGTTCCACTGAACAAATTACATCCATCTCAAAGATGATGGAGTAGACCTCTTTACTGTCAGAGCCTGGTTTTATTGAATACCTAATATCCAAAGAGAGCAAGAAGTTCAGTTTTGTTTTTGTCTTCTCTTAAGTACCTACTATGCCCAGTGTTTTGGCAGTGGTGAATTCAACTTGGAATGAACTCTTCTAACAGTACCTACCCCTCTTATAGCGAGTGTTTTACTCAAAACTGTTCTCGTTGTTTATGTTCCAAACAATGTCAATGCGCTGCACATTTTGTACTCCTCGGATGTTTTTCGAATGACTAAAAGGAATACCTACACGTAAATTTAATAGCCGTTTTCAAAGCCCTTTAGACTTTCCAAATACAATTTTGCAAAAACACGTTCTTGGTAAGTACCTATACGTGCTTACGACGAAGCCACTGGCTTCTGGTGTAAATTGAAACTCTTCACCTACATCACCGTACAGCGTATAAGAACATGCAGGAAACGCTTTAGCAAGTTCCTATCGAAAAACGCAGCCCGACGAGGACGTCAACTGAAACTTCCGCCAATCAATTAAAACATAAAAAAACTACATTCCCTACGACAGAGGGCATGGTGTAGTGTAGGTACCTACATTAATTCTTCATGGGGATAGATAGTGCCTTCGTTTGAAACAACATGGCCACCCACATATACACAGTCGAGCGTCTGGTGATCCTTGCCGATCCTGAACGAACGCGTCCGAGGTCAGGGCATATAACAGAAAGTCCTGTATGGATCCAGACAACTGCAGTAGCGTGCCGTAATAGTCACCCTTGAATTCGCCATCAGGGTAGGTAGTGCTCTCGAGTGCTCGCCGCCAAACTCTTCGGTTCAGTGAAAGAGGAGGTTATTTTTTTCTTTAATCACAGGTAAGTGGTACAGTAAATCATTCACTTTTGTTCTTTTCCCTCTGCACAAATAGTTGTGCGCATTTATCGAGCTTTTGAATTATTGAGAAGTAAAGTTCATGAATGAAAAGGGTTGTTTGCGTGGAGCGCGAGTATAGTGAGCGCGTCGCGTCGGAACCGGCGGAACGCTCTTCCTTTGAAGGATAACAACAAAAGTACCTACAAACTGTGTTCTCAGACAATGCCTCCGCGAATGACAAAGATGGCTTACGTCCTTATACACGACCTCACTGCTTCTTGGATTAAGCCGACTCGAGTCTCCCCCTTTTCTTTCATTGTGTCTTGTGTCCCATCGGAATCTTATGCAGGAGCGTATACAGAGCATCTTATTATTCAAATTTTCATTATCCGTAGCTTCGTAATTTTCGAGGTCCGTATTCCTGTGAGGATGGGCACATGTACTCCCAGACTCAACCGTCTGGTTAATTGCCTGGATAAAGTTCGTGTATGCCGTAGAGAGAGGAAAGTTGAATGGATGACGTAGGCTAAAGGCGCGTCGTCTTTCACTATAAACCATACCGTTACTACCCTATGAAATACTAATTAGGCGTGTTCGTGCTCTAATTTTGGTTAATTATACATGACTCCATAATTACAGTTGATGGGTCTGAGTCGACAATTCTGGAAGGGACATAATAATATTGTAGGATAGGTAGATAGATAGGTCTTGAATATCATTGATGGGTATTGGGTAGCTTCGACCTAAACCTATTTATCGTCAATCTCAAGCAAGTCGTCAGCCTTTGCTTTGTGATTAATTTTGTTAGATACCTATAACTGCATGACTGATTGAGAGAAGGAAGCCGCTCCAGAGATTCATTCCATATAGTATATTGTTATACGAGTCTCATAATACGTCTCATTTGACGAGTGATATAATATTATTTCATCCACCTTGCCCCAATTATTGTACAAAAAGTGGAAATTCTGTCTGCTGAAAATAGAATATTTGACAAGTGACACTTTGCGACTGACGATGACGTTCACTAACTTTTAGTAGCAATAAATTGATTGCAATAATTGGTTGAGATTGAGAAGCAGTCCAACAAAATGCTACTTTTCGACACCGCTTTCAGTACCTAAAAAGTCAATTGTTAAACCAAAGTAGACAATAGTATATTCTTATACGAGTTTATTAAGACGTAATATATTGTGACACGACTGATTTTGGGGCACGATGAGCTGGCGAGATGCACTCCAAAGGAAAGAGTGTGACGATACGTCTTATTAAACGAGTGTAATATACTATTTAATCTACATTATCCTCATAATTGCTTGGAAATTCGAAATTCTAGCTGCTAAAAACAGAAATGTTTGACAAGTAAGTAACACTCCGCAACTGACGTTCGCCTAGCTTCTAGTACCTACCAATAAATTATTTCTATTGGTCGAAAAGCGATTCAACAATATGCTTCTTTTTCAACACCGCTTCCAGTATCTAAAAGCGTCTATTGTTGAAATGAAGTATATGAAATGATTTCTTAGTTTCTCACTTCGCATTTTTCGAAAAACTCAAAGGTGAAATTATTATCTTCCGTATTTTTTGTATTTCTTTGTATTCTTTTACGTTTTCCGCATATGCGTTGACTGCTGCGTTTCAGCTCTGGGATTGTTTGTGGATTATTTGCGTAGATCAGAGATTTCACATAACCCCATAGGAAGTAGTCCAAGGGGGTAAGATCGCATGATTTCGGTGGCCAGTTGATGTTGGAATTTTTCAAAATATTCCGGACTGTATAGGTCTGGTGAACTGAACAGGCATTTTGATGTTGAATAGTGAAGATTTCACAGCGCTGTTGAACTGTATTGTATATTCTACCATGTTAATTTGACAAGATTAACAGAACACAACCGTCAAATTTTGGCGATTATATTCGAAGCCTCCTAACCATCGTTAATTTTGAAAGTTTGGACATACTTTATTGGAAAACCCTTCATTTTACCGTGTCTACCACAACGCACGCGGGAGGAAATGGGCCAAGTTTTATCAATTTCACGGCTTTTTCATTACAGCAAGCTGTGAAAGAAATGTGTTGCGTTGGTACGAATGATACGATGTTAACTTGATTCTAACGTCTAGACAGCTAATCGTCTACATCTACATGTGCAATGTATATCTAATGTTACATTACTCAAATGGTTTGCACGAGAGTCGAGACAAGAGACCGCGCGTGAGTGGAAGATTTCCTCATCTCTCAACAAGAAACTTGCCCATTTCCTGTATGTATCTCTTTCTTAATACCTGCTTGCTGTTCTACAGTAGAACTGAGCTAGAGTAAATAGAATCCTCAATTACTCAGTATTTGCGTAACGTAATATCTTGAATCTTTTTCCACTGTCCCATCGCGCGTACATCACGTCACGATGACACGGTGACAACTGTCATATTATACGTTCGTGCACATCCATCAAGACATTCACATCAATCTAACATCGTTTTATTCATACCAACACAACCCATGTTTTCCTCAGCTTGCTCCAATGAAGAAAGCAGTGAAACTTGAATCACCCACAAAAAAGTTCAAGTTGGTGAACCAAAATGGAAGGCTTTAGTAGAGAAAGCTCAGGCCCTGAACGGGCTGTAACGCCACATATGAATGAATGGTGAACCAAAATAGCGACCATTTGAGATTGTTTTCTTTCGCTATTTTCAATTTCCATCCTTGCTTTCAGCCTCTGAAGGGCGTTATCGAATTCTACATATTGAAATATCATCTAGCAACATCGGGACTTTTCTTTTATCACTCTGAAAACATAACGCCGGCCCGCAGCCCGCATAATTATTATAGTGTTGTTGCTTGTTCTAAATTGTTGGACGTCCCTTCCATGACTCGATATTTCTGGTCCAGGTGCCTGCCACTCGAATCCTTCTGAAATCCGAACGGATTTCAATTCCAGGTCCATCGGACATGTCTGAAAAAGCTCCATTGTACATTATATGATTTATATGTGCGTGTTGCTCTGCTATTCCGTATGCTCCTGAACCCAGTGTATGTAGGCATGATCAGGTCGTGCGACTGTCTTGATGTGTTGTGGGGTGTGACACCTACCAATCGTCTGGATCGAAACTCGTACAAAAACATCGAGGAAAAATCTCTCCCTTTTTGAATTTATGCATTATTAGGTACCACTCTTGCTTTTCCGATGTTAGCTCCAAGCAAGGAAAAATTACATTGGTTATATTGGAGTGACATCATGCATCAGCGCGAATACCAAAGTGTCTCTTTGTCATTCGTTGAAACCGGAGTGCGGAACTAACATCGGATACGACAGTAAAACAAAATACTTGTTTGTTACGCAGTGAAATTGTATCGTTATCCTCCGTGGATAACGAGTGGAGGCTTTTCAGATTTTAGGTGAATAATGTTGCAGCAGGATGTTCGACACTTGGGTACATGAAGCGAGAATTCTCCAAAGCATCCTCTTCAGTGGTGGAAGCACGCCGTCAATCGGTTACGAAATTCGTTTTCGTATCCGAATTTTGCGAGCACGCCACTTTCGTATTTCGCAAAAATCGACCAGCCCCTTGCGTATCCCACCCACAGCCGTGCCTATGAACAGCCCGCAAGCTTCGTACAAACACGAAAGCTTTAGGTTTTGCCTCGGGTTTTGCGTAAAGTGTCGATCTTTCTTGTCTTTGTCTAGCATAATATATCTGCATCTTCTCTCTTTGCCGCTGGAATTTTAGCAATATGGCGGCCTTTATCCACGGGCACGACTTTTTACGGTCGTTTTCGATTGCAAAGACAAATCACAATACGCAAGTTTATACAATAGAAAGTACGCAAGCTTCGTATATGAAATTCGTAAACAGACGGCGTGCTCCCCGCACAGATCCTGACACAAGCTTGATCAAAGATTAGTTAATATTGCAACAACTAACAATTATAATACTCATTATAAATACTGGCAACCGCTTCAGTCGACATAAAGCTGGAATGCAGCAACGCGGAGCCGGGTCAGAATTTTGATGGGTGGCCGAGTTAGGCGAAGCCGAATCCGTGGAATTTACTTTTGTATCGTCAAAAACCAAAACGAAATTAATTGTACTGATTTCACTCCCAACTTATTGTGGCGTTCTCGGCGGAAAACATTTCCAATAAGCTGGAAGAATGTTCGAAAAGGCGCAAAATTCTGCATAATGATGCAGATAGTTAGTCCCGGTAAAGACGACATTTTAATTCTGTTAAGAATGAGGCTGTTGTACCTACTTGTACACTGGAACTACAGATATGGCAGCCTTGAATTGATATTTTGCTTGAGGTTTGAATGTTTCATGCCGAATGCACAAAGGTGAGATCAAATTTTAGTCAGGTAACAAACACGGTACGAAATATTTGAAATGAAATTTAATCCAATGGGAATTCGATCACTTCAAAGGAATAATAAAATGATGAAAATACGAACAAGAGCGGCTAACAATTGCAATTTGAGAAAAAAAAGCAAAAAATAAGTGTTATTCCACGTTTGCTGTGGTATCAAAATAATCGCCTCGCTCGCATCAGTTACATTTTATATTGCCATCACATTCCTTTCCTGTAATAAAGGAATTTGTATTTAAGTCCACTTTCGTATCCCGTGTTTGATATCGAATTAATATTTGTTACCAGATTAGTGCAATCATGGCATCAGAGACCTTTTTTTTTGTTCAAATTTAAACGCGAAGTGCACGGTGTACAGAAAATCGAATAAAACGAACGGCCAAACTTTGCCATAAATTATCCTGAACTGACGCCACATTATCTGGAAACTGCCAATCTTTTTTCCCTTGAGGACCAAAGAAATTATTGCGAAAATAAAACTGCCAACCTCCACCCTCTTGCTTGTCCTAATTTCGGCTTCGAATTTTTTCGATAAAGAAAGTAGGTAAATACACCTTTCCAGCCAGATGCATGAACTCAGTTCACCCCCGTTAACTCTCTGGCTTCTTCTCATCGATAAACGTGGCCGTTAACCCCGTTACTTTGTTTTCACTATATAGGTACCTACCTATTCTATTATATTTACTGAATGCCACAGCTACCCTTTCGGAAAGCGACAACATGCAATACATTGTTTAATCAAGCAAATTGACGAATAGCTCAAATAAAACAAACTTGCTGCGCAGTGAATATTTTAATTATAGTTTATCCACGTGGGTGTAGTTGGAAGGGCGTGCATGTTACTTAAACTGTCTATTTTTAATATTTGGAATGAAAAGATAATTGTACTGAGAAATAACAGCTTTTATTATTATAACGACATCTACAACTCTGCACACATTACCTACTGATATGTAGTATTTTGATCTTTACTTATTTTCAATTTTTCAGAAAAGATATGCGGGCACTCTTCCTCCTCTTCGCAGTATGCCTTTTGGGCCACCGAGCACACGCTTGGGGTGGTCTCTTCAACAGATTCTCGCCAGAAATGCTGGCTAACCTAGGTTATGGTGGCCATGGTGGCTTTATACAGGTGAGCAACTACAATCCTATAAAACTTTTAAAAAAACACAGCTTGCCATGAAAAATTTGAGTTTGTTGGTGTCCCTGATTTTTTATTAATGTCATATTGATACAAGGGATGGTTACGTGGAAATTTGTATCCCTGTGACATAACACCTTCACCTGAACTACGCTGTGTTGTCAAATTGTCATTATGAGGACTGCGTCGCCGGCAGGTCGCCGGTTTGCTCACTGGCCTGAGCCGCTTTCTTTCGGC
Organism: Anaspis maculata; assembly: GCA_949128115.1. Classification (NCBI taxonomy): domain Eukaryota; kingdom Metazoa; phylum Arthropoda; class Insecta; order Coleoptera; family Scraptiidae; genus Anaspis; species Anaspis maculata. The sequence continues at coordinate 50,719,869 of OX421961.1, forward strand.
CAGGTCACAGATCATGATCCTAGAACAGAGAGTGAATTAACGTACGTAGTTCGTACACAGCGCCGACGAACTCAGGTCACGAGATCACTTGCGACAAAATCACCTCCTGGTGCTAGAAATGGGGTCCTCCTCGGTCATTTTTAAAATTGCATACTCTTACTATTGCACCCCCCAACACTTCTCACTATTGAAATAATGTACCTAAAGGCGTTTCCAAGGCAAAAAAAATGTGTTAGCGTCAAAATCTAACCTAAGAATTGAAATCAAACGGCAATCCATCATAGCAAACATCACTTTGGCAAATTTGATTGAAATCATCTTGACTTTTTCAATCCATCAACTTATCAGATTATCCAACTTGAAGAAAATATATCATGTGCGACTGTGGTTTTTTAAAAGCTTAGAAGGGATAATAGTTATCGTTACACTAAATTCTAATTAGTTCCTATGGAACATTTTTATTTGTTTAAATACTTATAAGTCAGTTACCTTCCATTTTGTTACACTTCACAAGGTTGAAATCTGACGGAATGATAGGTCAATGCCAGATGATCTTGTCAAATACCACTGACACAGTTGTGTGCGCATGACGTCAAACAGGGCCAAGAATGCCATGGGGCCGTATTCATACCTCGCTTTTAAGCTAAAAGCGCTATTAGAGCGATGCGCATTTAGGGGCATTTCTCAGATTTCAGTGTTCAAAGATACATTATTGCGATTGGGAGCGATTGTATGTACTTAATTGCAATTAATTTGCGAGTTAATTTGTATTTTTGAACACTAAAATATAAGAAATGCCCCTAAATGCGCATCGCTCTAATAGCGCGCTTTTAGCTTAAAAGCGAGGTATGAATACGGCCCCATACATTTAGGAGTAGCAGCTGTACGTTTAGGCTTTGTATACTCGTGATATCAGACCGCCACGAGTAGTCCAACAGGCCATAGTTTTGGCTCTTTTTGATGTTTGAACGTCAATTATACAGTTACCTCCACCTGACGCCCATCATAGCCCATCAATTGAAGACCGAGTATGAAGCGTGGTTATTTCTTTCGAAACTTCTCTCAAATTCTTAATATTTAGATAAAAAGCAGCACCTCACAGGTGTCCACCGACCACTGTTCAGAAAAATCTACTAGAGCACTGTTAGAGGGGGTTTAGCCAGCTAAATTAGCTGCAAATTTTAATTTTAGTCGCAAGCGCAGCGACGCTCATTGGCTCTTATGAACCAGCCTCCTCAAAACAGTCAATAAGCGATGCAGCGCTTACGGCTAAAACTAAAACCGCGGCTAAATGAGCTGACTGAGCCCACCTTCAGTTGCCAAAGTTTTCAACAAGCATTCGTAGAAATTAGGCATTTCTTTTGCGAATCCCAAATTCTGAAATGATTCAATCAGCAAAGCCACTCTAACTAAGTTCTGTAGTGTGTCCTTGAGCAAAGTTAGGTAACTATTGAACTTTCGAGCTGTACTGGGAACTTTTTCGAAGCGAACACCGAAACTTTTCATAACTTCAATCAAAAGTAACAACAAATGCTTTTCATGACAGAGGACGCAGATGCTGGGCCGCATATTAACAAAAATCGTTCCGAAGTCTATGGAATGCACAGGCTTCGCCCATCAGAAAACCGTGAGTTTGTTTGATGGTGTGACGAACTTACTATTAAAACCAAGACTAACACTGCTAAGCCTCTGTCATAATATCACAGTCCGCAGCCGCAAAGAACACAACTTCAGATTCCATAAAAGTTACAGGTTTAGTGTAGTGAAACTGGCTGAATTGAGAGACGAACCATTCCATTCCAAGCTGAAAAAAAAAACACAGCTTGCCATGGAAAATTCGAGTTTTATTGGTGTCCTTGATTTTTTATGTTTAATGTAATCTTGAGACACGGTGAAATTACGGTGAAATTTGTGCCCGTATGACATGACACCTTCACCTGACCTGAACTACGCTGTGTTGTCAAATTGTCATTCTGGGGACTGCGTCGCCGACAGGTCGCAAGTTCGCTCACTGACCTCAACCGCTTTCTTTTGGCATGATCCTGAAACAAAAAGTGACGTACCTAGGTTCTTACAGGGCGTGCCGAGTTCAGGTCACGAGATCACTTGCGACGAAATCACACTCCGGCGCTAGAACTGGGTCCGCCTCGATCATTTTTCGAACTGTATATTCTCACTATTTCACCCTGATTGCACCACTCAACACTTTCACTAGGTATTGAAATAACGTGCCTAACGGCGTTTTCAAGATGAAAAAGAATGAAAATACTGTGTCAGTGTCAAAATCTGACTTGACGGCAATCCATCAAAGCAAACATCACTTTGACTTTGATTAAATCATCTTGACTTTTTCAATCCATCAGTTTATCAGATTGTCCAACTTGAAGAAAAAATATCATAGGCGGCTGTGATTTTTTTTAAGCTTGGAATGGATAATAAGTATCTTCTGCTGAGAGTCTCTGAACGGAATTCATTTCTGCTGAAGGTTCACTTCTGGTTGAACTCTATGCCAATAAGAGCAGGTCGAGAGGGGAGGGAGCATTTTGCGATCAAAATGTGGGTTTATAAAACGGTAGAAAAAATACGCCATCATCTGGCATAATGGCTAGCTACCCGTCCACCATCAGCCGTTTCGTCGGATGTTAACGTTCACTACGACGGTTTCACTCAGAACCGGTGAAAGCTAGTTATGGCATCAGAGGGGCAAGACAATGTTTAAATTTTCAATTTTTTTAGTACCTGATTAAGCCCCCTGTATAGTTATATGGAACACCTGTATACGCCACGTTGTAGTCTGTAGTCCAATAAGTGAATAATAAGGATACAAAAAAATCACAAATCACAAGAGTCCACAAAATCAGAAAATAAGACACTGGCAAGCATCCATTTCATCATCCATGAGTCGCCGCATCATTTAGTTGGGATAACTGCTTTATAAGAAAGACTGAACACAACGAAAAACAATAGTCAATTAAAATTTAGTTATTTTATTTATAGCTGCCCGAGGGTTGAGCTTAAATTTCCAGCTCTATTCTACCATACGCAATAAATTTTGATTTCAAAACCGTTCACATATTCGACTCTGCGAGCTTACAGGTGAAAGCACAAATTAATTTACCTCCAATAAACAATAATAAATTATCACCGCTTGTGAATTCAAATCCTGGAACAAACAAGAACAAAACAGCTCAACGAATGATACCTTAAAATTTATCATACGGTTTAATCGAAGCCGCAAGTTCGAGCATTATGTGGGATAAGGGTTCCATATTACATGCAAATTTGTCACGAAAATAACTTAATCATATCGGATTTGGTTTGTTCTCCCATTTTCATTTGACTAACGCATGTAAGAAGTTGATCCAGGCTCCAGGTCCTGGCAGTTTTAAGGCAGAAAGGTCTTTCGATGCCTATTAAAAATTCAAAGGGAGAGAGAGACAGCCACATGCTCTTCATTGTTGTAACAATCAGGAACGTCTGGTTTTGTCTCTCTCCGGCTTTGAATTTTTATTGTGGCCTATTTGTTGGGCAAATTGTCCATTGTCTCTACCGTAAACACGGTTTTAGGAGGTCATTGGGAGAATCTCCAATTCTTTTGGGATTTCCGTTGTTTTTTTTATGTGACTATTCAAAACTCAAAAAGTGATGTTTTGCGCTTTCACTAACAAATTAATACACATGGGAGGAAATCTCAAACCTTGGGCTTGCGCATGCGCTCATGCGCATTTGTTAGGGACTAGTGTTGCGATATACAGGTGGCATTATACCGGGTGTTTATAAACGTTTGTGATCGCATCGCCTTTGGAATCCGCTTTCGATCACTACAATTACGCCTGTTACTGCGTTTTTCGGCCCGACCCATGCCTGCCGCGATCACAGTTTCCTATAAACACCCCGTACAATTAACCCGAACTCCGAAAACACATAACCTATTTCTAATGTCATGTTCATATTCTAATGTCAAATTTTATAGCCGTCCGAATTGTCATTTCATTTGAATTGTACATGTACCTTCTATTCATCTAAAGGAGCCCGGAAGTACGATTGAATTTTTTTAATTAAAAAAAAGCTTTCGAAACTTTGGAAAACTCAGCCGTAGCCCCCGAGAGCCTAGATATACCCAGCAGGAAGCCGCATGCCAAATTTTAAATTTCAATTTTGAGAGAAACGCTAGTAAATAGTCTCTACTGTACTGTCTTCATATTTTGCCCAATTCAATACATATTTACATATTTACTTAAATACTTGGTGGGCTAAGGCGGTAGTGTATCCGCCTTTGACGCAAGACTTTGGGATTCGATTCCCCCCCCCCCAGCATAGGTCTGGGTGTTGTGTTTGTAAAAATTGGATTTTTCTGTTGTGTTATATTCAATAAATGGCAAAGAAACTCCTAAAAACCGCGATAAGATTTAGAAGGAGAAAAACATTTATATTTATTATGTATTATCAATTTTTGGAGGAGTTTTAAAATTTTGAAGTTTTGTCGCCACTTCTAGGAGGCTGGCTGGAAGTTATCAAACCCCATGAAAAAGCTCTTGTTCCTCTCGCAAATACAACGCGATATGCCACACAAATTTTTGATACTAACCCCCGGCTTCATCGACCAATTCAAACCCAGTACAACCCGGTATGTTTTTTCAAGTTTTGAACATGAAACATGAAAATTTTGAGCTGAAAGTGAACTTTAAAGGTCTTTAAACTAAAGGCATATTTAGATTGGTTAATAATACTGAGATTGAGGGTGAGTGGATACTATTGATTGGAAGTGTGGAACACCCTACATCTCTTTTTTGCAGGGAACCAATGAATGGCTAAATAAACTGATCATGAAGTGTTGTTAGTCCGTCATTTCATTACCCTGGGTCATTCCTCCACTTCATCTAACCGTACCGTTTTTATTTGCACTTTATTGAGATAAAAATGGAAAAAAGGACCCTGCATGGATGGTCCCCTGAAAAATGAGTCGTTAAAAAAATAACTGTGTTTCAGAGGACCGGTGATGGCGACGAGGGTATTTTGGAGGAGTACACGAACGAGGGTGACGACGAACCCTGTTACGGAAAACGCTGCACAGCAAACGAGCACTGCTGCCCAGGCTCGGTTTGTGTCGACGTAGATGGAGGTAATAAGAATGTTACGCTTAAATTACGACACTTTTTCCTTATGTCGTAATAATATCGTGTAAAAGCTCGATAAATCCCGCGTTATTATTTCATAACTCCACAAAATGAATGAAAAAGGTTAGGTAGGTACCCTATTTATGCGCAATAAGAAGACACAGACAGTAAGTACAATCAAGGAAGGCTTTCGAAGGTTGGATTGTGGATTCGTGTGGATAGTGTGGGACTCGTCTTTATCCACCTAATAACAAAAATCTGTACACACAGTATAAAGACGCCTTCGGCGAGTCTCCCACTGAAGCAATCAGCAACCAGCAACTAGCAACCGGCAAAAAGCAATAGGCAATATTATTTTGACTAGCTCTCACACTGAAGCAACAATAAGTTGGTTGCGTTACGAATATTTTACGATCTTTGGCAGTGTAGGAGTAGGTACCTACCTAGTGACTGTGAGTGACAGTATGGCCGACGACGACGACTCTGGATGAAGAAATAACAATGATGATTGTGATGACATTCGAGGAAGAGTAGACAAATGAGAAGACACTGCGAAGGAACTTGAAGCGGTACGGTACTAGAAATAACTTCACCACCCTGGCACCCTTCTCGTATTGCTCAACTACTGCTGCGGTATATCGGTTTTCGACATGCAGGAATATCGCCGGCAATAAAAATTGCAGCAACAGGCAATAATTTCTTGAAAGCGATATCGTATTGCTTCAGTGTGAGACCCTCCATTTGATTTCATGAGAAATGCCTTTAGCAATTATATTGCCGGTTGCTTATTGCTAGTTGCTGGTTGCTGATTGCTTCAGTGGGAGACCCGCCTTAGGCCCAGTATTGCTCACCATGGGCGCCGTTTGTTGGCGGTAAGGTGGACGCCGGGCGCTTGCCATGCACGCTCAGCACTGCTCGCGTTTATGGACGAGTAATACCAGGACCAGGCCAAAAAACGCACGGGAACCTAAAGGAGAAAACATATCGTCCTCTTCGTCACAGAAATAAGTTGAAATTACGCAAGCTACTCAGAGGCGCTTTCGTTTTGCCAGCGGTGCTACTCGGGGTAGATCACTGAACAGAGATGTAGATGTTCACCAATCACTTCCCAGTTGGATCTAGTGTCTTTATCTAGTGCAGTAGTGCATACCCCGAGCACCCGAGCCTGCAAAACAAAAGGAGCTACCTGCTTGCAAAACAAAAGCGGTACGGTTCTCTCTGATGGACGTCTCCAACCTTGCCTGTTCTTCCATAAATCCTAAGTGATCATGAGGAGTTCACTAATCCTCGAATAAATTTTGGATATACACTAAAAAGGCATGAAGCATTTTTATACAAAGTTGTTGATGAAATTTGCTTCAAACAGTTGCTCAGTGAGGAAACTCAGGTGCTACGGCAACGCCGCCTTACCTATGCCAATATAGGTTTGGCACGTGTAAAGCTTAGTCCGCACGGGCGATATACCGCTGGTTTTTGGCGATATACCGCTATTTTTTTTGCCGCTGAAATCATCGTCCGCATGAGCGGCGAAAATCAGCGAATAATTAGTGTCACGTCTGTTGTTTGAAGTGTCAGATCCGGTTGTCAGTCGTTTGTCACGCGAATTGCATGATGTAGTGTCTGGGTATTCTTCAAAAGACGGGTGTTCTTCAAATCAAAGACGATGTTAATACCTACCTAGTGTTATTGTGATAAATAAAAAAGCAAAATTCTCATAAGTACGTGGTCTTCTTTTGAGTAGGAAACTATTTTTTGCAATACATGCTGGCGACGGGTGTCTTTCAATGATTTATGTGAGCATTTTGAAATGATCAACTACAGAAATGAGCAGCCCGAGCCCATGAGAATCACAGTCACACCTACGACGATGACGAGTGACGACACGGTGTGGACAGTGAACCCCGCTCTCAGCCTTGCAACTAATTGAAGAGATTTAGAAAAGGCCTCCACTGTGGAACTTCAAACTTACATTGCGGGAAAGACACAAACTCGGGCACAAATATATATATAGGAAAAATTGTGGCGTGAAACCTAGGTACATGTATTTTGATGGTACTCAAAACCGTGCACGTTTCCTTTATTTCTTGATAATCTTGCCTCCGACCTTGCTCTGGTGCAACTCAAGCTCATGCAGTAACAACACTGCAGATGGATTAATAACTCTGAGATCAAGCTGATACGTGTCCACCGTCCAGAAGTCACGATTTTTCCTCTCTCCCTCGGACTGATACACCCATCGGTGATCAAGTTTTTCCATTTCGTCTTGAGATAAGCACCGGGCTCCTTCCTAGCAAAACTTAACGTCACATTTTTATGCTGTGTCAATGCTGACACTTTGAAAACAGCGGTCAATCGCTAAAAGTTGGCGGGGATTCAACTTTTAGCGAATATTCGCTGAAAGTGTCGCACTGTAGTAGGAAAATAGTGTATGGACACATTTCCGTTCCTCATAGAGCAAAAATATATTTTAACATAACATAACCCTCTCGTTTTAACATTGGTGTGTTTTTCGCACACTGGGATCGTAGGAATTTACTTGTCCATAAGCGAGAAGCGCTGAGTATGCATGGTTTAAGGTGGAGTGACTTTTTTTGGCCCGGAAGAAAGTAAGTTGTTCCCGAGCGTAGCAAGTCGGTGTCTTATTGAACACTGTGTACAAACCTTATGTGAAGGACCTAGGGTCTTATAAAACCACGGACTGATGTCAAAGGATTAAGTTAGCGAACACTCCAAAGTCTCCACCAACTCCGCGAATTCCAAAAGTTTGTCTATTTGCCGAGAAGATAACCCGGCATAGTTGGGACAAAACTTCCCAAAGTCAAAATAATATCGTTTGAATGTGCAGCATCTTATTTACCTGTTCTTTATCATCAAACGATCTGAGCCGTCAATTTATCTATCACTCTTTATAAACATATAAAGTAAATATCTACTCTGTATTTTCTCGAATATCGTCGAGTTTCCCCAAGATGTCGTAAACATTAAAACCCATTAGACTAATTACATAATTAAAATAAAAACTGTTACTCACTCAAAGCAACGCTCTCCGAAGCTAAAACCATGCCAAGTCATTAATATGCAAACCGTGCGGCAATTCAGGCATAAATTTCATTACATACGCAGTCTGCAAACCAGCTTCTGCCCAAGATTCTAGACGCCGTTTTTTCTGACTGGGTAGCACAACTTAATTGCTGATTTCCTTGCTTCCCATTTAGAACCTCATGAAATTTTCAATTGCTAATGTGTCCATTTCCATTGCAAAGTACAATTTATTCACATTAGGAGAACAGAAACCTTCAACACAAATTCAAGTCCCTGCTGTAAAAACGAACATCTTGGGTCAGACACTAATGCAATGGCACGGGAGCTTACATAACGTTTTCTGTCAAAAAATTGGACTATTTTTTGGACTTTGTTGCAGTAGTTGGATCCTGTTTGTTCGCTTATGGGCGCAGAGTTGGTGAGCTGTGCAGAAGGGACAGCGACTGCGAATCGGGATTAGTGTGTGCTGAAGCAGAACAGGGAGTTTCAACGAGAGTATGCAGGCCGCCAGTGCATCAAGATAAGCAGTATTCCGAACCATGCAATATGTCAAGCGAATGCGACATTTCCAGAGGTCTCTGCTGCCAGTTACAGAGGCGTCACCGACAAGCCCCAAGAAAGGTGAGTTACGTTTGTTTATCGCCGATTACCTCGGGCTTGTCCAGTTTAATTTGTCTCTGCCTATGACTGGCATACATATATTCAAATTTAACCCGGATTCAAAAAGTCATACAGCAAACACAGTGTTTTCACATTTAGGTGTTCCAGAATTGATGGCGGAAAAAGTAACCGTAAATGACCCAGTGGCTGTCAAGTAGGTTTAAAAAAAACGGTTTCGCAAAGGAGATGCAGCTCTTCAAAGTTTGATTTGTTATTGTTTATTGTTTATTCATAAATAATTCATGAATGGGTTGAGGAACATCTACTTATAAGTTGCAAGTCTAGTTTCACCAAAATCAAGGACACCAAAATCCAGCCAGTGCTGTCAAAGTTGAGAGAGACACTGACGCGGTTATAAAAAAATCGGTTGTGTCACCGACTGCGAAACCTCAAAGCCTTTTCAAAATAATCTTAAGAAGCCTTCTTAAGTCGATCTCCAAGCAGGAATAAATTTTTGAGTGGAGTCCTGTATCAAAAGCGAGTCGTCCCGGTCAAAACACGGACGAGAGGCCCTCTCGGGTGGCAACGGCTAGGAAAAAAATTGAAAATTCATAACGCCCGACTAGAAAGTGGTAACTTAGGGCTGAATTTCAAATTAGAGGCGCAACTTACGCCAGACATTTACGGCATCGATAAGCCAATCATCGCGTCAGATGGTATGTGTTATGTTGCCATAGTGACCGGACTTACGCTACACTTGTGCGGGCGGATCTCCGACTTGAAATGTAGCTCTTACGACTTAATTTGAGTCTATTGTTGTGTTGCCTCCTGCCGAATTTGGTTCCATTCCGTCGGATAGATTTGTAATAATGAAATGATTGAGTTTTGAGCTTTGGCATTTTTTATTATTTGACAGATGACAGGGCAATAGTTTCAACTGTTCTGAATACAGTTTTTCAAGGGCTTCAAATGGCATACTGCAAGGCACGTTCGGTGAGATATAGCTTCTGACGTTTGTGAATAGTGACACTTCTGTTTGACAGATTACTAATGGGCTCATTCCACAGAAAAACAAGGTCCGTATACCAAATTTCAAGTCAATCGGGTCAACGGTTCGGCAGTTATCGTGGAAGATCACAGACATACATCACGCGCACACAGTCAGACATCATTCTGGAAATGGTCTTAATCGTCTCGGGAGACCTCAAAATGGGTACATCCGTCGAAATCTCCAAACTTTTCTTCTGTACGATTACAATACTTTCCCTTCCATGTTGGTGAGGGGTCGGGAAGGTGAAATGAATTTCGAAAAAATCTAGGAGGCAAAAACTCAACTGCCGGCTCTACGATTACTTTTTCCGTCTTCAATTCTGAGACACCCTGTACACATACCTACTCTTGAAAAAAATGCTTTGTAGGTGAGTGAACACATGTTCTCTTTCCATTTTCATTGGACACTTTGCCGCCAGAAATCCAACGATGGTGTCATTACTATTTTAATCAAGGGTCTCATGGCACGGAAAGCGTATTTGCTGAAATGAAATTCCCGGTGATCAATTTTTCGTAACGAAGGTAGTCTACGTTTTACTAACTCAGCTACAAAAGGTGACCAAATTGAATGGACGGGCGAAACGAGCCAGGCTGATTCGATTTATGTAATTTTGGGACGTACAAAAAAAGGGATTTCTCTTATTTTCCAATTTTACTGACCCAAAGCCTGATTTGAAGGTAATGTCGTATGTAATATCACAAGAGCTAAGAGCATCGATAAAATTTTCGAATTATCTCGAAAGCTTTGTTTTCAAGAAATTCACCGAGTGTGAAATGGTCACTCTATTATCTGAATAAAAACCCGGCAGCGAAGCGTGGTCGAAGGTCGTGTTTTATCGATAAAAAACTGATTTCATTGGTTCAACTCGAAGGTTTCATACGCATTGATTGGTCAGAAGTATTTTGTCGTAGTGAAACCAGGCAACAACAATGATGTACTTTTCTACTTTATGCATGAACGTGATAATGTAGGTGCCTTTTTGCACACTGTTGAATTTAGGTCACGACATGGTTACGACCCAATACACCTGTTCCTGCTTGATCCTAGTGCGGCCTGCTATAGTGAGATGCATTTCACTGTGTATCTGGATTACACCTATGTTAGAGCTCCCCTTGTCTTCTCGTTTTGATTCTCTTGATAAATATAAAAGTTATTAAAAAAAAGAAAGAAAAAAGAAAGAAACGATGATCGATTAAAAAAGAAACACTTCATAAATCGACTTGCAGTATCTACGTATTCCACGAAACGAGATTTTCGACCACAACATCCTGTCGTCGAGCTCCTACTTGGAAAGACTGTTTAGATTTTTAGAAAGAAATCCCTTAAACGAGCATGCTTTCCTTCCTTTCTCTTCTGTAGAAACGTCCAGGAGACGCTAAACTACATAGAAATGACAGAAGATTGCAATTTCACTACACTAAGGTCAGACGCCAGACCAAACGCGGGTTTGTTAAATTCGTCAAAGAATAGAGACGCAACGGATATAGTGAGATCAAATACTAAAGTTGGCGTTTTTAAACTGTTTTCTTAGTTGGGACGTGCGTTTCCGATTTGCACAGTGAGACCCAACTGCACGCCAACTTGAGGACGTTCGTATCTGAAAACACGTTACCTACCTAAATAAGACACCAGAGGTATGTGGGAAATGGCGCAATTATCTGAAGCCGGCTTAGATAATATGACATATAAACATAAAGAATCTGATTGCCCTGTATCTATTTTGCAAACACTTCATTACAAATAAATCAAATTCAGGGTGTTATTTCCACAGGAAGAGCGCATTCGCCAGCACCAACTTAAATTAAAATAAATCTGAAAGCGAAGAGTAGCCATCAAGAGAATGAATTCAAAAATCTTGAATATTCCCTGTTGAAAAGAAATGAAGAAAAGCGTTCGTCAAACAAGCCCTCTGTTACGTCCACAACCTCTGAGATGTCCTAGTACAGAGGCATTAAAAGCAGTGTTGGACCTTATGATCCCAAAAGTAGCCCTCTCTTTGATATTTGCATTTAATTTGGGTGTCTCACTCAAAGACCGACAAATTTAATTTGCCCGTGTAAATAACTGGAATAATTGGTGCCTTTCAGGTCTGCTCTTACTTCAAGGATCCTTTGGTGTGCATAGGACCAGTGGCATCCGACCAGATCAAGAGCTCCATCCAGCACACGGCAGGAGAGAAGCGACTCACAGGTCTAGCAAGTTTCAAGAGACCTATGCACTAAACTTGTTCCCCCATCATAATCATAATAAGAAACTAAAAATAATGAAAATAATAATAATAATAATAACCAACAACACCCAACCTGTACATTTCGAACATTAGTATTCTGAACTTACGTGATACGCCTCAAGACTGCTTCAACAGTTGTGTGCAACACTGTCAACAACTAAAAAGCGACTATTTTTAAAACAACGTCAATTGACTTTTCGGAATAAACTCCAATTTATTCTGTTTCATGTGACGAATTTACTATTTACTTATAGTTTCGAGCCCTCCAACTCGGCGTCCGCGTATGACGTAAGTTCGCGGTAACATTAAGAGCATTTGTGCGTATTGATTTCAATTAACATCATATTGGCTGAGGTATTTATAGTGATTAAGGTGTTTTCAATCAATTTTAAATCTGGCCTAGTCATAGTATTGAAACATATCGTAGTTTATAGGGTGTAAGAGAGATTTTATTATTATTAACCTGTGCTTCTAGTAGAACGCACAAAGTTATATTTTACAGATATATTTCAAAACCTTTAACCGTCTAACTGTGATGATTTTACTATTCATTTGCGCTTGGGAAGTGTTCCGCGATCAAACCTTTGCAGCTTTTACACTTTTGTCGGGGGGTGGCAGCATCACCAGCGGACTGCCATGGTGCAGAATTGATCGCGAAATTATTCCTCATACCGCTTTATAAATATACTTATATATTTAAATATAATGAATATACTGACGAGTGCAACACATCTCGACTAGAACGAGATTGATACATATCATAATATACATATCATATAATTATATCGATGTTATATTACTTTACTGTGAAACATATATGAAATATTAAATAAATGTCTACAGCAAAGATCTTTCATTAACCCTTTCCGCCTTTTCTCCAGACTTGTCAATAATCTAGGTACAGGTTTACAGAGTATTACATGCTTCTAGACATACTTCCTAATGTGGTGACCAGTTACTTTTAGTCCATTTTCACTCTGGGAGGGGGGAGGGGGGCAAAGAAGCTGCATGAATTCTTATTTTGGACCTCGTTTTGGACACTATTCTGAGTGCTTTATGTTTTGTTCCACAAAATTTGAGAGATGGAGTGAAGGTTACTGGCACCCCTAATGTTATTGTGTATGGAAAATGTGCATACAAGGATGTACTTAGATTTGAGCCCATTGGCACTTCCAAAATCCAGAAATAATTAAAATTAATATTTATCGCGAATAATGTAATAAATAATTGATTATAAATTATTATTATTAGTTTTGGATTTTGGAAATGCCAATGGGCTCAAACCAGTACATCCTTGTAGCTTTCGAAAGAGACCTAAAAGATGAAATTCTGTCAAGGAACAGACCCACGGGGTCAGGGGTTGATTTCGCAACGCATTATTTTACCAATTCAACTCCGTCCTTGAGCGAGCTCATAAACCTCAGATTGTCCGATTATTGTTAATAGGAAACAAAGGTATACTCACCGAGACAAGAAATGTTTGATTACCTGATTACCACCAAGGGCACGGATAGCACTGCACTGCACGAAGCGCAAACGAGACCAGCAAAGCTTGAAAAATGAAAATAAGTATAAATGGCACCCCGGCACTAAACATAACCCATAAACACGACAGCACTGCACAGCTGTCAATCATGTGAAACAATCAAACAAATGGGCTGGCGCTGGATTTTCTCACTTTGGTTGAAAAATTCGCGATTTTAACTACCGATGAGGGCGCTGTAAACAAGATGGAGGATTGTAAGTTTTTCTGTCACCTGTAGGGTTGCACGATGTCAATTGACCGTGTCAAATACTCTGGTCAATGGAGAACTATAAGCAAAACGGATTGTAGAGGGCGACATGTTCCATGCACCCATATTGACACTCTTGACAGTTATCATACATAACCTCCCTCAAAGAAATGTACGGAAAGGGGAAAAGTGCTAATGCTCAAAGAAGAGTCGAGGCGGAAAGGAGCCCCACTGAGAGGAAAAAAAGAGCTGGTGCAAAGGTGCAGCCTGGTACTTAACACGGCACTACCTATACCTTTTTTTTCACCGCTATTTTTCGTTTGTCGATTTTTCGACTTTTCTCTGCTTTTTAATTCACGAAGTGACGCAAACCGCTGGTTATATGCTGAGTGCTGACAAATGAAAATGAAATAACACTTCCATATTTGAGGTTATGTACGCTCAAAATGACACTAATGACAGCTGGGGTGCATGGAACACGAGCACCATTACTTCAGACGTTTGCCACTATAGTTCCCCATTGACCGGACAAATACGAGCCCCCAGGCCTCGTTTGACACGATTTGTGTAGATGGCGCAACGTAACTTACTTTAAGAAGCTCTTTCCTGCTTTGAGTCAAGTAGTCAACTCAATCTCAGTGGAACAGCTGGTGCTCTTAAAGACAAAGACAAAATGAAGCCAAAAAATTAAGTTTGGACGTATTTTTACGAAATATATAGTTTATAATTAATTGAACCAAATATTAGTTTTATTTTTGGAACAAGAAATTATAACAATAAAAATTAATAATAATGACGGCCGGCGGTCCCGAAAATGCTGGGGTAGCATTTCCCCGTTGGATGCAAATGCTAACCCCTATTTTTACCCCCCTAGCTATTTTCCCAAATTGTTCCAATTTTTGGATTCTACGTCCAATTTAGAAAAAAAAGTTACTCTTGCAAAATTTTGATTGGAGGCTTCCTTTTTGAGATATTTGGGTTTGAAACTTTGGAAAACATCTCGAAATCGCCACTTTCAATGAGCCCAATTTTTTTTCGCTGAAAACTTCCCGTTTCTCAAGAAAGATGGTGGTTTATCAACTTCGAAGTTCTAGAGAACCTATTTCTGCTGAGAAATCATGAGTTTTTTGGATTCTAATTTTTAGGCCTTTGAAAGTGGCAATTTCGAGATGTTTTCCAAAGTTTCAAACCCAGATATTTCAAAAACGAAGCCTCTAATCAAAGATTTGCAACAGTAACTTTTTTCTTTAAATCGGACGTAGAATCCAAAAATTAGAACAATTTGGGAAAATAGCTAGGGGGTAAAAAATAGGGGAGGAAATATGAAAAAAAAACCCTTATCTACGCCCCTGAACTTTTTTTTCTGAACGCGTTCCTATTATTTGATAGAGACCTATTCTGGTTATTTTTGTTCCAAATTTGAACAGCATCAGTTGAACGGTTCAAGAGTTATGTCAAAAAATCTATTTTAAAAAGTCAACTTGAACCTCGACTTGAACATCCTGTATCTTTGTAACGGAGCACTTTAGGACATCGAAGTTATATTTTTTCCTGGTCCATTTTTGATGGAGAATCTCCCTTAGAAGTTTGTAACCGTAATTACGAAACACCCTGTATATCAATAGTTTTGCCCATCCCTACTCACGACGGTATTATGATGTAAGTACATTTTGCCAGTGTTATTATCACAGCTATGCGTTCAGCTCTCGCGGGAAAGATGGATTCCATTTGATAACTCGACAATTTGAGTTTTTTTGTCCCTTCAGCCTTTATATATTTCTGAGCAATCAGACCAATTGTGAGTCGAATTGTGACTAAATTTGATGGTCGATGGTGAAAAGGTAAAAATGAAATTTTCAACAGTAATATCACAAGTGCTTAGATTTTCACGATAATTTTGGCGTCGATGGTGGAAAGGTAAAAATGAAATTTTCAACAGTAATATCACAAGTGCTTAGATTTTCACGATAATTTTGGCCATCAGGCGATCGCGTGTGCTGGTTGTAGCGATAAATGCCCGACTCCGTAGTCCGTAGGAGGAGGGCATTTATCTAGGGACAACCATCCCGAGGAAAACGCTTGGCCAAAATTATCTGGGAAAATCTCGAGCACGAGTGATATTTTGATGGCCCCCTCACCCCCACCCACCCCAACTTCGAAGTTTCAAATGACACCACCCACCTTGCGATACATCAAATTAAAGAGAATTAAATTCTCTTTCTGAATAACATATTTCTATAAGTTCCAACCCCACCCCCTTCTTCCCAAAATTGTCTGAGTTTCCAATGTAATATTCTTGACCTCTCAATTCTCTTCAGTACAGTCAACGTCATCCTGCACAGCATCGAGGGAGAAAATTTTCTGTGTAAAAAGTGTCACCCAAATTCACCCCTTTATTCCCCCTCCCCAACTTCAAAATCTAAAATGACACTTCCTACTTTGTGTTACATCAAATTGAATTCAGAATTTTCAAACAGCCATTTTCCCCCTAAAATACTCAGAATGTTCAATTTATTAGGGGAGGGGTTGAAAATTTGAAAAAAATTGTATTCAGAAAGAGAAATCAGTTCCCTTTAATTCGATGTGTCACAAAGTAGGTGATGTCTTTTCAATTCTGAAGTTGGGGTGGGCGACAGGAAAGGGGTGAATTTGGTGAAGCACTTTTCTCCACCGAAAATTTTCTCCTCAGATGCCATTTAGGATGACGCTGATTGAATTGAAGAAAATTGAAGGATCTAGAATAGAAAATGGGACAGTCAGAAAAATTTAGGAAGATGGGGGGTGGGGTTAAAAATTTTGATTTTTTTTCAGAAAGGTAATTTGATTCTCTTTGATTTGATGTATCGCAAAGTAGATGATGTCATTCGAAATTCTGAACTTGAGGTGGGTAGGGGTGAGGGGGCTGGAGAAAGAAATTTGCCAATGTAGGTATGTTTTAGATGTCCCCTCGGATGTCCCCCTCAATATAAAAATCGATCTGTCTGAACTTTTTTTTAAAAATGAGGTGAAATGTCCGAAAACCCCTCTGTTCTGTTTTCGTTGGGCCACCCTGTATAGTAATAGATATAACAAGTGCAATGAAAATTATCGATAATTTTTAGAAAATGTGCACGAATGCAAGTTCAGTTGGGAAAGAGCAGCACGAGTGCCTTTTCCAGTTTAACTTGCATGAGTGAAGATTTGTCAAAAATAAAAGATATTATTTCTATTGCACGATATAGTTATATTTTATCAGAAAACGAGTCAGAAAATTTCATAAATCAAAAAATCGTTCACGCCTATGCCCATGGGCGCCCGGAGGGGGGGCAAGGGAGGGCACTTGCCCCCCCCCCTGGCTCCGGAGCAGCTGAATAAATTCTTCCTTACGAAAAAAAAAAAATTTCGAGAAAGGAAAAAGAAAAAAAAAATTCATTTTCGAAAGAAAAAACGTTGAGAAGGTAATTTACATTTTCTTGAATTGTTAGAGCAATTTGAAATTTCATTAGGCTTCTACCTAAATTAGATAGCTACCCGTAAAGTCATAAAATAGGTAGATAGGTAGGTAGGTAGGTAACGATCTGCAATTTGTGCATTCCAGCTACCAGCTCCACTGCCCAATATAGGGTGAAATGAAAATGATTATGTTATTTTTTCCGTTTGGTATAAACACTGTAAAGAGCTTTGGATTAAAAGCAGTTTATTATTAAAACATTTCTAAGAACTAATAAGCCACTAAAAAGCTGCAGACTGGTGGGGGCTGCTTGCTCTACACTTGGTTATTCAGTTATCCAGTAATTCAGTCGTTATTTAGTAATTCTGATTGCGGGTGGCGATTTACCGAATTATTAAATTGTAAATTTAATTATACATTTTAAATTAGTAATTTTTTATAATTACTAATTATAATTTTTATACATTTTGTACAAAATTACAAATTTTAATAAATTTCTCTAAAGTTAAGTTCAATTTTCAAATATATTCCCTTATTTTTCGCACAATAATTATCATCACCATTATTATTATTATTCGAAAAAAATTTCGTCTGCGGCGCTAATCTAAAAGACTTCGCAAATTAGGCCAGGTAGGTATGTGACGTTCTCTAACTAAAGCTATTTGCCCCCCCCCCCCCCCCTCCCTGACAAAAATCCTGCGGGCGCCCATGCCTATGCCATCATGAGCTTGTTTACGCGAGGCTTGGCAGAGATTTTAACAGTGGTTAGTTAGGAGTGTTTACGCGCGCCGACCAAAACGACAGCCAACAGCCCCTTAACCTGGGCCGCTATTCTTGAATCGTGTGAGAAAAGTCCCTGGGAGTAAAATACATTCTGCAGTACACTGATGTAGCGAATGTTGCCTAAAATCGTGGTTTTTAGGTAACTTTCGCTACAGAAGTGTCCTGCGGAATGGATTTTACTCCCAGGGACTTTTCTCACACGATTCAAGAATGGCGGCCCAGGGAGACATCTTTCAAAGAAGTGTCAAAACGAAATTTAACCATAACCACATTTTCTAGAGATCATAACAAAAGATGGTTAATCATCAATTATCAATTTCAATAAACTGGTGCTCACAGGTCATCCAACATCCAACCCAACCCATAAATCTGCTATAAATCCAACCGATTTCTGGTTTGCACATGCGTCGTAATGTGCATGGGCGTTTACGTGCGATTGCCAACACTTGTTTGCTTACTAAATGCAATTTAAAATCACATTTAGCTAAGCTTAACAGCTGTTGCGAAACTTGCGTTTAGAGGTGTTTATGCGGACGATAACATTGATGTTACGGACCTTAACACCAGTTTTAAACCTCGCGTAAACAAGGCCCATGTCAACTAGTCACTCTAGTCATTTTCATCAGGGAGTGACTGTGAGCTTGTTTACGCGAGGCTTAGCAGAGATTTCAACAGTGGTTAGTTAGGAGTGTTTACGCGCGCCGACCAAAATGACAGCCGACAGCCCCTTAACCTAGGCCGCTATTCTTGAATCGTGTGAGAAAAGTCCCTGGCAGTAAAATACATTCCGCAGTACACTTCTGTAGTGAAAGTTGCCTAAAAACCACGATTTTAGGCAACATTCGCTACATCAGTGTACTGCGGATGGGCATGGGCGTTTTCGGGCGATTGCCAACACTTGTTTGCCTACTAAATGAAATTTAAAATCACATTTAGCTAAGCTTAACAGCTGTTGCGAAACTTGCGTTTAGAGGTGTTTATGCGGACGATAACATTGATGTTACGGACCTCAACACCAGTTTTAAACCTCGCGTAAACAAGGCCTATACGACCCAAAGAATCAACACGGGGTAGCAAGGTTTCTTGGAGCTTGTTTACGCGAGGCTTAGCAGAGATTTTAACAGTGGTTGGTGAGGAGTGTTTACGCGCGCCGACCAAAATGACAGCCGAGAGCCCCTTAATAACCTAGGCCGCTATTCTTGAATCGTGTGAGAAAAGTCCCTGGCAGTTAAATACATTCCGCAGTACACTTCTGTAGTGAAAGTTGCCTAAAAACCACGATTTTAGGCAACATTCGCTACATCAGTGTACTGCGGATGGGCATGGGCGTTAACGTGCGATTGCCAACACTTGTTTGCTTACTAAATGCAATTTAAAATCACATTTAGCTAAGCTTAACAGCTGTTGCGAAACTTGCGTTTTGGGCAATGAACCTACTACAGAGGAATTTGTGGAGAAATTGGCCTTCATTGCCAAGCCGTTGCACAAACTGACCGAGCACAGGACTCCGTTGTTGTGCATGGTCCAAGGAATTATATCGGCGACATACTCGGCCACATATATTTGTAATTAGTGCTTCCCAAGAAAAGAGTGAAGGTCCTGAGGTGCACGATGGCACTACTGTAGCACATATTTGAGTTTATGTCTGCTGTTAGTCTTAGTAAGTATATAAACTGCTGGACAACGAAGTTGTCGGTATCGGAAAAGTGGTTCGACTTTGAAGACCAATAACTCGACCAATAACTTCCGATTGCCGAATGTGATTTTCATTTTGTTTGTTGTGTTGATTTGCCTAATGTTTCGGTAACCTATCCTTTGAAGGTTAATGTTAAAAAACTCATGTGACATTTCTGCAGGGTGATACGTAAAATGCTGCAAAATTGCACCGACTTCATCGTACCCCCATTTGTCAAAAAAAAAATTTGTTTATGTATTCTAATACAAAAATCATGAAAGTAGTGTGGTGTATTATCTCGAAACGGTTTTGGATTTATCCAGATTAGAAGTCTAACATTGAAGATATAAATTTTTAAGTTGAATGTTACAGATTTGCCTTGTTGGCACGCGAGATTAGGTCACTTTTGATGAATGGATGTTGACATTGAGCAAGATTGTTCGTACAACAGTCCAGGACAATTTTATTCTCAACACAACCCGAATATTTGGTGTGGGGCCAAGCTGGGGGCATTTTTTCAAGTGGTTGTCACTGCCTGTTCTTCGTATGTTGAATTTTGTCAGAATTTCATCAGAATTTTAGATGTGAAACATGTTCTGTTTGCAAGTTTAAGCCCCTGAACATGGTAACGATGTAAAACTTGAGTTCCCGAGTCAAGTAAAGCCCCCCGGACGTTATATTTTTTGTGCTTGTGCTATGCCTGAGCTTCGTAAATCTGATATCTGATATCAGTGATATTCTGTTGATCTGATCTGATTCAACATAAAAATTTATATCTTCAATGTTCGACTTCCAATCTGGGTAATTCCAAGACCGTTTCGAGATAAGACACCACACTTCATGATTTTTGTATAAGAACATTGAAAAAATATTTTTTTTGGAAAATGGGGGGTACGATGAAGTCGTTGCAATTTTGCACCATTTTACGTATCACCCTGTAGAAAATTTACATAAAGTTTCTCAACATTCACAATTATAGGATGGGCTACGGAAGGATGAAGCTAGTTCACGCAACAAACAAAATAGAAATCGCAATTGGCAATCGGGAGATATTGGCCTACAAAGTCGAACCATTTTTCCGATACCGACAACTTCGTTGTCCAGCAGTTTAGAAACACAAAAAAAATTATCGATTTCATGCACTAGTGTAAATCATCAAAAATTATCGCAAAATGCACTTGTGCAAATTATCGCCTAATTCGAATCTGATTGGTTCGAACAACAATAGAATAATAAATAATGGTACATTATTTTTCCTTATCGGCTTTTTCTTGCCATAGGAGTTTGCCCGTTTATTTATCAGTTATACAAATTCAGAAAAGTGCAAATTTCGGACAGCACAACACCCAGACTTTTCACCGGGAATCGAACCCGGGACCTGCGTCGCAGGCAGCGTCGAACAACAATAGAAAACTGCCACTTTCATTGTAAGAATGTCAGATTGTCAGATTCGACAGATGAATGAAATTTTCACTATGATCTGTCAGACGAAAATGTCAGACGGTAACGGTTTTGACATTTGCCAGCTCTTTTTAAAGCTCTTCAAAAACTCTCCTCAAAACATGCAGAAATTATGACATATCTGTCATCTGTCGAAAGCTATAAGCTGTCAAAGCCAAAACTTTGACATTCATTTTACACGAAATCTCAGATAATCTCACCTCAGTAAGAGAGAGAAAGAGCGAGAATTGCATGAGAGGGAGAGAGAGACACAACTAGCAATTGAAGTGAGAATTCTCAGTTCAGATGATAAAAGGAACGCAGCTAATGTGTCTATGCAATAAAGTACCTATCCCTCTGAGTACGGTTGCGGCCATTATACTAAGTGGACGCAGGGCTGGGCAAAATACTTCGAAAAATGTATTTAAATACAAAATACAAAATACACGATCCAAGATAGTCGAAATACGAAATACAAACTACTTCTTGAAATGTCTTCCAAATACAAAATACAAAATACCTACGTATTTTGGAAAACCAAGAAATTCCAAAATACAAACCCAGAGTATTCCAAAAACAAAATACAAAATACATTCTTATTGCCTATTTCAACCATTTTATTGGAAAAACCGTAAAATGCAAGTATTCCAATGGGAACACTTCATTGATTCAGTCGCAACAAGTACAACATTTCGCAATAAGTAAATTATTATGATAACTATGAAAAGACAAATAAAATAAACATAAAGTAAAGAAAACTCCATATTCAAACCTATTCCTCACTTCATTCATCAATTCTTCAAAATAACAAATGTTGATTTCCTTTGAAGACAACCAGCTTTTCAAAAACATTGTCCGACATCCGACATGGAACCTCTTGTTGCTGACAGTAGGATGCACGACTCACCAGTAAAACGTAAGAGATGCAATCTTACAAGCAAGAAAAGCAAGAAATGTCAATGGGGTGAGTATAGTACCTATTACCAAAACAACTTCGCCCCGAACAGACTAAAGAGCATGGGAAACAAATGTATTTTGTATTTTGAAAGTTCAAATACTTTTCCGAAAAATGTATTTAAAATACAAAATACGAAATACTAGCTGCCTGAACTATTCCAAAATACAAATACTTCTCAATCAAATGTATTTAAATACAAAATACAAAATACTCTAATGTATTTCAAATACCTACTTGTATTTGAAATGCTGCCCAGCCCAGCCCTAAGTGGACGACAACGTCAAAGAGTTGGCTTGCTGTCATGAGACATTCAGGCCAAAATTCTGAAAAATCTGTCAACTGTCGTCCACTTTAAAAAGGCCGCAACCGTACCTATGTGGTTCAATAAATGTACAGAACGGATTTCAATAAAATCCTGTCAGTTATTTCGTATTATAGGTACATTCATCATTCAAACTACCTATTAAATTTTCTAATTACGTATAATGTATAATTGAAACAAATAGTGTATTTACAAAAATATTGCATTATCAAACTTTAACGTTCAATAACTCAAGAAGTAAGTACTTACTGAAGAGATTTCATTCAGTCTATTATTGCTTATATAGGTACTTATCATTGAAACAAATATAGGTAGTGTATGTACAAAAATAATATTGCATTATCAAGGCAATTTTACAGACAATTTGAATTATCATCAAAGACGCTGCAGGAAGGATGCGCTAGAATGAGAAGTCCCGCGGCAGACATGACGATGTTTTTTTAAATTACACAAGATTGAAGAAACGACCCCCTTGACACTTGTTTGTTTGGCATCCTGTATAAAATGTATATTATTGCCATGGACCTGTATTTAAAATGGACTGCTGATCACCCTACCCGACCAAACAACAAATGACGCCACAGGGGCGCTACCATTATCGTTATCATAACAGAAGTTCTCAAAAGATTATAGAAAATCTGCAACTTGCATCGGCACATTTTGTACTATAGACCGGAGAAGTGATGACGTCACAACATGGCAACATGGCCGGCGGTTGACAATGTTGACATTTTCTGGAGGCCAACGTCATCACATGAACGTGACGTTTCTATGTTTGGTTGTGTTTGGCATGACATTTTCTGGAGGTTCACAACAAAAGTCACAAAAGTCAGTGCAAAATGGCAGTGAGCATTGCTGAAATTGCCAGCCTAAGAGACAGCCAGCGTCATACAGGCGGACTTGGTTGCAAAAAGGCCAGACATAGCCCAACAGAGAGCTGCGCAAAGCTGCACTCAGAATCACCAGTGCCTACAGAACGGTTCCGCATGATGCAGCACGAGCGCTCTCGGGTATCCCACCTTCGCCCTGATGCTTGCGATTAGAGGAAACAGGCCTAGGAGTGCCCACCAGCAAACCAGAAAGCAGAAACAAGGCCACAGAGCAGTTCGTCGAGCAGTGGCAACGGCAGTGGAACGCCTTGGTTCAAAGTTGGATGAAAAAAATACTGGGGAGCCTCAAAAGCCTCAGCGTCAGGACAACGCGGAACACGCTCGTTTTCATTGTAACGGTCCATCAAAGCAGCGAGAAGACCTCGAAGAAAAACTGGGCAGGAGAATATCGCCGTCGACAATCTCGTTCATGAGATGCTCAGAGGCAAAGAGCAATGGATCGCAGTTTATAGTTAGCAGTTTTTAGTTTATAGCAATATAGTTTGATTTCCTCCACCTGATATAGCCCAAAATATGGATTATTTTTTGTTATATCCATTTCCGTTATTCACCTTCCCAAAAAGTTGACAAACACATGACAAACACAAACAGAGAAACGTCTAAGTGCATGCCACGTGCCGTGCATTCCACGGTCGTGTCACGTTTGACGTTGGCCTCCAGAAAATGTCAACCGCCGGTCATGTTGCCGTGTTGTGACGTCACACTTCTTCGGTCTATAAATATTTATGGATATATTATTTTATAATAACTGATTCAATTTACAATAATATGTTTTTTACTTCGAAAGTAGCCATCAGGTTTATTTCGTTTCGAAGAACTCATTGCAAGTTCGCAAGTTGAAACAGTCATGAAGTTTGAGAGTCACTGTCTTTCGAATTTCTCGAAGGTTGCTTCAAAAGTTCAAAATCAACGCAGTTGCGATCAGGGATCACGGTTGCGATTTATCAGTTTTGCACCAGAAAGCGTGATCCAAGGAGGGCGTGATCCCTGCACCAGAAACGTCATTTTGACAGTTTCGTTTTTTTCAACGTGGGAAGTTTCCAGATTTGTGGTATCGAATTCGAATTTGGTGTGTTTTATAACTCCCTGGATTTCCCTGGATCCTAAGGATATTCTGTGGATTTCATTACTTATTATCAGTAGTTCTGCGAAAGAAAATGCACGGTATAGAAGGGGCGCAAGCACTGTGATTTCGGCAGCACAAACCACAGCTAGGTACTTCCTACTGGACCACACAGCTCGGGCCTTGAGAGTGTTTTCTTTTCACAAGTAAGATTGCCGTCAATCAATTATTGAATGAAATTCTACTATTTCGTTACAGAATGCAGAAAAACACTAACAACGGCCAGCGATTGGGGAACATAAACAAAAAAGCCAAACGGCCTAGTGCCCAACAGCACACCGTGTATTCAACACACTTCAGTTAACAATTTTAGACACGGAACATCGTCCCTTCTATTGAATTACCGGAACCTATGAACACA
This sequence comes from Anaspis maculata, assembly GCA_949128115.1. NCBI lineage: Eukaryota > Metazoa > Arthropoda > Insecta > Coleoptera > Scraptiidae > Anaspis > Anaspis maculata. Next base: position 50,744,624 of record OX421961.1, read on the forward strand.
TGTACGTACAAAACGCTGGAAGCGACCGAAAGAAAACGGCTATGCCTCTCAAGCAAATTTGAAAATGTCATTTTGACACCTAACCTAAACTTTATACTGCGATGTCATGTCGCCATCAGAGAAAAGTCATCGTAGCAGAACGGTCAATATTAATTGTGGAAAATGAAAGTCCCTAGGGATAACGATAATGTCGGCATTCTACTGGAGTCATGGCGATATACGGTATTATAAGTCCAGTTTAAGTACAGGTCCATGATTATTGCCCATGATGTGAGCTGGTATATGGCAACTGAGAGTCAAAGAGAGGATCTGTCAGGCATCATCATCTTTTCTGAAATCAGTTACTTATTTTCAAGATACATATCCCCATTCAAAAAAGAGCAAATTTCGGAATGTACATCTTATCATAGATACCTATTATTCATGTTAGATTATCTTTTTTTTTTAAATCCAGATCTAATAGCCCGCTGATAATTTAATGATACACAAGAACCTGGAAGGATTCATTCTCATCACCTCCAGGTAAACATTTTCACACAATTTTTAAACATCCTGTTTCTTTTCACCTAACAAGCCTTCAGATTTCACCATATCTAAACAAAAGATTATTTAAACAAAATATTATTTGTTTTATGTGTTACTAGTGGCAATTCTGTAAAATTTAAAGGCCCCTTAAAATTTTTAAAGGCGTCGGTCACCTAGGAACGATAAGAAATGGGCTTCACGATTGGCTGGTTTTATTTTAACGGCCTTTAAATTTAAACGGGTTTGATACAACTGTCAGTGTAATCATTTATAGTTGAAAGATAAATTTTTTATACCAGGCACAACATGAAACCCTATGGGGAAACAATAAAATTGAATTCAACATAATATCTATCTATTTATTTGTATAAGTACTTTGACTAATCATATGAAATGCCACTATAGAATGATTTTTATAAAATTGGAATGGAAGGCACTATAAAAAACCTATTAGTTAATAAATAAAAAATTTCCAATATAAAGTATTATAATATAAGATATACAAAGGACACATCTATGAATAATAAATTAGTTTAAATGCACCTGGCAAAATACTTGGTGAATCTATATTAACCGGACATGATAAGCTTGACAAACTCTTCATAGTTGACATTGCCCTGAGAGTCTTCCTGGCCTTGAAGAAGCTGTTCCACCTCGTCGTCGGTGAGCTTTTCACCCAAAGTGGTCAACAAGTGGCGTAATTCGGCGGAGCTAATGTAGCCGTTGCCATCCTTGTCGAAGTGGCGCAAACCTTCGATGAAATCATCGGCTGTGTCTGCACTTCTCGACTTTGAAATTTGCTAAAAATGGATGTGTTGACAAACAAGCTGTGTTGAAAATTATTAAATAAAGCTTACTTGGTAGATAGGCAAGAAGACTTCAAAGGATACCCTCTCATCTGGTTTGTGCTGATGAGTGTACTTTTTCACATCGGATTCAGTGGGGTTTTGTCCGAGGGCTCTTAAAGCATCTCCGATTTGGGCGACGTGGATCTTACCATCACCACGGTTGTCGAAGAGCTGGAAGGCCTCCTGGAACTCTGTGATGGAAAAAATTCAATGTTTCAAAGCAATCAACAACTGCGCAAACCGGGACGGGATGTTTACCTTCAAGGGAGGTAAGGGTGAGTTTGCTGGGGGGTTCGTAAAGGTACATTATTAGCAAATTACTGCAGTGGTGCAGTATCACCGACCAACTACACTACAAGGCGTGTTTAGTGAACATCTGCGTTTCACTTGCGTGCAATAACGAAACTTTCAAAACCGTACCATATACGGTTAAAATCGACATCGACAGCGTGAATCATTGCGAAACTTATTTTTTTTTCTCCATACAAGTGTTCCTTCCCTCCATCTCCCATCTATCCTCATTTTATCAGTTAAATACGCGCACGAGACGCAATTTACCGCGAGATGTGGGTGAAGTGCCAACAAAAGACAATGTTCAATGCAAAAACTAATTACGAGAAATAGAGCGAAACTCAGTAAATAAGATAACAAGTTATGAAAAGAAATGTACAAGGTACAAGGCGGGGCTACATAGCCTAGTTTTGCGATTCTCAGGTACTCACCGGCCATCTGGTCTTCTGTGTAATTGGCCTGGAAAAAACGGGCAATTATTGGAGTAATTGTGCATCGCAAGTGAGGTTTTTTTTATGGAAAATTATCGTCTTGTGGCAATTTGAATACTCACCATTGTCGTTTTATTATTCACCTTGTGTGGAACTGTCAAATTTCAACAGTTGAATGTGACGTTTCTGTTTCTGGAATCTCGCTTATGTTGTCAGCTCACGTTGGCAACTTTAACGCGGGATATTCAAATTATCAAACCAATGAAGGACGTGCTGGTGTGAGGGTGACTCTTATTAGAAGTGCCTGCAACGATTTTCAAATCACTAAGATAAAAAGTAACAAAGTTATTTGTCATTTTTAATAATAAATTCCTGAAGTCTGTTGTGATTTCGGTATTTGAGAAATGAAAAACCAATAAAATTTTGAATGTTGAAATTATTTTTCACAAAAGAAAAATGTTGATCGGTTTCTTTGTCCTTCTTTAAGTATACTGTGGCGCTTTTCTTGAGGAAACAGGACGAAATTAAACTATTTTTTTATTATAGTCGTATAATGCAACGTTTCGCTCTAATTTAGGGCTTCATCAGGCAAAATACAAAATTTCAAAGTCAAAGGCATAATATGAAGATAGAGACGAGACCAATGCACAGAATTTGACCGAGGTGTACTAGAAAAATGGGTGGGTGTGAGATGGATCTAACTACCTACCTAGCTTGGTAAAATCAGAAACTTCAAGTAATTCCTTGATTCAAGTTTCATTGAACAATTGAGTAACTGATTGAAATAATAACAATGGTTCAAAGTCTCATTTCCAAATGTTTCTCCGTTTTTTGCTGCTAGATTAAGGTGGGAGTTTTTTCAAAGTGCATATTTGGGCATTTTGGGCTGATAATATCTACAAAATAGTAGAAAAACAAGCAATGTAGTTGACCTTCACTGAAAGAGTGATGCTTCATCTCAAAAATGACGAGGAGATATTCAGCCTTTTTTCGTTCTTTGCTTGGAAAACTTCGATATTTGAAGGCCATGTTGCGAAAGTTCGGCTGATGATGTCGAAAGAACCAGAGGGTTTTCTGATCCCGTTTCAAGTTGGACATGAAGCGAAAATAGATGTTTGATAAATGACGAGGATTTTTTTACAGTTAACTGGAATTGGAGGCTTTTTTTCAGAAGAAAAGAAAAAACATCGTATTTTGGCGGGCCTCTCATTATTATCAAAGCGCTCTGAAATTTCAACACGTTGTCAAATTGTCTTGCGTTTTCCTTTTCATTTTCCTTCCTTTATTAATTCTTTCATTTGTTCGTTACTTGCTTGGTTACATCTGACTCGTGTCTCATCAGACTGTTCACGTCAAGTTTGAAAGGTGCACATTTCGTTATGTGATTCGAGGTGCAAATCTGATTTTCTTTCCGATCCGAACTGTACGAAGTGAACTAAATAGTGTCATCGTTATTTAGTCACTGTTTTGCGTTCGTTACTTGCTCAGTTAATTATCTGTGTTTTGTGTTCTGTTTGACTGCGCACGTCAATTTTGAAAGGGGCGAATTTTGTTGTGCTACATCAAGGCGGGAATCCTGATTTCGCGAGCATAAAACTGTGCAAAGTGAATATTGGAAGTCATGGATGAATTCAGAGAAAATGAGGTGCAAAATCCAGATTGTTGAAAAGCCTCAAAATATTCCATTATAACTGGTTGTTGGAGGTAGAAAAGCCGCGTCAGGAAAGTTTCTTACCCAAGCCCTAACTCTCGCCTCAAGAAGAAAACATGGGACATCTAAATGCAGTGGATGATAGGTAAGGACCTTCAAGAATTTATTCAAAAACCATTTTTTCTTCAATAAATCACTTATCACGAACATTTTCTAGTTTTGGCTTCACCGTTCTTTCTTGGGCGGTCTCACATCAACACGAGCATTCGAAGAAGTGCCAAGGACAGCTCTACTCGAAAAATGAACATTCGCGTGGTCTGGGGTTCGTCAAGCGGATTCAATTCATTTGCACCGTTTGCTCAGACCAAGTAGTGGAACATCAGACAGAAAGACCCGAGCATAAAGTATCCCCAATCAATTATGGAGCAATCTGGGGCACTCTGTCTATTGGGGCACCTATGAGAAAGTAGAAGAGCTCATGTGCAGCATGGACATCCCGCCCATGCAGAAATCCATGTTTTTGTCGATTGAGCAGGACCAGGGAGAAGTACGCATCTGGATCTCTATGAAATGAAGGGGATCCTAGTTGACTGTACTCAATTGATTTTGTAGATTTGGCACGATCAACTGGAAATAGATTTGGAGAACAATATTGAAGAGAAGAAGAGATTGATCAGGCAGAAGGGAAATATCGATCCAGATGGAGTCACATGTAGTGCAACCTATTCGGACTGCGGATGGAGCAAGCGATCCTGGATCTACAGCTATAGTTCTGCTTCCGGGGTGGTAAATACCTATCTATCAATTTTCAATAAATCTGTCAATCAAATCATCTACCCAAACTTGTTTACAGGCTGTCATAATTGGAAATCTTACCAAGAAAATCCTTTTTCTGGGCATGAGGAATAAATATTGTATCATTCACAAGAGCTATAAAAAAATGAAACTGCACCACAACTTGTCTGCTATAAGAACTGGATGGCAAGCTCAGGGGCGATGGAAACTGATATTATCACAGAAGGCTTCTGTTTCTTGGAAAAACAACATTCTTCGTGGCTTGAAACATTTATTGAGGATGGCGATAGTATAGTGTATATGCCAAGTTGATCGAGAAAGTTCCCTTTGATAGAAAAATCAAGAAGGTCGAATGAACAATTCACTGTATAAAAAATTACGGCGAAAAGGCCACACAGCCTGATTCTTCGCCTGATGGAATGTCAAAGAGAAAACACGAAAATTCGTCCTGCTTCAAGTAATCATTATTATATTCTATTTTTTCCATATTGGGTGGGTACACTTGTTTTTTATTCTTAGGTCACACAAGAAGAGATAAGTACATTTTATACGAGGGGTAAACCACTGACGGAATTTTTTTACACCGATTTCAAATGATTTTTCAAAAGATTTCCATTGATTTATATAAAGATTTCCAATGATTTCCAAAAGATTTTCAAATGATTTCCATGGAAGTTTACACCAGATTTCCAATGTGGTTTACCACTCGATTTTATAGAGACAAACACTAAAATCAGGTGAATTCCGATCTATTTATCTCAGAGAGACTTGATCGAATCACTAGTAGCTGTAGACTCACTGCTCCTATTTCGGTCGAGTGGTGAAAAAGCGACAGACGACTCCTTGTCATAACCTCATCAAAGATATCCTCTTTACCGAAACCCATTTTACACAGTCGCCATCAACTACTTGAAATCAGAAGAATGCGTCGCCATAAAAAAAAACCTAGAGGAAAAACTGGGCGTAATAGTGGAAAAATCGGGATTTTTTATTCATCCCAAAAATGGTTGCTTGTGTGCGTCTCTAGATATTAAGACTTACCTCTTTTGCTACTGAAGGATAAAACATTCCCGCACTTGACTGCATTTTATTGACTTTCAAGGTCTCGTCGGAAGCACACATGGCAAGGAGGCGAAGTGTCTCTTTAAAGTCAAAAAACTTGGGATTGGTTTGTATGAGGCGACAAAGAAAAAGAAGACTTGTCTGGAGATTTCCAACAACTAACTTCGGCTTAATCGTCATCATAACTATCCCTTTTTGAAATCATTTTACAATAATTGCATCCTGGAAGAAATTGCACGAAAAAATATTCCACGGGTCAAAAAATGTTCCGATTCTCAACAATAGGCAATTGAGGCATGGAAATAGAAGAAAAATTGAAGTCCTCGAATCTGTAAGAGAATCTTCAAGGCAAAAACTTCACTCTTTAAAGTAAGTACAATAGAGTAAGTACAATTTTTCTGGTTTCGTAATTTGAGTTGTGATTTCAGGTGGCGAATCATGTAGTTTTCGACGAGTTGGATATAACCGTGAAGGACATCCGATTGATGACTGATTTAGAACAACCTGAATAAAACGTTACAATGACTATCCATCGTCTTTATATCTGTTATATCTAAGTATCTACCTACGTATTAGTATTAAGATCAGTAAGATCACTAATCAGTAAACAGAAGACAGAAATATGCCTTCAACAAAAAATATTAACGTCTCACGATTTTCCAACCTTTACAAATAGGTACCTACTAAGTTAGTATTACTTGTCTATAGCTTAAAAATCACTGATCAAAATAGGCGCACAATGTGGCATCACTGCATTGGTTTTATAGGCAACTTATAACACACAGCAGTATTCTAGTTGTCTATGTCAAATAAATAAATCTCCCCCCTTAATCTTTATTCATAAGGCCCATTGCCAAAATAAAATAAAAAGATTTTTGGAATAAACCCACGGGGATTGATTTCGCAAGGCTTATTTTACCAATTCAACTCCGTCCTTAAATAAGGAGACCACAACACAAAATACAAGTTGGTCTCAGATGAAAGAGTTGAAAAAACTAGAACGATTATTGCATAGGGTCTTGTAAATTTGAGTACCAATCTCGTCGTGGCGGGCGCTGCGCGTATAATTAAGAACGATAATGACGTCATAGGAGCAAATTTTCACGGGCTACCTCCTATAACTATACTCACGGGTGCTCACGGGCATACCTGTGCCTGATTCCGTTGCCGATGTGACGACGACGGTTTCAACAAGCCTGTCATAATTATTACTGATTGTTTGAAGACAATGACGTTTGTCAAAACAACAGCAATAACAAGACCATGGGAACGTGATAGGTGAAAATCGGAGGTGAAAATCTAGGTGAAAACATCTTCCAAAGTGACGTCACGATAATATTTTCAAAACGTTTTATCGGCTGATTGGACTCGTATAGAAAACTTAGATTTGTTCCGTATAGGTACTCTCAAACTACCTTCCCCATAAGTTGGTCAAATAAAATATAGACTCGATTTTTGTGTTGTGGTCAATAATTCAGAAATACAAATACTTTATACTGGAGCCAGAACACAGACCAAATATTTTGAGGAGCATTTTTTTCTCATACAGCAAGAGTTGCAGTAGGTACGTAGATCAGCCTATCAATCCTATGATATCTAACAAAAAGTGATCGTTCAAGTCTACTTTGAAAAGTACAGGTAGGTATACCTATCAACTATTCAAAAGTGAATAGGGGTATTGTATTCAAAAATTTCGCATTTTTCAAAATCGGAATAAGGTCGATCGGGAATAGGTACGTAGATATCTCTGAAGAAAATTACCCGATTTCAAAGAGGAAGGCGTACATGGCGTCAAAAAGAGGAGTGTTCAAAGGATCGATTTCCAACGTTGTGCCACCTTTCGAAAGAAAAAATAGATTATTCCCCCAATTATTTCTAATTACGTTTTTGGAACGGTAGCATCAATATCTCGAAACGGTTTTTTTTTTTACAAATATTTTTTTGATTTCAAAGGCTATGTAATTTTTTCCAAAATTGACAGTTTTTATTGCGATTCTCTCATTCTCTCAAATTATTATTGACATAAATTTGGCAGATATGAATGGATCCAGTTTATATACCTTATTCTTACGGAAAAATTCCACCGCAACGACCCCCAAGGGGACTATACCCTTGGTGGACGCCAGCAACCTATAGGGATAAAGCAACATATCGACTCGATCGGATAGAATTTCGATCGGATCCAAAGCTGCGATAGAAACACAGTCAAGTGGCATCTCAAAAATCTTTTTTTTTCAGAATGATGGAAAACAGAATATTGTGGACATATTTGAATTCTGAAATGGATCCATCATATTCTCAAAAAAAAATTCAGACGCCATATCAACATAGGAATTTTTTCAGACATTTTTTGAATGTGTCATGCATTTTTGTAATCAGGATAAGAATGTGCATCGGTTGTGGTGATGAAATACAATGTTTCGAAAAAATGCAAAAAAAATTGCGACTACCTGTTACCTGTATATCGCACGAAATGGAAAATTATACTTGCCATATTCAGAAACAACGGAAAAAATCTGTTGTGGGGCGACACAAAACTTTCCCGGTGGTATACAGAGACGTCGGTAATGATTTTGACTCGGATTTTGATTCAGGCGTCCCTCCGGGAAGGGAAGACTTGGTTGTGAAATTTGGGAAAAAAATCGACTAAGTCGAGCGACTATCCAGAAAGATTAACTTGCATGCACACATCACAATAAAGCACTGCGGTTGAAGTAGTTTCAAGGCGCTGTACAACCTCATCCGTCGGAACATTTAGTTTCACAGAGAGAAGGTTGTTGTTCAACAAAAAAAAAGAGAAATTGGACGAAAAATGGTTGGAAAATATTCAAGAACCAATAAGGTACCTATTTTTTTTAAATATTTGGTGAAAATCGGTTCACGGGTTGAATACCTGGGACAGAGTTCTTATTATTTGCACTTCAGGGCCCCAAACGAGAGGGGGGTTTAGTGGGTCTCCAAGAGACACCCGTAGACGCCAGGGAGCCTATAAGGCTTCAACCAACCCAAGAATACGCAAGGGCGCCGCTTTGGCCTGAAATGGCAAAATCTGATAGTCACAGATGGGGCCCAATCAGGGCTTTGAACGGCAGAAAGACACCATGGGGCCCCGGTACCGAATCATGCAAGGGACTGCACACATTAAAGCTTGAACGTAGGTATACGCCAACGGGATGGGCATAATGAAGTTGCTAAAGCTACAGAAAACACAAGGGGGTTTACGGAGCCTCAAAACGATACTTGAAGACACAAAGGATCGGGGCGCACTGTTGCCTTGAACGATACAAGAAAACACACCGAGATCTGCATTCATAACCACTCTGTCACTTTGACATAAATAATAAATACGTCAATGTAACAAAAAATTACCGGTTTGGTTGTCAAGAAAAACAAATGGACCAAAAGCCGAGCGAACGGGCAAGCCCGGCTGACATCGGCCAGGAAAAACTTCGAAAATTCATACCGCTTGTCTGGTAGGTAGGGAACTCCAGCTACAGCATTAATTTGACTCTTTGTGTTGCTTCTAGTCGAATTTGGGTCAGATCCATTAGATATATTTTGAATAATTAAATGACAACGTTTTAAACTTCGATATTTTATATTCTTTGACATATGATAGATGAAGAAATGCTTTCAACTATTTTGAATACAGTTTTTCACGAGCCTTCCAATGACATATTGCAAGTTGAATTCCATGAGATGTAACTTCTGTCATTTTTTGATAGTGACACTTTCGTTTGACAGATGACAGCCAAAAACTAATCCGGTCATTCGGACAGAAAACCATGTAGGCCTACCAAATTTCAAGTCGATCGGATGGTGAGGCGACAGTCGAGCGAAACCCCACAGGCGCTAACATGGTTCCGGGGCCACAGACGCGAAAGTGGTTTGAGGGACACACAAGCGAAAACTCTGATAGACGGATTCCGTAGTGCAATGTGGCAACGCCGCCCATCCTCCTGCGTCATCATCGGCTGCGCACAGACCCATCGGGGGACACAGGAGCGAAAGCACCTTGAGGGCCACAGGAGCGAACGTGGTTTCAGCGACGCACAAGCGAAAGCACATCGGGGGACGCAGACGCTAAAGCACTTCGAGGGCCACAGGAGCGAAAACATTTGGTTTGGAGCTCTGCAGAATTCGTAGCGGTTCGTCTACTTCCAGGCAGATGGCGCCATCGGTTCATGTTCATCGATTTATAATGATTCATTGTTACCGAGCCACGTGTACCTACCTATAAGCATTGTCTATAAGCCATCAATGGCTTATATGTATCGATGGCTTATAGGTAGGTACACGTGGCTCGATAACAATGAATCATTATAAATCAATGAACATGAACCGATGGCGCCATCTGCCTGGAAGTAGACGAACCGCTACGAATTCTGCAGAGCTCCAAACCAAATGTTTTCGCTCCTGTGGCCCTCGAAGTGCTTTCGCGTCTGCGTCCCCCGATGTGCTTTCGCTTGTGCGTCGCTGAAACCACGTTCGCTCCTGTGGCCCTCAAGGTGCTTTCGCTCCTGTGTCCCCCGATGGGTCTGTGCGCAGCCGATGATGACGCAGGAGGATGGGCGGCATTGCCACATTGCACTACGGAATCCGTCTATCAGAGTTTTCGCTTGTGTGTCCCTCAAACCACTTTCGCGTCTGTGGCCCCGGAACCATGTTAGCGCCTGTGGGGTTTCGCTCGACTGTCGTGTATTCGATCGGATCAACGGTTCGGCAGCTATCTTGGAGGATTACAAACAGACACCCAGACACACAGACACAGAGACAGACATCATTCTGGAAATGGTCTTAATCGTCTTGGGGGACCTCAAAATGGTTATATCCGTCGAAATATCAAAACTTTTTTCTGCACGATTACAATACTTTTCCTTCCATGTTGGTGGGGGAGGGGAAAGTAAAATTGTTTCAGGAAAGTTTTTTCTTTATTAAATTATCATGAAGGGAAAGTTTTTAACGTGGGGTATCCATCTAGCGTGAACACCCTGTACATGGTTATTAATTCAGAAAGTTGAAAATTGATGATTCTAGAACGAATCGACGCCGACGTGGCAAAAAAAATATTCATGTATTGTATTGGAAAAAGTAGCACACTTTTTGGCATGTTAAGAAACGCATGGTAACCGCCACAACATGCTTCATTTTAACTCATACCTACCTAAAGAGGTTGCTGGCGTTCACCGAGGGTAGCCCCTTTGGGGGACGTTGGGGTTGAATTTTGTCGTGGGAAGGTACCTATACAAAGTGAATTCATGCATGTCTGCCACACATTCATGTCAATAATATGACCAATGAGAAAACTGCAATAAAAAGCTGTGAATTTTAGGAAAAATCGCATAGTCTTTGAAATGGAAGAAATATTTGTGAAACAAAAAAAACCGTTTCGAAATAATAATGCTACCTTTTCAAAACTGACATTAGAAAATAAATGTTCTATAATTTTTTTTTCAAAAGTGGCACAACGTTGAAAATTGACTCTTTGGATACTTTTTCTTTTGACACCCTGTATATCATGTACATTTTTAATTATGAAATTACCCTATACATCACCACGTAGCCAAAAGAAGGCCCTATCTGGCATCGCCTTCCTTCTTGAAATCAGGTATTTTTTTCGATATATTCCCATATTGAAAAATGCGAAATTTTTGAATACTGCTATTCACTTTCGAGCAGTTTAGAAAAATGTACAATATAACTCTGATGGCGATCTAGTTTTTTCTTGTGAATTGAAAAATCCTAAAACTCTATTGCCACCGATATTTTTTCAAAAATATTTCTTCCACTTCTGATTTTGAAGGATTCCCATAAACTGTTCTGGATTTATTTCTCGCTAATGTTTTGGCATCTGTATACTTATATCTACCTTTACAAAACGATCACTTTTTGTTAAAAAAAATAGCACTCTCGATATTCTGAAAAACTTCACGCCTATTCGGCCATTGTTGCGGCACTCTTTATAATAAAATAATAACTTGCCCACTTTTCACTGTTTTTAATTCAGGACTTTTCGAGATAATATTTTATAAACTGCAAGAGCTCAGCGTTCGTGACTTCGTGCACCCTTTAAGTGGATCACTAATTTCTGTTTCCTGTATTTTTAACTTTCGATCAGTCATTTTTTGCCGAGACTAAAAATGCGCAAGTATAGCGGATATATTATTAGATCGATAAGTATACTATAGAGGGGAATGGATAGCATAGGAATATTAATTTAACTTCGTATATCCTTTAGTTACTTTGATTTATATTAGATAGATAGGTGGCCTATAATCAGGGCTGGGCGGTATTTTAAATACAAGTATTGGAAATACGTATTTAAAATACATTTGAGTATTTGTATTTTGTATTTTGGAATTAGCTCAGGCAGCTAGTAGGTATTTTGTGCTTAAAATACATTTTTCGGAAAGTATTTTGATTTTCAAAATACAAAATACATTTCTTTCCCACGCTCTGTAGTACAAAGGATACCACACGTACTATAATTTCGGGGATTGATTTTGTTGAGTTTTTAATTTTCAATTTGGCACAGTTAAACCTGATGAACGTGCGTATTTTTACCCTATTGGTGGGGAAAAAGTACGATTCTGCAGATGTCCACTCTTTCATTTATAAAAATCATTTCATTTATGTTTCCGCGGCGGCTTTTGTCTCAGCGGGGAGATCAATCCTGGCCTGCGCGTTCCCCGGATCTTTCACCACTGGACTGCTTTTTGTGGGGTTACGTGGAATCAAAAGTTATCCAAAATAGACCTCAGAATCCCGATGACTACGATGGCTTCCTTATTACACCGAGCGCAAATATGCATTGAGCGCAATGGAGACCATTTAACTGATGTAATTTTCAAGTACTGACTTTCAGTATGTCATGAGAAAGCTGAAACTCTGCTCTTCCCTCTGCTCTGCTCTTGATATAAAACAAAGAAAATGAGAATCCGTTGTATAACTTTTTTGTAATCAACGAATGAAAACAGGACACTCTTAATTTGACACTCTTTACTTTCTATTTTTCGAATTATAAAAAATTGTGAAAACACCCTAACTATTATAAAAGAACCGAAACACTAAATCCGCAACATTTGGTGTCAGAAATGGTATAATTGAGAGTGATTGGCCCGGCATCATGGCGGGATGCAGGAACAAAAGACGGAACGCCGAGAAGAGAAACAAATAGCAAAGTCCTCACGGGGGTGAGTCTCATGAGCGCCACTTTCGTATTTTGTAAAAATCGACCAGCCCCTTGCATATCCTAACCACAGCCGTGCCTATGCACAGCCCGCAAGCTTCGTACAGATACGAAAACCTTGGGTTTTGCGTAAAGTGTCGATCTTTCTTGTCTTTGTCTAGCATAATATATCTGCATCTTCCCTCTTGAATATGGCGGCCTTCATCCACGGGACACGACTTTTTACGATCGTTTCCGATTGCAAAGTCGAATGGCAATACGCAAGTTTATACAATAGAAAATACGCAAGCTTCGTATACAAAATTCGTAAACAGACGGTGTGCTCCCCGAACTGCAGCCAACGGATGGAGCGAGGGCGACAAAGCTACAGCACGAATCCTGGCTTGCGTTGAAGCTGCTGCGGTGCTCCAAACGATTCCTGAGAGCGAACAGAAAGACTTTGCCAAGCTAACCAAGGCCTTGTTTAAGCGAGGTTTAAAACTGGGTGTTAAGATCCGTAACATCAATGTTATCGTCTGCATAAACACCTCTAAACGCAAGTTTCGCAACAGCTGTTAAGCTTAGCTAAATGTGATTTTAAATTGCATTTTAGTAAGCAAACAAGTGTTGGCAATCGCACATAAACGCCCTTGCACATTACGACGCATGTGCAAACCAGAAATCGGTTGGATTTATAGCAGATTTATGGGTTGGGTTGGGTTGGATGTTGGATGACCTGTGAGCACCAGTTTATTAAAATTGATAATTGATGATTAACCATCTTTTGTTATGATCTCCAGAAAATGTGGTTATGGTTAAATTTCGCTTTGACACTTCTTTGAAAGATGTCTCCCTGGTTAAGGGGCTGTCATTTTGGTCGGCGCGCGTAAACACTCTAACTAACCACTGTTGGAATCTCTGCTAAGCCTCGCGTAAACAAGCTCCAAGGCTTTGAGCTACGATATGGGAACAATCGAGTCCAGACCGGCATATGGAGTCCAGTCAAGAACAACGGGGAAAAAACTAATGACGTTTGTTTTTAAAGATATGAGAGGGACTCAAAGGTTAGGGGCGCTATTCAGGAGGATTATTGGGAGCTGTTTATGACAGACTGATCAGTAAAAATTATCAACCACTGGGTGTGCACTGAACTCCTATTTAATATACAGGGTGATTCATCAATCTCAAAAAGCCACTAAAAATTCTATGGTCACGAAAAGAGTCGTATTTTTTTTCTGAACTAAATATTTTACGGACCAATGAAATATTTTACAGGCATTATCAAAGAAAGCTGGATTTATGTGATGTATGACTTACCCTGTATCGTATACTGACAGACTGACTCCTGTGTGCACTAAATTTATGTTAACGATACAGGGCGAGTTATGAATCACAAAAAGCCAAATTTCTTCATCGACGCCAGTAAAATATTCCCTTGGTCTCTGAAATAATTTAGAGCAAAACAGACAAAGGACAATGACTCTTTTCGTTCTCATAGAAGAATTTTACTGGCGTTTTTGGAGGAAAATGAATTTTTGACATTTATGAATCCCCCCTGTTTAGGTATTGAATAAAAGTTTGCTGCACACTCGGTGGTTGATAATTTTTAGTGATTACCTAGTATATGACAGACAGTCCCCCAAAATCACTTCGGATAACGAAAATAGAGGGCAGCGAAGTCCCAACCTTTGATATGGGGGGGGGTCAATATTTTCTTTATATTTTCTTCGTGGTCTTGAGTGTATTCTATATGCCGCTCTGGACTCGGAATGCGACACTTTTGAGACACCTGTATATATATTATTTCAAAGTGCCTACAGGTACCTACCAAATACCTACATTGAAATACATATTTATAAATGGAGAAATTATAAATAATTCGTCCATTTTCCAAAAAAATACATATGCATAGTATAAACATTAGCCAGATTCTTGATTAGGTACACATTAGTAGGTATGCTGTTATTACCTACATTATGGACAATAAAACAAGCTAAATATTCATTTAGGAATTCAAGCCGTTTATTAAATCATGATTAGGTGTAAATTAATTTCATTAAAGCAACATTTTTAACAGGACGTTGTAACGATTAATCAGTCGGTAACGACTGACGGTGGTTTATCAGTTCATTATGTATTAGTTGAAAAAGAGCTTTGAAAACGATTAAACAAACGTGTTTTTCCAATTAAAACAAAAGCACAAGGTGAACCGAAAAGAGGATTTGATTCACCTCAATAACGTTCGACATTTTGCATTGTCCCAAGCCATAAGATGGGAATGAATAACGTGGGAGTACTTGGGGTTCATGATTGTAGGTCCCTAGAAGGGGGCACAATAATGATTATGTAGGTCGGTACGTACGTCCTTTAGCTACAAAAATTATCATTTACTTATTACAGGGTTTTAGCGTATTTCCCACCTTGGTGATAACCGCTATTGCATCCGTCCGTATAAAGGTATATTTGTCCGTCCGTCCGTATGCCTGTTATTACAACTGCTCCAAGACCAGACATTCTAACATTCAATTCTTTCGCTAATAATACATACCCATTGCTGCCACCCCCAAACCCGAACTAGAACTAAGCGATATGTATAATACATTTTCATAACTTGCCGCCAACATATAGTCCGGACGTTGAGGATGGAGTTATATTGGTAAATAAGCGTTGCGGAATCAATCCCTGTGAGTTTATTCCTTGACAGAATCTTACCATTCAGGTCTCTTTCAAAAGCTACAAGGATGTACTTTGGTTCGAGCTCATTGGCATTTCCTACCTATTTCCTATTTCCTATTTAGGTTTCTTACCATTGGCAAGAGACCTAAATGGTAAGATTTTGTCAAGGAATAAACTCACAGCGATTGATTCCGCAACGCTTCATTTTACCAATTCAACTTCGTCCTAAGGGCAAAAAATAAGGGGTACCTTGTACTTTTATACCAAGCATTGTCACTTGTCATGCCTATTGCTGAAACCACCCTGGACCAATCTGGATGTGGGACATCGGCGCAAGTCGTGCAGACACTTTATACGGGGTGCTTGAAGTAGAAAAAATTGTTGAAAAATCGTAAATCTCTAACCTCGTCTCTAACCATAGCCGATGGACGTATGTAAATCAGGATCTCGATGACAAATTTCATGCTCATGAAGGTGCTTCAAACAGTTTTGAGATATCTTGGGACGTTTCCGAAACACGCTGGAGGAAGTGAAACTTCATTGTTTTTCTTCTTTCAATAAATCGGTTGTTTTTGGAGATATCGAGCTGCAGATTGATATTCCGACAAACAATCACGTTTGTAATGGAACGCGATGTGAGGACATCGAAAAAGCCTGCTAGATTCATGAGATCTTCAACTTTTTTTTTATCATGAGCGCCATCTTCGAATTGCCTTAAGTGGAGTTGTGGAAAAAACAACAGGTGGCGACTTCATTGGACACACGCGATTGTTTTATTATGAAAAACCAGGGCCTGAATTGGGGCAATGACCTCTTCGCCGAAGAAACGTTATCAAATTCGTTTTTCTTGATTCTCTCGACTTACGTGACAGTCATAACCAAATGGAACTTTGGATCTTAGATGTTTGCGATATTATAATCGACATTGTTTCGTGAAGCCAGCCCAGAGAACTGTTCATGACAGACTAATCAGTGAAAATTATCAACCCCTGGATGTGCCCTGAACTTTTATTTGATATACAGGTGATTCATAATTCTGAAACAATCTTTTTCCTTCAAAAACACCACTAAAAATATTTCTATGGAAATGAAAAGAGTCATATCTTGTTCTGAATTGTTTTAGGGACCAATAGATTATTTCACTGACGTAATTGAAGAAAAATGAGTTTTTGTGATTTATGACACCCTGGTATCATAATCAAAAATTCAATGCACGCCCACTGGTTGACAATTTTTTCTGTTTGATCTATCACAAACAGTTCCTCAAAATCACTCCAAATAATGAACATAGAGGGGAGAGAAGTCTCACCCTTTGACTCTCCCACATCTTTGAAAATAAACGTCATTAGTTTTTTTTAATATTTTTCTCGTGCTTCTGAGTGCACTTCATATAGCGCTCTGGAATCGGAATGCGATACTTTTGAGACAGCCTGTATTTAAGAAGAAACTTTTTTCTTTTCCTATTTCAATATTGAATAATTCCTCATTCTAATTTAGTTGCAGAATTTATCTAAGTAATGATAGGAACGAAATAATTATGTTACCATATACGGAGAAAAACACATGGTTTTTATTGCTCTGAACAAAAATAAAAAATTCGAAAAATGTCAAAAAAATTTGTGATCCGTCAAAAAATTAAATTGACAGCAGAAAAATTATGTCACGAACTGAACCGCAGTGGTCAAAATCGTTATACCTATCCCTTAAAAACATTTTCTGAAAAAGTGCTAGGGGACGAAATATAGAGGTGATTCCACTTCACTGGGACACGCTGTATATGTATGGTGTTTTAGTGTTGACGCAAACCTCAAAAAAAAAAAAAATAAAAAAAATAATCGAACTTCCAACACTGACGACAATTTGCTGATAGTGCTATGGATTATGGATTGGCTGATAGTCATGGATTATGGATCATTATCCACGACAAAGATTTACGAAAACAAGCATCTTAAAAACTTGCTTAAAAATATAAATTACGATCACCAAAAAATTACGGACATCAAATGAACGATGCTAGTTCCGACAGATGTTTTCAAACTCACAGGCACCCTTGACCCATTTAATTTATGAACGCTCGGTACCATTGCGGCCTTTTTAAAGTGGACGATAGTTGACAGATTTTTCACGATTCTGGCCTGAACGTCGCACGACAGCAAGCCAACTCGTTGACATTGTCGTCCACTTTATTTTGGCCGCAACCGTACATACCGTATGATCTAAAACTTTTCTACTTGCGGTAGGCTGTGGCCTTGCCAAAATCAGCCTCGTTTGCTTGCCAGTCAGGGCTATTCTGTATGGATATTGACTTGAGTCAACATTGATATTGTGACACTAAATTCGCATTTTTCATTGTGTTTCATTATTAGAATGACAATTTAGTGTCACAATATCAATTTTGACTCAAGTCAATATCCATACAGAATAGCCCTGATTGGTAAGCAAACGAGGCTGATTTTGGCAAGGCCACAGCCTACCGCAAGTAGAAAAGTTTTTGATCATACTATAGTACCCAACACTCGACTTACCAGCAGGGCAGCAGATAATTAGGTATCGTATAGGTAGCTAGGTACCTATGTTGTTGGTACAGGTACCGCATGCGAAAGTGGACAGTGGGTGGGATGGATACTTCATCAAAAGAATACCTACCTCTACTTCACCAGTCCTAGTAAGTACCTGATACTTCAACTTCCAGCATCGGGCGGCAGGTTACTTATTGATTGGAAGATTTTCAAAAGCATTGTGACCTTTTGACGCTGCAATCTGTAATCATAAAATTTTCTACACATTTAGGTCGAACCCACCCTCTTGAAACCTTGCAGTCATGCCGACGCCCATGATTGCCAACGTTTATTATAAATCTATGATTAAAACACGTGCAAATTCTTAGAAATGTCACTGAATGAAAGCATCACAGGAGTGCAATAGTTTCTTCCACGTTATATCTACTTTTGCAAACTGAAAAACTGCAAAAAATCACCACACCTCCGAGGCTATTACACCGGATAAATTAATCGCGTGTAGGTATAAATTATTATATCAAACAAACCAAATGACTTTTACCAACAGACTTGCCCACCAATAAACTATTTAATTAGTGTCTGAGCAATGCTAATCGTCCCGCTATTTGCATACAGTTTGTTTTAATATTAATAAAGGAATGACCGATGAAAATCTAATGATTCAATAACTCTCTGGACCGGCCATCAAGGTAAAGTGATTCGAATCGCCTCGAAATAATCGAAAAGAATTGATAATAAACGATCAGCATAGTGATCTAATTGAGCGAATTAGGCAAGGCGAGTTCTTTGAGGATTGACGATTCAGTATAACGCGGTGTTATGCAAATAAGGGGCCAATTTCCTGAATACCAACTGAATTCTTTATTGATATATTATCTACCTACCAACCTGCTCTGCGCTGCGATTAGAATAAACCACCATAACGTATTGACCTTGATATTTCACTTACTTCAGTTCTATTGTGGCACTTAGAATGTGATGCAGTAAATGTATATCAATTCATCTCAGGTAAGGCATTTGTTCCAGTTTATGAGCTATTAATTTATTATTGGTGTCTCCACCTGTGAGTCTGCGGTGAGATCACTTTTCTTCACCTTTTGACCTGGCGTAAATCGCTGACATCACATCACACCCTTTCTCTTTCTGAGTATAGGTATGAATGTTGAGAAAAAAATTGTAGGTATACTCAAATGGTCATGATTGTGCCAAGGATTTTCACAATCATGAAAAGACGTTATGCAGATTCAAATACCGTATGATCAAAAACTTTTCTACTTGCGGTAGGCTGTGGCCTGGTCATTGGCAGGCAAACGAGGCTGATTTTGGCCAGGCCACAGCCTACCGCAAGTAGGAAAGTTTTTGATTATACGGTAGAAGTTGGAATAGTGAGGATAAGGAGAAGTAATCCATGCAATTCATTGCACCGATTACTGCGATTAAGTAGCAGATGAGCAATGAGGCTTTCAGAAATGAATAACGATAATCCGAGCGATAATCAAACATTTGCATGCATTTGCATAAATGGTATGCATTTATAAAAAAGTAACGAAACTGGAAGAACTGTATGCAACACGTAAGGAATAAGGAAGGAAGTTTTTAAGTTTGTGAAACATGAACAAAGCAAGTCCGAAATAGGACTTTTCGATATAGAAATCAAAGGTGAATAGTTTCATATCCATCATACATATTTTATGTCAACACCATGGCACCGTTGAGGGCAGTTTTCGCCCATGCCTCGGCTAGCCTCAACGAGAGCCTTGTTTTTTGGGGCACTTCTCCAAACGGGAAGGTACTTATTCATGTCCCCGCTTTGTCCGTCCGTCTGTCCCTCCGTCCGTCTATCCGTCTGTCACAGCATCTAGTCTCAGGGGACAAGATTTTTGGTCGGATACCCCCCACGTCATGAACGTCTAGTTTGAAATGTCCAGCATCGTACAAACAAGTACGATCGCACGCAAAATAAACGGAGACAGTGTTTCGCGCGGAGTGTACCGATTTACTGAATTTTGGCTTGGTATCACAGTGACAAGAAGGCTAAAATTCATTAAATCGGTACACTCCGCGCGAAACACTGTCTCCGTTTATTTTGCGTGCGATCGTACGTACAAATGGAGCTCTTGTAGGGTGAAGGCACTAGTAATGGACACAGATCCAGTAATGGTCACCGTTCATACAAAAACGGGAATAATTTAGCTTCTAAATGACCATTCAAGCCAATTTTGTGATATGTCATGCTCTAGTCCACCCTTGATATTGGCTACGTTTATACCGTGGCTTTGGTCCGCGACCTAAGCACTAAATTCGACCCAAATAAATTTAGTCTACGTGGTGTATACGATCGCACACAAGGACCAAATTAGGGACCAATGCAAGTAGCTTGGGCCAGGTCTCCGGTTAGCCGTGGACTGAAGTTAATTTAGTTTTTAGATTTATTTAGTTCAAGTTCATATTTTGAAATAGGTCGGCCACGTTAGTCTGCCGGTGAAAATGCTGGAAGAGAAGAATTACTTTAGATGGAATGTGGGTCAGTGCTTGGGTCAGTCCAGTTTTAGTCCACCGGTGTTAACGTAGCCAATAAGTCAATACATGTAAGTATGAAAAGCTGTCTCCGTTGTTGGTATGCCTGTCAATGTAAAAGGCCGCCACAAATCAGTCAAATATCAAGCAACGTGAAGTTGACGTCACTCCTTGCAAAATTCTTCGCCAAAGTTGTCCAGTGGAAGTTTAAATGTAGGAAACATTTTTAGAAGGTGCAAAAGGCATGTAGCTTATGATTTTCAATCGAATATTAAACAAAATATTGATTAATAATATTTTGAAAGGGGGTGACCATTACTGAACCACGAAAAGAACTGTCCATTGCTGAAATTAGCACTTTTTCAGTAATGGTCACCTTGATTCAAGTGACTAACAATTTATTATTAATATTAAAAAATGCAAAAGTGCAAAAGTGTACATATGAAAGACCGAGTGAAGGACACTATATTTAAGTGCCAAACTTCCCACGACTGATTTTTTGGATCCTCTGTTGACTGATCCTATTGCTTATTTTATTATTCACACACGATAACGCTGAATCATCAATTCGATCCACTTGAAACTTGATATGCAGACATGGTTTTCCTTTGGAATGAGTCCATTAGTTTTTGAATGCTATCTGTCAAACAGAAAGGCTTGGCTGTTCACTCGCCTTTGGCCCATTTTATACCCTTGGCAACCAAACCGGTGCGTTTTGTTACATCGTATCTATGTCAAACTGACAAACTAGTGAAGGATGCAGATTTGGTGTGTCTTCTTTTGTGTCTTCTTGTACCGTTTAGGCAACAGTGCCTGCAGACTGCAATATTTTGTGTCTTAAAGTCAATTTCGTGGCGTCATTTAGAGCTCCTATAAGCCCTTTGTGTTTTCCGTAGCTTTTGGAACTTCAGTATGCTCAATTGCTCATCCCTTTAGCGTATTCTTGCGAACTCTATTGTGTGTCCCTGGATATCTCCGGTAAAGTTTTGTATCGCCCACAAGAGGTTTTTATATTCCTATTATCGGGTTTACCATTATTTTTTGTGTAGCAGGTAACTGAAGGTTCATTTTTATTGAAGTTCATTATTACTCAGACCAACCGTGTTGAAAAATATCTAGTCTATTTCACTTCATGCCGAATACTTAGTAGGGTCCATTACTGAAAAAAGAAGGTGTCCAACACTGGCGTTGTGGTGTCCATTACTAAGGATTTGGTGTTTTTTCATAGTGAATTGAGATTGAAAAAAAATGATGTATTTTTCTTGCAATAATGGAGCTTTGTGAGCTTTCACAAAAGCAGATTCGGTAATCGCCGCTGGCAAGTTGTTTTTTGCTTTCGTAAATTATCAATTATTTGGATTTCAACCGCGATTTTTCCGCTCCTATGAGCTGGCGCCCCGAGCGATCGCCCGTCTTGCCCTACCCTAGGGCCGCCACTGCATTGATAGGATGATAGGAATGAAGTCCAGCTTGAAAATTAAATGTTCATACGAGACAAGATAAGTTTCACATTTCATGACAATCGTTCCACTAATGGCCAAGATGGCGGCCAATTCATGACATTCAGCTTGAAAGTAAGAATGTCCATACGAGACAAGAGTAAAGTTCCAAGTTCCATGACAATCCCTCCATTAATAACAGATTTCAATATGGCGACCAAGATGGCAGCGGAATGATGAAATTTACCTTGAAAATAAGAACGTTCATACAAGACAAGAGTAAGTTCCAAGTTTCATGACAATCCCTCCACTAATAACAGATTTCAATATGGCGGCCAAGATGGCGGCGGAATAATAAAATTTACCTTGTAAATAAGATTGTTCATACGAGACAAGAGCAGGTTCCAAGTTTCATAACAATCGTTCCACTAATAACAGATTTCAATATGGCAGCCAAGATGGCGGCGGTATCATGAAATTTAGCTTGAAAATAAGAATGATCATACGTGACAAGGGTAAGTTTCAAGTCCTATGCAAATCGTTCCACCAACAAGAAATTTCAATATGGCGGCCAAGATGACGGCGAAATCATGAAATTCAGCTTGAAAATAAGAACGTTCATACAAGATAAGGGTAACTTCCAAGTTTCATGAAAATCGTTCCACTAATAAGAAATTTCAATATGGCGGCCAAGATGGCGACGGAATCATGGAGTTCAGCTTGAAAATAAAAATGATCATACGAGGCAAGGGCAACTTCCAAGTTTCATGAAAATCGTTCCACTAATAAGAAATTACAATATGGCGGCCAAGATGGCGGCGCAACCATGAAATCCAATCTGCCCACTGGCCACTCACGAGGATCTAAGCTATCCATTGGCAAAAGTTTCAAGGCTCTAGAATTATTCCCCAAGGAGGAGTTCATTTTCTTAGAAGTGCACAGGAAATCTTTGTGTTGTGATAATAATAATGTTAACTATGTATGTAGATAGAAAATAATGCCCATTGGCCACCCTTGGGAACATCAGCTATCTATCGGAAGAAGTTCCAAGGCTCTAGCTTGATTCCCTGAAGAGGAGTTCAACTTCCTAGAAGTCCACAATAAATATCTGTTTTTTGATAATAGTAATGATAACTATGTATGGATGAAAAAAATATTGCTCACTGGCCACCCTTGGGGACATCAGCTATCTATCAAAAAAAGTTCTAAGGCTCCAGCTTCATTCCTCGAGGAGGAGTACAACTTCTTAATTTCTACACGGACAGACAGACAGACGGACGGACAAACAGACAAACCGGCCATATAAGCGTCATTTTCTTACGAAAATGCGCTAAAAAAAATGTTAGTGTTATTGATCACTTCACTATAGTTACAGGTAAATTCTCCGTTTCCCATAGATTTTTACAAAAAAATTTCAACCCTAAATTGCGATATTTCAATACGATTTTGGTAGCTCAAACTTGAAATTTCCTCTTGGGTGTCCATCACTAGTGCCTTCACTCTAGTGGTCATCTCCAACTTCATACCCAAAAATTTGAAGTCATGTTTGTCACTAATAGTGGACGTGGTAGGAAAAAACAAGTTGCAAATGATGATAAAGGCAAACCACTTTGCAGGATCGTAACTAAGACTTGAATAAACGATTTGACCCGCAGTGCTTTTTTTCCCGTCCCTTAGGATTTGAATGGCGCCCCTTTTTCAAAATGGCGGATTTTATCTAGGGGCAGAAGGTATCGATTAGCCTGGTGATGTCCAGCTTTGTTAAAATATATGGAGCTATGTCTCGATCGGTTTCTGGGACATCAAACACTATTTAAAAAAATGGTGGAACATTGACATCTGTCGCAGGCAAATTTGGTGGAGGCGCCAAAATGAATTTAGTACGGTCATAAGAAAATCGCTGTAACATTTTTATTTTCCAACCGATTTTAACACAAGACATCTAATTTTGTAGAAAAGTGAATTCTTCTTGTTATCTCATACCTACCTCCCATAAAAAAGACATTGAGGAATGTTGAAAAAAAAATTGAAAAATAATTTGAAAAAAAAGATTTTTTTATTTTTTTATTTTTATGAAAATTGCCTTATTTATAGATTTTGATATGCCCTTTCTAAATTTGCATTTCTCCGATTTATATCTTTGCAGTGCGCACCGCCATCTTGAAAAAATGATATCTGAAAATGGCGGCGCGTGCTGCAAAGATAGAAATCGGAAAAGTACAAATTTAGAAAGGGCACATCAAAGTCTACAAATAAGGCAATATTCATGGAAATGAAAAAATGAAAAAAATCCTTTTTTTTCAAATTATTTTTTAATTTTTTCTTCAACATTCCTCAATGTCTTTTTTATGGAAGATATAAGGTAACAAGAAGAATTTACTTTTCTACAAAATGAGATGTCTTGTGTCAAAACCGGTTGAAAAATAAAAATGTTACGGCAATTTTCTTATGACAGTACCAAATTCCTTTTGGCGCCTCCACCAAATTTGCCTGCGGTAGATGGCAATGTTCCACCATTTTTTTAAATGGTGTTTGATGTCCCAGAAACCGATTGAGACATAGCCCCATATATTTCTACTAAGCTGGACATCACTAGGCTATTCGATACCTTCTGCCCCTAGATAATATCTGCCATTTTGAAAAAGGGGCGCTATTCAAATCCTAAGGGACGAAAAGAAAAGCACTGCGGGTCAAATCGTTTATTTAGGTCTCAGTTGTAACCCTGCAAAGTGGTTTGCCTTTATCATCATTTGCAACTTATATTCCGTATTTCGGTTGTACCACGTCCACTATAACTAAATCAGGCCTCAATTAGGGATTTTCAATGGGATGAGTTGACTTTTAGGTTTTTCCAGAAAAATCTCATTTTGCGAAAAAAAAAATTCATTTATTACACTATAAATATAAAGATGCTGGATATTTGTTTCATTTTTTTTTCTTTCAAATCCCAAGCCCAACTTCACACCCGAAGGGACGTCTTGAATAAAAATGTCCATTGGTTCATGGATACTAGTCGGGAAAGTATAGTGGTGCCACAACGGATTTTTTTTTATTAGCAATAATTACATCAAGAACGTTATTGAAACAAGCCTGTTTGATGCAGATCTCTTTGTTTCCGGGTAAATGCCACGCTGATGACTCGTTTCAGTGCCTTCGTTTCGTCATGTACAACAGGTGACTTACTTAATTTTCATTTTTTAATGCACCCAGTTGGTAGATTTATGCACAGGAGTAGGTAGCAAATAATGTTATTGTGTGGTATCAGAATATTTTGTATACTCAGGTAGGTAACGGGCGTGAAAAATGGTCAAATTACTTTAAGCTATACAGGGTGATTCGAAAGTGTCGGACCAAAACCATAATTATACGGTATACTGGTATAAGTAGTGGAATCTATCATGACGCTCACAAGTATGGGGGCATAGGACTATCAGTTACTTTTTCAATCATCAAAGTGATGATCATAAACTAAGATGGCGGCTCCCAAAACAATTTTGACTGCCTAATTCCAGAAAATCGCAGACCTACCTCGGGTTCCACCAAACTTTTATCAATGCGATAACTTTATCACTCTGATAGTAACTAAGCAACTGGCCATCCTATTGGCTGGTGCACAGCAACTATAAGCATGATAGATTTAATCTGCTCTTAAAATTTTGGTGGAACCCGAGGCTAGGCAGACAATATCATTTATTTCTGACGTTTCTTATTAATACCCTGACAAATACTAAGTTCAACTTCGACATCTTAAAAAACAGATTTAATGACAATTTAAATTCGTGTTTATGATGAGACGGATACATCTGAAGGCGACTGTGAATCTCAGATTTACACTATTCCGCTGGCGTCCTTGAAGACAGTGTGGTTTTCCAATCGTCGCACAGTGAGGCAAGGAGGGTGAAATGTGGAATCAAAATAAAAAATTAAATTTCGGATAACCGTATTATTCTTGATTATTTCTCAAGATCAAATACTAGAGCACAATGTCCCATATAAATCAATTCCGAATTCTATATCCGTTTCTGTTGGCAAATTTTTGAAAAAGTTGTATTCCACTGCATCTGGATATTGACTTTTTGCGCGTCAAAAAATTAAGGTACTTTCGTCCCCTATATTCCGTCAAGACGTGAAGATATAATTTGGTTTCATCATGAATCTTATACCTTGAAGTAAGCACTATATACTTTTGATAGTTTCTATTGAAATTCAGGCACGGTGCTTCAGCTATAGTTCGTCAAAGTATCCAATGCAAAAATGACATCAAGACTTATTATTTGTTGACAAATCACTGGGGATAAAGTATCTTTCCACATCTCTCCGCACTGAGATTTTGATATAACATTACAGAGGGACTATTTGTTGATTGAGTCGAAGAAAAAAATCTTGCTCAAGTTTGCTCATTTTTTTTAATATTTTTTTTTGTAATTATCCCGCTCAAACAATGTTTCTAGTGTTTCTATTTTTATTTCAATAGAATCGGCTTCGAATGATCTGGTTTTATTTCGAATAAATTTGTATGATTCAATGGAAGAGTCAGGGCGTAAAAAGCTGGCGGATCTATTTTAGTTTTTTAAAAAAACTTAGTTTTTTGGAAAAAACCTAAAAATTGCAAAATTTTATAGGGCTAAAGTTGCCCTATAACAGAATTGAGTGATCTTTGAAAATGACGTTGACGTTCCTTTATTACCACCCTCCATGATTACCACCATCGTCATCATATAATCAGGCTGGTTAGCCAATTTGATTTTTTGAAAAATTTTATTTTGTCTTTTCAATTTAATTTTCAAAGTAAAAATCACAAAACTTGATAAATACAACTTGAGGGAAAAAGATTTTCATTTTTGATGTTTTCAACACACATTCTACACCCTCGAACCAAAAATCTACTGTTCTGAATTTATTCCAATTTTCAAGTGATTTGCCTCACTGTGCGTCGTGAGAATAATTGGTGGTCGCAAAATACCGGCAGTTACCATTTGGGCAATTGATAATATTTGTGAATCGAAGGAACCTGCATTTCAAGGCGTTTTGTATTACTCTTACAAAGCCTATAATATTTGGGAATCGAAGGAACCTGCATTTCAAGGCGTTTTGTATTACTCTTACAAAGCCTATTACTTGGTTGGACATCATGAACGTGCTACAACGTGTCCTGCAGTTACTTCTGTAATACCTGAGATGGTGGTTGGGGTCGATGGTGGAATCTATGTCGTTCCTCCCACGGAATGGCCCGAAGGGCCTAAACAGAATACTCATAGTGTACTAAGTTTCAATTGAATAAAGAATTATAATAATACAGGGTGATTTTTTAAAAGTTTCTACCCCTTATTTCTCGCCGCCAAAATTTCTTACAGGAGAACGCCGAAACAGGTCAATTTTTGTTTCGAGGGGCAGGGGTCATCTAGGGCACATATCACCAAATTTTTATCTTGAACCCTTCGCCCCCACCCCACCCTGCTTTGAAATTTCAAATAGCATAACCTATTTTGTGATACATCAAATTGAAGGCAATAAAATTCTCTTTCCGCTAAACATATTTTAATTTTTTTAAAACCACCCCCCAACCCTTCTGAAAATCCTCTCTTTGTTAATTAAAGGATAATGTTCCCCCTATAAACTCTCGATTCTTGAGAAATGGACTTCCCAGCAAAAACAGGTCGATTCTTATTTCAATGGGGTCATCTTAGACACGAGTGGCCAAATCTTGATCTTCAACCCCTTCGCCCCCACCCTACCCTACTTTGAAATTTCGAATAGCATTACCTATCTTGTGATACATCAAATTGAAGGCAATAAAACTCTTCCCGTCAAACATATTTCTATTTTTTTTAACCACCCCTTTGAAGCCTGTATGAATGGGTGGTTTAAAAGAGTCTGTTTGAATACTAGCGCGCTTTATAAGTTCATAATGTATCGTGGTCGTGAGGTTTCTGAGTATGCAGTTCAAACAGAAAACGAAGTGGTATGTAGGTATATCTCGTTCACTTTTTATTTTCAGAAGAATGACTTTTTGAAGCAAAAATAAAGTGACAAGCTGGGAGTTACGGCTACGGCTGATGGCACCTGCAAAATTTTGGAGCGAAACTATCAGCGGCCATCAGCCGTATCCTCCCAGCGCTCCAGCTTGTCACTTTAATTTTGCTCCAAAAAGTCATTCTACTGGAAATAAAAAGTGAACGGGACATAGATTGGAATAAATACATAGGTAATTATACAACTATTTGTTTCCGTTATTACTTATTATTTATTCAAAAATGTCAAATAAATTGCATCGATCAGCAATTAGTTTTCTATTAGGTACCTACCTAGGTTAATTAAAATATTGCTACCTACCTGTTAGTGTTACCTATACAAGAACTGTTGGAAATTTATTATCAACACCAACGGTCAACTTGGAAGCTCTGGTGAAAACAGAAATCATCAGTGTGTCACTTAGATTAAAATTCCTTATGCGTACCTAAATATTTCTCGCCTAGGTATTGTATTATCTATCAAACCATCACCTTGTAAATCCCTATTGTAAATTGAGAAATTTACATCAAAATATGACGAAGATGACAGCTGTTATTATACTACCAAATTTAAAGGCATCAATCATCTGTAGACCAGATAGAGGTGACGGGAACGGGACACATAAATTGCTTTTCGATAATTTATTATACGGCTTCGAGTATACAAATAGCCGTCAAGACTGATTTAAGATCTAATGGATTAAAGTTCTAACACCCATGAACAAAATAAGGCGAGTCCTTTTGTTTCTGGTACCTGAAACTGTAAATTTCTTTCAAGATCAATGCATGTACATACCTACCTACCAACAAGGAATGTGAGAATGTACTAGGTACCTACTGCGCTGTTATGTTGCTTGAAGTACCTACCTACCTAATGTAAAATGAAATTTTCCTTAGAAAATGGAAAAACATGATTAAATCATCAGATGAATGATGATTTAGATGTGTTTACACGGTTTGTTAACATAATGTACAAGTTCAGCAAGCACTGAACTACGTCTACGTCACTGTCCATTGTCATTCACGCCTACCTAATGTCTCAATCTAAAGGGGAAAACTACAATTTACTCCTTGAAGTAGGTAGTGATACTGGTGATGTTCTTCGCAATCTCAGCTCCCATCTTACCGAAAAAGGCATTAACTTCTTCACCCTTGAGGGTTTCTGATGTGACTAAAAAAGTTGTTGACGGGAATCGGTCTTTGTTTATTTTTTTCTTCAAGTAGAAACTCCTTCAAAGAGAAATGTTTTTAATGCCATTAAATGTTCAAAATTTGCAAAAAAAAAACGAAAATTTTTTATTTTGTTGTTTGAAATTTTGAAAACTAGATAGCAACGCCCATGCATCTTTCTTTGTAAAAAAGTCGCATGCCGATTTGAATTTTCTATTTTCAAAAAAAAGTACCAAAAATGGTTTTTACTAATTCACTATCTCATATTTACAGGAAAATTAGATTTAGTCCAGGAATTTTAGCTGTTAAAATAGCAAATAGCGACCAGAAATGAAACCCAGCCGGATTTTTGTATATAAGCTCAGTTAAGCATGTAGTTTAACATACTAAAGGTTCTCAAGAATCCGGTGTGAGCTTCGGCCGTTGTGGCCTCAAGAAGAACTTGAGGATCAGTTTTTCGCGTATATCTCGTAAACAAGTGCACTTGGGAAAAAGTTCATGGGGAGAAATTGTTGGAAATTTTATTGTCTACAAGAAAGGTCCTTACACATTTCATCGTCAGTCCTCTCTTTCTTCGTCAAAACACAAGAAAATCAAAATAGTCCAGATGCTCGATGCTGAAGACTGTATGGACCTTGAGTTTGTTTTATGATGGCGGACTGGCGGAGTGCCACTTCGTAGAGGTGTTGGTTGATCCACTCTCTTTTGATTGAAACTTGAAGCCATCAGTACGAACTATGCCGGCGGTATATACAGGGTGAAATAAAAATTAAAAGTTGAACATGTTGCTGAACTGCCAACATCTTTACAAAATTTGAAGACAATATATCCAGCCATATGCAAAAAATCGCTAATGTCTTTAATTTTTTGTTGTTACAAGTTAATTTTATGATTAATATTAACAGATACCAGAAAAAATCGGTATGAAACATTTTTTGTAGACAATTTTATAAGCTTGATTTTTTATGAAACCTAATTGAATAACTCTAATGGTAGCGCAATATAAACAGAGAACTGGATTGAAGGACCATTTTTCCAAGATAGCCGCTCAAGCGCAACAGGTAGAGTTGGGGACTTAATTATGTTCATCAGTATACCTTAGCGAACATTCTGTCAATTTTCCAAAACTCCGACAGATTTTCCCCTTCAGCTTTCCTTATCTAACTGACCTAAAAATGATCTTACTTTTTTGTGCACTTACAATACTTACATACACCTAAAGATAAAAATTGAAGTGTAAGGCGCGTCCCTGAACTGTCGCTTTATTTGTTAGGTTCGCAACCGTTCAATAATTGTTATGGAGCGATACCAATAGAACATAAAAAACTGGGTGTATCAGAATAATTAATATTGCAAATTAAGGTACTATCTTGAGGACACAATTCCATATCAAAGAGGTACTTTTACTTTTCCCAGTAACGGAAGGTGAAATGCTTCTTGAGCTTATAATAATTATAGTTATTCGAACAACGTAGTTTTTATGATCAAAAATCGTTAGCCAGTTCTTTAAACTGTTAAGAAGAATAATTATTTAGTGGTTAATTGGAAGTGTCTTAGATATACATGTTTAGCGAATATGTGTACCTACTTTTTCTTACTGCAAATAAATGCTGTTACAGACAGGAAGGCTTACACTGTTGTGTCTTGGGTATAAACAGTAGCGGCCTTAGGGTAGGGCGAGACGGGCGATCGCTCGGGGCGCCAGCTCATAGGGGCGGAAAAATCGCGGTTGAAACCCAAAAAATTGATAATTTACGAAAGCAAAAAACGACTTGTCAGCGGCGATCACCGAATCTGCTCCTGTAAAAGCACACAAAGCTCCATTATTGCAAGAAAAATACTTCATTTTTGCTCGCTTTGCTCGCGGACCCAACTTAGGGGCGGCGGTTTCGCATTCTTGCCCGGGGCGCCAAAATTGCTAAGGCCGGCACTGGGTATAAACATAAATTATAAGGATCCCAATGCATACTTACAGACCTTTCGTAAAAATTATAAATGAAGAGCCGGTGCGGCGGCTCAAGGTGGGTTGCGACTACCGGACGTAGCGTCTCGCCGCGTTCCACCAAACTTTTATCAACGCGATACCGATAACTTTATCACTCTGATAGTAGGTAACTAAGCAACTGGCCATCCTATTGGCTGGTGCATAGCAACTATCAGCGTGATAGATTTAATCTGCTCTTGAAATTTTGGTGGAACCCGAGGTAGGGATGTCCAACTTCGATTCGATTCATACTTGAATCGATTCAATGGAAACGATGCATCTGAAAAGTTGAATCGATTCAACTGTAAACGATTATTTAGTGAATCGATTCATCAAACTAATGTGATGGTTGTTTCGATTATTACGCACGCGACAACACTCGTTAATGCCGAAAAGCCGTTCAATTTTTTTGTCATTTGTGTCGACATTTGATGAAAAATCATTTATTATTGTCAGCATTATTATTATTCTGAAATTTCTCCGCCAGGGCATCATCTATTAACCACCACAAACCAAAATAAGTTGCCCCGCCGAACTGAATGCACTAAGATTGGTTCTTTTCGATGCATCGATTCATTTCATACGATTTTTCAATCGAATCAAACTATTGATTACGATTCGATTCGATTAGCACTAATCGATTCACCGGCAACATTTGGACATCCCTAACCCGAGGTAAACGGTGTAAATGAAGTTATGTGCCTACATTATGGAGCCATGCGATATACCGGGTGTTTATAAATGTCTGTGATCGCATCGCCTTCGGAATCCGCTTTCGATCACTACAATGGGGAACTATAGACAAAACGGATTGTAGAGGGCGACGTGTTCCATGCACCCATATTGACACTCTTGACAGTTATCGTACATAACCTCCCTCAAAGAAATGTATACGGAAAGGGGAAAAGTGCTAATGTTCAAAGAAGAGTCGAGGCGGAGAGGAGCCCCACTGAGAGGAAAAAAAGAGCTGGTGCAAAGGTGCAGCCTGGTACATAACACAGCACTACCTTTTTTTTTCACCGCTATTTTTCGCTTGTCAACTTTTCGACTTTTCTCTGCTTTTTAACTCACGAAGTGACGCAAACCGCTGGTTATATGCTGAGTGCTGACAAATGAAAACGAAATTACACTTCCAAAGTTGAGGTTAGGTACGCTTGAAATGACACTAATGATAGCTGGGATGCATGGAACACGAGCGCCATTACTTCAGGCGTTTGCCACTATAGTTCCCCATTGCGCCTGTTACTGCGTTTTTCGGCCTGACCCATGCCTGCCGCGATCACAGTTTCTTATAAACACCCCGTATCTCTGCGACTCTGCAAGTGCCGTGAGATAATAGAGAGTTATTGCAGATGAAATAAGGGCAAGCAGTATAAAAGCGGCACTATTTTGACACCTACGCTTGCGCAAATTAGTGCGACGTTAAATTTCCCTTAATAAGGATAGTGCCTGCCTTCATTTGTGCACACTTTAGGTCGACCTCATTTATACTTTATTTTGACAAGCCCCAAAAATGGTTCTGTACTTAGTGTATTGTTGGTTGCCTATATTCGTCCAATTTTGAGCTAACTTCCCTTACGTTATTGAATAGGGGGCTAATTTTTTGCAGATAGACTCTGCAGGCCTTGCAGTATACGTGTGCAAGAAATCAGGCCCGTCAGAGAGGTCCTTGTGTCCCGCATGCAATTTGCACCCTAACTTTAAATTGAGACTAAAAATTTTAGGTTAGGAATTGGGAATGACGGGGCAAGTAAGGGAATTTGCGATCTGCAATAACTCTTATTTAACAACCAAAAATAAGGTAAGCAGTATTTCAATAACGCCTCCTTTAATAGTGCCGTGCAGTAAAATGGCATTCTGCAATAACTCTCTAATACCCAATTATCAATGATATGTGCTGTGCTCTGATGTGATTTCTTTAGCTGGCCGGGCCCTTATTACCGTTTGTCGCGGTCGAGGTAACGGCCAAATACCATCAAAATGGCGGCGTCCAGTATTGCTGGTGTCGAATGTCTCCCTTCAGCAGTATAGCTATTTAAGTATATGGAGGTTATTTAGGGGGGAAGGGTTCTAAGATATACTTCGCCATAACATTTTTTATTAGTTCGGCGCCACTGCATACTCCACCACTCCTCTCTCCCTTCCGCGGCCTCAAAGTAAAATCTTCAGGTAGTTACAGGTAAGCAGCTATTTATTTTATCAATCACTTTTCAGATTGATCTGCGTAACTACTGTTCTTTTACAGAGTAAAACTTATCACCTAAGAAATGTCAGCGCGACGGTGTACAATACCATACCATTGTACAATAAACATAGTCATCCATTCGAATCGCGACAAAACTGAATACTGAATGGACTCGTCATGATCACTCAATTTTGTTTATAATCTGGAAACTGGTCAAGGCAGAATTCCGCACCTATCTTGACAAAAAAAACAAAAGAAATAAGTCCCATGAGAGCATCATCCCTACTTACTTTTTAAAGTAAGTAGAACATAACAATTTTATTCATCATCAATATTAATGGGGTTCCTAAAAAACTAGTGATAAAATCTTATGTGCAAATATACAGGGTTTGGTTCTTTAGAAGGCACTATCATTATTTCGTGCAATCTCGTAATTAGAAAAAACTTGACCCTGAATTACTTTCTACATATTATATTAAGTTTTTAAATGCTATACTTACGTATTAGTAACTACTGCGAGTTTGAAAACGGTACAGGTACAGTAATACGTATCATTATTGAAATTATGCGGCGCCTTTCGTTAGTTTCCTACAATTATTTAAACCTATATAACTAAACAGCAAACGGTCTACCAAGTAGGTGTAAGCACCTATAACCAAGTCAGCGTCAAGGTCAATTGGTAGCTGATATGGAAATCAAAAATTTATTTACGAGAAGCTTGAGTTTCGAATGCTGCCGCTACAAAACGGTATTGCAGAACTTTCTCAGTATAAATTGACGGAAGCACCGGACCATGGACTATGCTGAACCACCACACAAATTCCGTAAGATTGCACATTACGGTGCTATTATCCCCATAGGTATACGTACCTACCTACTCTTGTTTTCCTGATATCTGAGACCATTCGTGCAGGTTGGCGGATTCTAA
Source organism: Anaspis maculata (assembly GCA_949128115.1). Classification (NCBI taxonomy): domain Eukaryota; kingdom Metazoa; phylum Arthropoda; class Insecta; order Coleoptera; family Scraptiidae; genus Anaspis; species Anaspis maculata. Next base: position 50,778,824 of record OX421961.1, read on the forward strand.
TAGGTGGGTACCTAACAGTGGCAGACTCTAAAATCGCACCACCTTTTCAAAATCGAGAAGCTAATCGCTAATGGGGTACTTGCCCAATTTTTTTTTATTGGCTTAATCGATAGTATATGGTTAAAAATAATGTACCCGTATTTTTTCTTTTTCCTTAATTCCAAAAATTGCTGCCGTAATGCCTGTTTTGAAAATATATTTGTGACGTCACAAATATACTAAAAACTAAACAAAAAGCACTGTTGGATTGAAAACTCGAAAAACTGTTAGAGTGGCATCACAATATTTAGAAAATACAGACATGAAAACTCCACTGAAGTTTCCCTACTGTTACCAACCTTTTGAAAGAAAACATCAAAATAAATCTTTTTAACCAATGGATATATTTTCATTTTCCGGAAATTTTCAGGAAATACTCTTTATTACTCTAGTTGATGATTAAAAGTATTTTCAGTCAAATCTGTTTCATTGGCAAGTACCCCATTTTCATTGGCATTAATTGTCAAACAATGCAAATTCGACTGCTCGATTTAAAGTTCGCCACTGTACCTCAGTTCTTCGAGATATTAAGACAGTAGGACATATTTTAACCACCAGGTAGGGCTTTTGCATCTCGTTTTGCATGGGACTTGAAGGATTTTGTCATAAAGTATAGCGCACACCTGTACGTTACATTCTGATTCATCAATTCATCATGATCGCATTTATCCACATATTAAACTCTTTGTTATTATTTAACTTTAAGTGCAAGGTAATAATTTGACTTTTATCGTACTTACAAGACAATGGTACAAGTATACCTATTTAGACATTACTTGCCACACTATACCGGGTGGCCCAACGAAAACGAAACAGGCAAAGTTTCGGGCACTTGACCTCACTTGTTTGTATACTGTAATATGTTTACTGAACGGACATAAGCCCCGTCATGGGTTGTTTGGCAACTACGAGCCAGCCTCCTAGAAGGAGCTGTAACCCTCCGAAGACACTGAAATTAGCATTATTCCGAAAAATTTGCATCGAATCGAAAAAAAACATCATACTATAAAGACAATTGAACCAGCTTTAAAGTGATGTATCACAGAATACTCACCCTGAGTAGTCTCTTCATTCTCAATACTCTCAGATACGTCCACCAAAACCGATTTCTTTTTGCAAAGAATGGCGACCGGCATGTATACGAGACCAGGGAAAGTACAGTGGGTGCTTTCCACCTAGACGGTACAAATACCACCAGACGGCACATGTTCCATAGTGTGGCACAAAATTTTAGGTGATCCAATGAACGGCGCAGAACCGAGTAGGAACACGTAGATGGAAAGCACCGTTTGGAACCCGCACATGCGTAAATGGCAGGTGTACCGAACTTGGGGCTAGGTGGAAAGCACGCAGTATACTCTATACACTGATAGAAAGAACCACCAGATTCCTCCGCTTGAAAAGTAGTCCCGAGCGTTACCCGCGAAATTTGAAATTCCAGTTAGAAAGAGGTGCTTATTTCCGCTAATTACAGCTAAGTACTATGGTAATTTTAAATGACACCAGTTTAATACCAATTTAATTAAATGAGAAAAAAATGTTTTTGAATGAAGCTGATTTTATTACACAACACTCACAACAGCCGAGCCGACTAAAAAAGTTCAATGAAAATAACAAACATCATAGAGAAATGGAGGTTAGAAATTGTACGTAAGTGTCAAACTCGCTGAATGTCATGCCATTCGCTTGACGTAGGAATAATTTGCCCGGGTAAGACTACCAACCGAACAAAACTAATATGTATTAGTTCCAAACGCGCCTATGTTGTTACATTCTTTGGTGCTTTTGTTTGCTATAGGTTACATCACTGAAATTCAAAAAAGTCCGTTCTATCGGTGTACAGACTTTTTTTATACATTATAGTTCTGCCGCACAAATAATACGAGAGGACTTCGCTACTGGGGTCCCAGGCTGTACAATGAGCTGCCCGATGAGTTTCACTTGTTGCCTGAGAACCTCTTCATCAAAAAAATGAAATACATCTCCTAAAAAAAAGCTTGTACCCCATTGTGAAATATGAAATTATGAAAATTCTTGTTTTGACACATTAAAAACAGTTCACCATTTCAAAAAAGGCTCTGGTAAATTTATGGTACGAGTATTGGTTTGTATACGTGGTATTCACTACGTTTATATCGCAGATTTAGATCCGCTCGAGCTTCGATCGGATTCAGAGTGACTTCAGTCAGTCAATTCACCTATGGATGTTTGAGTGCGTCTTGGGGATTTTAAAGTTTCACTGACTAAACAGCATATGAATCTCGGAGACCATGGAGGTGGGTACAGATTCAGACCAATTCGGTCATTTCAAAAAAATGTCAACCAAAAACTTTTTAAGAATTTGAAGAAATCTATCTACAATTTGGTCGGAGGCTTTCCTTTTTTTGCCTCTTATTATCAGTATTATTATTATTTCGAAAAAAAAAATCCCCTGCGACCCAAATGGGGTTTCAAAAGAGGAGGGAAGGGGGTGTAAACAAACGTCGAAAATAGCTAAACAAACGATAAACAAACGATTCCAATAGTCATGATACGCGATATTAACTGTGGGCGCGGCCAACTTCACAGACTTCATATCTCAGTGAAATCTCTGAATGCTGAATGATTTGGAGGCCTTTTAGTCGGAGCCGCTTTAAGCATACAGAGCACTCTTAAATCTTAAATGATATATTATATACCATTACCATTGTCCCATCAATCGCTGCTGCAGCAGTTAGCGGTAAGTTGTCTTCGGGGTAGAGTTAACCCTGGATGGAAATACTGCGTGGGCATTACTGTCGCATCTTAATTTTCAAACATTACGAAGAGCTTTGCTGTATGCTTGTATAAATTGAGGTATTATGTTTTAGGGGCGCTGCCCCTCCCTGCCTGAAGTTTCAGAGTCAGGACCCACCCAGGATTTTGGACAACTTAGTACACAATATTTTTTTCAGCTGTGGTCCTTGTGAGTAAGCTTAGGACGCTTGGTATACGGGGGTAGGTATACTAGATCCATTACATATTACACATTTCTATGAAATGCTATGTTCGTACCTATGTAAGTACATAATATTATTACAGTCAATAAGTATACCTAGGTAGGTACCCACAACAAATATACCCACATTCATTATTATCCTTGCTCACACAAGTAGGTATAATACGAGCATTCATTCGTCCTTTGATAATTGGATACGACGTTGTCTCTAGAAGTCAGGCCTCTTTTATGTCATGGATTTTAATCGGTACCTACCTATTCTATCTTAGCTTGTTCCCTATTTCCTGCTTCCTATTTTACTCAATTTAATGTCATATAGGTAGGTACATTGTATACCTGTCTATTGAAGAAGTTCTAGTTAGAATATTTAAACAATAATCCACAACAAAAACTATAATATAGGTGCCTACCTACTTTACGCAATAATTCATTTCACGGCAGTTATCCACGACATGACTTTGTCATGATAAAATCTAATTACTTATTACATACTCTAGTTACACCTTACTTTACGTACGCACAACACACTACATAGAAAATGAGCAAAGTAACCTCGGTCTTTAATCTGGATAAGGACAATCGCAGTAATAGAGCCGTAATGTCGAAACAGTCGACTCTGCATAAAATAGCATTTTTCGAAAAGTGCGCAAAATGTGATTTCAGCCTCAACGGATAAAAACTAATTGCGTTAAACAATACCTCCGCATTAATTTACCTTTTGCAGAACGAGTTTTGCAGTAGAGGAAAGTTACACACAGATACAGCATTTGCACGTTAAAAATATTCATTTATGGTCAACGTAATGAATCAAGGACACGGATGAAAAGTAAAACCACTCTTGGAAAAAAATGCAAATCACCACCACTGACTGTTGCACTATTCCTCGCGGAATTTCGTCAAAACGACAAAAATTCAAAAACCGGAAGTCAACCGGAAAAGTGTCAGAATTTCCGCTGTTTGAAATTGGATCCATTGATTAATCTAATCAGCTCGTTCTGTTTACATAATTCAAATCAATCCTTAATTACATATGTACTGGAGGCTAAGCTTGAGGTCGTGTCTTAAATTCACTACGAAAGGCCACCGGTGGGTGCAGTCCCTTTAAGGTGTACACCGCCCATCCTGCTATGCCCCTTATCCTTCTCATAGCTGCGAGTAAACCGACAATAAACACATCGAAATGTGGAAAAGGCGCTTATGTAATGGTTTTATTAATAATAACGTCAAGAACAATAGATTGAAATTGAAAGGAGGTGCGGTTGCTCAATTTCAGAGCGAATTCCTCTGGGTTGCTGATTTTATGATATCCATAATTTTTAAATTTAATTATAAGCGTCATTGAAGATTCCCACGAAACATTACCTGTACGATATTCTGAATCTTACCTAATTCTTGCAAATCGACTATTTCTCCTTGCTCGTTGTTACTACCAATATTATAAGAACGTGTATAAGTGGTGGGCCATTGTTAATGGCACATCTTGTAAGTTCATGGTTATTGTGGTAGGGTGTGGTGGTGGTATATATAGAGCAGATTTCGGCTGATTATCACTGTACAATTTCGAACAGCAAATTACCAACATGTTTGTAAAACTGGTGAGTATGCAAAAACAAGTGAAACACCGAAAAGTGAAAAACCATCAGATGTTATAGTGAAAGTGAATTTTCAGGCCGTATTAGCTTGCACCCTGGCTCTGACAGCCGCCCAATACAACGGTCCATTGGCCGGGGGATTGCCAGCAGCTCAATATCCCGCAGGAGTTAGCCCTCAAGCCTGTCCCAACTACCCCAACTGCGAGAATCCAGCCGTGGCAGTGAACCAGGCTCCAGTTTCACAGTACAACGCCGCTCCCCAACAGCAGTACAACCCCGCCCAACAGTACCAACCCCAACAGTACCAGGCTCAACCCCAGTACAGGCCCCAGCCTCAGTACCAGACCCAGCCTCAATACCAAGCCCAACCTCAGTACCAATCCGCCCCCGTCCACCAATACAGCCCCAACGTGCAAAACGCTTTGGACAGGGGTGAATACATCGGGGATGGTGATTACCACGGCGAAGGACTCGCCGAGGCTCTTGCCCCAGGATACGCCCAAGGTGATTTTCCATTATATTCATACAGGGTTGAGAAAAGTTGTTGCATTCAAGATAAGTACGTATTTCAGAAATGTCATATTATTATTTCAAAAGTCATGCTTTCTAATATTGTTCAAAATAACTCAAGAGGTGATTCCTGCTCAAGACGGTGGGAGTTGATCGTGAATTTTTGTTATCCGAGAAGATGAACTGTTCAAGTGTTCAGTCCGAAAATTAGCATGTCGAGAGAGGGGAGAGTTCCAGGATGAGTCTAGTCTAGCCTGAAATCACAACAATGTTCTTTGTTCCAAACCATCCGGAAAAAGAACTTGTCGAACAGACTCGTGTTATCTTTTACACTAGATAGTCTTTAAGGTCACTGGAAAATATTGCGTGCCTCTTTGAAGCGTTGCTAGGTCATCTGCCGTCACTAATGTAGTATCCTATCGGGCGATCAACCAAATACCCGCTTTGGTGTCGGAAAATTTGGCCGTTCAGCCAATCCAGTCGCTCCAATCCATGAATATTTTGTTTGCAAAGCCAGACCACTCTAAATGGTAATGGTCGCTGCTCTCTCTTAGTGAAGTTGCCATTTTACAAAACAGAGAAAGGCACTCTTAACCTCTTCACTTTCCGTTGATCATTTGAAATGCATTTCTGCCTTGACATAAAGGCCATCTTCGGTTATTATAAAATGTTGTGAAATTTCCTTTTACCTTTCATAATAACTGAAGATGGCCTTTATGTCAAGGCAGAAATGCATTTTAAATGATCAACGGAAAGTGAAGAGGTTAAGAGTGCCTTTCCCTGTTTTGTAGAACCCTAAATGGTTTTTTTTTATTAATCGCACTATACGCGTCATGGTTCGACCCCTGGGGTCCTAGACTTGACATCACGTTGCCAGTTGCTCAGAAACTACCTCACTGATAGGTTGCGGCTAGGCAACGTGACGTCACAATACACGTTCACGTTGCAAATGCAGAGCTTAGGACTCTTTGGATCAAAAATAAAATGACAAGCTGGAACACTGGGGGCTACGGCTGATGGCCACTGCCGTCCAGTTGCTTTTGCAGGTGTCATCAACAATAGCCGTAAGGCCCCAGCTTGTCACTTTATTCTGATCCAAAAAATTCTAGTTCTGGGTGTCCCAGCTAAAACAATCCAGCGCGATTTTCTCAAGAAATGTCAAGGCAACAAAAAAATTTCAAATTGAGGGGAAGCCTGAGTTTTTAGCTTTCTTTTGAGGGGGCGCCGAGGCTTGTAGGTGCTGTAGTTTCCAAGAAAATGCAATTTTAATCGGGCGAGTCACAAGAGTTCGAAAATTCATGATCGACAAAACAAAATACTTCAGATGAAAAAAAAATCCCTTTTTCTCTAGGCTTTCCGTTGATGTGTCGGCGATGTTTGTACCGGCCCAGTAAGCCAGATATTCTGCCTAACAGTCCAGCAAACACAATAATCAGAATCATGACGTCACCGATCACACACTTGTTGACTTTAACACTAATCGTTACTAGGACTTTTTCAATTACCATACCTAGATTCACCATAGCAATGAATACTGGCTGATGTTAAAATCAACAAGTGTGTGATCAGTGACGTCGTCATGAATTCCGATTATTGTGTTTGCTGGGCTGTAAGGCAGAATATCTGGCTTACTGGGCCAAGTACAGACATCGGCGACACATCAATGGAAAGCCCAGAGAAAGAGGACTTTTCTTACTCCAAAGTATTTTGTTTTGTCGGTCATGAATTCTAGAATTATTGTGACTCGCCCGATTAAAACTGCATTTTCTTGTAAACTAGAGCACTTGCAAGCATCGGCGCCCTCTCAAAAGAAAGCTAAAGGATCAGGCTTTCCCCCAATCGAGACTTTTTTTGTTGCCTTGATATTTTCTGAGAAAATCGCGCTGGGTTGCTTTAGCTGGGACACCCTGTATAGGTATTTCATAACGTGGTTTATGGTTCACACTGTATAGTGAATAACAATTCAGTATAACGCTCGAGGCTCAGTAAGCGACAATTGTGCGACACTATTATAGGTGAAAAAAAAAACAACAAAAGTTAAAAATCCCATTGTAACGAAGTATAAAATTTTTGACCATTAATCAATGTAAGGCTCTTATCCGTAAACGACTGTCAAATTATTGATAACATTATTGCGCCAAATTATTGTAGTGTTGACTGCTATCGCCTACCAGTCGGTAGGTATCTCAAACGCCACATTATAGGAACCAGTTCTTGAAAGTTAATGAGTAATCAAAAATCAATTCAGATTCTGAAACAGTTCATAATATTCAAAATTAATCGTAAATTGCCGCATTTCCCATTTTCTATGATTATTAAGATGATGGTGATGGTGAAGCTCCTGCATAAAAAAAATAATTACTTGAAACCGAAAAATTATCCAGTTAAAATTTTAGTGGGTACTTACGTAGGCAGGGATTTATTTTTCGGTACGCAAGCAAATATCAAAAGCAAATTAAATAGGTATGAGAAGAAACAGATCAGCTGTGAATCATAACGGGATGCGTGAATAGATTAATAAATTATCGGTTCACGAAGCATTTCATTATTGTTTATTTTTTACTAAAGATATAAATTTTCTAGCACTACAGTGTAAAGTCTTTTGACCGGCAAAAATATGTATTAAATTAATTTAAAAAAATCGCATTTCTTTAATATTTTAATCCTCGATTTGCTTTTTGATTTCACACATTTTGACATAATATTTAATTGGTTTCCGTCATATTTGTACGAGATATGCAACTAATTCAGCAATGTTTTAAATTGCGCCTCACTTCCTTGTTTTAAATTTGGATACATTATGGAATTATTTCTGATTTCAGCAATATGCACAATCATATACAGTCCTTTTTTTCTCCAAAAGTCCATTGTAGTGCAAATGACCGACACCTTTGCATTGATGGTGAATGCAAAGATGTGTGCCATTTGCACCACAATGGAAAAAAAAATAAGAATTTCATGTCAAAATGTGCAAAATTTTAATGAATTTGTTCCATATTTTTGCCAGTTACTATACTTATGTAAATGAAAGTGCTTCGTCATTATTTTATTCAAAAACATTTTTTCAGGACAAGCTCAAGCTTACAACGCGGCTCCAGCTTACAACCAAGGGGCTTACAATCCTGCCGCGTACAACCCCGCTGCAGCTCAACAAGCTCAACTTCCGGCAGGTGTAGGTCAACCTGCCCAGATCCCCGCTGGAGTGGACGCCAGGTCATGCCCCAACTACCCCTTCTGCCATTAAAATATTGTACACTGAAAATCAAAGCTAGACTGCCAGCTGACAACATGTTGTCATCTCTCAATTTACAAAGAAACATTTGTAAATTCCATTGTAATATAGTATCTAAATTATGAAATTTAATTTAAATAAAAACTGCGATAGTAATTTTTGTTAAAATCCGCTTTTGTAATGATGTCACCGCAACGACCGCAGCTTACTCGCAAGTAGTGATAGGCAAAGCAAGTACACATATACCTACCCTGAATAATAATGTAATCAAAGGAGAGCCGGAGCACCGTATGTTCTTGAAAAATGCTTTGTTCGTCGACGGTAAGGTCACAGTCTTATTATGAGACAGAATAAGGAAAGCCTCACCTAATGGAGGTATTTCAGCTTTTTATCCGATATACGCGACCGATTTTTTTCACAACGGCTGAATATTTACCATGGCAATGAAGCATGAAACCTTGGGCACAATGTGACAGAAAGCAAAATGGAACAAAGTTCTGCACACGTGCCCGATGCGAAAGACTCTGCCAAGGATCGAACCCCATAACCGATCCACTTCCATATTTTGTTCCACTTACGTGTGGGATCGGTATTAAAAATATTGTTACTGTTACATTTTCTATGGAACGGGTGGATAGGGTGTGGTATCGATATAAATAGTTCATTTTCTGCACCACATGCAGTTTATGCCTAGCAAAATAGCAACATGTTTGTAAAACTGGTAAGTCACACCCCCTGTAAACACTTCCGCTACCCCCGAAACCTCACCCGGTGATTTATCTTATCAAGTGCTATCTCGACGATTTGGTGCCATCTTCGGGCGGGGTCCCGCTCATCAAAGTGACGGTGAAAATATTAAGTGATTGTGAAGCGAGCATGGACATCAGACCTAAATTTGGTGAACTTGCAAACATGACGCAAAAATTGGACTTTTCCCATCATTTTTCGATAACGAAGCTAACTGCATTTTATGCTGCAATAATAATTAATTGTTACAGTCTAGTTGGCGTACAAAAATTAAACCCACACTAAAGTAACAATAATTATTGTCACCCTACCGAACGTTGTTTTTGTTCACTCTCGTGCTGAAAAGTGCAACTTTTCGAGGAGTAACGAATTGTATGTTGTCTATCTGTTTGAGAAAATTTGAAACCTGGCTCAAAATCTTGCTAGCCCATCGTAAGAATAGATCAAAGATTAACAGCTCGTAAGTGTGTGTTATCGTAACTGTTCAACATTTCGACGGTTCCCGCACGTAGGTAGTAGTAGGTAAACTTTGATATCTTTTTGACGGGCCAATGGATAAAATTATAGTTTGGGATATTAAACCATTGCCTGGTAGAACTAACGACTTTCCAGGCTTACTTAATATAGAGAAAGGTGGGGCTTTCATTCTTCATCATCATCATGAAGGTATTCTTGCCATTGACAACAATTACTATTAATGAAAAATACTGTAGAAAATGTTTGCCCAAATCGCGAAATATTTGGTTAGGTACCTATCGTGTGATCAATTGAATTCCTAATTTAGGTAGGCTGTGCCCTAGCCAAACGCAGATTCGCACCCCTGATTTCGACCGGGCCACAGCCTGCCTAAATTAGGAATCCAATGGATCACACGATAGAAGAAAAAGTACTTATGGAGAAAATAAAAGGAACCTTATAAGAGAGAGTTTTACTCTCAGTCTTACAAAGATTAAAATCGCCATTGATGGTGAAGTCGTTCAGGGTATAAAGATTTTTTCTCCTACTGCTACCGGCTATACCATGGCCCCACTCACCTACCGAAAATTTTCGAGCAAAAATGACCTGATGCTGAATAATGTTTTACCGTCAAAAGTAGTTGCCGCTAGGTGTGTGGGCACCCTTCCGCCAGAAAACTTTTGAAGGCAAAACATTATTCACTTATTCAGGTCATTTTTGTACGAAAATTTCCTAGCCGGCCGTCCATTGCCGACCGGCGGCCGATAGGTGAGTGGGGGCCCTTACACGGATAAACGAAATGATTTGCGAAAAATCACCTGTAAAAACTATCACAAATCTGTAAGATGACGATTACCAGTCCAATAGGTACCTACCTACTCATTTTTTAGAAATACCCATTAAAACAGCTTCTGAAACTCCTTCACGGTGTGAATTTCAACGGGAACTTTTCAGCAAAACAAAGGTTCCTTCTGGTGATCGTTAGGTCTGACTTCGGTCACATCATCACATCATCAATAATAATGATAATAATAATTTATAACAACATTGAATACGAACCTAGCACATTCTTCACAATTTTATACGTTTATTTTCATCGGCCTATTTCCAAAAATAATCGCCGGCACTTTAGGCTGTAAATTTTGTTATGATTATGCAAAATTAATAATATTATGCACATCATCAACTCAAATACGATAAGAGACAGACTCCAACTTCTGTTTACATGGAAGAAAAAACTCGTTGAAAATCTGAATGATTATTAAAATATTATCTATAAATATAAGTATATAGGTACCTACCTAACCGTTTTACATAACTTTTTCATAACAACATTATTCAGTACTGTAGACCCTCTTACTGCGGGATTCACCAAAAGCTTCATGAGCAAGTTAACTTCAATCTGAGTTAGTTGCTATGACTTAAAAATAATTCCGAATGGGACATAAAAATGACAGGGTGGAGGCGTACAGGCAGGCATATAATTCTGAACAAATTAAGATAAAATTCAAGACAACGAGGAAGTTGGTCCGTTATACAGGATAATTCATGACTAATACGACAAAGCTTAATTTTTGACAGAAAAGTACATTTGCTGATCGACTTTCGGAAAAAAAAATTACCGCATTCAGAAAGTTCAGGAAAAGAGCTATATGAATGGTTTATTGAATCTCACGGCACACTCCGACCGATTCGACAAAAAAAGATAAAGTTAAATTTTGTGGATACATTTTCAACTTTGCGGGCCATAATCCTCCCAATGCAATGTCTGGAAAACTCAATGTAATCCATTTTCAGGACGACTTGAAAAACAATTCCGCAAAATTTTTCACATAATTTTTTCAAGTCCGAATTGGACGTTTTCTGAAAAAAAAGTATCCGTCGACTTTTGAGCACAGAAATGCAAGGAAATGAATTTAATTTTGTTTCCAAACATTAAACATAATATGGCCGCCGTAGTGAAAATTTAGTGCCAGTGCTTATTTTGATGTTTTTTGTCGAACCGGTCGAAGTGTGCCGTGCGATTTGAGAAGCCTTTCTGATAGCATTTTACCTTTGCTTTCTGATATTGATGGCGTTTTTCTGATGGCGAAAACGATCAAAAATATGTAGTATATTATTGTATGTACGAGTTTCATTGAACGTAGTATAATGTCACACGACTGGTTTTAGGGTACGACGAGCTTGCGAAAAAAAGTTTCTTCTTGATCCGTCGTTACTTTGTCGTATTAGTCGTGAATCACCTGTATATTCATTCTGAAAAACAAAAGATTTTATGTTGAAAATGATTTTTTTCCATTTTCATCAAAAATTCAAGTCATTTTAAGAATTTTTTAAATAAACTGCGCACAAAATGAAGTGACAATTTTATTTTGGGAGGTTTTTTAAAATGTCCATAACTTTTGGAAAAATGATCAGAATCTAAAGTAGCTGGCACTGTTGTGAGGATACATTCTTCTATTTTGTGAACCATACATACTCAACTCATTCAAAGTGAAGGTATATCTCATACAGGGTGATACAAAAAGGCGTGCAACTTTCTGCTCTTTTCATCTTGACACCGGAAATTTTGACGTCATCCTGTATATGCGAATATGACTGCGTCTTATGGCCTGTAGTATCTGTAACTCATAACCGTTTAGTTTTCCACTCTACCTTGTGTACTTGGGGAGATATGATTTTTCTTGTATAAAAGTACCAATTTTTTGATAGAAGAGCAATAATTGTACGAAACAGTTTGGTAATCAAACGATAATCATCTTAAGATAGGATGATTTGTTTCCTCTTCAGGAACCATAAATTTAAATTCCAATAAAAGCAAAGAAATGATACACACAGAGTGATGGGAAAAGACTGCGGTTTTTTTCTGGCGCAGGCAGGATTAGTTCTATCACTCGGTACAGGTACTCGAATTGACTGTATCTTGTAGCTTGTCGTATTTGTAACTAAAAGGTTGTCTTTCTACTCTGCATTACGTAAATATCTCCATTGGTCCATTGTCCCGAGTCGCATACTGCATGCATATGCTCACATGTCAACCCAATAAACCTGCGGTCACAGAATTATTCCAGGGCACTTGGAACGTTTTTGGGTCCGTAGTCAACTTTTGTGCAGTAATTTTTTTTATGGTACAGACCGAAATCTTATTTTTTTTTGTGTTTCTTAATCTTCTTGAGCCTTGATCCGATCGCCAACAATTGCCAAAAATCTATTGCCTAGATACAGAGATACGGCTTTTTATTGTTAGCTCTTTGTTGGTTGACAGTTTCAAGCGACGAAATTGTTGCCGTTGAACAGATTGCAAATTGGCATCTTTTACAAGAAAAATCATATTTCCGTCAATACACAACGTAGAGTAAAAAACTAAACGGGTCCGAGTAAGGGATACTACAGGCTACAAGATGCGATCACATTCGTATATACAGGATGACGTGAAAATTTCCTGTGCTAGGATAAAAAGAGCAGTACTTTGCACGCCCTTTTGTATCACCCTGTATGAGGCATTTCTCCGCTTTGGATGACTTGGATATGTACGATTCACGAAAATAGAATGATGTATCTTCAAAATAGTGCAAACTGTTTCGAATTACGATCATTTTTAAAAAAGTTATGGACATTTGAAAAAACCTCCCAAAATAAAATTGTCACTTCATTTTGTGCGCAGTTTAGGAAGCTAAACTTTTTGTAGGTAACTACATATTTGAACAACAATTTTTAAATAAAAAAGGAACGAAGTAAAATTTGATGGAAAGGAATCATTCCGTTCTAGCACGGGATAAGAAACGATTCCAAAACTTCAGTCATGCCACCTCCTAAAGTTGTAGGAAGTCACAACAAGGCATATGGAGAGAAAATCTTCTCTTTCATATCTAATCCAGTTTTCTTGTTTTTTTTTTTGGCAAACTCAAAAGGAAAGAAGTAAAGCTGATCAGCATTTGCCAGGACCGGTGCACTGTGCAATATACCGTGCTATCAACACAAAAACCAAAAATCATTAGAGCGTAGACTGATTGGTTAACTGAACTATCGAATGTTTCGATACCAAAGCCAACCCTGATTTTGGTTGGTTCTTTTGAATAGCATATAACACTATTTAGTCTTTATTGGCTACGATTACACCGAAAGACTATAGTCGGACTGACCCAAACATTGACCCAAATTCATTCCGCAGAAAAAGGTTCTTCTCTTTCAGCGTTTACACCGGTAGATTAACACGGTCGACCTATTATAAAATATTAAAATCTGAAGTAAAACTAGAGAAATTAAAAAACTAAATTTAGGTCAGTCCACGGTTAACAAGAGATCTTACCCAAACTACTTGGTACTTGTCCGTGATCGTTTCCACCACGTGGACTGAATTTATTTGGGTCCAATATCGGTTTCCTGAAAAAAGAGATAGAGAGCTGGCGCAATGGTTTTGCGCGCAGTGTGCGTACGAACTAGGGAGACGCTCAGTTTAGGAAGCTGAATTTCAGATAGAGAAGAGAGATAGAATAACCGGCGCGTCAGTTCTTGGTGCAGTGTGCCACTGCCAAGTAACTGATTGGAAAGAGACGATCAATTCAATGAACCTGTATTTGAGTCGAATTTAGTGCTTACTGCTTAGGTCGCAGACCAAAGCCACGGCGTAAACGTGGCCATTTGCACTTTTGAAAGCTAGTGAACAAAAAATTACATCATTTTTATTGAAATTATGTTTTACAATTCAGGCAGTATTAGCTTGCACACTGGCCGCCGCCAATGCGGTCTGGAATGGTCCCCTAGCCGGAGGAGTCCCCGCTTCACAGTTCCCAGCGGGTGTCAGCCCCCAGGCATGCCCCAATTACCCCAACTGTCACAACCCCGCCGTAGCCGCCAACCCATCTGCCCCCGCCCAATGGGGTGGCTACCAGCCCCAGCCCCAGTACCAGCCCCAATACCAACCACAATACAACCCAGCCCCAGTTCCGCAATACAACCAGGGTCTTCAAAGCGCCCTGGACAGGGGTGAGTACACCGGCGATGGTGACTACCGCGGTGAGGGACTCGCTGAATCAGGAGCTTACGGAAACCAAGGTACCAACGCCGAATACTTTCGTCATATGCAACCAAAATGATAACGTCTTTTTTTCGCCACAGGACAACACGGAGGATACAATCCCGTGCCGCAGTACAACCCCGTTCCCCAATACAATCAAGGTCATGCAGGAGTAGGAGTTCCCGCTCAGATTCCCGCAGGAGTGGACGCCAGGTCTTGTCCTAACTATCCCTTCTGCCACGCGTGAAGTGCAAGCCAGACAGCTAGCTGACGACATGTTGTCATTTTGTCTTATTTATAGCAATGATAATTATTCAACTATTTAAACATCCAGTTGTGTTCAATAACTTACAACCTGTAAAATATTAGCATATCTATTTTATTGTATTCATTCCCATCATAAACCCAATAATTTCAAGTATTTAATGCGATGATTTTATCGTCAATAATAATGCATGTAAGATTTTGAAAATGATAGGTAATGATTGCCCGAAGAGCACTGTGTACTAAATTGGAAAAATAAAAAATAAAACCGAAAAACCCAAGAGTTGAACATTTATTTCGCTCGATCCTTGTTTCGGAACCGGAATTAAACTGGGCCAAAATTGAAGTGGACCCACCCGAAATTTTGCCTCGATAAAAATGGGGATATTTCGAGTGTTCGATAGAGCAATCTTTTGACTACCAGATACCATCTCCCACCTGACTGTTGACCTTATGTAGAATATACAGGGTGAAAATGAAATAAGTGCAAAAGAGGCCTGACTTTAGCAAGATCCCGTTTTAAGCGAACAAGTCGCAGAATCTTGTAGGTCGCATTTTTGGGAAACATATATCAATATCTCGTAACGGTTTTGCACTTCTGATCGTAATTTGTGTTTTGAATCATTCTGGGCCATCTAACATGTAATGCAATGTCACAGCATGCTTGATTTGTCATGGTTCCACAAGAGATCTAGATTCTCATCACTTCTGAGGGTCGGTGGGATCAAATTGTTCCATAGTACATTTGATACAGCTATCATGTACGTTCCTGTCAAATTTCAAGAATGAGCAACAGCCCTGGCAGAGTCCTATACCAAAAAATCCAAAAATCGCAAAAAAATTGATAGGTAACTCTTTGGAAAAATGAAAAACGATCAAAAGTCCAAAAATTTTCGAGATATTGATGTACGCTTTTCGAAAATACGAGAAAAAAAATTCTGCGACTTGTTTTCTTGAAATAAATGGCACCTTGCTGCAGTTAGGTCATTCTTGCACTCCTTCCATTGCCACCATGTATATTGTACGTAAGGTCGACAATCAAACGATCCAAGATGGTTTGTTGTAGTCAAAAAATTACTCTGCCGAACATCACAAAAATTTCCAAAATCGGCCAATTTTTTCTCCAGATATCCTCATTTTATCAGAGTCAGAATTTTGGGGTGGTCCACTTCAATTTTTCCTCAGTTCATTTAGATTTTGCTGCGCCGACGACTTTATGCAATAAAGCAAAAAATATGCTTTAAAGTACACTGAACCAAAAAAGTTTTTAGTTACTTGAGCTTAGATGAAGTAGTATCTAAGCTCTATTTAGGGTGATTTTTGGTGAAAACCATATGCAATGAAATTCAAGAGCTTCAGAATCAACCATCAAAAATTAAAATCGTTGCGTCAAAATTTCCTGTTACACTTTTATGTGACATTCCTCTCCGACAGATCACGGCGAAAAGCTTATTTTCATCTTTCTACCACAGACCCTAGATCCTTACTAAAATGTCTTGAATGTTTAACGCATCAAACGGGACCATTTTCCTGTACTTTCACGTCGTGATAGGCCGTGGTGGCTAGAAACATCTACTGTTTCGCCACAAATGCAGGACCGGATTCTGACTTTCGGACTGCAAAGAAACGTGTTCTCTTTCAGTTTTTGGAATCATTTTTTCAGCAAGCTCAGAGTCTTATTGCTTACAAGCCTTCAGTCGATGTCGCTAGTGCTTCGTCAAAAACATTGACAGGGAAACTGGTGTAAGGGTACATATTATTTCAACAGTAATAAGTATAAATTTAAATGTACTTTTTGTTTTCTATTAGGTCTTATATTAATGGCTTTAATCTTATTGATAACTTCTCTTTGAAACTTACAGACTAATAAGTGGCGTTACTTAGGACATTAATGAGGAGTGAGAGAGTGGTACGTACCATTGTGGTACTTATACTCTTACAAAAAAAAAAGAAACATCATTTGAACATTTTCTCGAGCTCCTTGAGTTCCTTTTCACCGGCTATTTTCTTTTCCGCAGCTAACTTTGCATCACGGATAACCTTCTGTTTCTCTCGAATTTTTCGAAGGCCAGCTTCTTTCTTGGCGAATACTTTCTGATAATGTGCCCCGTAAAAGAACCCCGCGATGAGTAGAGTCCATCGCGCAAACTTGATAAGTGGGGATACAGGAACTGGAGGAGGCAAGTCCGGCATTGTAGAGTCCCCTGCAAATTCACTTGTAACATTAGAAACTATCGAGGAAACTATCTTCTTAGAAAGTTCTTTGATCCAAGTTATGGTAATTATGTAGGGTAGGCAGGAGGTAAAGAATGCATATCCTTGGAAACACACGCTTCCCTGCTTTTCGAAGTTTCTTAAGAGCGTAGTGTGCTCCAACCATTTAGTAGCACCTGTAGGGCAACGTCGAGCGGGGATATAGACATTGGAATATTGCTGGGGCGCGGGTGTATACTTTTTGTGCGCTTTATACATAAGTACAGAAGAATGTTCCAGAGAAGTGAAATAAATCACCTCCATTTTTTTTCTGGCACTTTTTCAGAAAATTCGTAAAAGGCTTATTAGGTGTTGTTCAGGGGACCACCCTCTCTACACATTCCTGAAAATATGAAACCCTATAGGCCAGTCAAATTAGAAAAAAAATCCGTTTAAGGGAAAAAACTGTTGGAGTTTTGGAAATTTGACAGTAATGTCCGGTAAGGTGTACTGTTAAACATACTAAAAGTCCCCAACTCTACCTATTGAGCTCGAGCCGCTATCTTGGAAAAATGGTCCTTCGATCCAGTTTTCTGCTTATATTCCGCTAATCATCAAAGATAGTTACCAGTTACTTCTTGTTTAAAAAAAAATAAGTGGAGATCTGTTCACTGGATAAAAAAAGTTAGAATTTTAGTTTTTCCACACAGGAAAACTCGAAATCCGTCGTAGTCCAGTCAAATTAGGTTTTCATCTGGAATAAAACCATAGTAGGCCAGTCAAATAAGGAAAGCTGGAGAGAAAAAACTGTTGGAGTTTTGGGAATTTGACAGTGATGTCCGGTAAGGTGTACTGATAAACATACTAAAAGTCCCCAGATTAGAGGTTATTCAACTGTATATGAGCCCCATATTGATGTGCCTTATCTAAAATAGTACAAAAGAATCAATCAAAATGTTAAAATATACCCTGTATAACAAAAAGTAACGATACAAAATGGAAGTAGTGAAGCTTCACTATGCTTCACTAAGCTTCAGGTATGCTTCACTACTTCCATTTTGTATCGTTACTTTTTGTTATACAGGGTATATTTCAACATTTTGATTGATTCTTTTGTACTATTTTGGATGAGGCACATCAATATGGGGCTCATATACAGTGGAATAACCTTCAGACCTTTTTGTAGACAATTTTATAGCCTTGATTTTTTATGAAACTTTAAGTAAATATCTCTGATGATTAGCGCAATATAGGCAGAAAACTGGATCGAAGGACCATTTTTCCAAGATGGCGGCTCGAGCTCAATAGGTAGAGTTGAGAAAGACCTTATAGGTCGCACTGGTCGCAGGGCAGAAAGGATCCTCCGAGACTAAACGACCACCTCTAATCTGGGAACTTTTCGTATGTTTATCAGTACACCTCACCGGACATCACTGTCAAATTCCCATGGACTACGACGAATTTCGAGTTTTCCTGTGTGGAAAAGCTACAAATTTCTAACTTTTTTATCCCGTGAACAGATTTCCACTTATTTTTTTTAAAACGAGAAGTAACTGGCTCTTGCACATTTTCCGACAATTTCTCTCAAAATTCTCTTGATTTTCCGAGAGTTTTTCACTTGAAAATGCAAAGCTGGCCTGGCTTATCGAGACCGGGTTAAATGTGTTTCAATATTTCTGTCAAACTCCAACTTCCCACCCGAAGGACGTCCCGTACAGTTATTTCCATCCGTTCTTTGCTACTCGTTGGGAAAGTTTTTGGGTGACCCAACCGATTTTTAATGGGGAATCATCCATCAAAGTTTGTAACAATCAGTTCCTAAAAACTAATAGTGATACCCTGTATCAAACTTAAGGCTAAAGGGGACTGAAATTGAGTACCAAGTGTGCGACAGAGAGAAAATACATCAAAAGTAATAAAATGTTTTTGAGAGAACCATCAGTCCGATTTTGGATCTAAAAAAAGGGTTATACTCAGATTTCAATTCTATTTGATGCACTAGTCAAAAAAAAAATTCCAAAAAAATTTTTCAATTTTTTTTTTCAATTTTACAAAATAATTTTGATTTTTTCTGAAATCGCAGGTAGTCATTTCGAAGTACTGAAAATATCAAACATTAATCTGTTTTTAGAATTCCTGTAGCATGAATGGTGCTCTCCGAAACACATTTTGAAAATCTCTCTTTGTTTTATTTGCCGCCCGCTGCAGCTGTTCTCCGCGATGAGTCATTCATGATATAGGTAGTGATCACTTTCTGCACACATGGTGTTATGATGTTTTCTGAGAAATAGGCGATGTGAATAGCAGTAGTAAAGATTTTAGCCCAGGCTTTTTAGCATTTAACATGAAACAAATTAATCCACGTGCAATCTTCACGGTATCGTACCCACTTAACCTTACTAAACAACATACTAAAAGTCCCCAACTTTTCTCCGTGTGCGTCATAATTTTTGAGGGGGGGGGTCAAAATTTTCATTAAAAAAATTCTAGGACAAAAGTAATCTAGTCAGTGGCTTCTAATTTATCATATTTGGATACAATGGGTTATAAGTGAAACTTATTGACAAATTAGATGTCTATGGTCCCCGTGAGGGGAGCTCGGGAGGGGGGCAATTGGTGACCTATGCAAGAAATTTGGTTTTCAATAATATTGAGACAATACTGGCATGCTGGGTATCGTTTCCCACTGAATCTGACCTCGCAAATCCGAATATGACATTTAAATTCTGTTTAAAAACTCTTTCGAGCAATTTTCGGCAAAAAACGTGATTTTGGGACCAAAATAAAGCCGGTTTTTCAATTTGGGTTATTTTTGCGTTTGAGGCATTAATCATTTGGATTCAAGATTGGATTAATTATATGGACCTTTCTGCATAAGACTTACATATCATAAGCGAAACGTAAGTAGTTACAAGGTGAGAAAAATAATTTATTGAAAAAAATGTCGAAGTCCTAAATGTCACTCAAAAATATATCCGCGCAGTTGTAAAAAATGTATTGTAGCTGTAATATGGCTTTGATTTCATCCTTAAAGGTTTTTTCTTGTAGCCAAAACAATTCCCTAGCTTCCGAAGAAAGAACACTCTACATTAAAATAATAATAATATAACAACAGCAACTTTCCCGCGGGTATAGCCACATTTTTCAGTTTCAAGCTGGCTTACACCGAACATCAAACCAACTCGATTTTATAGTATTCAAGAAATGATAATTATGTCGAATGCCTGATGTAAATGCGTGAAATAGTTGCAGTTATCGATCCTATTCGACATTTCGATCATTGATGAATTCAACGTGAAAATAAATCGTGAATTAAAAATCCACAATTTTCAAGAGCAAATTATCATTTTTTCCAATCAAAAATGCTCACAATCTTTTCAAAACAGAGCTTTAACATTGTATTTACATATTAATAATGTTTTGGAAGTCTAGCATAGCACAGGAAGATTTTTATAGCCATGCTCTGCAAAAAATATCAAATTATTATTATTATAATCTCAAGATCACTAGTAGTCAAAAAAAATCGCATCTAGCTCACCATCCGTACTCCAAGCTTATTTTGTCCAATATTAGTTTCGTTGATAACTCGATAACGTAAAAACTCGTCTGTTGATTTCCAAACAATAAATCGATAGTTACCTCGAATACCTACCGAGAGTACCTATACCCATCTAAAATAATAGCTAAGTCATCCAGCACCTAAAGGGACTAAATAAACTGCTTGACAATTGAACTGCAACACCTAAAAATTTGGTGCGTTTTCAAATTGAGATAGCTCGGAAAATATTTGACGGATTCTAGAAATTCAGGCATGTGAGGAAAGATAATTTCTTTGACTATCGATTGCTCGTATTGATGATAAGTTTGATTGCACAATTTGTCATATACAGGGTGCCAACGGAGAGCGTGCAGATATGGGCAATCTTTCACCTTGTACAACTTTCGAAAAAAAAGTCCGAGATTTTTTCTATCACCTGCTTTTGAAAAGTTGTATCATTTTGCCGAAACGGTTTTAGAATTTTGACTCTTAACTTTTTTTTTCAAAAAATTGTGCTCAATTTTCTGAAATATGCACTTTCTGACTAAGAAAAAGAAATAGAGACATTGTTTTTTTTTCAAACAGCGTCTATATTGAATTTGCTTACGAAGATTTTCATTTGAGCCTCCACATCCCCTTGAAGTGAGTTGAAGGGGTAGTTTCGAGTAGATATGTGAATGAAATCATCGTAGCGGCAAACTATTGCGACATATTTAAAAAAATTCCAACAAATGAGATATTGCGGAAATACTCGTTTTGTAAAGGGTACCTAGTTATTTTTTGAGAGGGTAGCTGTTGAAATGACCTACGCAAAGGGTCATCGTGTAGCGTCACTGTTTTAGTGGAACAGTTGAAAAAGAGGTTTTTTGGAATTTTCATGTATTGCATGTCTTATCATACCAACCCTGTCCCTGTCCCTTGAAGTCAAGGGGTGGTTTTTAGGGAGCTGTACGTGTGGGGTCATCGTAGTATCCTTATTTCAATCCAATTATTGATGAGTTCTTTTCTTAGGCCTTTTAAATGAAGCATTGCATATCTTGTTGTGAGACGGTGTCCCAAAAGGGGTAGTTTCTAGGGGATGTGGAGGCTCAAATTGAAATCGCCGCAAGTAAGTTCAATATGGACGCCGTTTGAAAACAAGCAATGTCTCTATTTCTTTTTCTTAATGAGAAAGTGCATTATTTCATAAAATTGAGCACAATTTTTTGAGAAAGAAAGTTAGGGTCAACATTCCAAAACCGTTTCGGCATAATGATACAACCTTTCAAAATCAGGTGATGGAAAAAATCTCGGACTTTTTTTTCGAAAGTTGTACAAGGTGAAAGATTGCCCATATCTGCACGCTCTCCATTGGCACCCTGTATATGACAAATCGTGCAATCAAACTTATCATCAATACCAGCATTCGATAGTCAAGGAAATGATCTTTCCTCACATGCCTGAATTTCTGGAATCCGTCAAATATTTTTCGAGATATCTTAATTTGAAAAAGCACCAAATTTTTAGGTGTTGCAGTTCAATTGTCAAGCAGTTTACATAAGTTTATAAGAATAACAGATCGTCCTCAGGGTCATACTCAACAAGGTGGGGTAGATTCTCACATATTGTGCCCCTACAGAACTTACTTACACATTTGCGAATAAGACAAGGAAGATCGCCTGCATCTACATTTCAGACCGCAGTTATTCTTGCAGTTGCAAGACACTATCTTCAAAAGAATCTCCGGAGCTGGAGGAAGATGCGACCAACTACACTTGGGTGCTCCCGCGTAGCCCACCGTGTTGTTTGTTTACATCTAGAGTACCTTAGCTATTATTATCTAGCAAAAACCCGAGGTTAATCTGAGGTCTAGGAGCCGCGATATAGCGTGAAATAACAGACACACAGGCGGACGGACGGACGAATAATGAAATAAAATATCTTTGTTGTTTGTACATCTAGAGTACCTAAGCTATCATCTAGCAAAAACCCAAGCGCAATCCGAAGTTTAGTAGCTGAGATATTGCCGGATACTGTAGACGGCAATAACAAGAACAAACTATAAGCCCTACAAGTAGTAGCGCTAAAATCATAGAGGAAAATTGCGAAAATGTACCTAGTACCTACTCATACGAGTACTACCAGACCAGATTCAGTCAGTATGATGCTGGGCATATTGAACGTAGGATCAATTATTACAGATCAAAGTCTAGGTTAATAATGTTGGAAGTGATTTTCCCCATATAATGCGTTTGACGTAACTTCATAGAATCCTTATTGGAATTGCTGGACAATTCACAATGAAACTAAAAGATACGTCATTTTGAAGCTGAAACTGTAGGGAATCTACTGCATATAATAATACCAAGTGATATTTGGTGGTCGATGCAAAAGTAAAATGTTAACTGAAGCATAAGAAAAAAAACATGAAAAAAGTGCCATTATCAAGAAATTAAGTCTGTTAGTGTCAAATTTTGGACAAAAGCTATCCCATATCATTTACTTTGATTCATTATCTTTCATTCAAGACCAAGATAAGAGAAATCGATTGGGTGGTTGAGAGCTAAGAGCATTTTTAAGCGGAAAGTGCATTTTGAGGTGTCTTTATCTTTGCCTGTCAAAAAAACAATGACGCACACGGGGGAAAGTTGGGGACTTTTTGTATGTTATACAGCAAAGTCTAGTGAACCCAAAACTGAAGAGATTGACCGTGTTTTAATTTGTTTCATGTTTTGCCGTTTTTTCGACTAAAAAGCCTGGGCTATTTGTGACATCGTGGTATTACGCCGATATATTTCGTTGCTACGATTTTTGAAATTGTAATTTTTGTTCAAGTTGATTATTCCTCTCACGTGATCACACTATCTAGATCTACAATCTACTGATACTCCAACATACTCATACTCCAACATACTCATACTCCAACATACTCATATCTGATTATAAAGGGACAAACATTGTAAAGTCAAATTGCAATTGCAAAACAATAGGCTGCACAAATGTGTATATGTATTTGAAACTATATACACTGGAAGTAAATAACAATACCGCAAAGAACTACTACTACTAGTCCTACCCCATCTGAAGTCTGTTTGTCTGTCTGTTCGTCCGTTTGAGTCCTGTGTGGATATCTGTCTTGTTTGTTTGTGTGTATGGCTGTCTGTGTGGTTATCTTCGTGAATGACCTCAGCTCATTTGATTTTTGTTGAAATCGTTCCATTAGAATGCACTTGTTTCGTATAAAATTCGTATCACGTATTGTAGTACGATACGCATTTGAGTATCGAAAAGTGGCCAGTACCTTAGAACCGTTGATGGGAAAAAAGTCATGGCATTTCAACTTTCTCGAATGGTCATGCTCCTACAAGCCCGCAAATCGATGATCTCAGGCAGTAAAATTTTGATATAGAAGTCAGTCAATTTTGTTTTTATTTTGTCAGTTCAATATGTCCTTCTACTTGAAAATAGTTATTGTGTGTCCGTTTAAGCTGATAATTTCTCTCCAAACAAAATAGAGCCCCTGCACGACTTTTTTTATTGCCTCCAATGATGCTTTGGTAGCCAAATAGCATCACAGACTGAACGGTTTTTTGAAAATCTTGATATATTATTTTATTTTGTAAATTTAAAACACAAAAACTGTTAAGCATGCAACTTTCATGCACCGATGTGTCAGCTGCGGGATGACGTCATCGTGCCCAGGGCTGGGGCTACTTGATTCTACACCAACAGATTGCGACTACGAGTTTTAAATGTTTGACTAGGTGTTTGACATAATCTCACTGTCACCGTCTCAGACGTCTGTGGGGCTGACGCTCAATTCAGGTTGAAAAGCGCGCAGCACGAGCTTGGGGATGACCCTGACACGTGAGCAAGGGCGACGGCGATGTTCGAAGCTCCAAAATTGAAATAGGTCTGTAAAATAATGAAATTTGAATTTTCGCGGGGTTTCAGGGCGCAAGGCTGCAAACTTGCAAAGAAAAAAAACTTGCAAACAGAAAATAGAGCTTTCGGGTTGACGTCATCGTGGTCATACAAGGTCATTGTAGAAGCGACCGCGTTTTCGACGCGAAATAAAAATACAAACTTTGATCTTCATTTAAAGGATGAGCCAATTTTTTGGAAATTTTGTTTGGGCGGAAATTATTGTGGATAACGTTTTAAATGATTTTATGAAGGACCCTATTGTTGATCGGTCTGTATGGCTTCCTGTATGGTCTTTTGTTTTGCCGACTGAGGACATTTCACCTTGATGATAGTACCATTCTGATGAGGAAGAAGCCTCGTCTGGCGATTCCGCAAGATACTCATGGGCCGGGTCCGCAAACAGGCCTCACAGTTCAACTTTATTCCGTTAAAGGGGGACTGTGGGTGAAATTTTGTGTCAATTTTAAAATTTATATAGCTGCGGGATGGCTTTAGTTGATTTTTAGTCAAAATCGCATCGAAAAATTCCAAGCCGTTACGAAGTTATCGTAAATTTTGTGGGCTGATTATGACGTCATACTGCGCACCGGAAAGTACAGGTCGGCAGGGCAAGGCACCACGCCAACAATTACTAGACCTTTATAAAATGAAACAAGTTTACCAAACGGTAGACGCAGGTCATTTGACTTCAATTTCAAAGTACGGTGAACCAAATTTCAGTAAATATTTTTAAAAACATAATTAAAGTGCGACTCTATCTGTCAATGAAATAAAGGGGCAACATGGCGAAATCGCGAAATGAAATTCGGCAGCTTGACAGAAGCTCGACAGTATAGGGGAGTCACAGTCTATCGTATAACCCTGAAAACTTCTGTCAGTGAAATCTGTTGGTGCATGAAAATAAGAGATCAGGTATACCAGGCCAAAATGATAATGCTATAGGGTCAGAAACATGATGTCAGGAACGACCAGGACCATTTTCAATAAAAACGCACTGGTGTGGCTGACTCAAAGAAATATGACGGGATTCTGATATACACTTCTTTCAAATTCCGACCCTAATCGGTAGTCGGTTGTACCACCGATTAGAAAAAAGTCCCATCAGCGGCAGCAGCCCTAAAATACATTCAATTATTCACTACATTATTATGTGGAAGCGAAAAGTATACCTGATCTCTTATTTTCATGCACCAACAGATTTCACTGACGGAAGGTTTCAGGGTTATACGATAGACTGTGACTTCCCTATACTGTCAAGCTTCTGTCAAGCTGCCGAATTTCATTTCGCGATTTTGCCATGTTGCCGCTTTATTTCATTGACAGATAGAGTCGCACTTTAATTATGTTTTTAAAAATATCTACTGAGATTTGATTCACCGTACTTTGAAATTAAAGTCAAATGATCTGCGTCTACCGTTTGGTAAACTTGTTTAATTGTATGAAGGTCTAGTAATTGTTGGCGTGGTGCCTTGCCCTGCCCACTTGTCTTTTTCGGTGCGCAGTATGACGTCATAATCAGCCTACAAAATTTACGATAACTTCGTAACGGCTTGGAATTTTTCGATGCGATTTTGACTAAAAATCACCTAAAGCCATCCCGCAGCTATATAAATTTTAAAATTGACACAAAATTTTACCCACAGTTCCCCTTTAAGTTCAGTTCTAATCAAACCATACAACTTTTTTCTTATGATGCGATTCTTTAAAAAATTACGTTCCATAAAGGCTCTGTTACGTTGTTATCGTATGACCACCCTGTATCTTCCCATAGCTTCCCAGCTACTGGGTTCAATGCCTGTTCTAAATTTTCATTAGAATCAAAGATTGAAATTCGCTGCCTCCAATGGGCGACAGACTGCTGAGATAAGGTGCTTGTATGTACTTGCACCAGGGTGCACCGTTGGTATATGGGTGAACTTTTTTTTTTGAATTTTCGAATGTTTCAAGAATTTGATTTCAACAAAAATTAGTTTTAGTCATTTTGAGGGCTGCAGATTTCTATGACATTTAAAAAGTATACATCTCTGTAACTGTTTCTTTTTGATTTGCAGGCCAACTTGACGGATAGCGTTTTCCATCTCTCGTTATATGTATACATTTTGTGCATAAAACAGAAAACAAAATAAAGCTTCCTACTGTACTTTTTCCTCTTTATAGTAGTTTTTCACTTATCTCACTCATTTATTTCTGGAGTACATTCCATTAATATCGAGTGACGAAGCTATTAATAATTAAAATTGAAAAAGTAACCGATTAGGTATTGCCCAGTTGCTTGTTACACTGTTGGGATTTTCTACGGGACTGGAGATACAGTCCAGGCATTAACTCGATCTGCAATTACGACAGAGGTCTTATTTCTCGCGGACTATAAATATTGTATGATGATATCAGACGGGAACCGCTGGTGCTTGCAGGTGGCGGCGGCAGGCGGTGAAATTCAAAGGGAAATATTCAAAATTGATTTCGGTCGATACTATTAATGATATTTGAATTTTGAAAAAAGGTTATTATACAATATTTATCACAGAATAAAATGACTACCTTAGATTTCCAAAAAAAAATAAAAAATTTGAAAAAATCAAAAAAAAATTTCCGAAAAATACAAAAAATTCAAATTTTTGACTACAGCATCAAATAGTTATATATTCTCAAAATAGCCCAGGCTTTTTAGTCGAAAAAACGGCAAAACATGAAACAAATTAAAACACGGTCAATCTCTTCAGTTTTGGGTTCACTAGACTTTGCTGTATAACATACAAAAAGTCCCCAACTTTCCCCTGTGTGCGTCATTGTTTTTTTGACAGGCAAAGATGAAGACACCTTAAAGTGCACTTTCCGCCTAAAAATGCTCCTAGTTCTCAACCACCTAACCGATTTCTCTTATTTTGGTCCTGAATGAAAGATAATGAATCAGAGTGAATGATATACGGGATAGCTTTTGTCCAAAATTTGACACAACAGACCTAATTTCTTGATAATGACACTTTTTTCGTGTTTTTTTTCTTATGCTTCAGTTAACATTTTACTTTTGCATCGACCACTAAATATCACTTGGTATTATTATATGCAGTAGATTTCCTACAGTTTTAGCTTCAAAATGACGTATCTTTTAGCTCCATTGTGAATTGTCCAGCAATTCCAATAAGGATTCTATGAAGTTACGTCAAACGCATTATATGGGGAAAATCACTTCAACATTATCAACCTAGACTTTGATCTATATTAATTGATCCTACGTTAATTGATCCTACGTTCAATATGCACAGTATCGTACTGACTAAATCTGGTCTGGTAATACTCGTGTGAGTAGGTACTAGGTACAGTTTCTCAATTTTCTTCTTTGTGCATCATGTTTTTAGCGCTACTACTTGTAGAGCTTATAGTTTATTCGATCTTGTTATTGCCGTCTGCAGTGTCCGGCAATATCTCAGCTACTAAACTTCGGATAGGTACTCTAGATGTACAAACAACAAAGATATTTCATTCCATTATTCGTCCGTCCGTCCGTCTGTGTGTCTGTCATTCCACGCAATATCGCAGCTCCTAGACCTCGGATTAACCTAGGGTTTTCGCTAGATAATAATAGCTTAGGTACTCTAGGTGTAAACAAACAACACGGTGGGCTACGCGGGAGCACCCACGTGTAGTTGGTCCCCGTCAAGACGCATCTTCCTCCAGCTCCGGAGACTCTTTTGAAGATAATGTCTTGCAACTGCAAGAAGAACTGCGGTCTAAAATGTAGATGCAGGCGATCTTCCTTGTCTTGTTCGCAGATGTGTAAGTGCTGTGGGGGCACAACATGTGAAAATCTACCCTTCCTTGTTGAGTATGACCCTGAGTACGATCTGTTATTTTTATAAACTTAGGTATGTACATATTTAGTCCCTTTAGGTGCTAAATAACTTTGCTATTATTTTAGATGGGTATAGGTACTATCGGTAGGTATTCGAGGTATCTATCGATTTATTGTTTGGAAATCAATAGACGAGTTTTTAACAAAGCTAATATCGGACAAAATAAGCTTCAAGTACGGATGGTAAGCTAGAAGCGATTTTTTTTTTACTACTAGTGAACTTGAAATTTTAATAATAATGATTTGATATTTTTTGCAGAGCATGGCTATAAAAATCTTCCTGTGCTGTGCTAGACTTCCAATACATTATTAATATGTAAATACAATGTTGAAGCTCTGATTTGAGAAGATTGTGAGCAGTTTTTGATGAAAAAAAAGATAATTTGCTCTTAAAAATTGTAGATTTTCAATTTACGATATTTTCACGTTGAACACATCAATGTTCGAAATTTTGAATTGGATTGATAACTGCAACTATTTCACGCATTTACATCAGGCATTCAACATAATTATCATTTCTTGGATACTATAAAATCGAGTTGGTTTGATGTTCGGTGGAAGCCAGCTTGAAACTGAAAAATGTGGCTATACTCGCGGGAAAGTTGCTGTTGTCAGATTATTATTATTTTAATGTAAAGTGTTGTTTTTTTGGAAGCTTGAGAATTGTTTTGGCTACAAGAAGAAACGTTGAAAGAAAAAATCAAAGCAATATTACAGCTACAATACAATTTTTTTCAAGTGCGCGAAGATATTTCTGAGTGACATTTAGGACTTCGACATTTTTTTCAATTAATTATTTATTTCACCTTGTAACCACTTTCATCGCGTTTGTGATATGATAGTCTTGTGCAGAAAGGTCCATATTATTCATCCAATCTTAAATCCAAATGATTAATACATCAAACGCGAAAATAACCCTAATTGAAAAACCGGCTTTATTTTGGTCCAAAAATCACGTTTTTCGGCCGAAAATTACTCAAAAGATTTTTTAAACAGAATTTAAATGTGATAATCGGATTTGCAAGGTCAGATTCAGTAGGGAACGATACTCAACATGCCAGTATTGTCTCAATATAAATGAAAACCAAATTTCTTGCATAGGTCACCAATCGCCCCCCTCCCAAGCTCCCCTCACGGGGACCATAGACATCTAGTTTGTCAATAAGTTTCACTTATACCCCATTGTATCCAAAAATAATAAATTTGAAGCCACTGACTAGATTACTTTTGCACTAGAATTTTTTTATTGAAAATTTTGCCCCCCCCCCCTCAAAAATTATGACGCACACGGAGGAAAGTTGGGGACTTTTAGTATGTTGTTTAGTAAGGTTAAGTGGGTACGATACCGTGAAGATTGCACGTGGATTAATTTGTTTCATGTTAAATGCTAAAAAGCCTGGGCTAAAATAATAACGTCTGAATTTTTGGAATCGGTCTATTGGGTGAATTTTGAGAATGTTATTAGTTTCCGCGCCATCTCGCGTCTCAGAAAAACATTATTTTATCGTCCCCTTTAGCCTTAATCATTTTTATTTAGCTCCCGGACCAGAATGATTATTGATTCCAAGAGGATCATTGAGATAGGCAACCCATTAAACATGCTATATCGATTGTAGGCAGTTTGCGATGATACGTATTTTACGCAACCGCAACCGCAACTCAAGAATAAATAAAACCTGAAGTGTAGTGGAAATCTGATCTTTGGTTGTGTTGGTGAAAATTGAAAAAAAATACGTCAATAATTGTGCAAAACGAATATAAAATAGTTAACAATTTCAAATTAAAATTCAAAACCGTGAGAATCTTCAATTAGAGTACTGTCTTGCTCAAAAGCTGATCATCAACAGAGCTAACCCAAAACAAATCATCCGTCAGCTCGAGGTCGTACATTCGGGCAGTATTTTTACAAAATCATGAATGAAAAAGACTTCGAAATATCGAAGTTTTTTCTTTCCCGCCCTCGGATGATTTCCATTGACCCGATTCACCGCTTAAAACCCAACCACCAATAAAATTGGTGACATTTCAAGCATGATGCTCCGTTTCGGCGCCAAACCGGCACTTCTTCCCTCGCTTTTAACAAAAACGGTTGACAGTGCGAGAGCGACCAAGTTGGCTTGTCTCTTGAGAAATTACAGCGAAGATCACAGAAAACCAAAGATGCCTGGCTCAAACCTAGTTCTAAAATACACCAAAGTGGTCCCAGAGGCTTATCCACCAACTAAGGGCTCTGTGAAAGCTGCCGGCTACGATTTGAAGAGCGCCCACGATTGCACTGTTCCTGCACGCGGAAAGTTCCTCGTGGACACGGGAATCAAAATAGAGCTACCTGAAGGCTGCTATGGAAGAATCGCACCAAGATCTGGACTAGCTGTGAAGAATTTCATTGATGTTGGAGGTATAAACTGATGGGCTCAATGTATTTCTGCATAAACTAAACTGTTTTTTTATACTACAGCTGGGGTGGTCGATGAAGACTACAGAGGCGTCCTCAAGGTGGTCTTATTCAACCATTCTGATGCTGACTTTGAGGTGAAAAGTGGAGACCGTATAGCTCAGTTGATTTGTGAGCGTATATTCTACCCCGATATCGAGGAAGTCAAGGTATGTCACTTATCTAAGACTTGAAAGGGTTGTAACTGAATGTGCAAAATTGTGTTCACAGGATCTGTCTGAAACCAAACGGGGAGAAGGAGGCTTCGGCTCAACTGGAACCCAATGAATCCTTACTGTATTTTGGTGCTTTTCCATTTAATCATCTGAGATGTTACTATACTACTACTTAATTATTTATGTTTTTGTTTGATTACCTTGATTTGAAAATAAAGTGTTTCTTTCACTGATAATTTCGTTAATTTTCCACTAGCCACTGCTTTTTCAAGAGATATTCAAAACTGACAAGGACAAGCCGAAGTAGTGTTGTGTTGACAGTTATATGTTGGTAATGTAGAATGCGGACTTAGCGACTCAGTTCTCCCAAAATCGCTGATAGCTCAAATTAACAATATAGCTGAGCAAATATTCATTTATTATTAAATCAAAAGTGGATTTTCCAAGCACAAAAAAAAAAGAACAGTTCAGAATAAAACTTGCTCTTTCAAAAGCAAATGCAGAAACATCAATCGGTAAAGCAAATGTCAATCTTACCGACACCGGTTGTCAATGACAGTGCCGTCACTTGTCACTGTCATTAGGAAAATTAATATTTACATTTTCCAGAAATTCCAAAATCCAGAATCCATTTAGGTCCGAAGGACTAAAGAAAGACCAAAGGTTGAGTCTGAAAAATGGCCGACGAAGTGCAACTTGCCCAGACGGCGGAAGTTGGAGGCGATACGATTTTTGGAAAAATACTAAGGAAAGAAATACCATGCAACTTCATCTATGAAGATAACTTGGTAAGAATTTTAATTGTGAGAAACTGGAATGGAGCACTACATTCCAGGGGTGCATTACATTAGCGAGTTTTCCTATATTATTAGTCGCCTTTCTGACAATCGACTCTTGAGGAGTCCGAATGGAGAGTTGTGTTTTATGAAAACTCGTACATTTGAGGATTGCATCCAGATGTAAAAAACTTGGTTTGATTTCTTACTCTGGGCTGCAACTCTCGAATCAGTCTCGCGGTCTGATTAAGGAAACTAAATGATTTAGATCGATTCAAGAATTGCAATATAATTGGTGTTTTTCAATTTCAGTGTGTGGCCTTCGATGATATAAACCCACAAGCCCCAGTTCACTTCTTGATAGTACCACGCAAGCCCATTTCTCAACTATCAAAAGCTGAAGACAATGATGGGCCTTTACTAGGACATTTATTGGTTGTTGCTAAAAAAATTGCACAGAAACGAAATCTCAAAAATGGATTCCGTATCGTGATTAATGATGGACCTATTGGAGCCCAATCTGTCTATCACTTGCATGTTCATGTTTTGTCTGGAAGACAGCTCCAATGGCCTCCTGGCTAATCAATTCCTGTTTTGTACGTTTTACAATGAATTTGTAGGGATGTAGCTTTGACTTAGTAGTCTGGGTTGGAATGTTGGAAAAATAAAGTCAAGTTTAAATTAAAATGAACTTTCTTCAGTCCACACATATATTTAGGTCCCGATAATTAAAAGATCACAGTAACGGGTATATGTATATTTTTTAAATTAAAATACATATTATATTTTGGTGATTGCCTGATATACACTACACATCTACGCAGTAATCAAAATATAGTACAAATATGGGTTCAATAACGTTCATGGTGATTTACAGGATGGAAAAGCTACAAATTTAACAAACTAAAATCGTTAAATAAGATGAAACGTCACTAATCATGTGACTTAGCTTTCACACAATAATAAAATCAACTCCACTCAGATACAGTAGTAAAATGTAAACAATAGTTGTTACTGCTGCAAATACCATTCATTCTTACATTATTTACACAATATTGCCTACAATCCTCACTTTTGCACATAAGCACCATTTCTGTTTCCAAAATAATCTGTGCATTAAAAATACTTAGATAAAAGCAAATTAACT
Organism: Anaspis maculata; assembly: GCA_949128115.1. Classification (NCBI taxonomy): domain Eukaryota; kingdom Metazoa; phylum Arthropoda; class Insecta; order Coleoptera; family Scraptiidae; genus Anaspis; species Anaspis maculata. Next base: position 50,811,681 of record OX421961.1, read on the forward strand.
GAGATTGATAGCATCTGTTGCCAAATCTCAAACTAGCGTTTCTACACTATTACTGTTAAGACTTTCAAGGTGTTAATCAAAGCTCAACTCCACATCAGTCAAAATTCTGAAATCGATTTTCAAAGGCTAAAACCATCCACTTCCACGTCATAACTACAATCACAAAAAATAGATTGTAATATTGAGGCCAGCCCCTATCTAAACAATGGACGAAAAGCAGGTCTTGCACACTCATACATCTTAACAAGACATCGTTTAAAATTTGCAACACTAACAACATTTTATACTTAGAAACTCAGCAATATAAAATAATAAAATCTCTTAATTTTAAATAAACCACTTTGCATAAAGCTATATAGTAACTATCGGTAAAAAATTTCGTATATGGTATCACTTCATAAAGATTCATAAAAATGTATGTTTGATTTGCAACAATTCAAGAACAAATTTTGAAACGCCTGAAAATGGGTAAACAAGAGCTGAGAATGCAAAAAAATGTCTTTGGGAAGAAGTGACATGAATCGAGATCACTCATCATTGACACTTTATGACATGGAACTACATGGTAACCTGGGTGAACCCATCTGAGTCAGCACCCTATCTAACCACTGCAATGGTCCATTTAGATGCAGCTCAATCCAACAAGGTGTGGAGGTCACTGTCTGTCTCCTGAAATGTTTGTTGTTTTAATCAAACAAGAACCAGTTTATTACAAATTGCTCCTACCTGTATTCTGCACCCCAACCTTTCACAAAAGACATCCTTATGGTACACATTCTTGTAAGTTGATACACAGCTTCAAAACCCTGACTGACAGACTGTGACAATAAAGCTGCAAACTCTTGGTTGTTGAAGATCTTCAAGTTGCAACCTAAAATTTAGTTGCATAGTCAGGCACCTTCACAATCTCAACATGTCATAGGTACCTGGCGGAATTTTGCAGACAGTAGCTGGATGCCACCCGTATCTCTGATTGCAATTGGGCGACTGCACGAAAATGCTCGAATCACTTAAGCATTCTGCAAAAACTTCTCCACCTATGTAATACAGTCTTACACCTTTTCCAATGTGTCGCCGGGTTTGCTCAACAACCGTGTTTCGATTAACATTAGACAACAACCCCAAGCAGAACCTATAACAAAACAGGAATGTCCCATGGATAATCTCAGTTCATCTGGTTTTAATTACCTTTCCGAATTGCTGGGATCTGTAAAGCCATCCACCGTAATAGAGGGTTGACTTGCATGGAACGTCTCTCCCACTCTTGTGTTCAATTCATAGTAGCTAATGCTGCACCAAAAAGCAGGTTCACAATATAAAACGGGCTGTGCGTCAACGGGAGGGCTGGGAGTTATTCTTGACAAACCTAAACAGAAAAGTTTATATGTTACGGTTGGAGGTTTTCATGCATAATTATGCGCAACATACTCATGTTGTCATTAGGATCGATGGGGTCTCCATCTTCAGACATGTAACCAGGAGGAGGTGTTTCGGTGGGTGGAGCTGCGTTATGGGGTGATTCCATATTAGCGGGCGCACCATTCGGACAAATGCTGACATCCATGTAAGCACCAGAGTGCTGCATGTGTAAACTGAAATAAAATCTAACATGAACAAAAGGTGTCGAGAGGCTAGTTTTAAAGCGTAATATTTTTCCAATTGAAAATAGATGGCGGCACCCAATGAAAAGGCCCCTTGCCATGACAACTTGTTCATCAGCAAGATTGCTAGTGAACTATAATTTACGAACCTAATAGGGCTCTAGTGATTATAGATAATCGGCCCTATTCTGCCGATAGATTTTACTAGAGAGTGCATTTCAAGTTTAGTGACTATGCTGCCAAAATTCGCACTTTTGGTGTTGAAGAGCAGGTTTCTGTATACAATGAAAGGGTTTCTATATCGACAGCTGCTTAAATGGAAAGTCAAAACGTCAACGGATTCGTCACGATTAGGAATTATTTGTGACTGTCGTGTTGACGCAGATGCAAATTCAAGAACAGTCGTTTAAGAAGATGATCCAGTGCTGTGCAGCTCTAATCTGTAATCACATACACACTTCCAACGCGCTCCAAAAGCTTTCGTCGTACCTACTACCAAAGCTGGGCATTATTTGTACTTCTGAATACTTTTCAAATAATAAATCAAGTTAAGTACGGTTAAGTAGAGTAGCCATTGGCTAGACTTCTCCTTAACAAAGACGAAATTATTATTATTATTAAATACATTTTTTTTAATTAAATTTTCAGTATTCAAATATTTTTTCAGGAAGAGCGAGATGTATTTATTATTTAAATACTTTCCAAAAGAATTTAGTATTTATTTATTATTTGAAAAAGTATTTGCAAATACATACTTTCAAAGATACTTTTGCGTTATTTAAATACTTTTTTGTGATTCAAATACTTCGTAAATTGTATTTAAATACTTTTGTTGGGTCATTTTATGATCTGCCGCTGTCACCCGGTGGATGAGCCTACCAAGAGAATTCAAATCTGTTTAATAAATAACCTTTCAAAGCTAGTATCTAATTTCATAAAGTCAATCAAACAGTGAAAACAGAATAGGGTCCTTGAACGATTTTTTTATTGTTTCAAATACTCTGTGGTACCAAATGATGTTTCCCGCAAATCTGCATGATTCAAATCAAGAATTCCAACTAGATCAAGGAACTTATTTTTGGGACGAAATTTCGAGCCACAAGTGGGGATCGAACCAGCATGGCAGTTGGACGCGCTAACCTCCATGCCACAAGCTCCCTTGTAAAGCAATATAGGATTTACCTACATCTCTGTGCAAATAGAAAAACTTACCCTAAACTTGTATTGTGAGGAAACGAAGTGTTTTCAGGCACCGAAGTGCTGAGGTCTTCCAAAGAATGAGGAAACAGATTGTTCTCGTCTCCCAGCGTATGACGGGGAACGAGGATTGCCGGCAGAGCTGTAAAATTGTACGACTTGTAGCTAGTTCATGAATCACAATCTACTTGATATACAGGGTGTTTCATGAGGAAACCGACATAGCTCAAGGGTAGGTCCAGTTTTTCTAGGGGAACTAGGATCTCGCTTTGAAATTTTTCTATCGCGTTTCGTTTTGATGTTACAGGGTGAATCATGTATTTTGTCGAAGTTTTTGATGAGCTATATCTTCCAAATTGCTTATTGGATTGGACTAAAATTTGATAGGTATGATCTTCTAATGATAGCTGATACATTGCATCATAAAGTTGTTCAGAAGTTTCAGGGCCGGACTGATTTTTTTCATTTTCAAAGTTTTTGTTAGAAAAGTTATATTTTACAATGTTTTTTTGCAAAACCAATATCAGATTCAGAAACACCAGAAAAAATGCAATTTTTTCGGCACACCCAAAGTCTTCCCAGAAAAAAATATCTTTTGAGATTAGGGTCGGCTGCGTTCTAGTGAAAATCAGTCTAGCACGCATTCCGTCAAGGATCTTTGAGATGTTCATCCTCTAATTTAATGCTGTCACGGTTTTTTTCACTTTCCCACATTAGTATCACTTGGTACGGCAAAAAAGACAAAAGTCCAGGACCGGAATCAAGTCTAGTGGACAATATTCCTAAAAATCCGATTTTTCAGTCTTTAGTTGGAAAATTACAGCACAGAGTTATGTGAAGTGGCTGAAAAATGCTCTTTTGTTTGCATTTGGAACTTTAGGTCACTTTAGAAACTAGCTAAACAAATTTCTCTTTTTGTTGATTTTAAGAATACAAAAAATTATTTCCGAAACTTTTTGCGAACAAAATAAAAAGAAGCAAGAATGATAATTATTCAGAAACGTAATTTTAATTTGTAGAAAACAAGCAATATCAATGTTTGTATGTTATGTTTATGTTAATGTTTATCAAATTTCGGAAATAATTTCTCTCTTGTCTGCATTTGGAACTTTAGGTCACTTTAGAAACCAACTAAACAAATCTCTCCTTTTGTTGATTCCAAGAATACAAAAAATTATTTCCGAAATTTGATAAACATTAACATAAACATAACATACAAACATTGATATTGCTCGTTTTCTACAAATTAAAATTACGTTTCTGAATAATTATCATTCTTCCTTCTTTTTATTTTGTTCGCGAAAAGTTTCGGAAATAATTTTTTGTATTCTTAAAATCAACAAAAGGAGAAATTTGTTTAACTGGTTTCTAAAGTGACCTAAAGTTCCAAATGCAGACAAAAGAGCATTTTTCAGCCACTTCACCATAACTTTGTGCTGTAATTTTCCAACTAAATACTGAAAAATCGGATTTTTAGAAATAATGTTCACTAGACTTGATTCCGGTCCTGGACTTTTGGTCTTTTTTACCGTACCAAGTGATACTAATGTGGGAAAGTGAAAAAAACCGTGACAGCATTAAATTAGAGGATGAACATCCCAAAGATCCGTTAAAGAATGCGTGCTAGACGTGTGCTAGACTGATTTTCACTAGATCGCAGCCGACCCTAATCTCAAAAGATATTTTTTTCTGGGAAGACTTTGGGTGTGCCGAAAAAATTGAAGGATGTTCCTTGTGGCATTTTTTCTGGTGTTTCTGAATCTGATATTGGTTTTGCAAAAAAACATTGGAAAATATGACTTTTCTAACAAAAACTTTGAAAATAAAAAAAATCAGTCCGGCCCTGAAACTTCTGAACAACTTTATGATGCAATGTATTAGCTATCATTAGAAGATCATACCTATCAAATTTCAGTCCAATCCAATAAGCCATTCGGAAGATATAGCTCATCAAAAACTTCGACAAAATACATGATCCACCCTGTAACATCAAAACGAAAAGCGATAGAAAAATTTCAAAGCGAGATCCTAGTTCCCCTAGAAAAACTGGACCTACCCTTAAGCTATGTCGGTTTCCTCATGCAACACCCTGTATGTACACACCCAAGTGGTCTAGGTATCACCCCGAAATTTTGTCTCGGGTAAAGTGACAATATTTTGAGAAAACATTGCCCAATTTTAACATGAAAAATACAATAATTGCTGAGAAATGGAAAAGAACTCCCCTGGAGCGCGATTCTGTACTTGCCTACCGACAACTATCGGATCGGTAGCTAGGGTGAGAACCAATCAAATTCGCTCCTACCTAGCTACCGACACGGACAAGTGTCGGTAGGAGTACAGAATCGCGGCCCTGGGCTGTGCCTGGGGGAAAACAGGTGGAAACACATTCACATTCACAGTGGGTGTGAGTGAATAAGTGAACACTTGGAGCGTTGCGGCGAGCAAGTTGGAACTAGGATGGAAAGAATGAGTCACTCTGAGTTATTCACGCTCCAAGTGTTCACTTACTCACTCACACCCACTGTGGATGAGTCTCTCAATTATTTTGATCCAATAAAGGCCAGGCGGTTTGTCGATAAAATCACTACAATCTGGGAAAAATTCCGACCAGAGCTTTTATGGTGTCAAACTCTTCGTTAGGTCAGTAGGTATCCACCACTGAGTTTCCGCCCAAAAACGAGTTGTGCTAATTCTCTAATAATTTCGCGTGTACCTTAAAAATAAAAATTGGGGCACGTTAAAAGCTGACGTCATATACACACTATGACGTTTCGCGTGCACCTAATCTTCAACTTTGCGTAGACGTTAGCGTGTACCTAGACACAGCGAAATTATTTCTACTAATTCACTTTTTCGTGTCTACGAGAAATCATTTTTGGTACCTTTTTTTTCAAAATAAAAAGTTTAAATTTGGCATGCGACTTCTTTGAGGAAAGATGCATTGTCGTATATTTGGCTTTTGGATTTTCAAAAATCAAAATCAAAATTTTTTTGGAAATTTTCGAAATTTGATAGCAATGCCCGTACATTTTCGTTTTGGGCGAGTTTCTACTTGACGAAAAAAGTAAAATAAAACCGATTCCCGTCAACAACTTTTTTAGTCGCATCAGAAACCCCTTAATGCACCTTCAAGACATCCTATACTGCCTTTGCCTAACCTAATGAAGAGTTCTACACCATAAAAGCTTTGGTCGGATTTTTTTCTATCCAGCATGACCAACCGCCTGGCCTTGTTGTATAGGTAACATTTTTTAGAAAGCATAATATAGTGGGGGAATGATCTGTGAATTTTGTGATCAAAGCATGAAATTTGGCATACTTGTTCAGAAGATTCTCCTTCGCAATTCCAGATGTGGCGCCACGCAAGATTTCGCGCCAGAGGCACTGTATTGCGGTTAATATACCTGCTAGGGGTAAATTCTGCAAAAATGGTTCCTGGCCGGTCTCTGGTACCGCAGTCGGTATTTTTTAGTTCGGTTTAGTTAAAACTACATGTAGAAATGAGTGAAGAGTACATTTTTACAAGCAAAGTTCCAATGCTGCCTTTACACGTTGTTTTTATACATTTTGAGGCCAAATTTGTTTTAGTACAGAAAAGATAGTAAAAAATCGGTTGTGTCACCCCAAAACTTCCCCGACTAGTATCCAGGAACCTATGGAAATTTTTGTTCGACACGTCCCTCCGGGTGGGAACGAGGGTGGGAAGTTGGAATTACAGAAAAATATTGAAAATAATTTGGAGAAAATCATTTTCAGCCGGAAAACTCCCGGGAAATTTGAAAAAGTTGTTGGAAAATGTTCAAGAACCAGTTACCTCTTGTTTAGGTGAAAATGGTTGAAATCGGTTCACGGAATAAAAATTTGGAAAATTTGCAGTTTTTCCAGAGAGGAAAACTCGCCAACTGTTGATCCGATTTCGAAAATTTTTCCTCCAAAAATTAGCTCAATCTTTTCTCCAACTTTTATTCACAGCATGTCTGCACCTAAAATTAATATTTCGTGGGGCCTACCGCATGTAGAAGTTTGCATTGCGTTTTTCTCAAATTCACGGAATGTGCAAATTTCATTTTGAAAAAATTACAGTCGGAAAACCGAAACCGTGTCAACTTTGAAAATAGACCTGCACGGCGCTCAATACAATCTTCTTTCGATATCAGTTGAAATTTCCAAAAAAAGTCCATCCACGAGCAGGAATAAATTTTTGAGTGGAGTCCTGCTACAAAAGCGAGTCGTGCTGGACGAAACACCGGCGAGAGCCCCTCCTGAGTGGCAACGGCCAGGAGAAATTTTGAAAATTCATTACGCCCAACTGGAGAATGGTGGAAAACTGCAACTGCGGCCTCAATTTGACTCTTTTGTTGTGTTGCTTCCTGCCAAATCTGGTTCCAATCCATCGGATAGATTTTGAATAATTAATTGGTAAAGCTTTGAACTTTAACATTTTTCATTATTTGACAGATGACAGATAGGGCAATGTTTCTAACTTAGCCCAGGCATATTAGGTTTTAACCCGCAACAAATTCCCACAAACCTAAAATTTGGTATACGGGCCTTGTAAGACCTAAGGAATAACATATCAAAATACTCGGTGGCACACCCTTGTGCGTCATTGGTTGTGGGGATGGGGGCTGAATATTGCCATTTTAAATGCGTAAATGACACCCTGTAGCTTATATAAATGAAAAAAAAATCATATTTAGATGCTCCAAGGCTTCACAATATTTGCTTGACGTTTGAATTGTTGATAAGTAGTTTGGGTTGCCTGGAAAAAAAAAGAAGATCGGCAAAATTTATTTTGTTTTCTCTCAAAAACCTCGAATTGATATCGGCAAGTGTGGTATCGTTTCCAACTAAATCTTGGCCTCTGATATCAAATATGGTATTTAAAATTTAATTGAAACACGAATTAACAAGTTTTACTGAAAAAATGACGATTTTTGTCATCTGAAATTGTCGTTTTGTAATTTCGGTTTCCGTATGGTTCGAATCATCTCAATTAAGTATGTCCAACAGAATTCATTGTTCTTAACCATTTTATACCTTAACACGATAAAAACAATGTGCCTGTATTCATTACAAGATCAGAAAATTGATCTGTTGTGAAAGTGATTATATGCCCAATTGTCTCCCGAATATGCATACAATTTTTGCAGTTCTTTTTTTTTTCACTGATGAATGATGGAGCGGTTCCACTGTTTTTGTGTGTAATACTAAGCGAAGTTCTTCCTCTATCAAAAAATACCAAAAGCTATTGTATCTATCGGGCAATAGAAACATAAAATCATCTTTTCTGTAGCCGTTATTCCATTTTCAGAAAAAAAAGTAGGTGTAAAACTTGTTTAATTGATGCTCTGACTTTGTAATATAAATAGGCGCAAGCAATTGATGCTATTTCTGTCCAAGATAAACGTAAATATAGGATTTGTCGGTAATTCTTATTTTTGACAGCTTCAGACAATGATGCCCCTAAATGAAGGAACCACAATTTTTTTGTAGAGAGTTCATCATTTTCGGGATGAGCACTGTGAATATCAACTGTTCACTTATCAGTCTCATCACTTGAGTCTGTTTCGAAGATGGGAAGAAGAACCTATTAACAATGCTCAGCTTTATTGGCCATCACAAAATATTCTTACATGTTTCTCATTCAAAGATCCAGGAGAGAAATTCCACCTTGCGCGTGCTATTCACGCCACTATCAAGCAGAAATGTTTCATGGCTACCGGAGTCCACTTCATAGGCAACAATATACCGTGTTTCCTTTGAGACCCACCTTATATTGTTAAAATGATTGGTTTGTCCACAGGAACAGTTTTAGAGAAAAGTGTCTGGGTGAATTTTTCGACTAGATATTCAAAGCCCCAAAATCGTAGGAGGCACAGAGGACCAGAGGTGTAAGTCCAAATATTTTGATATGTTCTTGCTTAGGGATCATACCAGTTATATATCAATATTCAACTTTGTGCGACATTGCATGAGGCTTTAAATTCTCACATGGTTTTTCCTGAAATATCCGGGCGACAAATTAACACTCAGCCGCCTTTCCCGCAGAACTAACCAATCGGAAGAGTTACAAAGGCTCCTTCACACACTTGAGCACTAACAACAAATCTCTTTTGTTTATTTGAAACATATCTTATATCGATCGGATACTCCGTTCACTTGCAGGAACAGCTTGGAGATAGGTATCTCTCTAATTCTTAGAACTTGACCTTCGAGGATGGAAATCAAAGGACGCACGAGGGTGTAAGTCCGAGTATTTTGATATGTTGTTCCGTAGGTCCAATAGAACATATATACCAAAATTCAGCTTTGAGGGAATTTGTTACGGGTTACCACGATTTTTCGACTAAAATGCCTGGGCTAACTGTTCTGAATACAGTTTTTCAAGGGCTTTCAAATGACATATTGCAAGTTGAGTTCCGTGAGATATACAATTTTCACAAAAAAAATTTTAGTTGGCACGGCCCGGCGTCTACTAATGACCAGAACACTACAGCATGCACCTTCAAGTAATAACTCAATACCCTGCATTGCGATTTATGACGATTTTGTTCATGTTATAGGGAATTCAGTTCTGCACAGATCCTCGAACTTTCAAAGGTGAGTCATAATTTTTCAGATAGTTTGGGCTATTTTCATTAAAAGATGCATGGTGTACTGTTCTGGTCAGTAGTAGACGCCGGGCCGTGCCGACTAAAGTTCAAATCGGTTTTTTCTATGTCGAAAAACAAAATTACAGATCGAATGGATGATTTTCGTGAAGAATACAGTTCAATCTAATGGCCTCTGAAATATTTTCAAAGATGAATACCTTCAACAGTAACAAAAGGTTCGTGAAAATTGTCAAAGAAAAAACAGGTTTTCTCAAGTTAACTTGTTCGAACTTGTTTTCATCCAAATTTACACATCGGATTCAAGTTCAGGACATTGAATTTAGTCGGAAAAGATACCAATCTTGTCCTGATCGATTCTTTATGGCCCAGGAAGAAAAAGAGCCACTCAGCCGAGTTTCACCCTCCTCCGCGACCCTCCTTCAACAATGATCGACAATTTTTGTGCCAAAGTTGTATCAACGGGATGTGATGCGTTGAACTACGACGTATTTCTATCCATTGGCTTGACGGGTTCCATCGGGTTCCATACCCTTCATTTTGAGTTGCAATGTTTTACCCCCCCCCCCCTCCAATAACTCGAAGCTTCGGGGTGCAATTTTTGGCGATTTTGGATATGTAATAGGGCACTCAATTCTGAACAGAATATCAAATTTCCAGGACGGCCATATTTTTGCCGAGGTTTTGGCATTTTTTTTACTATTTTTCCTGTAGTAAAACAAAATTGGCCTTAAAATGTATAAAAACTACGTGTTAAGGCAGCATTTGAAACTTCGCTCGTGAAAATGTACTTTTCACTCATTTCTACATTTAGTTTTAACCAGCGTCGGACTGGCAAATTTTGGCCTACCGGGCAAAGAATGAAAGTGGCCTCCCAGTTAGCACCGCAGGCGACTTTTTTAATTCATAATAATAATAATGCTAATAACAAAAAACTTTTGCTTAAAATACACTACGATAAAGAAAACAACGGAGGAAAGAAAAATATTTATTATTGTTACGTATTTCGCGTACGGGTTCGGATATGATTGAAACAATCGTTTTAAAACACACACTGTTTATCACTGCGTACTACAATAAATACACGCCAACAATTATTTACTCAAGAATATCGCTGTGATTACTACGCGCTTTTAATCCGCTCGCTGCCACTTATTCCAATTCATATCTGCTCGTGAGGCGACAATTGATGCCTTATATAGGTCCGACTGATTCATCTCGAATGTTCCATGCATTCTCCAGCAGTCTCCACAGTGACCCGACATACGGTTTCCATACGACTCCCGAAAAATCTTGCACATTACCCGTACAATTCTACCGTGCTCTAGAACCGGCGCCTCCGCCAAAATGGACAGATGTAGTTTGACCCACTGCTTAAGTCTCCATACAGTTGTACGGGAAAAAGCCTACACGCGCGCTCCGGAACACACCAGAACGCTCCGCACTGGTACAGTGCGATCTAACGGGAGAGTCTAGAAAGATCGCGTGTTATCCAGAATCGCCGCTTATAACATTATTCTAACATTAGTCCAGGAGTCACAGAAATAATAGCGAACAAAAATGAAACCCAGCCACATTTTTGCATATAAGCTCATTAACAGTTTTGATTTCAAAGATACTGATCTACTTGCGAATTTGTCGATGATTTCTGCATGTGGCTAAAGATATAAATTCTACATAGACGGTGAAGAAAGAGCATGACTAGATGGCAGATAAAACAAACCAACTGCGGGAGCAGCAGGAGCCTCACACATAGAATCATGCATGATACTTATGCACAAAAGAAAGTGGACCAGACTTTGATACAAAATTAAAAATTTTGATTTAAAAAAAAAACATCAAATTGCAATTTTTTCCATATGTGGACAATTTGGCCTCCAAACTGGGGATTGGCCTACCGGGAATTTGCCCGGTTGCCCGGTGGACCAGTCCGACACTGGTTTTAACTAAACAGAACTAAAAAATACCGACTGCGGTACCAGAAACCGGCCAGGAATTATTTTTGCAGAATTTAACCCTAGCAGATATATTAACCGCAATACAGTGCCTCTGGCGCAAAATCTTGAGTGGCGCCACATCTGGAATTGTAAAGGAGGGTCTTCTGAACAAGTATGCCAAATTTCATGCTTTGATCACAAAATGCACAGATCATTCGATTTTTGGCCGTTAACCCCCCCCCCCCCCCCCCCACTAATATAATCATTATCCCGAAGCAAACTTTGACTTGATCATATTTTGTTTTTTCAACGAGTTATTGATTTTTTACTCGATTTTTTAGTCATTTATGAACTGAGAATTAAGTTGTGAGAAAGCAAAGTCCATGGAAAGCATCCATGATGGGACAAACTGATAACTATGGCAATCGTATTGCAAGGGATACTTCTTGCCACTGGTGGATTTTGAGTCACCATGGACTATTTATCATGAAATGTAATGATTGTAATGTTGCAGCATGCTCGATTTGTCATAGTCCCAAAAGAGGTGCAGTGCCACTTCTGAGGGCTGATGGGATCAAATTGTTTCATGATAAATTTGATGCAGCTACTGTGTGCGTTCCTGTCCAATTTTAATTCAAGATTTAGCAAGACCGCTGGCGAAGTCTGCACCCAAAAATCCAAAAAATCACAAAAAAAATCAATAGCTCTTAGAATGAAGGAAACAGGATCAAAAGTATAAAACCGTTTCAGGATATTGATGCACGTTTTCCAAAAATGTTATCTAGTGGTGCGATTCTCTAAAAAATTACATTCCATAAAGGCTCTGTTACGTTGTTATTACCCAGGAAACAGCCAATGGCCGACACGAATTTTTACATAACAGAGCGTTTATGGAATGTTATTTTTTACAGAATAGCACTATAGATAATTCTGTGACTTGTTTTCTCAAAACGGGGCCTTGCTGAAGTGAGGGCATTTTTGCGCTCCTTTCATTGTCACCCTGTATATAGTACATGAGGTCAACAATCTGGGGATCTAAGGTGGTACCTTGTAGTCAAAAGATAACTTTATCCAGTAACAAAAATATTTCTAAAATCGGGCAATGTTTTCTCGAGAAATTGTCATTTCAACCGAAACAATTTTGGGGTGATCCCTAGACCACTTGAGTGGTGTGTATATTTTATAAGTACAAAGAAAAAGTTCAGAACGGCTGTAGTAAAAATAAAATGGCAAGTGAATAGGTAGCTATATCAAGAATGTTCCTACCTGGACTTTCGATCCTAGTGTAGTGGTATGGGTTGATGCAGACCTCTTCCTTTTTGAGCGAGTACGCGAATTCGCAATTATCCAGCGGTCTTAGTTCATGGTGCGACTGCAGCTCAGGCCATCTCCAAAGCCTGCAGTAAATAACGTGGGGGAGCCCCTTCCTTTGTTGCTGGACGTTGCCCAATTCAGCGGCAGGTCGCACTCTGCAACACAACACAAGCGGATTGGGCATCAGCTCATCAGCATCAGCAATTCAGCATCATCGCCGCAACAAAATTCATCAATAATTTCGGGAAAAGGGCATCGATCGATCGCGCACAGATCGGGCATTTTAAAAATAGCAAATAAATGCGAAGAATGGTCACCTCTCTGGGACGACGGCGGCTCAACGGCATGAGAAGGCGGTTGCGGAGGCCGAAAGCCGAAACCGGAATTTGCGTAATTTCGGGGGGAGAGAGCGAGGACGCTGCGAGTGAGCTAGGTCCAGCACATTTTGCAGACATTTAGGGTAGGTCGCAAGCCAGACCGAGTGCGGCGAGGGGGGGGACGACAAATCCATAATAATGTGACCTTAAACTTCGCACGAGAGCTGCAGGCACAATGAGGGGAGCTCGACAGCCTTACCTGGGGATGGTGACACACTTCGTGTTGTGGTTCTGGGACGAGATGGCCCTCTCCAGCTCCTCCAGGGCCCCGGACTTCTTCAGTTTCTTCACCAGGCTCTTGACAGCCTTCTCGCACCATTTGTCATCAGCGTCTGTGCCTTTTTTCCAACCCAACAGGCGTTTCACGACTGGCGGAGTGAATGACGGTAACATTGCACTCATCACATCAATTTATCATTTGAAAGTTAATAGAAACGCACTCGTTCACGCGGCACAGATTATCACCAATGTTCTCCGGGAACTTGGTAAAAAATTTACGAAAATTATTGCCCGTCCACTGCCATATTGTTCTTTGACAGGCGGACGTTGATTACGACGTTTCGGAACTTAGCTCAGACGGGCATCTCTTGCGGCATCACGTTCGTGCGTGTGCGATTGAGCCGGTATCCGGACCGGTGCGTAGCGCGTAGATTGTTTTTAACGCATGCGTGCGTCAAAAAAGAATACAAAGCCCAGTGGCGTGGGACTGATTGGACCAAAAGGGGCAATGTTTACATCATCATGCCGGGACCAAGGAGGTGCCGGGACACGGACCTGTGTAAATCACACTGGACTGCTTATCGCTATGCTTCATTAAATCACAAATGTAGTGAATACCTTTCGTTACAGCTACCCTTTCGTGACGTGGGTTTTGTATGAAAACAACGAACACGGAAGTTGGCAACACTTATTCTTGTCAAAGTGACAGCCAATGGAATATTTGCACTATTTGCAGATCAATACATAGACAAGCCTAAATAGATAGGCCACTCTCCATACAGCAGGCGTGTATAGGGTTGCTAGATTATCGACAGCTTTGGCTGTACAAGGGTTACGCAATCATCCGTTGCTAAGGGCCGATGGGAGGGGCTAAAATTCAGCTATGTGTCAAAATTTATCATGAGCGGAGAGAAAAGGAAATTTGCGGGGTCCGGTGCTGTTGCTTGATGTCCACAACCGAACATACATGAAAATTTCATTCATATAGCGGCATAAAAGACGTGTTTTGAAACTCATCGGGCAAGTCATATCCACCTCTCACACGAATTTGTACACCTAAATCCAAAATAAACACGCTCTTGACAGCTAGAGCCCGTTGAGACGGACGCCTATGGCCTTCCGTGATGCCGACAGCTGTCACTCCCTAACTCCGTGAGGCCATTTAGTAAACAAACGCTCAGCCAGAATGCGGTACCCTTACGCCGGCCGACCGGTCGCGTGATAATCAGGTTCCCTAGGCGTGTATAGGGCCACTCCATCAAAGTAGGCCGTGGAAAGAATCCTCATACGGGTACGGACAACTTGTCAAAACGTGGTGACAGTCGCCAAGGAAAATCGTGACAGGAACTCGGAATTTCCAGTAGCGTAACAAGCAAAAATGGGAGGCATGGACGATTTTGCTCCCGCCAGGAGGCGCTGCAGTTGGTTGGGACCTCTAGGGATTTTATCTAGCCTAGATTGCATAAACAAGCGCGTGGTGTGAAATCGTTAAATCAATAAACGTCAAATATTTAGAAATGTCACCGTGAACATAAATTGGAATTTTTGAATCGTATCGTTGAATCGTTCATGAGGATGCCGTAGGCTCTTGCAACGAGAGTCAGGACGCGGCCCCAAACTCCGGGTAAGCTCAGTTTGACTGCCGAAGAAAAAAAATCATTTTTATTCACTTTTATCGTAGACCCGGGCCCGGTATGGTACTCTGGAGAAGTAAATAGATAATCTGAATAAGCCCTTCCTGCTCCATTCTACCAGACAGATGGAGACAAAAATCATCGAAAAACATTGACATTGCTGAGGTGCATAAAGGGATCTAGGTTATGTTGGTTCTATGTTGAAGTTTTGAACTTGTTCAGTTAAGCTATTATGTCCACAGCGTTGTGCGTAGCATACGAAAATCAAATACATGAAATACAGTTCTTTAATCAGCCAGAGCATTTCACATTATTACAATAATTCAAACCATCACTTTACAGAGAGTTTTCCACACTGCTACAAAATTGTGGAGTCTCTAGGTTGATGGCCTCTTTTGTGTTGTGCCTGATGCATTGCCATGAGTAGGTATATTTTGCTTGCCTACTATCATGCAGCTTACGTCCGGCTTGTAGACGGAAACTCATTGGAATGTATTGATGATAGAATGATGGACTTAAATACCTCGACTTCATTGAATGGGAGGGCGACTTTTGTATTGGTGATACCGAAATGTCCTCCTGGTTCTCGTTTAGTATAGTCTAATTTTTCTCTCCGTTATCCATGTGCTAGGATGAAGCAGAAGTGGCTTTATCAGAGCATCTGTTTGCCTCTTCAGTAGATACCATATATGGAGCCCCTCGGGTCTATGATAGTCAACAAAAATGAATTTTCAGCAGTCAAACTGAACTTACCCGAAGTTGAACGGGGCCCTGCTTAAACATGATAGCTTGGGACCACTGTGGGTTGCATTTATTGTCACCGGCCAGGGATTTTGTCTCGCACGAACCGCCAGACGGCCCCGCGCTGCTTCGCTCGCATTTGCCCTGCCTTTTAAACGACAAGCACCCGGTACCGGTGACATTAACACCATGCGAGTCATGCGACGACAATAAACAATAAAGATAGGTTAGGTTACGCTCTGACAAGCAATGACAACTGCAAGCTTGACCTTGGACTTGACGTTGACATGACGTTGACATCTGGTCCCAAGCCTATGTCGCGCCCTCTGGAATGCGTTTGCGAGAATGCCTCCCATTGTCGGGTTCCTGTCACTTTGACACAAACTCGGTATCGAAGTGAATCAATCACTTATTGCATCCGTGTAATTAGTTTCTTCGACCGCAAGTATTGTTTACTTGTCGTACCAACGTGGAATATTGGTTGCGGTAATAGCGGGCATAAATGACAACGGTGTGTTTCGCGCCAGTGCGTGATGCGAGTGTAAGAAAACCAAGAGCAAGGAGGAATCTAAATCTACACCTGATCCCTGGCTTGCATGATTGAGTATTGAGTGATGTCCACATCGAAGAATGTTCCCTGCACCATTATCTCCTGGCCTGCGCACAGCACCGATCATCACCTCTAACCAAAGATTAGCATAATCTTCCACTACCACGAGGGGCATGAGCTTATGTTGTACCTGCTCAGGCTCACTAGAGAGTGCCAACTTCTCACCGCTTATCAGCATCAGCATGTGGCATCGACGTGTGGTCATACTCCCCTGCACACAGACTGCCGAGAAATATTTGCCTTGTTTGACCAATTTCACTTCTTCAAGGGCCTGTTACACGCACAAGCTTTACCTCGCGCTTACTTGTACGAACCAGCTTGTATCGGGAAGTCTGTACGTGTGGACGACAAAGACAAAACGCTAGCATGTGCAAGCCACAAAGGGCGACTTCGAAAGATGTGGACTGTGCAAACTTGGTCGAACAATATAAATTGAACCTGTGGACAGCCGTTGAGCCATATCCACAGTCGCAGAGCTTAAACATGGACGTACGAGCTTACTGCAAGAGGTCCCCCACGAAGTTCAATAAATTATACAGGTCACAGGCCATGCCAGCCAGTTGAATTTACATGTTAATCCATTCTTTTTTTCAGGGCCCGACTCTTGCACAATTTTGAGCAGGGGCTCCTGTTGCTTCTCCTTAAATAGAACACTTGCAGCAATAAGAGCTTTTCCAAAGACAATATTGCTTTGGCCTGAAGGGAGACTTGAAACTGAGGGTTTGCACAAACTTGCCTGCACGTGTGGCCACATCATAGTGTCTTCATATCACTTGCTCAAACTATACCGTATAAGTAAGCGCTAGTTGAAGCTTGTGCGTGTGACAGGCTCTTCCTAATATTCCTCGATTAGCTCGATTACCTCGGAATCGTTCATCAATTATCAATAAACGGCTCGATCCACTTCTATTGAGAATCGGAGCAGGCAGATCCAACTCCGAGTGCTCCGATTAGCTAATGGAAAACGCCGATCTGAGTGGATCGAGCTGTTTATTGACAAGTGATGAACGATTCCGAGGCAATCGAGCTAATCGAGGAGACAGACTCACAACTGCCGAAGGCAGTATATATGTAGAAATATCCCCAGGTACATACCTATTTTAATATATAGTTTTTTTATATATATTGACAATAAAGGTGAATTTGATCTGTTCTAGGATTATTTACTGAGGGCTGTGTCTATGTCTCATAGCTGCACATCAAAATAATTAAGTGATGCATAGCACTGCAGTGGATGCATGCAACTGTGATGCAACTAGAAAACGCTAAAAAGCTCAATTAGAACAGTTCTGAAATGAAGCTAGTAATTGTAAAAAAATACGTATACATCAGAAACATCAATCTAAAAAAATATAAGTAGGTACCTATATTATATTAAAATAAATGAATACAGAATTATATTAATGAGATAATTTTAATTATTATACACATCAAGGCGCTAAAGAGCTCTTCTGAGATAGGTCTGAGGTAGTTTATATCTCAACACTGTTCAGAATGTTACAATAATTTGTCAAACAAATGTCACTGCCTTAAAATCTCTTCATGTCATCTTCTTTGCCTTCCAATCATCATTCTTTTTATTCATCTTTTCAAGTCCACCTTTTCTGTTCTTCTGGACCTCTTCCATTTTTCATCAGCAAACTTCAGAAAATCTCTTGAATAGGACGAAAATTTTACACGTGCAGGCCAAATATTGGGTACTATGTTATGAATAAAAGAACTATTTTTATTCTGAATTCCTTTTTTGTGATGAGCTATGCCTATTTATGCTTGAAGCTCATTGAGATTCCTGTTATTATCCAGAAGGTTTCCATAGTTCCTACTTCCAGGAGTTTGCAGTCAAACCGTGTATGTGTAACGTCTGAAAGAAATAGGAAAGAAAATGTTCAGTATTTTTGGCAACAGTCAAGTTTTGTTTGATCTAGTGTAAAATTAGGGCCAGATTAGAAAAGTGTTGTTAATGGGTTTAGTCAGTTTATTTTGTCGCATCTTTGAATTTTGAATTGGAACATTCGACTAAATAAGCTGACTGAACCCACCTTTAACATGAAGCCAAAATTGCAACTTGAAGTGGAGGGGATGAAACTCGTCTATCCACACTGGATGAAAATACGTCGTAATTCAACGCACCTCAATGGTATAGTCTGTACACCGATAGAACGGACTTTTTTGAATTTCAGTGATGTAACCTATAGCAAACAAAAGCACCAAAGACTGTAACAACATAGGCGCGTTTGGAACTAATATTAGTTTTGTTCGGTTGGTAGTCTTACCCGGGCAAATTATTCCTACGCCAAGCCAATGGCATTACATTCAGCGAGTTTGACAATTACGTACGATTTCTAACCTCCATTTCTCTATGATGTTTGTTATTTTTAGTCGGCTCGGCTGTTGTGAGTGTTGTGTAATAAAATCAGCTTCATTCAAAAATATTATTTTCTCATTCATTAAAATTGGTATTAAACTGGTGTCATTTAAAATTACCATAGCACTTAGCTGTGATTAACGGAAATAAGCACCTCTTTCTAACTGGAATTTTAAATTTCGCGGGTAACGCTCGGGACTACTTTTCAAGCGGATGAATCTGGTGGTCCTTTCTATCAGTGTACAGAGTATACCATTCTGGCACAAAAGGTGTCGATTGTTGTTGAGGGGGTGTCGGAAGAGGGGGGGAGGCGGAGTTCGGCTAGCTGAATATTTTCCCTTTCCTGGTCATATAGGACCGATCACGGCAAGTTTGGTACCTTTTCCGACTAAATTCAATCTTCTGAATTCAAATCCGGTATGTTAGTCGTTGAGCCAGGGGGCTCGAGTGGTTTCCACCCTGGGGACTTGACGTGTCATACCTTTTTGGATTCCCCACAACACCAGCATGAAAATAAGCCATGAAACGCTTTTGTTTCGAGTAGCTTAAGACCGCCATCTTGGAAAAACCGCGCCAAATATGTAGCTCTTGTGGTTTGTATTTTTTTTCGCATCAACGGCACCTCCAATTGGGAAAATGAAACTGAATAAAAATAAACAACAACATTCACTATAAATATCGTTTAGCACCGTCTTTTGACAGGTCTCGTTACTCCAAATATGACAGTTCATAGTTTAGCTATGGCAAATTTATTTATTTGACATTTTCGAGTATACCCAATCATATTCATACGAACCGAACTTCACGTCATTGTCTTTCTAGCTTACATTACTAAAACTGCTGCTCTTAGCGGCATTTTGATGTCCGTCTGTCCGTCTGTCCATCGGTCTAACTGTCTGTCTTATCAATTAATTGCTTCTGAACGAGAAGACCTAGCGAAAATCGACTTCTTCTGTGTAACATGTAGTCACCGGAGAATGGAATCGAGAAAAAAGAAATTTCCCAAACCGTCGCCATCTTGATCCGCAATGTCAAATTTTCTTAAAAGTTATCCGATTTTCATGGAACTTGAAATACACTCATATTTTATATGTAAAAGTATGATTTTAATGTTTTCTTTTTGATTTGACGCCATTTTGTCCGCCATGTTGAAATTGGTTAAAGTGGTCCGATTTTGATGAAAATTGGAATCTAGTCGTGTCTTGTGTATGCATTGATGGTTTTCATGTTAGTTTCACGATCAGCGCCATATTGACGTGCCACATGGAGATTAATCTCCAGCTGTCATGCAAAATCAATTTATTCAAATATTTTCTGAACAAGAGTTTTCCGATGTGACTGGAAAACTTGTTGATGGAAATCGGTTTTTGTTACTATTGTAGACAAAAAAAGCTGAACGACAGAATCAGATGAATGACTTTTCTAATTTTTGACCTGTGAATCAGCTTTACTGTCATCAAGAATATGCCACCCATAACCAATAATGCTTCATCATTTTCTGTGTCAAACGGGACAGAATGTCCAATGAATCTGTTAGGGTGCAAATTATTCCTCTTGTGGAGAGTGGTATCGCGTAGAAGACGGTAGCAGACCTTTTCACTCGCCTTTTCAGTAACAGGAAAGGGACGGTTTACAACGTTATGTGCAGGTGGCGGAAAAATTCAACGCTGACACGGCAACCAGCTTCTGGCAGACTACCGAAGCCGAAGATCAAGCATTGATCCCAATGGTCTATGTCCAGATCACGGTATGTCCAGATGCTAGAGGACGATTCGTTCGCCAATGTTCGACATGCTGCGAGCCGCTTAAATTTTCCTACAAGCAAAAGGCAACGGACCGCCATTGCCATGTACTCGTAGCATATTACATGGAATCAACCAGTACGAAGTCACCGTGTTGCGGGCTCGTGTTGATACAGTGGGTAGAAATCTCAGTGGAAATGATCCATGTTTATCTTCACCTTCTTCTACTCCTGATTCATAGCTACAAAGAAATCAAAGACACAACTGACGTTGTCTTGTGACTCAAAAAAATCACTGGCATTTTGTCATGGGCTTGTCAAAAATGATAATCCTGAAGGGCCTTCTACTCAATTTGAAAAGTCATTCATCTGTCGTTCAGCTTTTTTTGTCTACAATAGTAGCTCTTTTCTACAAGAAGGAACTTCTCCAATGAAAAATGTACGGGGGAAAGCTATTAAATTTTCGAAATTTGCGAAAAAATTTGAAAATTTTTCAATTTTTCTTTGAAAATTCAGAAACCAGATAACAACGCCTATACAGATTATTTCAAAAAAAGACGCATAACGAATTTGAACTTCCTATTTTCAAAAAAAAGGTACTAAAAATGGTTTCTACCGATTCATTTTTTCATGTTCACTGGAAAATCATTTTTGGTAACTTTTTTGAGAATAGAAAGTTCAAATTCAGTATGCGACTTTCTTGAATGAAGATGTATAGGCGTTGCTATCTGGTTTTCAAATTTTCAAATGAAAAATCAAAAATTTTCAATTTTTTTTGCAAATTTTGAAAATTCAATAGCATTTTCCGTACATTTTTCATTGGAGAAGTTCCTTCTTGTAGAAAAGAGCTAACAAAAACCGATTTCTATCAACAAGTTTTTCAGTCACATCGGAAAACTCTTGTTCAGAAAATATTTGAATAAATTGATGTTTTCATGACAGCTGGAGATTAATCTCCATATGGCACGTCAATATGGCGCTAATCGTGAAACTAACATGAAAACCATCAATGCCTACACAAGACACGACTAGATTCCAATTTTCATCAAAATCGGACCACTTTAACCAATTTCAACATGGCGTACAAAATGGCGTCAAATCAAAAAGGAAACAATAAAATCATACTTTTACATATAAAATATGAGTGTATTTCAAGTTCCATGAAAATTGGATCACTTTTAAGAAAATTTGACATTGCGGATCAAGATGGCGACGGTTTGGGAAATTTCCTTTTTCTCGATTCCATTCTCCGGTGACTACATGTTACACAGAAAAAGTCAATTTTCGCTAGGTCTCCTCGTTCAGAAGCAATTAATTGATAAGACAGACAGTTAGACCGATGGACAGACGGACAGACGGACATCAAAATGCCGCTAAGAGCAGCATTTCTAGTAATGTAAGCTAGGAAGACAATGACGTGAAGTTTGGTTCGTATAAATATGATTGGGTATACTCGAAAATGTCAAATAAATAAATTTGCCATAGCTAAACTATGAACTGTCATATTTGGAGTAACGAGACCTGTCAAAAGACGGTGCTAAACGATATTTATAGTAAATGTTGTTGTTCAATTTTATTCAGTTTCATTTTCCCAATTGGAGGTGCCGTTGATGCGAAAAAAAATACAAACCACAAGAACTACATATTTGGCGCAGTTTTTCAAAGATGGCGATCTTAAGCTACTCGATACAAAAGCGTTTCATGGCTTATTTTCATGCTGGTGTTGTGGGGAATCCAAAAAGGTATGACACGTCAAGTCCCCAGGGTGGAAACCAAAATCGTGATTTTTGGCTCCTGGCTCATCGACTATGTATGTAATGGACCCCGCACGATTCTTATGGAAATTGGCTCCCAAGTCAGTTATCTGAATTTTTGATATGTTGTAGCTCATAAGATACTAATCAGATACCGTGAATCCCTTTGAATATTGGACAGTTTTTCACCTACAGGGGGTTGAAGTTGGACGTTCTGACGGCTTCAAAGTGATATTATGACGTTAATAGAAGTTTTCATTTGGTTTCTCTTCAAGTTGTGTTATATGCCAATTGTATTTGTTCAAGGGAAAAATATCAACCCCCTCATTCACCTCCAACCCCTATCTACCATTATAAAATTCGAGATTACTCTCAAAAGCCATGAAGATGGCTTCTGTAATTTAAATTATGAATTTTGACATGAAAACTATTTTCCACCCCTAATGTTGGGGTGGCGATTTTCCTCGGTTAATTTGGCTGAATTTTTGGTATTGTGTACTACTACTCCCAGTCCTGCTGAACATCTGATGCCAAAACTTCATCCTATGAACAGTTTTCGTTCTACAGGGAACTAAAGTTCAAAATTTATGATCTTAAATCTTCAACTTTAGTCCTCTGTAGAACAAAAACTGTACATAGGATTAAGTTTTGGCATGAGAACTTTTTGTTCAGCAGGAGTAGAAATACATGATACCAAAAATTCAGCCAAATTGACCATATTAATTATTCAGAGCGCAGTCGCAGATCGGGGAGAGAGACAACCACATGTGCTGGGTTGAAACTCCCATAAGAATATGCATGTTGAATGACTTTGTAAAATGATCAATTCAAGGTGCAAATTGACAATTTCAACGAATGTATAACATAGCAAGTGTGTAAAAAGAAATACCTGATCTACTTTTCACCATAATGAAATGGAAAATCTTGCTGTGAAGTTTATGTGAAGCAATTTAGAATGGGGTTTATGAATCCAAAACAATTTCAAATTACCCGCCATATTTTATTGCACAACTTCCGCTAACGAGAATTTTGACAGCGCTTGAAAGCGAACCGAGCGTCAGCCGTCACGTAAAAGTATGGTTAAAAAGGTTAAAACGTCCCAAAAATCAAGAAAACACCTTGAAATCGTAAATTCTGACAGCGACAGCAAAGTTCCGTTTTCATGCATGCTGTGGCGCGCGAGATCTTCTACTGCAGTGCGCATGGTCACAGGCACATACCTAACTTACAAATGACTAGTGGAAGGGGAAAGTGAGAATAATTAATATGGTCTATTAACCGAGGAAAATTGGGAAATCGCCACCCCAACATTAGGGATGGGAAATGATTTTAATGTCAAAATTCATAATTTAAACCATAAAAGCCATCTGTATGGCTTTTGTGAGTAATCTTGAATTTCATGATGGTAGATAGGGGCTGGGGGTGAAAGAGGGAGTTGATTTTTTTTCTCAAATAAATACAACTGGCATGAAACTCAACTTGAAGAGAAACCAAATGGAAAAACTTTGATTTACGTCATAATATAAGTTTTAAGCCGTCAGAACCTCCAACTTCAACCCCCTGTGGGTAAAAAACTGTCCATTATTCAAATTTGGGGTTCACAGTCGCATTTGAAATGTAAAGTATGAATCCTGAAAAAATGTCATCTCCCTCCTCAAATAACTCAAAATCCTGCAGTGATATTTATGGCGCTTTTGTTCATGTTGTAGGGAATTAATTCGGCACAGGTGACCGAACTTCCGAAGATGAGTTGATAATTTTACAATAGCTTGAGCCATTTTCCTATATTCATATGAAGGTGCATGCTGTATTGTTCAGTTCACCAGCAGACGCCGCGCCGGGCCGGCTCAGGCCACATACTGCTCAGATGAATTTTTTTAATTCCGAAAAACAAAATTATACATCAAGTGTAGCTCCACATGGCCTCTGAAATATGTTTCAAAGAACAGTAGAAAAAATTGTCGTAGAAACAGCAAGTTTTTCCCAGTTAACTTGTTAGAGCCTGTTCCATCAAAATTTACACACCGGATTCGAATTCAGCAGATTGAATCTAGTTGGAGAAGATACCAAACTTGTCGTGATGGGTTCTATAGCCGGGAAAAAAAAGATCCATTTAGCCGAGCTTCACCACCCCCACGACCGCCTTCAACAATGATATTGATAAGACACTCTTTATGCCAAAATGATATGAACGAGTTTCATCTCTTCTATTTCATAAATAAGTAAAAATCCATTGTTCTTGAAGTGGTGTTGTATAATGTAGAAGGTATATATTGAAATAATCTTGAAACTACACCACAATTTTCCTATTTTTCTTTTACCAACCGGTTTCGCCTTTCGGCATCGTCAGGGCTCTGTAATTAGTTGTATGAAATAAATTGGTATAAAATTTGATAAAAGCTTACTGTATAATATGTAAAATATTTTCTTTTTTGGAGAAATTAGTAAAATTTTTTGACATTCGTCAAAAATTAATTCAATTGACATAAGTAATAATTAATCTAATTGACATGAAAAACAGTTGGTTCAAGATAACATGATAACAGTTTATTATAAATTAAATTTTGAGAATAGAAGATAATAAACTGTTATCATGTTATCTTGAACCAACTGTTTTTCATGTCAATTAGATTAATTATTACTTATGTCAATTGAATTAATTTTTGACGAATGTCAAAAAATTTTACTAATTTCTCCAAAAAAGAAAATATTTTACATATTATACAGTAAGCTTTTATCAAATTTTATACCAATTTATTTCATACAACTAATTACAGAGCCCTGACGATGCCGAAAGGCGAAACCGGTTGGTAAAAGAAAAATAGGAAAATTGTGGTGTAGTTTCAAGATTATTTCAATATATACCTTCTTCTATTTCAATTTGCAAATTCCCCCCTCCAATAACTCAAAACCCTGGGGCGCGATTTTGGGTATGTCATAGGACATTCACTTCTGAACATAATACCAAATTTTCGGAACGTCCACATTTTTTCCGAGGTTGAAAATTATCTTTCTTACACTAAGTATAGGTACTGAGTGATCATTTGAAAACTATCCACCCGTAATAACTCTTAATTTCTAGTGAATATTTTATCGAACAATATGTCGATTTTTATATCGAAGGGGACACCCAACTTTAAACTGAGGTTTGATTAGATAAGTGATAATATGAAGCTGTACCTGCTTACGCTGGCAGCTTGTTGAGAGATTCCCATGATTTTTCAGAATGTTTTTCCAGAAAAGAACCATGGTTCGTACTTGCAAAAGCTTGTAGTCAAATCTCATATGTGTGTTAACGTTCTATATCCAGGGTTCTCTAGAACAAGTAAGAAAGAACAAACTTTCAATATTTTTTGCTTCGACTTTATTATATTTACTGTAAGGGTGGATTCAGTCGGCTTACTTAGCCATATGATTTAAGGCTAAGCGCAGCATCCCTCATTGGCTCTTGTGACACAACGCATGGCATGAAAGCCAATGAGCGATGCTGCTGTTACAGCTAAAAATAAAACCACGTTTAAATATTAAGCTGTACCTGTTAATGCTGGCAGCTTCATGAAAATCCCATGAATTTTCCGAAAGTTTTCCCAAAAAGAATCATGGTTCTCACTTGCAGTCTTGCAGAAGCTCACAATTAGACCCTGTCCGGTGTGAGTCGATGGTGCACCGTTCGATGTCTGGGTGATATCTGAACAAAAAAGAAAAAGATAAAATTCAGTAATCACGAAAATACGTCAGTTTCAAATAGTGTCAATTAGAGAAGTTCAATTTTGCCTGATTGCATAAAGGTGGTATCAAATTCTAGTTCGGTGCCAAGCACAGGATCAAATTTTTGTCGAATCAAATGCAAACCAGTTACTTCAAGGAAAGAATATATTGTGAATACAAAATATAGCTCCAAGCGATTATTCAGATACCCAAACCCAGGTGAGACGGCTTTTATTTTATGTTTGAAAACCCATTTTACTTGAACTGTCAGATCATTTTTTTGTAATACAAAATAAATTACAAGTGCATATTACCTCAAGTTTGTTTCAGCGCAAAAACTATCGTATGAAGATGGATGGAGCTATGTTTTGTATTTCCATCATGTTCTTTCCTTGAAGTAATCGGATTTGCATGTATTTCACTTTTAAACTTTGATCTCGTGTTTAGTACGAAACTAAAATGTGATACCACGCACGTTTGTGCCATTGGGCATTCGAATCTGTAATGTACCTGTATATACCTGTTTTTGCTGAAGGTCGTCAAAAGCTAAGCACGAAGTTTACAAAGCACAAACTCAAACCGTCAAATAAGTTTGATTCTGCCTGGTGAAAACTGCACGTTTTGGACTGATTGCGGCCTCAGTCACCAACTTCAGCAGGTTGTAGTATCAGCACTTATTACCACAGGTACTATCTCAAAAAGAATATTGGATAAAAGTAAATGGAGTAAAATAATAGTGTCTGTACCTGTTTTGCTGCAAGCGTTTAGAAACCCCTGTGCTCAGTGGTCAATAACAATAACTTTTACATCATTCATTTTGCACTCCATCAGATTCCATGTTATTTCTATCTAAATAAACTGATATTTTCGATTGTCTTCCACTCGGTCTTCCATCAATGTGTGCACTGAGGTCCACTGTCCTTTTTCTCTTAAATTGTAGACAGGAAATTCAGTGCAGGACGTCGTTGAAAAATTTCCATCGCAAAGGTTTGCTGGGTCACAATCTGCATGTCCGAAGAGTATGTGTCTTGCCTGGAACAGAATAACAGACTCAAAAACACTTTCCTATAACAAATAAGTCCAATCAAATAACCAGTACTTACTATTTAATTATTCTAACCTGCAAAGCCACAGAGCAGAAATCAGACAGCTGATGCTGGGTGGGAGCACGAGCACGGCCACACATCGAGCACGGTGGGCTCATTATGGGGATGGGGGGCCCCTCTGGGCCAGAGACCACACCGAAGCTGTTGGATGAGCTCCACGGGCCGCCGGCGAAACAAACAACACTTGTGCAACACTTCCGCCACCAGACTACCAGGCAGGCAAGTGCATGTAACCATCACCAACGCGCGAGAATTCAAAATTCATGAGGGGGCGAAGCAGATCTTCTCGTAAAAACTGTACCTCGGCGCCCAGATGATAATTATGGCAAATCGGAACCCCACCGAGTCTACGACGCGTACCACTGGCGATTTTGACACTGACAGGAACTCGGTCTGGCCATAGCAACCAGAGTTGTCCCTACACGTATGAGGATTCTTTCACGGCCTTCTTTGATCAAGTGGCACTAGGCGTGTATGAATTAGAGCGCCATCTACCGAAATGGGACAGTATCATTCGCATTGTATTGTGATATCTTGGAAGAAATCTGTAAAAAATTGTGGCGGGGAAATATGAAATCCCTGTATTTTTGTTCTTTTTACTTTTTTCAAGCCCAAGTGCAAAAATCATGCATGAAAGGTATTTCACAGTATTTTTCTCGAATAATATTGTAAAATCATTTGAGAAAATTTACTGTTGTCTACCCTTCACACATAATTTTCACAAGTAAGCTTTTCACAAGAACTTTTTAGTTTGTAACTTACTCAGAAAATATCATATGATCAAAAACTTTCTTGCTCAAGCCAGGCTGTGGCCTAGCCAAAATCAGCCTCGTTTGCCTGTCAATGACCAAGACCACAGCCTGCCTTGAGTAGGAAAGTTTTTGATCATACGGTACTCATATTGTTACTGATGGACTCGAAGGTATGGCAAACAGAAAATTATACAGAAATAAACAATATTTCGAGACGTCACTTCTGAAAAAATCTTTATTATTTATCTTCTCTTCCAATTCGTTTTAGAAAATCTCAGACAGTTAGCTTGTTGTTAGCCGCAATGTTCACTGTTTTGTTCTGTTCGACAACCTCGGGGAAATTAGGTACAAGCACACGAGCACCTCATCAAGGTGGTGTTTCCACGCGAAATTCTGTTGTAGTCATCTGAAGGAGAGAAGTACCTAGATCAATCCAACAAAATACGATGTAGAAGCAGGTAAAGCAACTTACCGTGCTTGAGGTTGAATTAAAAGGAATGCGTCAAAATGGAATCAAACTTAATCCAAGCAATTCCTGACAAGGACTGGAGTCCGAAACAATCACTGGAAACTTGGATGTTGAAATTTTCCGACGAAAAACACAGAACAGACGCCAAACAGAAATAAGTGAAAATTTTTCAACGGTTTTTCTCCTGTCAGTTGAAGGTGTCAGGCATAGACGTGTCAGGTGTTGTACTGTCAATTGTGTCAGTTTTGATGTCTGGTGTATGTCAAATTTGGTGCTGCTGTCGCCATCTATACCTGTGGGACAGAACCGCAATATAACTGTAAACAATCATATCCCAGTTTCCTACCCCTGGATCAATAGATACGACTTCCCTGTAGGATGTTTCGTAACCAAAAAGGCCTTCGAGGGTGGGATAATGCTGGGTAAAATACATTCTACATTTTGTTTGACAGCTGCAGTGGAGGATGTGGGATGGGGAGAGGGTGGAAATCAGGAGTGTCAGTGAGTGCTGCAAACCAAGCAGAGATTGTTTTCATACAAAACCCAACTTTTGACGTCATCACGAATTGAGCGACTATAATAGGTAAGGTGACCAACCGTCCTGATTTGGTGATAAGGATTGTATAATGTAAATAGACGGCATCATTTTTTTTTCAAATGAAATTTTTATTGAATAGTTCAAAAAAATAAGGACAGATTTACATTTTTAAACCTTTGTCCTGTTTTACCTTCATGTACTGATCTGTCCTGATTTCAAACAAAAATACTGATCTGTCCTGATTTTAAGCAAAATCTCTTTCGAGGAGCTTGTGGTGTGGTAGTTAGCGCGTTCGACTGCCACTCCAGAGGTCGCGGGTTCGATCTCCGACGGAGACGGATTTTCGGCCTCGAAAAACAAGCTTCTTGGTTTAGTTGGAGTGCTTGCTAAATGCAAGACGCGCCGTGTGTCGCATAGCACGTAAAATACGAACGATGGTGCCGACCCCATGCGATGTTGATGGTCGTTAAAAATCCCTACCCTGTGTTGGAACACACAGGGGTTCAGCAAAATTTCCGGTTTAGTGGAGGAAAGCATTCACCGGCGTCGGTGTTAGGCCTCGTTGCGGAAATAGGCCGACATTAAATAAACGAATAAGAAAAAAGGAAAATCTTTGTTTTTCTTGTTTTAAATTCGCCGCGAAAATATCGAGCGTCGAGCGCGACCTACCAATGAGAAATAAAAGTAAACAGGTCAAAGATTGAAGTGGTCCACCCCAAAAATTCGCTCAGGTTCAAATAAGGATATCGTGACGAAAAATGAACCGATTTGGAAAAAGATGGTGCTAGTGATTCAAGCGTTCTTCTGACTGCAAGTTTCATATTTTTAGCGCACTTCTCCAAACGGGAAGGCGCTTTTGTCCTCGCTTTGTCCGTCCGTCCGTCCGTCCGTCCGTCCGTCCCCGCATCTAGTCCTAGACGAAAAGGTTTTTGCGAAAAATTTTTACACCATTGGGTAGCTCATGACCTTGTATCCCGAACCAAGAAAAATCTTGACGAAATAATTATAAACAATGACAATAATAACAATTTAGTGTGACGCGGCATCGCCGTTGAATGCTGCATTTCAGAAGCCGGCCTGATCTCGAAAGTTATCACATGCGAGGAAGTACCCGATCTTATCATTTTACCATAATACATATGCGGAGTTATATTTAGAGGATGATTTGAACTTTATTTTAATGAAAATTTCACATCGGTGCGATGTGCCGATTAGTAGCTATTAATTTTTGAACATGACTCCGAAACTACGGCTCGGCCGCAAATGATTTATTCGTTGCTTGCTGGTGCTTGATATCCTTTCCTCCGAACAAAACGAAATTCAATACAGAAAATATTTCAACTCGAATGGGTAGCTCATGGCCTTGGTACGCGAATCAAGAAAAATGTTGCCGAAATAATCATGAACAATTACAAAAATAACATTTTG
Organism: Anaspis maculata; assembly: GCA_949128115.1. NCBI lineage: Eukaryota > Metazoa > Arthropoda > Insecta > Coleoptera > Scraptiidae > Anaspis > Anaspis maculata. The sequence continues at coordinate 50,841,789 of OX421961.1, forward strand.
GTGTAGGGCGGCTTCGCCGATCAAGTGCTGGCATTCGCGGTAAGATGTAGAAAGTTGCGATATGCAGGCAACTACAATTTCTTAATAAAATACATCACTGCATGTACGGCATTATATTTAGAGAACAATTTGAACTTTCTTTTGACAAAAACCCCACTTCGATCCGACCGTTAGGTCAATTGTTATCGATTTTTGAAAACGGCCGCAAAGCCACGGCTCGGCGCATATTACACGACCCTACAAATTTAAAATCAGACGTGCCGAAATAGTAATTGAACATTTTGAAATAGCCAATACTAGGTACCTGAAGGATAATGGCACTCAAATTACGAAACATGTTCGCTCAATAACAAAAAAAAAGTAGGTAGGTATCACTAAAAATCATGTGACAAGGCTACCATTTTTTCGGTTTTTCGATAAAAAAGAAATGTTCCAATTCAAAAGTGAACCCGATATTCGTGTTCAGGAGGTCGAAATCAGTTGGAGCACATTTTTTTATATAAGTAACAGAATGACGCTTATGTGGCCGGTTTGTCTGTCTGTCTGTCTGTCTGTCTGTCTGTCCGAGTCCGTGCAGAAATTAAGACGCTGTACTCCTTCTCGAGAATTGAAACAAGAGTCTTGGAACTTTTTTCCGATTAATAGCTGATGTCTCCAAGGGTGGCCAATGGGCACTATTTTTGTTATCCATACATCGTTATCATTATTCTCAAAAAACAGAGATCTCCTGTGCACTTCGATGAAGTTGAACTTCTCCTCGGGAAATAAAGCTACAGCCGTTGAAGATTGAACTTTATCCGGTGGATAGCTTAGGTCCTCAAGGACCAAATAGGCAGGTTGGCTTTCATAATTCGGCCGCCATCTTGGCTGCCATATTGAAATTTCTTATTAGTGGAACGATTGTCATGAAACTTGAAACTCACCCTTGTCTAGTATGATCATTCTTATTTTCAAGCCAAATTTTATGATTGCCCCACCATCTTGGCCGCCATATTGAAATCTCTTATAAGTGGAAAGATTTTCATGAAACTTGAGAGTTACGCTTGTCTCGTACGATCATTCCTATTTTCAAGCTGAGTTTCATAATTCTGCCGCCATCTTGGCCGCCATATTGAAATCTCTTGTTAGTGGAACGATTTTCATGAAACTTGGAACTTACCCTTGTCTAGTACGATCATTTTGATTTTCAAGCCGAATTTCATGATTCTGTCGATATTTTGGCCGCCATATTGCAATTTTTTGCCCAAGACGGTAGAACCCTAATCACTCAACATCTTGCGTTCACTAATCCTCCAAAAAGGAAGTGCGCTACTGAGCCTCATGCCCATGAGGCATATTCGCTTGTTATATCGTGTTTACTGATATACTGTATGATATACAGGGTGACAAAAGAAGGAATGCAAAGTGGTTCATTTTTAAACGTGTGTAACTTTTTTAAAAACAATTGTAGATTTTTTCTAGTCATATTTTTGGTAACCTCGCAGCAATATCTCGAAACGGTTTTTGACATTTTATCGCCTTCTGTTTCTTGTACAGGGTGATCACGTATAAATTATACCCCCTCTCTGGAGACTTCCCCTTGAACATAACTTCTAAAATAGAAACGATTCTTCCACGATTTTTTCCGTAGGTTTCGAATCTGTTCACTATATTTTTCTGCGACATTTTGCTTACAGGGTGTGACATCGAAAATTTTTCTCAGATTGAACACCCTGTATTTTAATATGGGAATCGATTCTGCTTTTCATCTTGATTATAAATATATATCACACTTGATAGGTTATCCAAAAAAACACCTGTTGAAGAAATTGTTGAAGTTTCTAAAAATATTGCAAAATCTTTTTTTTCAAAAAGTCGGTTTAAGGTGTGTTTAGTGAAAGTTTCAAACTTATAACAAATTCATTCACTCAACTTGATAGAAAAATGATGAAAAAAACACTGAGTCACTTTTGAAAAAAATCTTTCTTCGAAATTTTTTGAAACTTCATCAATTTTTTCACACGTGTTTTGTTGACTAACCTATCAAGTGTGATATATATTTATAATTACGATGGAAAGTAGAATCGATTCCCATATCAAAATACAGGGTGTCCAATTTAAGAAAAATTTTCGATGTTGTATGGTAAGCGATATACCACAGAAAATTTTGTCAACGGATTCAAAGCCCACGAAAAAAATTGTATAAGAATCGTTTTCAATTTTTGAAATTATGTTTGAGGGGATGTCTTTAAGGAGGAGTGTATCCTTCATACGCGAACACCCTGTACAAGAAATATAGAAGGCGGTAAATTGTCAGAAACCGTTTCACGATATTGATGCGAGGTTTTCAAAATTATAATAAGGAAAAATCTAACATTGTTTTTAAAAAAGTTACACACGCTTAAAAATTGACCACTTTTCACTCCTACTTTTGTCACCCTGTATATCATACAGTATATTATCAAACACGATATCCAAATATGGAACTTGCAGTCAGAAGAACGCTTGAATCATTCACACCATCTTTTTCAAATCGGTTGATTCTTCGTCACGATATCCTCATTTGAACCTGAGCGAGTTTTTGGGGTGGACCACTTCAATCTTTGATCTGTTTAGATTCAATTTTGTGTTTTTTCTGTGATGGAGTTTTATTTCTAATGAATTAATGGTTACATTTCAATTTCTTATGTAATAAATATGGTTTTCAGAAGGTCTATTTTAAAGAGAACATGTTCTTTTTTCGACAGCGATTTTTTCACTCTTTTTCTCCCAGGCACAGCCCAGGGGAGTTATCTTTTTCATTTCTCAGCAATTGTTGTATTTTTTATGTTGGTAAATTTTTTGGGAGAAGGAGGGCATATTGCTCAACATCCCCCCCCCCCAGACCCTCCTTTCCCATTCGCGTATCTGTTTTTTTTATGTCCTGGTTTTCATTCATTTGAAGTTGGTCACCTTAAATATAGGGTAAGTACTTATGGGGTATTATCCAGGTAGTTTCCAAACTTGAAAAAACGACAGTCGCCTATTTTTCCTTTAAGCTGGGCAATCTGATAAGTTAATGGTGGATTGGAAAAGTCAAGATGATTTAAATCAAATTGGTCAAAGTGATGTTTGCTAAAGTAGGTTCACTTCTACTTCTACTGTGATTCTTATACGGAGTGATCGAATAAATTTCTCCCCAAGGGAGGCCTTGATCTTCTCGCTAGCCATATTTTTTCGCCCGATTTTCAGGAACCAGAGGCGACTTGAGGAGAAATTTATTCGATCACTCGTTAGTTGGCTGGGCAAATTTTCTACTTTGCATTGTAGGCTTGCCATCTTTTTTACCATTTTACCTGGTGTGAAACTGGCTTCTCTAAAAGTGAAGTTATATTTCTTATTAAATTTATATTAAAATCTTGGGGAACTGACCTTGTCATACGTGGAAGTGCGACTATAGGGGGACGCAGAGCTGTGTTACCGTCATTTAGATACCAAAACAGCTTGACGCTGCCGCCAATAATCTATTTATTTATTTAATTTATAATGGTTTTTCCACTCATCATTCACTTTTACCTCGTGGGTTACATTATCGATATTGATTTACCTTTATTAGGTGTCTTGGCTTGTTTTTTTTTCGCCCGGAAACGCGGAAACTTCGTACCTCCCTTCTAATTAATCTTAACGGCGGCCGATTCAGGGCCGACAAAAACTCGTCCCGGGAAGCCCCAAAACGAAAGCAAACTGAAAATTGAATAAGGTACTAACATTAATTTCGGTCCAATATGCAACTTTGAGCGGTTGAGTTTTTTAAAATTTGGTTTAATCAACTTCCTACCTACACCAAAAATTTGCTGTCTTTTTGCCAATGACAGACCGCCCGGCGATCCTTGTATCGCCTATAATTCTTCAGGGCTATTGGCGTGTAACATTACCGATAATGGCGCTGCTGATACGCTTCGTATGTAAACAAAAAACATGTCGGATAGTGCACGGATTGTTGCCCGCGCGTTCAAAAGTCTCATCAGTAGTAAGCGGTTTTCAATGTCCTCCGGACTGAAACGTGGTTAATTAGTATTGCGGTGGAACTCGAAAATGGCAAGGCGAAATTGAGTGTTATGGAGGTTTTCAATCAGTTGATGGTCTTAATGGATTCTCGATGTATCGTGATGGGAGAGGAAATTCTGAAGTCACAATTTTTTGTGTTATGTGGTCGAAAGCGAACCGAATCAAGCACCAATTTAAACATAGATATATTTGGATTGTGTTTACAAACAAGCGCATTGTATAAATCTCCTCACGAGGTAACTGGGAATATAATTAAAAGAAATAGTAGTAGCAGCTCTTGTGAAATTGGAACGTTTAAATGCACTTGCAAAGCAGGCCAGTCCGGGACATGCAAACATATCGCAGCTGTGCTTCTTCGATGCAGCCATATAAAGTTCCCATTTTCAGCGACATTTCCCAGGCTTTTCTCGTAGTCCTATTTTCCACAGTGCCGAGTTTGTTTGTCATCTTGACAACCCAACCTGCATCTTTCGCTTTCGACGGGAAATGGTGAAAATGTAACTCTTCCTTTTTCCGGTTTCCACAGCGGGACTCACACTCGGAAACACAACAAATTCTCCGCCACTTTTTTCCTATCTATCTTGCCACCTTCCATTCTGATGCCACTTTTGCTTGCCAGTCGTCGTACACGTGGCACTCTTATTTAAAAATGCAATGCTTTTGCAACCGACGACACCTAGTATATTCAAGATAATGAAATGTGCGTGGCTCACGTACTTTGTTGGAAAAAATTAACGCCGCGTTAAGTCAGATGGAATCAATCAAAGTCACCAAACATCGCAACGCTCATAAGAGACCACACAAATCAGCGGTTGATCCGTGCACAAACGTCGTTTACACGTTGACCGTCAGATGGCGTATTCGATCTTGAAACTCGCCAATACGTGTCTTTTAGACTGGAACTGGCGAAAGGGTTGATGATTGTATGGGGCCTTTTTTTGGATTAAAGGCTTGTATATTCTCTAATTTCAACCATCGAAAGTGGAACAGGCTTCGAGAGGTTAGAAATATTTTTGTTTTTGACAACTGTCAAATGTCAAGGCTCTTTTGATTCATTTGTTCATTGGCGAAAATTAAAAACAGGTCGAAAAATCACTACATCTTTCAATAAAATGGAAAAAAGCGTCAGACATAACGTCACGCAAAAATGTTCCGTCTATCTGCAGAGGAAATACGCAAAAAATGTGTTTCAAAACTGGTCCGGACGACTTCGTGTCTCTTCGTGAATTATTGTGCCAAATGAAGCCAGAGCAGCCAACTGCAAAGTTTTGGGGATTTTCTATATTTCACATTTGAAAACTTAGGAACAAAATCTCACAACCACCTAGAATCACGGTAGAAGTGAACATACTATATGCTGGATTCCCAGATTTCCACGCTGACACATTATTTTCATTCTTTTTTTGTCTTGAAAATGTCATTCGGCTTACGTTACTTCAGTAGTGAGAAGTGTTGGAAGGTGTAACAATAAGAATATACAGTTCTAAAAATGACCGAGAAGGACCCTTTTTTTTAAATTTAATTGACTTATTCAACGAGACGACATTCAGCTATTAGCTGCTCTACCATGCAACCTCGGGGACAACACAAAATATCCATGTATGTAGCGAGATTCGAACCCACACAGCGCAGCGCGAGTGGCTCAGCTTGCCATCACCTATACCACTCGGCCATCACCGCTCTGGATTTTTAGCACTGGAGTGTGATTTCGTCACAAATGATCTCTGTGAAGAATTAGTAGTCCAGTATAAAATAAGGATTCAACTCGGAACAAAATAGGGGCAGGATGACAAAAATATGGCGATGTATAAAATGAAAAACTGAATAAGAAAAACCAAAGTTTTATTCCAGTCATCCCGGGAACCATGGAAAAAATGGAGAAGATGGAAAAACATGCGCCGCGGTCTTTCTTGTGATACGGTGAGAAAATGAGAGATGTGTGAAAACTGTCGGAGACAAAGTTTTAGGGAATTCAATAATCTACAAAAAAGTGAAGTCAATGGGGGCATATGTCTAACTTCTTCAGTTTAGCCGTTGATCGCAGTCAAAGTTGCGCGCCGGTCTAGTGAAGTGGGAAAACTCACAGTTGCATTAAGGAACTGAATGATGATAGAATGGTTAGGTCATGGTTAGGTACTGTAAAGTGTGCTGTTTTTGTTGCCCTTTGATACAAGCACCGGGACACAAATTCTAACGCAACCCCCTTATTGTATCAAGCGAGATGACATGTCACATCAAAAATCGGGGACATCAACAAAACTCGAAGTTTTTATGGCAAGCTGCGGTTTTATCAGCTTGGAATGGATTATACACGTATGATTTTTAGCGCATCTTCGTAGGAAATCCGCGGTGCCGGTGTCATAAAGGTAGAGGTGAACCACAAAGTTCACAGTACTCATTCTCATTCTACTAACCATTCTATTCCTAAACGCAATTTGAAGTTGAATAGGGTGAGGAATATTGGGATTGCGGTTTGTACTCAAATTAATTATTCCATCTCACTGATGCATGGTCACTGGTTTTCGCTATCGCTATTCGATGTGGGATTCGATGAGGTAGCCATTTTTCTTTTCCGAGTAGTGCGGGAGTGCGGGACTGCGTGACATTCCGAAGTTCAGCTCATGGATGTTCAGCTGTAGCTAGGTTGGTTCGTGCTTTGTTACTTTTTGATATTTCACGTTCACGTTTCATCTTCACGATTCACGATTGACTATCGGTGTTTGATGTTTGACAGTTCTGTTGTTTGCAGTGTGTGGATTGTTCACGATGGAAATTGTTGAAATTAAAACTTTCCCCTGGCTCATGCAGCTGATTAGAGGTGACGACGCTGAGTTTGTGCATCCAAGTAGCGAGCGAATCCCAGTGAATTCCGAGGCGAATCAATCCGTGGGCGAATCCCATATAGTATATTGGAAATAGAATATCTGCTGGAATTAATTCAAACAAAAACGATTTTTTTACCATGGCTAGCTTTCAGTTCCCTCTTCAACATATCAAAAGTCCTTAACTCTGGGACTGTTACAAATTAGTATACAGGGTGAAAGTTTATTATTTTTCTTTATTTCCCTTCTTTCTTAAAAAAACTGATGACTGAAAAAAACGGTTTTAGGCTAGTTTGATGGGCCATAGTCTCCCAATAAACATATAAAAAATATACCACCCAGCAACTGCTGTGTATCAAGTTACAGGGTGAACACTATTTTTCATCTTTATTTTTCTTCTTGGTGGAACTGATCTAGATTGAAGCCCGTTCCAGTCCTTTTGCAAGCTTATAATCTCCTACTGAACATATGAAAAGGATACTGTTCTGCAACTGCTGCTTTTCAATTTACAGGGTGAAAAGTCATTTTTACGTTTAAATTTTTTTCTTGGTGAAATTGGCTCGCACAACAATTGCGACTGATTCTTCTGTAAACTTGAAGTTTCTAGTCAAACATATCAAAATAACACATTTCTGCTAAAGCCACGTTTTTTTTTTTTCAAATTTAAATGTTTGGGTACCTATATTCGGGTATATATTGCATCAAAAAATCAAAAAATCTTGAAACGCAACCAAACATTTAAATTTGTGAATAAAAACGTAGCTGTAGCAGAAATGTATTATTATTTTGATATGTTTGACTAGAAACCTCAAATTTACAGAAGAACCAGTCGCAATTTATGTGTGAGCCGATTTCATCAAGAAAAAAATTGAAACGTGAAAATGACTTTTCACCCTGTGAATTGAAAAGCAGCAGATGCAGAAATGTTTCCTTTTCATATGTTCAGTATGACATCATAAGCTTGCAAAAGAACTCACAGGTGTCCTCAAGTAGAAATGAGTTTAACAAAATTGTCACCAAAAACTGTTGATGGGACCTTGTAATAGAGGTTCTGGGGAGCACAGAAATGTATCTAACAAAATCGTAGCTGATCCCGAATGGCAATTATTCAATTTTTAAGATTATTAGTTAAAAATGTCGTAAAAAAATTTGGCTTCGGGTTTTTTCAAATTTTTATAATAACTAAGATTGTCTGAACGGTTAATTTTGCATCTCTCCCAATGTCTGAAAAAGTCTCTGTGGATAGATTCATACCCTTCTGTTCTAATAAGAGTCCAAGACCTCCATTGTTGAGGAACTTCAACAAGTTTTGGAGATGACATGAATTTTCAAAGCTTCTGATAACACCCTTGTCCCAAAACACTCCTATAATATATTTATGCCCTCTTCGTAAGGTCCAGGTACAACCTTTGCAGTGCTGAAACACCTTTCAACAATTTTGTTCATCGTTTTGAAGCCAGACACAAACGGAATCACTCAAAGTACTCCCACATTTTCTACGTTTTCCGGATCAGTAAGACCGGCGCTCTCCTTTGGAAGTTTTCGGCAGGTGTTCTTTCTGAATATCTCGTCGTGGTAACTTTTGGCCACTAAGTTCAACTTCTTGGGCCACAGCAAAACTTCATCACGCCAAAGTATCAGCACAAGATCATTCCAAAACAAATGGTTCACTAACCCTTGAAAAGATGCAACTCTGGAATGATGCAAAGTATTTTTCAAAAAAAAGGGGGGTTGATTGAGCTTGTGACACTCTTTTGAAAACTTCTTTCTTTCTTAAGAGCAAAATTTCTCATTAATGCGCTTTCAAATCTTCATAATTCTCCATACTCGTAACCAGTTTTTTTCTGTTTTCTTCACAAACCTCATTTCAACGTCATTTTATCGAATTTCCCTCGTAAGTCTTTTAGAGTGATAAAGCAGTACGGGGATGGTTGCCGTGTAGCTATTCGCTGGTCATTGATCAAGATAATAAGTTCAATATCCGAAACAAATTTAAACCCAAGTCCATTGATGTTGGTCATTTGAAACATCAACTCGATATTTTCATATAGGTTTTTTTCACCTGGGGTACAATGCAAACCATTCATAAGCCTATTGAAACTGGTTGATTCCCCTCCTTTTTTTTCAATCGATCGTCAATCTATGCAACGACTTTTTTGCTGCCTGTGTAATTTTTCTTTTCCTCTTTGTCTAAAATTATTTCCGCATATTCTAGACCAATTGAAATCAAGTTGATGTTTGAAATGACCAATATCAATGCAATTCCTTTAAAATTTGTTCAGGAATTTTAACTTCTTTTGATCAATGACCAGCAAACAACTACGGCTACTTCCATGTCCGTACTGCTTCATCACTCTAAAAGACTTACGAGGGAAATTCGATGAAATTACGTTGAATAAGGTTTGTGAAGAAAATAAACAGAAAGAAATGGTTACGAGTATTAAGACTTACGGAGATTTGAGGCGCATTGATTGAAAATTTTGCTCTGCAGGAAAAAAAGAAGAACTTTGTGAAAGATTGTCACTGCATAATTACCCCCCTCTTTTCGAAGCATCTCCTTGAAGGGTTTGTGAACCATTTATTTTGGAATGGTCTTGTGCCGATACTTGGGTGTGATGAAGTTTGCTGTGGCCCAAGGAACTAAACTTGGTCGCCAAAAGTTACCAACATAAGATTTTTGGAGAGAACTCCTGTCGGAAACTTTCAAAGAAAAGCGACAGTCGCAATGATCCGTAAAAAATGTGGGAGTACTTTGCGTGATTCCGTTTGTGTCTGGCTTCAAAACGATGAACAAAATTGTTGGAAAGTGTTTCAGCACTGCAAAGGCTATAGCTGGACCTTACGAAGAGGGCATAAATATATTAAAAAAGTGTTTTGGGACAAGGGTGTTATCAGAAGCTTTGGAAATTCATGCCATCTCAAAAACTTGTTGAAGTTCCTCAACAATGGAGGTCTTGGACTCTTATTAGAACAGAAGGGTATGAATCTATCCACAGAGATTTTTTTAGATATTGGGAGAGATGCAAAATTAACCGTTTAGACAATCTTAGTTATTCTAAAAATTTGAAAAAACCCGAAGCCAAATTTTTATTACGACATTTTTAACTAATAATCTTAAAAATTGAATAATTGCCGTTCGGGATCAGCTACGATTTTGTTAGATACATTTCTGTGCTCCTCAGAACCTCTGTTACAAGGTCCCATCAACAGTTTTTGGTGACAATTTTGTTAAACTCATTTCTACTTGAGGACACCTGTGAACTGGAACCGGCTTCAATGTAGATCAGTTCCACCAAGAAAAAAAATTGAAGATGTAAAATAGTTTTCACCCTGTAACTTGATACGCAGCAGTTGCTGAGTGGTATATTTTTTATATGTTTATTGGAAGACTATGGCCTATCAAACTAGCCTAAAACCGTTTTTCTCAGTCATTTTTTTTCAAGAAAGAAAGAAAATAAAGAAAAATAATAAACTTTCACCCTGTATACTGATTTGTAGCAGTCCCAGAGTTGAGGACTTTTGATATGTTGAAGAAGGGACTGTAAGCTTGCCATGGTGAAAAAATCGTTTTTGTTTGAATTAATTCCAGCAAAGCACCTATTTTTTTCTATTTCCAATATACTAATATATCCGAACTAATTTGCGATGTAGGAGCCGGCGCTGGCGCAGGTACTGGTACTGTGTGGTGAGTTGGAGACCTGGACCCTTTTTGGCTTTTGGGAACATGTTTTATTGTGTCCGTTGCCATGAATACTATTCGATGCTGGTTGGGTTGGGACATCCTTCGCTGCTACTATCCATACTCCGATCCGAGACTTCCTATGTTATGTAGCCATTGGGCTTGCGAAGTTAGGACTGGATCATATTCATGTCGCCAGGAAGCTCGCCAGGAAGGGAAGCCAAGAAAACAATTGTCCAGATGCTGCGCTATTCGAGACATTTGCGCCTGGAAATTGTTGCAACATGACGACATTTTTCTGTTGGGTGAGGCTGAGCGAGAGTGGGTAGCAGACTTTGACTGATCGAGTTGGGTGCGAAAAGCTGTGTACACGGACTTCTTGTCAGTACACAAGCTTTTTTTTATAACCAATCAGTCTCAGTTTTTACATGACGTCGACTTGAGTGCGACAAGCTGCGTGTACAATTGTACATGGACCTCGTCAGGTCACAATTTTTTTTGATAGCCCTATAAAGGATTGATCAGTGCGGTAAAATATGGTTGCTGGTTGCTGGCTGAGGAGCAAGTTTACTACAATCGTTGATTGGTGCCATAGGTTGAAAAACAAGTTACTAACATTGAGTCAATTTTCACATATGTTTATCCTTTTTATTTCTCATCGAATTTGAAAAAAAAATAAGAAGTTGGGTAATCGCGAAAAAAAAATTCTATTTTATTCGTTTTTTGGACTCCCCGCGTACGTAAAAATTTTTGTCGGTCGGTTTGTATGTAGGTACACGGTGTCCCAGCTAAAACAACCCAGGCGATTTTCTCAGAAAATATCAAGGCAACAAAAAAAAATCGATTGGGGAAGCCTGACCTTTTAGCTTTTTTTTGAGGGGGCGCCCATGGCGACGAGTGAGAAGAAGGGTGAAGCACCCTCAAGAGTTTTCCAGTTGAAAATGCAAAACCCTAGCTTATCGAGACCGGACTCATCAGTGACGGCACCAGGGGGTGGCCAGGGTGGGCACGTGCCTCCCCTAAAACCATAGGTGCCCACCCGCGTGCCCACCCGATTTCTCAGAAAATGTCTCGGAAAAGTTTTTTTAAATAAAACTTCTTTCAGCTTGACTGTTTTTTTTATATAAAAAGTTGCTTGGGGGATAGGAGGTTATACATATAACTAGATCAGTGCCCACCTCCCTGAATAGTGTGCCTTTTTGGGACAAACCAATAAAAAAATTCTGGCGCCGTCGCGTCGCTGGGACTCATATGCAGATTGAAATGAAATCTTGATTGACGATTCTTACAATAAGTTGATTGGGAAGAGGCTTTTGAGGTTTTTCCGTAAAATTCAAATTCCCTTGAAAATTACAATAACCTACGTATGTATTGCCGCTTTGGCTTTAGTAGATACTGGAGACCATTCAAATGTATGACTATTAGTAAGGAACGAAGCGGGCGATAAATTTAAATTCTTCAACATTTAAGTGATTTATTACAGCAAAATTTAAGTATTACATGTTTCACACTTCACTCTACCTACTCTCTTGCTCTACTCCTGTTCCAAATGGTTAGGTTTTTTTTGAGCTACTAATAATTTTTTTGTGCAGGCTGATATAGTGCCTACTCCAGCGGATAGTGATGCCCATGTGCTTTGTAGGATGGTCCGAGACCGACCAATACATCAAGCAAAATGGAAAATGGAACTTCTAAACATGATCTTGAAATATTGTCAAGGGCGGATCAAGTTTTGAGCGACAATATCAGTGGTCGGTATCGAATGACGGCTGCGGACGGTTGGTCGTGGTTGCTCAGTGTGATTCTTGAACTAAGTTCGTTAGATATCTACCTACCTATTTAGGTAGGTATTCGCGATTTCAATTCAAGTAGGTGAGTTTCGAATAACATACACCTCGACATACACGTGGGTTCAATGCAAAAACTGGATAACTCGAAATTTATGATGATTTTCAACTATCTCCCGTCAAAGTAAAAAGAAGTAACCCCCCCATAAGTTTGATGATGGTTCAAATATTTAGTTACTGTATAATTTATACCAAACCCCTAACCAAACCAAATGTTAGGCAACTCATTACCTCCTGTTCCACCAAACTTTTATAAACGAATTAACCGAGGAATTAACTTTATCACTCTTATCGTACATAAGCAACTGACCATTCTGTTGTCTGGTGCATAGCAAGTAGCAACTATCAGCGTGATGAAGTTATTCTGCTCATGAAACTTTGGTGGAACCGGATCGAGGTTATGCTGTTATGTTTCAGCGTTGTTCTCGGTCAATATGTCAAAAACTGTGATTTTCATTATCTAATTTTTGCATTGAGCCCACCTCGGAGCCCACGATATGCAGCCACATAGCGGAAAAAGATTATTCAGTGAAATCGTAACCGGTTGCCTGTGTCATAACCAACATAATTACTTTTCAGTGATTTGCCCATTTATTGCCAATGGAAACAAAAAATCGCGTATGCATTATTGACAATCGATTCAAATTTCGCGGGCGGAAGGTATGACCGATAGTAGGGCCGCTACGTGAAAAGTTACTGCACTTCATATTAGAGCTATGAAATTTGAAAGACTTCTTCAGGTAACTATTGGGAACAATTTTGTTCGAGGTGCCCACGAAAATTATCCCTGCATCCAAAATGGCGGCCGTTTTCCAAAATGGCGACTTGAATACGTGAAAATGTCATATTCGCCCAATATCCACGTTTCCCGAAAGGCTTCTGCGCATACCTGTGAAAGTAGGACATGGTAGGACGTTGCCATATCTCATATCACGACAACAAGTTGACAACACTGTAATATACGGTGTGCGTGTGTAAGTCACGCAAATGGCAGCTGACAGCGCTTGACGTCGATTTGACGTTTCGACAGACCTAACCTAATAACGCTCTTGTTTCGGTGATCGCCTTGCAGCTCGTTGTGTTTCGTATCACCTGTATCTTTTCTGCGTCTTTTTGCCATACGTAACATTCCATTCTGAATAATAAAAAATGTTGAATGGTTAGGAAGCTATGTTTGTTTACATTTTGATTATTGATTGACAGTTGCCATTGAACACTTCGTGCGTCAAAATTGAAATTACCGCGCTCTGCAGGTATGCGTTCTCATGTATGCGCTGAAGTGATATACGTGATGGTAAACGTGGATTGTTGGTACACCGCATGCAGGATGTCGATTTCCACACTACCATATCTTAAGTTGACGGTAACCATAATAATCGTGACAGATGTTCAATTTTCTGTATAGTTCTTTATAATTAGTCCCGTAGCTCTCGAATTTGCTCATCATATATTTATTTAACTCATAATATACAGGGTGTTCAAAAAATAAATTACAATTTCTGCGACACTTTGTAACTAATGATTGTAATCTCTGAAGCTTTGTATGCTGATTACAGAATTGTATGACGTTTATGGGTTTCTCTCCAAATAACCTCTAAAAAATCGATCAATCTCACTTGCGATGATTGTATTCTAGGCAGCCAGGAGATAACACCACACTCGACTATATTTCATGTTAGAGGTATGAAACTTGCTGCACTCCTTTTGGGGAACCATTTGAAACAGTTCTGCCCGAGGTGCCAATCAAAATTATGGCTGCGTCCAAAATGGCGGTCGTTTCCCAGCAGCTTATACATATATATGGGAATCTCGTATTCGTGCGATTATAACCCGCAGGATGTCGATTCTCATATTTTCAACTATTCTGAGACTAATGATCAACACAACAATCTTGACAGATGCCTAATTTTCCGTGTACAGTCATTTCAAATGAAAAGAAGGACCTAACTATCAAGCCCTTGAGACGGCGTTACTTTTCTGTGGCATCTCGCGTGAACACCCTGTACATGGAAGAATAAGCATCTGTCACGATTGTTCTGGTCACAGTCAGTTTCAGAATAACTGAATCTATGGGAATCGACATCCTGCAGAATCAATCGGACAAATACGAGATTCTAACATATGTAGGCCGCCATATTGGAAAACGACCGCCATTTTGAACCCAGCCATCATTTTGATTGGCACTTCAGGCAGAATAATTTTAAACAGTTCCTCAAAAAGAGTGTAGCAAGTTTCATACTTCTAACATGAAGTGTAATGTATCTCCTGGCCTAGCTGACTAAAATACGGTTTTCGCAATTCAGATTTATTTATGTTTGAGAAATTATTTGGGAAGAAACCCGTATGTGTCACTAATTTTTGTAATCAGTATAGAAAGCTACATAAACTACAATATGAAATTACAGGTGTCGCCAAAATTTGAAAAAATATTTGAACACCCTGTATATTATGAGATATAGAAATTTATAATGAAGATATTACGGAAACTACGACAACTACGGAAAAAAATATGGATGGTTGATTTTTGTTTTTTTTTTTAAATATCTCCAGGGAGAAGTGTTTGGTGGAGGGGAGGGTTTCACCTCGCGCGAACACCCTGTATGAAGAAAATTGAGCATCTGTCACAATTACAAGGTTACCGACAGTATAAGAATAGCTAGTGTGGAAAATCGACATCCTGCATGCGGTATACAATGAGGCCAATAAGACATTTTCATATATTCAAGTCGCAATTTTGGAAAACGGCCGCCATTTTATATGCATGCAGCGAGAATTTTCGTGGGCACCTCGGACAGAATTGTTGCAAATAGTTCCCTGAATAAGTCTACCAAATTTTATAGCTCTAACATGAAGTGCATTATATCACTTTGTTTTGTCGCGTAGCGACGCACTTATAGTGGGGTTGGTAGCCATTCCTATACGGCATTTAATGATACAGAAAATTCCTTTTGCATGAGTGTTCTACAAGGCCTAACGAACGATATCAGAAGGGGAAGCACAAATGCTTCCCCTTAGGGGGGCCGCAGGGGGCCCTGCCAAGTTGACGGTCCAAGAACTCCTACCAAACCATCTTTCAATTTCGTTGTATCACTCAAATGGGGATGATGTAACTCCATTGTGAATCTCGATGGCACTGATCGCTATGTCTCTCCCATCCTTCATGCTTGAAAAAATAATTCCTTCGGGAGGTCAGAGAAATTACTTTTTATTTTTTCATATATACAAGAGAACGCAAAGGTGGCATGTTTTGTGTCTTGACCTGTTATTTGGCATTCTCAAGATCCTATTATTAAGTCAATTTTCCAAATTTTCAATTTTGGGTTGATTGGTAGGCTAAGAAGTAGGTATTTTTTAACATCCAGTTCAGACGTACTTTTGTCAATGTCTGACTGGATGTTATACAAATAATCGCAGGAGTGGATAGACTAAACTATTTTCGAGACATTATGTCGAGAAAATCAATCCTAAACCGCACATGGAGAGTACACAAATTATTTTTCTTCCGGTCGGTCGAATTGCGATGCCTACTACGCCTGTCAGGGAGAACGCTGAGCATCGCCAGACTAAACTAGTATAAAAAGAGCCTAAACGAATTCAAAACTGCCCGAAACACTAATTATGTGGTTCGGCATTCAATTCTGAGTCAGCACTCAGAGTTTTAGTCAGTTTTGAATTTGTTTAAGGCTGTTTTCATACCAGTTTAGGCTGGTGATGCTCAGCGTTCTCCTTGACCAGGCGTAGTAGGCATCGCAATTCGCCTCGCAATTCGGTCGCGACTGACCGAAAGAAAAATAATCTGTGTACTCTCTATGCGCGGTTTGGAATTGATTTTCTCGACACAATGTTTAGAAAATAGTTCAGTGTATCCCCCCCTGATGACGATTCCAATAACCTCCAGTTGGACACTGAAAAAAGTACGTCTGAACTGGATGTTAAAAAATACCTACTTCTTAGCCTACCAATCAACCCAAAATTGACAATTTGAAAAATAGACTTTATAATAGATCTTGGGAATGCCAAATAACAGGTTAAGACACAAAACATGCCAACTTCGCATCCTCTTGTATGTTTAAAAAAATAAAAAGTGATTTCTCTGACCTCCCGAAGAAATCATTTTTCCAAGCATGAAGGATGAAAAAGACATGGCGGTCAATGCCATCGAGATTCACAATGGAGTTACATCATCCCCATTTGAGTGATACAACAAAATTGAAAGATGGTTTGGTAGGAGTTCTTGGACCGTCAACTTGGCAGGGCCCCCTGCGGCCCCCCTAAGGGGAAGCTTTTGTGCTTCCCCTTCTGATATTGTTCGACAGACCTTGCAGAACATTCATGCAAAAGGAATTTTCTGTATCAATTAATGCCGTATAGTACCGTTTTTTAATGTGTACCGACCCCACTATTACTACGAGGCAGCTAATAGGTAAGATCATAATTATTATGTGGCGCTATATCTCTCGATAATCGGATTCGCGACTTGCTCTATTTGCCTAGGGCAAACTCTACGAATTTAAAAAAAAGCTGAACTATGTAACGAATGGTACGATTATTTTCCCTTCTAGCTCTTTCTTTTTTTTGGGCCTATCCTGTACGAGCTTAATTTGTTTTTCAACAACCAACATTGTTAGGCTGCTTACTATGCCGATCAATAGCACTAGCAAAGCAGGATAAAATTCATCTAAACCGACATTGAAAGTTATAGACCGTGAAGACTGAATGCATTCAGGTTTCCTCGGATGCCAGTGTTTTCTCTCCCTGTACAGAATACCATATTCAGCTGTTCGCTGTAAACTAGAAACAAAAATAGATGCTTTGAATGGATATATCGTGTAATCTAATGAATTCTTAATAAAATGAAAAAAAACTCAAATTTTGAAACAAATAGTTTTAAAACCAAAAAATTCAAATTATTATTATTTTAATAACAATTTATTGTAACTCCCTGTAGCTTTCGAAAAAGACCTGAATAAGAGGTGTTGTGGAATCAACTCCAGCGGGCTTATTTCTTGACAGAAATTTACCCTACGGTAATTGGAATACGCTCGCTGGAGTTGATTCCGCAACGCCTCTTAGTCCACCAATTCAACATTATCCTTAATGGCCGCTATGAAATAAGCGCCAGCAGGCAAAGCGCAATGTTTCTGATTGGTTCGGTTGCGTTGCGATGACTTTTGCGAATACCTTGCGACCCATCAGAAACGTTGCACCCGAGTTGCACCTTACGTTGCGGCTGCGTTGCGTATTTCATACAGCGGCCTTAAGGAATAGCAAATTCGACATTTTCTTGTGTAGATTCTGACAAATTTACCAATGTAAATTTTGGTTTGAAATCAATTAGTGAACAAATAATCGGTTTTCTTCGGACTTTAAAATCATTTTTCGTAGTTAGTCAACTAGCATTGGATAGAACAAAATCCTTTCAACAGCGTGTTTGCGTGAACACTGTTAACTTTTTTATGGAACACGTGGGCCCGCGGCTAGTTTTCTTATTAGCTCTTCCATTTTAGACCAGCTTGTATTTTGTGTTATGATTTCCTTCAAGAATTCATTTGATTGAACGATACTCTACCTACAATCAGTTTCACGGTTTTTTTCATTAAACTATGGAAAAATGTGCTGTGTTGGTACGGATGATATGATGATAACATGATGCTAACATTTTGGCAGCTAGCTGTCTAGATATGAAAATATGAGAACGTGAAGTCTCCTTGAAAGTGAAAATTTGCTGCGGTCGATTAGGGGCATCGTCTGTACTGGTTGGTGTGGCTGTGGCTCTTCGCTAATGCTGTTAAGTGAGTGGAACCGCTGAAGAAAATGATGCCGGAGTGCGGCGGTACTTGAGAAAATTTAATGGAAATGCCCAAAGTGCCCAGTGAAATTGAAAAAAGAAACTTTCTTCGATGGGCATCAATTTATGAAGTTGGATTGCACGAAGTCAGACACGCGCCTGAGTGTACCTACTGTGTTGGTATTTTCTCAGATTTAGATTAGATACAATTTATTTGCTCTTTTCTAGCTTGAGGCCATCAAACATTTCAATAACGACAAAAAAAAACAACGTACAAAAATTAATAAATGAAAAAGAACAAAATAAATATAGATAACGATAGCTCAATCGCAAACAGACTTCTTCAATATAAAACTGCTGTAAACTATAGTAGACCTTGTCGGTCAAACACCTCTTCATCATACGCGCTATCACCGGAATCGGAAACTGTCTGATATGGTAAGATATTTTGTTGAAAATCTTGGAGGCTCCGTAGATAACGTCCCTTTTGTTCTACCTCCATGCGTGGCGAATAACTCGTCATGATTTCGCCTCACAAACATTGCAAACTCCATGATGTACAGACCGATATAAGATAACCGTGAGTATTTCTTGCTCTCTGAACTGAAGATTGGAGCGCAAGAGTATGTCTGTATTTCAGATTAAACATTTTTCTGAGGCACTTTATATGAAACCTACCAGTTCATTTTCTTATGTAGGTAGTTATCCCCCTTCATATCTTTTTGCTGTATAAGCTAGAGTAAATAGATAGGTAGTACTCACTCACTACTCAGTAATGAGCATCGGAAGATGGAGCCTCTGGGCATTTTTATTCCATTTGATTTAGTACTGATGCGCTTTGGGAATCCTCTTCAGTTGCCGCCACTAGCCAGCAGCATTAGCGAAGAGCCACCAACCAGTAGATACCATGTCCCTTATTAGGGGTTTCTGATGCGACTAAAAAAGTTGTTGGCGGTAATCGGTTTTATTTTATTTTTTCTTCAAGTAGAAACTCCTTCAAAGAAAAAATGTACGGGCAATGCTATCAAATTCTCAAAATTTCCAAACAAATTTGAAATTTTTTGACTTTGTTCTTGGAAACTTGAAAACTGGATAGCAACGCGCTTTTATCTTTCTTCAAAAAAGTCGCATGCCAAATTTGAATTTTCTATTTACAAAAAAAAGGTACCAAAAATGGTTTCTACTGATTCACTTTTTCATATTTACGGGCAACCATTTTTGGTACCTTTTTTTGGAAATGGAAAATTCAAATTTAACATGCGACTTTCTTGGAAAAAGATAAATGCGCGTTGCTATCTAGTTTTCAAATTTTCAAAAAACAAAATCAAAAATTTCAAAAAAAATTTGTGAGAAGAAATAAAAGATAAAATAAAACCGATTTCCGTCAACAACTTTTTTAGTTACACCAGAAACCTCTTAACGACAGCAACAAGTTCTCACTATAAGGAAACTTACTTGTTCCTATTTTAGCTACATTTTTCACTTCAGCGTAGGTAGGTACATCACGTCACGACGACATTTCACGATTGATCACCATCTTGGACCTCCATATTGAACTTTTACATTAATAAACCATTTCATAAGATTCCTACCATACCAAAACCGAAATCGGCAATCGTCAAATAAACCTTTTCAACAAGTTAGTGCGTAGTCACCACCCTCCCACCCCGGTATATCTGAATTTCGCTTTAGAAAATGCGGTACTGAATATCACTCCCATGAGTACCTACTTACCTACTTACATTGCCTTACCTACTTACCTTGTCACTTGTTTTCATAGTAGCTTTTACTTTCTAATGAAAGAAGCCGTGATACTGATTATATAAATGTAGGTAAACGAGATCTGTTCAGGTACCTACCATGTATCAAGCATATCACGAAATGGTGAATTTTTTTGATAGTTGGCATGCATGGGTTGTGTTCTGAACAACTTAATTTCCCGTAGTTCACAGATGAGTTTATCTGGAAAGTGTTGTTCAATAATTGGATAGGCAGTAGCAACTTCTACGTGGAATGCGTAATTTCCTTGTTCAACTAGATCCAACCCTTCAGCAGGACCTAAAAAATTAGAAGTGTTGTGTTTTCCTAAAATTTTCTTGTAGTATAGCTCTTTAGCTACGTCATCGGTGGTGTGCTAGAAACAGCAGAAATAAAGTCAAGGAGGAAAATTTTGAAGAATATAAGGAACCTTGAAGTAGTCTCTGTTGTACAATATGTCTTCACATCCCACTTTCAATGATGAATCCAATATGTCTTTAATGCTTTTGATACTGGTGGACGGTTTCATTAATAAACTGGAAACAATACTTGCCGAATAAAATTGATTGATTATGATAGCCAACAATAACGTGAAAATTGTAATAATCCTTCCACAGATCATTATTGGAGTATTAGGAGCACCTGAAAAAATCATTAGACCTAAGTAAACTGCTCGTCAAAAGTTATGTGATCAATATGCCTTTTTTCCTTTCTAAATCACAATTCACAAATGACATTCCTATGGAGGCTACCATCTGGTTTGTTATCCATTACTTCTCAAATGGCAATGGAGCACAAGTGGTACGACATTTTAAAAGTTCATGTCCATGTAGGTACAGTTGGGAGCGAAATGATTCATACGGCACCGCTAGGCAGTCGGCTGGATTTCAGAAATGTTAGCTGCTTGGATTGTTCTTGAATCTGTAACGATCGCCCCCCCCCCCCTTTCAACCCCCCTCCCCTACGTTGTGTATTTTAACCCTTTTTGTCTCCCGTTTATTAGTTCATCCCTTTCTTTTGTTGACAACCTCGGTTCTACCTACGAGAGGACCAAATCAATCCATTTTCCACATAGAAACAAACAATTCAAATCACAAGGACCTTTCCTTTGGTTAGGTAATTGTTGCTATTGTTTAGCATTAGTTCATGGTGACATCTCACCCGGTTCTTTGTGGAGATAGCGTCAGTTTAGTAGGCTACAGACATCACGTGGGGTTTGCTTGTTTGTTCCGCAATGCCGCACCTGATTTTAACCCTTTCTTATTCACGTCTAACTCTTACTTCTAATTCTTCTGAACTTAGGATTTTAACGCACTGACTAAAGCTTAGTAGTTTGAAAGGGTTAACCGCATAGAGAAGAAAAGCAAAGTCAACTTGAAACACCTTCACGGGTAGGACAGCCCTGGTAACTTAACTTCTTGAAATTTGATTAAATCTGACCTTAAGACGGTACTTGGATTCCAACAGCTGAACATTCATAATAAAGATTGTACACCATTTAATTGAAGTGCGCCTCTAATTTCACTATAGTTTGTGCTAATAAATTTCTGAACACCTGTTACTTCAATTATTGGTCAAATCAATCAAATCAATGATTTACTTGCCTTTTTTGAAGTTTAGGTTTTTCGGTCATCTGACAGGGAGCTAGTGCCTCAAAACTTACGTCATAAGGTACATGATTTTAACCCTGTAGGTCTAATGTGCGTTGACAAGGTTGTTGAAAATTACTTCGTCTTACATGTCAGACCGGTGGCTTTAGGCTGGTATAGGCTTGTCAATTTTCGAAAAATGATTTATGTCAAGGTACATGAGTGAAACTAACGGGCTTTTGTGTGGGAACATCCCCTTAATCTAAAATCGTGTCATAAGATAACATTTTTGGGGGCTCTTGGTCCATAAGACAAGTTTGGAATTTACCTCCTCCTGAGAATTTCTCCTTTGACATAATGTTAGGAATGAAAAACGATTCTTACATGATTTTTTACGCAGGTTTCGAATCTGTCCTCAAAATTTTTTAATGGTATATCGCTTACGCAGGGTGCAACATCGAAAAAAATTTCTCAAATCGTACACCCTGTATTTCAATATGGAAATTGATTCCGTTTTTCATCCCGATTACAAATATATATCACACTTAGTGGCTTAGTCAACAAAACGCCTGTGAAAAAATTGATAAATCTTGGTCCTTTTTTGAAAAATTTGAAACTTATGAACCAAAAACCCCAAAAAATTTGTCCCACGACAATATTTTCGGTTAAGGAGATGTTCCCACACAAAATCCAGTTAGTTTCATTTATGTACCTTATGACATAAATTTTTTGCCATTTTTTCGAAAATTGACAGGCTCATACGTACTGTTGCGGCCTTTTCAAAGTGGACGACAGTTGACAGATTTTTCAGGATTCTGGCCTGAACGTCGCATGACAGCAAGCCAACTCGTTGACATTGTCGTCCACTTTATTTTGGCCGCAACCGTACCAGCCTAAAGCCCCCGGTCTGACATGTAAGACAAAGCAATTTTTTCAACCTTATCAACGCACATTGGACCTACACTACAGGGTTAAAATCATGTACCTTATGACGTAAGTTTTGAGGCACCAACTCCATGTCCAATAAGAAATAAAATATAACAATGCAAATAGAATAAAATATAACAGTACACACCAAAAATTGCATGTAAAAAGAGATAAAAAGTTATATAATTTTCGCAGAAATCTGACGTATAAATAAGTTTGAAGATGTTACTATGTCTCTGATTCATGAATGTAATTTTTAAGTAAATAATGGTGATAACTGTTTGACTAGTATTTTAAATGATTGTGCCGAATCCACACCCAATGACTTCCACAATGCATTAGATATCGGAGAAAATAAACTAAATACTAAACTTTACAAATGAATATTATTTATATAATATAAATTATAAGTATAATAATTTATATTATTATTTATTCATATAAAATTATTTATTTTACTTCAAATACTTCACAAACCCACTGTGAGATGGCGGAGAAATTCCTGAAAATTAGAAATGCCTTTTTTGACTTCAACTAGAGCTCCACATAAAAGACCACAATCACTAGACCATAAACAACTTGATCAACAAATAATATAACAATAATAGCAGGAGCGCAAAGCAACGTGTCTTCCCTGTGTCGCATTCGCACACCAACCATCCCTCGCGTGCTTTCTCGGCTTCTTCTCCGGGTCCTGCATCCCCATCTCTCAATTCTCAACAGATGCGGACCCTCTCGTTTTTTTATGCTCAAATAACTATTCTACTTTTAAGCTAGCCACAAATGTCAGTTTTGATTAGAGATTGATAATAATCGAAACTTGCATTCAAGAACGATCCAAGCAGCTAACATTTCTGAAATCCAGCCGACTTCCTGGCGGTGCCGTATGAATCATTTCGCTCCCAAATGTATCATTGCGGTCGAAAAAAAATTTGACGACAGTTGAGAGATTTTTAGCGCACTTCTCCAAACGGGAAGGCGCTTTTGTCCTCGCTTTGTCCGTCCGTCCGACCGTCCGTCCGTCCGTCCGTCACAGCATCTAGTCCTAGACGAAAAGGTTTTTGCGAAAAATTTTTACTCCATTGGGTAGCTCATGACCTTGTATCCCGAACCAAGGAAAATCTCGACGAAATAATAATAAACAATGGCCCGTATTCATATCCCCCTTTTAGCGTTAGAAGCGGTTTTAAAGATGCGCCTCTAACATTTCCGTATTCATACGTGGTTTTAGCGCGCCTCTATCATCACTTTAAACAGGCGTCTCTAAAGTCGTCTTAAAAGGGGATGTTTAGAGACGCGTCTATTCATATGTCTCTTTTACGTGTCTTTAAGCGATTTTGGATGGTCTCACGCATGCGTCAAGTTAGATGGGATCCAAATGTGCCAACAGGCGTGTTTTGAGTCCATTTAACCTACAAGCTATGCTGTGTGTTCTTGGGAAGTGAACCGAAAATCACATTTTCTTTCTAAAATATTGATTTAATTGAAATAATGAAGCATGCCGCCGAAATGCAGGAAGTGCGCAATGCTCTGGATGTCCCTTTCGGTTATACTCCTTTACTATTTACTGTACTCAAGGCGGGGACGACTTGCACAAAACAGTCGAAAGAGGTGTTCACTTGTTAAGTTAACAGATCCAGGCCGGTATTTTTGAAACTGTGGAAGAAACTCCCTGAAAGTTTTTTGCGAGGTTTCATGCAATACGCAGTACATCAATGTAACAAGAGTTGCCAGCACTTCCCTTTTGCCAGGCGGAGCTGCTCGGGGTAAATCACTAGACAAAGAAAACAGATCCAGCTGGGCCGTGATTGGTGTATGTATCTACTTTCTCTATCTAGTGATCTACCCGGAGCGGCTCCCGGCGCAAAACGAAACCGGCTTGGGGTTCTTGCCTACCTGCGTCCACCTTCGGGTAGGTAGTTTCGAGTACATTTCACAACGTTGCCAAATCAACACCCCCTTTAGTTAGATGGGCCCTAACAGGACGTAAAAGGTGGCCTATGAATACGACCGCTTTTATCAGGTGGCCGAGCGCTTTTTGTTAGAGGCATGCTAAATGTGGCTTAAAAGTGGGATATGAATACGGGCCAATGACAATAATAACAATTTAGTGTGACGCGGCATCGCCGTTGAATGCTGCATTTCAGAAGCCGGCCTGACTCGAAAGTTATCACATGCGAGGAAGTACCCGATCTTATCATTTTACCATAATACATATGCGGAGTTATATTTAGAGGATGATTTGAACTTTATTTTAATGAAAATTTCACATCGGTGCGAGGTGCAGGCCAATAGTTATCAATTTTTGAAAATGACTCCGAAACTACGGCTCGGCCGCAAATGATTTATTCGTTGCTCGCTGGTGCTTGATATCCTTTCCTCCGAACAAAACGAAATTCAATACAGAAAATATTTCAACTCGAATGGGTAGCTCATGGCCTTGGTACGCGAATCAAGAAAAATTTTGCCGAAATAATCATGAACATTTACAAAAATAACATTTTGGTGTAGGGCGGCTTCGCCGATCAAGTGCTGGCATTTGCGGTGAGATGTAGAAAGTTGCGATATGCAGGCAACTACAATTTCCTAATAAAATACATCACTGCATGTACGGCATTATATTTAGAGAACAATTTGAACTTTCTTTTGACAAAAACCCCACTTCGATCCGACCGTCGGGTCAATTGTTATGAATTTTTGAAAACGACCGCAAAGCCACGGCTCGGCGCATATTACACGACCCTACAAATTTAAAATCAGACGTGCCGAAATAGTAATTGACCATTTTGAAATAGCCAATACTAGGTACCTAAAGGATAATGGCACTCAAATTACGAAACATGTTCGCTCAATAACAAAAAAAAGTAGGTAGGTAGGTATCACTAAAAATCATGTGACAGGCTACCATTTTTTCGGTTTTTCGATAAAAAAGAAATGTTCCAATTCAAAACTGAACCCGATATTCGTGTTCAGGAGGTCAAAATCAGTTGGAGAACATTTTTTTATATAAGTAACAGAATGACGCTTATGTGACCGGTTTGTCTGTCTGTCTGTCTGTCTGTCTGTCTGTCTGTCTGTCCGAGTCCGTGCAGAAATTAAGACGCTGTACTCCTTCTCGAGAATTGAAACAAGAGTCTTGGAACTTTTTTCCGATTAATAGCTGATGTCCCCAAGGGTGGCCAATGGGCACTATTTTTGTTATCCATACATCGTTATCATTATTCTCAAAAAACAGAGATCTCCTGTGCACTTCGATGAAGTTGAACTTCTTCTCGGGAACTAAAGCTACAGCCCTTGAAGATTGAACTTTATCCGGTGGATAGCTTAGGTTCTCAAGGACCAAATAGGCAGAATGGCTTTCATAATTCGGCCGCCATCTTGGCTGCCATATTGAAATTTCTTATTAGTGGAACGATTGTCATGAAACTTGAAACTTATCCTTGTCTAGTACGATCATTCTTATTTTCAAGCCAAATTTCATGATTGCCCCACCATCTTGGCCGCCATATTGAAATCTCTTATAAGTGGGAGGATTTTCATGAAACTTGAGAGTTACGCTTGTCTCGTACAATCATTCCTATTTTCAAGCTGAGTTTCATAATTCTGCCGCCATCTTGGCCGCCATATTGAAATCTCTTATTAGTGGAACGATTTTAATGAAACTTGGAACTTACCCTTGTCTAGTACAATCATTCTGATTTTCAAGCCGAATTTCATGATTTTGTCGATATTTTGGCCGCCATATTGGAATTTTTTGCCCAAGACGGTAGAACCCTAATTACTCAACATCTTGCGTTCACTAATCCTCCAAAAAGGAAGTGCGCTACTGAACCTCATGCCCATGAGGCGTATTCGTTTGTTTGGGATTTTGGCCTAAACGTCGCATGACAGCAAGCAAGCAACTCGTTACTCGTTGATATTGTCGTTCACTTTATAATGACCGCAACCGTGCCTAAACTTTGTCTTCAAAAGTTGTGAGTTACCGTTGTGAATTATTTTGTGAGTAGGGATGAAATCAAAAATGAAACGCCAATAAGCGCACGAATTTCGTGTTTTGTTGTCACGACAGCTTCACATCAGGCCCCGAAGACTATATAGATTAACCTAAACTATATGTATCTATGGGAAGACGTCCAAACTCATCCAAAACCGATGAGTTGAAAAGTGAAGTAATCTCAAAACAGGGCATTATATCCCGTTCACTTTTTATTTTCAGTAGAATATGACTTTTTGGAGCAACTAATAATAATAATAATAATAATAAATGTCTTTTATTGATCCCTCATAAATAGAAAATAGAAATTGAAGTATACACATACCGTCCGTTTTTTATTTTAGGCCCCAGCCCGTAGCATCTTTATTATGGGTTCCACACCCAATATATTATATATTTTTGAAATCACAAAAACAAGATCTTTCGACTGATGATATGTCAAATTATTTTTGACAGATGTCATTTTTTGACAAATGACAGAATATCACTTGTGATACATCATTTCAAAGCCCATAAAATTCTGAGGAAAACTGTGTTTTTATTTTTGTAATAGGGTGTCTTTTACAGCTTCTAGGGGTCTTTCAATATGAAAAAAATGTTGAATTCCAAAAATACATAATAAGTGAATAGGTAAAGCAGGTACCTATTTTTAATGTAAACTAATGATAATGATGATTGATTAATCACAATGGAACAAAAAATGTCATAAAGAAGTTGCTCAAATGACCACCTCCTTGTTCCTTGAATGAAAGATTCGACGATCAGTGAATTGGAACTACCACCGGCCCAACGCGATGACATCCGAGCTTGCCAGAAATGACCCCCCTCGAGTTTTTATGAGCCTACCCGAAAGATAAGGTGTTTATAAAGTTTCCCAATAATTTGGACAATTTAAAAATCAGATCATCACCATTAGTTAATTTTAAGAATACCTATTACTTATTGAGTGGCTATTTCTAAAATTGACATTTTTTCCTATTGAAAGACCCCTAGAAGCTGGAAAAGACACTCTATTTCAAAAATAAAAGCACAGTTCTCCTCAGAATTTAACAGGCTTTAAAATGATGTATCACAAGTAGGTACTATTCTGTCATTTGTCAAAAAATGACATCTGTCAAAAATAATTTGACATATCATCACTAGAAAGATCTTGTTTTTCTGATTTCAAAAATATATAATATATTGGGTGTGAAATCCATAATAAAGATGCTATGGGCTGGGGCCTAAAATAAAAAACGGACGGTATACAAAACCAATATCTATGAGTCAACACAAATAAGTATACTAAAACAAAATAAGAGAAAATTAGAGGAATCAAATCTCAGGGCGAAGTTCAGTGTAGTGTGGTGTTTCCACCACAATCACTGTTCCTCCACTTAACCCTGGTTTTATTTAAAAAAGAAAATGCTTCTTGTCTTGTCATTCTAAATATAGAATGACAAGACTGACAAGCTGGAGCGCTGGGAGGATACGGCTGATGGCCGCTGATAGTTTCGCTCCAAAACTTTGCAGGTGCTATCAGCCGTATAGCCGTAGCCCTGAGCTTGTCACTTTATTTTTGCTCCAAAAGTCATTATTCTACTGAATTTTAAAACGTGAACGGCACATACCTACTTGTCAGTTTGATATTGATGGTATTCATGATGACGAACTAGGTATAGTGACTGAAAAACCACTAAAACTTTCAGAAACACCCAGTTGCGGTTCAAGGCCTGTTCTCTCAGTTCTCTGGAAACTCATTAGGGGGTCATTTACACGGCAACTATTGGCACTCCACCTTGATTAAGAGGTCCGTGAGGTCTATTACATCTAATAACTATCTCCAATCAAATCACCTACCTTGCTGACAAAAGTGTCCTAACGTAATGATCATTGATAAGCTCCAAGAGGTCTCAATGTGGAAGTGATATCTTTTGCGTTCAAATGTAGTTACCATCTTTAAAATGATAACAGACATAATTGCAAATAGACCTGTTATTAACCAAATGGACGTTGAAAGTGGTTTCAAGAATATTTCGATGGACGTCCCCGTCTTTGGATTTCTAAATATGAACACAGCCCTGTACCAAAAAAGTATGCACCTATTAAATTTCTTCAACATTAAAGCTGTATTACACTACACAATTTCTTGTACAATTTCTTGAACCATCTGCCAAAATAGTGTCAAAAAACAATGAACTTGATTGTTGATTTGACACATTGTACAAGAAATTGTGTAGTGTAATACAGCTATTAGGTACATATGGGTATCAAGCGATTATTCCAGATTATTGGATCGCTTCGATTTATTGTGTAGTTCATCAAGAAGTAGGTACCGTCAGGAGCAAAATAGTGCATACCTATATCCCATACACTTTCTATTTTCAGTAAAATGACTTTTTGGAGCAAAAAAAAGCGACAAGCTCGGGGGCTACGACTACGGCTGATGGCACCTGCACAGTTTTGAAGCGAAACTATCAGCGGCCATCGGCCATATTCTCCCAGCGCTCCAGCTTGTCACTTTATTTTTGCTCCAAAAAGTCATTCTACTGAAAATAGAAAGTGTATGTATGGGATATAGGTACTTACATAAAAATATTTGTCATTAGAAAAAAAAGCGACAAGGTCTTGCTTCGTTGCAGTTATGGCCCAATAGAATAAAAGGCTTTAGTTCCTGACTTTATGGTGAATGTACTACGGCTCCTGTGAGGCTCCTTCATGTATATGTCACATTTTTTTGAGTTACAAAAATTTTGATGTATGTAATACAGTGCTCCTGACAGTACATACATACCGCAAAATCCAAGTGTTTCTACCGTAATCAATAACTTTAGCTCTATCAGTTCGGACAAACAGTGGAGAACTACCGAAGTCTAGTTTCTTTTGCTCCAGCTCACCCACTAAACCATCAAAGCTGCCGTCGGAATTTGTATAGCCCCAGGATTTAGTCACACCCATGTCCATCCTGAAAACGCTAGTTTAATACTTTTTTTTTCATCCACCAACACGGACAGAAAACTAATCACGAGAAATTATAGAAATCCCTGCAAAAAGAAACGAGTCTTTCGTGGAATCTGTTAAAGGTGTTGATATCTCGATTTTCGTCGTTGTTGAGGTATTCTTGAACTGTGCCTTTGAACGGCACAGGAAGCTAGAAAATTATTTGAATGCGACATTATACCTGCTCACCTGCAATAGCACTGAAACTTGAAATCTTACCACAACCATAGTTTTGAAAATCACAGAGCTCATATTTTTTCTCATCCAATACTTCGATTGTGTTATCCTAGCATTGTAGCCTTCTTTTTCGTTGTAATAACCTATTCTTTGTCGGTTTAGAATACCTCCTCGTTCAGAAGCAGGGTTGTAAACATCAAATATGGCCCAATTTTTATCAACATTTGGAATTGCTACACTGATATCAGCGTCAACATTCAAGACCGTCTGTCTAAAATTATCTATGATGCTTTCGTTTGTCGCAGTTATTAACCAATGGTGTTTGACATCAAAGAATTTGTTAGCTCCACACTGGTGAAAGGACATTTTTGGTGATTATCAGACAAAATAATACAAGGTTAAGCACATACTTGTATCAAAAATTCTTGTACGTTTGAACAGTCGCCATCTAAAATCACCCCAACTTGCTGATAAGGTGATTCAAGGCTTAACAATCCGTTAATCCTGTCAATATTCACAAATGATAAGGCTTGAGTCTTGAACGTTAACTTTTTTGCAAGTGTGACTCTTTCTGAAAGGTTTTGTTCACAAATTTATTACAGCCAAGCATAAAAGAACATCGTAAACGTCACGGTCGAGGTTTCAAAACGTCAACTCGGCAATTTTTTAATTTGAAGCCTGTGAGACAATGCTGTGAGTCAACATTTTCGTATGGGGAAATGCGTACCTATCAACGAAAATGCAAACCCCTCAAATTGAGAAAATTGTTTTCATACTATATTTTCTTCTTCCATTTTCTGTGCCATACGCAACTGGACTTCTGCAAAAATTGGTGCAATATTACCTACGACTTTCCCATTATCTACGCCAGTAGTCACTTGTGGTCAAAACTGAAATTCCGTATTGTAGGCAATGACTTTAGCAGTGCAAGTTCCAAACTGGAGCGAAATTGGTTGAAAATACCGAAGTTATGGCCAAAAACAATGTTCCCAAATTAAAATTTGACGAGCTGCATTTTCGGTCATACCTACGCATTTCCCGACAACAATGTTTTCCAAAGAATACTCATTTCATGATGATCTATTGATCCTTTAGCGTACAGGGTTCAAATTAAAAAATTGATATGTTGCTTCCCCTCTCCCCCTTTCCAGGTTCCAGGAGATTATTTATGGGATAATTGACCATATTAATTATTCAAAGCGCAGTCGCAGATCGAGGAGAGAGACAACCACATGTGCTGAGTTGAAACTCCCATAAGAATATGCATGTTGAATGACTTTGTAAAATGATCAATTCAAGGTGCAAATTGACAATTTCAACGAATGTATAACATAACAAGTGTGTAAAAAGAAATACCTGATCTACTTTTCACCATAATGAAATGAAAAATCTTGCTGTGAAGTTGATGCAAAGCATTTTAAAATGGGGTTTTTTGAATCCGAAACAAATTCAAATTACCCGCCATATTTTATTGCACAACTTTCGCTAACGAGAATTTTGACAGCGCTTGAAAGCGAACCGAGCGTCAGTCGTCACGTAAAAGTATGGTTAAAAAGGTTAAAACGTCCCAAGAATAAAGAAAACACCTTGGAATCGTAAATTCTGACAGCGACAGCAAAGTTCCAGTCTTCTATGAAAGTTCCGTTTTCTATGCATGCTGTGGCGCGCGAGATCTTCTGCTGCAATGCGCATGGTCACAGGCACATACCTAACTTACAAATGACTAGTGGAAGGGGAAAGTGCGAATAATTAATATGGTCTATTAAGAAGAACAATTCTCTCGACGAACGGGGCTGACACAAACTTGTCCACTTTTTCAGGACCACACTTGAACATCCTGTATATTAGACATGCCACATCAGCATAAAGATTGAAATGCAACATGTAACTGCCAATAAAGAAGTCTATGCAGGGAAAAGAATATATTCAAACTATAGTTTATTTTCTCAGGAGCTACACCATTTTAAGGTCAATACAAATTTTCGGGTGTTCCACTTCGAATATTGACCACTTTCTGCCCATTTATGTCCATACGCATTAGTAAATGCATTGCGAAACAACTATTTCGCTTTGAATTCCAACAAAAAGTCGACCATGCCGTTTATAATGCTGTGCAGTTTAAATGGCGACACTTACCAGTTTTCGTAAAACAGCCGAATATGCTTGCTAATTTTACAGATTTTTCTTGAAAAAATTGTTGGACCATGTCAAGTCTGGGGATAAAATCGCTCATTTTTACTTCGAAAAAAATACTATGGATTAGTATTAGCATGATAGATACTTTGATGTGTGTTAGTTGCATGTTAGCGATGAATTAACGATACCTACGGCTCTAGAATATCATGGGGGAAATATCCAAGCTTTTTTGATGTCTTCCGAACATGACATATCAAGGAGCATCACACTGGTGAATAATTGAAACATACCGCAATACAATGATAAAATAATAGCAAAGTTTTCTTAAAGACCGACTTCTTATTTTCAGAAAATGTCAAACTGCGTTGAAGAAGTTGAATTGAATTATGACTCCCCGAATGAATCATTATAACCTTCCCGTTCCCATGTGCTACGATCCACCATGTCTACGATCAACCGTGGTTTACCAGGTGGGGTACCTCATCGAGTACCCCATTACATGGCTTTCTGTCATTTAAGCGGCCGCTTTCGTGATTTTCAGGTAAAACGTGACCTATGTTCTCAAGGTGAAAAACAAATGATCAAAATTTAAGATCCATTTTGGAAACAAATTAAAATAACAACAAAATTTTAACAAAAACATTCCACGGACCATTGCTATTATTCTGGGCACACTTCTAGTTCCCGATAAACGTATAAACTTCACGATTTTATGGAGAAAAATTGAAAATATAATAAAATGAGTACAGCCATAATTATAAATCTCTGATATCATTCTGACAATTGGCTAAAAAGATATGTTGAAAAAATTGCTCAGCACGGATCTTTCTTACATTCTAGGTACCTACAGGTAGCCATTCATTTTCATCGTAAAACGCATAAACTTCATGATTTTATCGAAATAAATTTAAAATGGAATGAAATGACCATAACAAATGAATCTTAGATATGTTTTTGAAGATTACCTTGAAGGTATGCCCCCCAAAAAAAAACTCTTTGGAAAATATCAAAGAAAAACTGTTCTGGGGTACGAAGAAGATAAGTACCTATGTACCTACTTATAAGTCGGAACGATTTCGACACCCGGGTGATTAGGTAAAAGTTGAAAGACTTGAATTAATCCTAGCGTCGAAATATTGATAAACAATTATTATAATAATAACAATTTAGTGGGGCGTAGCATTGCCGATGAAGTGCTGCATTTCAGAAGTCGACTGGATCTAAAAAGTCATGACATGCGGACAAGTACCTACTCATTCTTATCAAAATAACATTAATACGTATGAGGAGTCACATGGTTAAGAGAGGAATATGAACTTTCTCTTGAAACAAATCCCACATTGGTAGGACTCATGGGTCAATAGTTACGAATTTTTAAAATGAACTCGAAGCTACGGCTCGGCGGCAAAGGATTATTTGTTGCTTGCTGGCGCGTGAAATATTCCCCTCCGAACGGGACAGAGTCCTAGACAAGAAAGATTGCATATCAAATGGGTAGCTCATCGCCTTGGCACCCAGCTCGATTTGTTTTTTGCCGAAGTAACGATAAACAATTACAATAATAACATTTTGATATGTGGTGGCGTCGCCGATCAAGTGCTGAAGTTCACAAGTGGATTTAAAAATTACGACATGCGGACAAGTGCATGTTCTTATAAAAGTACATGATAGATAGATAGATAGATAGATAGATAGATAGATAGATAGATAGATAGATAGATAGATAGATAGATAGATAGATAGATAGATAGATAGATAGATAGATATTTATTTAAACTGAAATGCAGTGACAATACAAATCAAGTTAAGGAGAGAGTTCAGCTCTGGCCGATCTTCCACTCTCTCCTGGTAGCATTCAAAAATATAAAATATAAATGGAACATTATAAAGATAAAAACACACATGATCTCAACACTACAGATTAAAACACCTGGGCTAGGTCGACTTCCAAAAGTTGGTAAATTCGTCCACTGTGTGCGAACACAATATACTATACTAAGTTATATTTGCTGAACAATCAGAATTTTTTTTAACAAAAACTCGTGCAAATCGAAAATCCGTGCGTGTGTTCCCGACCGACAGTGCAATATCTGACTGTTTATCATTCTGAAATGGTCATTAATAGGTACCTGAAGGATATTGGCAGTATTGTCACCTGAACTAAGAAACATGTACGCTTAATAACAATAGAGAAAATAGCAGGTAGCACTAAAAATCGCACAAATTTCGAAATCAACAATTTTTATCCGATTGTTAAACTGGTAGTTTAGGCAGAATGGTGAGTAAAATTGAAATTAGGTACTAGATCAATCATCGAAAATTATTTGTTTTAAAAACTCCTGCAAACAATTCTTTTGGTGCCTTTACCAATGTAAAACAGATCATAACACATTTTGTTTTAAAGAATTTTTTCGATGGAGTTTTTCCAGGATTTTTAGGTAGGTAGGTGCCGGGAGCGGTTTTTTCCTAGAACCTTACTACCTGCCTTAATAGTTACACTGTACATACTTACACCACTCTACTTACATATTAAATTGTATACCTACATACTTATTAGGTTCTTATAAAGTTAAAAATGAAGAAAAATGAATGAATTTAGACCAAATTCTTTAAGTAGTTACATAATCAACCACTTCAAGTTATATTAAAAAGATGATTTAGCCAAAAGACGATTCACCATGTAAAATATACAGATTCTCATTCTTCTGATTTGGTGTCGAATTTTTAAACTGTATCAGTATGATGATATACGTTGTTATAGAACCGACAAACTAAAAAAAATAATATATCATCAATTATTATCAATTAGGTAGGTAGAGTCGAAGAAATTGTCTTTTACATTGTTTAAAAGACTGAGCTCAATTTGAAACACCCCACAAGCTGTGAAAAGTATTTGATTATAAATCATTTTCTGAGCAAGTCCAGAAACCTAAAAACAGCATGTCGACAATAAAATGTTCCAAAACGTAGCTGATGAGGATAGGGTAAAGCCACTTACCTTGACGTTTTGAATTTCGTTCAGATCTGTTGAAATTCTAAAGAGATAATGAGCAATATCCAAGGCCTAAAACATTAGACCATTAAACTTCATTGGCAAGCTGAATTTTTGATTTTGAAATTTACCTTTTCTTTCACAAAATTATATCCAGAGATGATAATAATAGTTTGCAAAATATAAATTCCAACCCAATTAATGACATTGAAAAATTGCAAATTTCCTTCAGTCGCGCCGATTATCAAATAATACAATTGAGCAGTAATTGCGATAAAGGCTGTACAAAAATTTGCCAAATTTTGAGCCCCAAAAAACCGATTGAAGTGACCACAACTTTCTCTCAGTAAGAAATACGCAGATTCAATGCTCATCACTTCACTAGTAATATTGCGACTTATACCAACAGCGCGTTTATGTTTATCGATAGCGAAGAACTTTGAAGTTAGCTTTACAGCTTCCATCAATCCTGCGAAACACTTGTACAGAAGAAAACTGAAAATGACGACTTGGCTTGTATTGTATACGTTGAGAATGATGGATATGTAAATGGTGAGCCAATGCCACACGCTTTGTGTCTGAAGCGAGTAAACTCCAACGTATAAATCTGTGATTCCCACGTAACACGATATTACAGTAGATGCAAAAATAGTGAACATGTTAAATGCTCGAATCGCTCTGTAGTCGAGGATGATTCCCATGTTTTTGAGTTTAATATCGAACGATTTCAAGGAATCTATCATTGAAATAAATTCTCTTATGTTTATCCACGAAAATACCATGTTAATAAGTGCAGAGGCAACGTAACATGTCAACTGCAATAAATTCATGGTAGTGTTAACTCTGTGAGTTTTGGCTTTCTTTTCCAAAGCTCCGACTGTGAGAATAGTGAGGTACAGTGCGAGCAGGACAATTCCATAAATTATTGTATTTCTGCTTATTTTCTTCGCATCGGAATTCTTTACAGGCAGAAAACTGAAGATTTTAAAAAATCTCAACACCGTTGAAAATGATTGTGATAGCTCCATTTCTCGCTCCGTTCTGTATTGTTTATAAAAATGTTTCCCAATTTTCCCAGTTTTCTCAGTACATAGTATCTTTATGTTGAGTAAAATACATATTATATCGAGGAAGGTTCCGGTTGAGGTATCTACTTTATGTCCCTGCTGTAAACTAGAAAGTAGGTGCCTGTTTCCTGTAGGCACCGACCTACTTTGTACCTGTATCCTGTAATTTGAAGCACTGGACAATTCCATTAGTTCAGTTGCGTAATTTTAAGAGGCTTTTCATATTTTATAGCACTATACATATTATAACATTGCACCATACCGTCATTACCGTCCATGCATCATTATGCCTATTATCAGTGCTTATTATTTTCAAGCTACTTTCAATTCCTTGACGGTTTAGAAACTTGCTTCAAAACGAAACGTTTTATTCTAGATATAAATATAATGCGGCAGTGGCATTAAAAGGGAGGCGCTTGCGCCCCCTGAACATTAATTGATCGTCCTTCTAGTGTCTGCACTTAATTTTTTTTAAACCTCTCAAAAAATCATCATGTCTGCAGTTCATCAGTACTTAGTGAGCGTGTTGATGAACCGACCTGTTATTCATGGCCTGTCGGTAAGCTAGCGTGTTGGTAAAATGTCCAGTTGGGATGTTGTAACAATGGTAATTTTTCACGCTACAAAACTAACCAGTAATATTAAGTGTTGACCTCTCAATTCTTTTCAATGCAGTCAACGTCATCCTGCATAGCATCAGGAGAGATAATTTTTGGTGGAAAAAACCACCCAAATTTCACCCTTTCGCTCTCAAATATCTCAAAAGGCAATATGTACATACCTACTTTGTGGTACCTACATGAAATTGAAGGAAATTTAATTCTCTCTATGAACAAATTTTTTTCAAAATTTTCAAGCCCCCCGTTTTTCTCACAAAATATTCCTAATGTCTAATTTATTTGGAGAGGGGTTGAAAATTGAAAAAAAAGTTTTCGGGAAGAGAATTCGATTCCCTTTAATTTGATGTAAGTATCACAAAGTAGGTGGTGTTTTGTTGAATTTTTAGCTGATGTGAAGGAGATCAAAAGGGTCAATTTGGGTAGCATTTTTTCCACTGAAAATTTTTTTCTTTAATGTTTTCTATGATGACACTGACTGCATTGAAAGAAAATTGAGGGGTCCAGAATTAAAAATAAGACAGTCAGAGAATTTTCAGGGGAAAGGAAGATAGGGTTAAAAATTTTGAAAATATTTTTTTCAGAAAGAAGTTTCAATTTTCTTCAATTTGATGTATCGCAAGGTAGGTCGTGTCATTTGAAATTTCAAAGCTGGGGTGAGTGGGGGCGAGGGGGCTGAAGATAGAAATTGTCCAATGTATGTTTTAAATGTCCCCTTTGATATAAAAATCGACCTGTTTTTTCTCGAAGAAATATTCACTGGGAATCGGGAGTTATTGCATGTGGAAAGTTTTCAAATGATCGCCCGGTACAATATTCACAATAAAAAATCACATTTTGGCTGTGTCGACTGGAATCTCGAAAATTCAAAAACCGTTTCGAGGGAACACATCATTCTTCATGAACTTGGTGTTAAGACTCCCGAAGACAAAATTTACGAAAACGGGGGTATGTTGGACTTCCATCAAATTTGCACTGCTCTGTTCAACACCCTGTAGAAATTTTATGAAAAGCTATACATATATGCATTCCATATTAATAAGAAAGATGGCCAAAAGATTAGGCTTTTCAGTACTTGAAACAAAATCAGAATCATCTGTGCCAATCAAAAGCTACAGCGCAGCGGTTCAAAATTGGGTGAATTTTTGCTTTGCAACATCTTCATTGTTTAGCAGTTTAGATACTTATCATATCAAGATCAAAATAATGACTTCTAAGTTATCGCCTGTTATCTTACAAATTATGAGCTCTAGAAAAGTATTGGCTTCGCGAATACAAGTTCTTCTAGAATAAAGTGGTCCTCTCCATACTGGAGGTTCTCCTCACGAAAAGATGAAGTTATTTCGGCATTATTTTGAGTTATTTCATTCTTAAGTTAGTTATGTATCGTTGGACTTATACCTACAACTAATATAATATGATTTTTCAAATAATTATTAAATGATAATGTAAGTTTTCTTGGATTCTAATTTTCAAGCCCGTAAAAGTGGTGATTTCGAGATGTTTTTCCAAACCCAGGAGGGTTTGGCTTTCGTTTGATGTCTCCCGGCTGCAGAGGTATGTTGTTGAAAGTCTATTGTACAACTCTCTTGGTAGTTTTACAGAAAATTCACGTCTGGTATGCTGTACCGAAGAGCTAAAATAATATAGCGAAACACTGTGTCTACAGCTTCCATTTCTGAAGAAAGCTACCACCTTCTAGTATGTACTTTTCATTTGAAGTCATTCGTTCCGTCAGTGGAAACCTTTCCACAGTTCTTTCATCTTATGAACTAAGTCGACGGTCCTTTAAGAAAAAACATTGTTTATAAATTAACTAAATAAAAAGAGTTCAAAATAATAATCAGTGGTGTAAAAAATAGGCTGGGAAAAGGGGACATCCCCCCACCCCCGCATCTGCCGGATGATTTTTGACTAAAATTATTATCGAATTGTGGGTATCTATGTATCTGAGAATTACATCTGCGAAATTTGGGCGAAATGGGGCAAGCGGTTCAAAAGGAAAAGATACGATAAAAATCAATTGAAAAACTCCAGCTTTGAAGAGCCATAACTCGGTAACGCAACTCCAATTTAAAAAACGGCATAATGGCACTTCATTATGAAGTTCCTTTCTTTTTGTACGGGGAACCTCCAGTGTAAAGAGGACCGACCACTTTATTCTGAGAAACCCGCATTCCGGCAAGCTCTCGATGCACGGCTCCTCCGCCAATTCTGCAGATGTGTCTTGATTGCGCGTCTTGGTCTCGAGTGAGCTTCGTCTATTCTGTTGGAGATCAGATATGAATGAGATCGACCAAGTCGTTCAGCAGTTCATAATTAATCATGTTGTAACTAGACCTAGATACCGCTGTCACCAGGGCCGGCAACTTTGGATTTAAACGTGTGGTGCTGACTGCTGAATATTTCAGAAAGAGGACTGGGGAGGGTAAAAGCGTCGCAAGCGATTTTTTTTTTGAAGTTTTGAAACCTAAAAAAAAAATATTCAGGCACACGTCATACTTTAATAAAATATACTTTACAGGTCCCAAAATAAAAAGGTCAAACGCCTATGGAAGCCTAGAAAAATTAGAGGGCCCCTTCATTTTTTTCGGCATGCGATTTTCTTAATTTTTTCATTTTCAATTATTTTTTTGCTACTGGTTGGATTTAATGGAGCGGTCGTGGTCGAGTGGCATAGGTGATGGTAAGCTGACCCACTCACGCTGCGCTGTGCGGGTTCGAATCCCGCTACATCCATGGATATTTTGTTCTATCCCCGAGGTTGCATGGTAAAGCAGCTAATAGCTGAATGTCGCCTTGTTAAATAAGTCAATTGAATAAATGAATTCAAAAAAAATTATACCAATAAGTAGGTAATCATTCAAGTCAAGTCTCCGGCAAATTTCAGCCGATAGTGCAGTAAAGATAGGTTTTGGGGTTGAAAAAATTAATTCATGAAATTTTAAAGCTGTTATCGATTCAGAATTTCATCCTCTATCATGTACTCAAAATCCCCAAAAATCCCATTTGAGCATTTTTTTTGCGGCGCTGTCAAAGTATATCATGTTTGCTGCAACAAGTCCGAAAATTGTATCCTCGCTTTCGTCACATTAGAGCTATATTGTTAGTTCAGAGCTGTTGATATATACTCCAGGGCATGACCAGAATGTCATCTGAACCGCTGAGATCCTATTTCCCGCAAAAGAAAACACGTAACTCGCTTCAATCTGCAATTACCAGTGGTAATCAAGTGTAGTTCGGGGATTGGTGACCAAATTCAATAAAATCTGTTCTTTTTGTGATAAAGGCATGAAATTTGGTATGAGTGATCTTCATGCTCCCCTTTTCAAATGTAGACATGGCGTCTCGCCACATTTTGGTTAGGGGGGCTTAGGGACCCCCTTGAAAACTGAAGTTGCAGAAACTCATGCAAACCACCATTAAAATAATTGTCACGCATCTCAAAAAGTAATCATTCGACTCTACGTTAAATCTCAACAAGAGACACACCAGTTGTCACCATGTACGCACTGTTCTTCATAATGGAAAAAAAAATCTTCGGAATGTCAAAAAAAAATCGGGTTTTTATAATTTTTTCATGTAATAGAGGAATAAATTTATATTCCGCATATCATTCTCCACTATTTCGTATCTACCGAAGCCATTGGTGGAGTCCATTTCTTCATATTGACATCTAGAAGCAACAATTCCAGATAAAACCAGCCAATTCAAGTGCTCAGTTCAGCAGCGTTGTTTTCAATGTTACCAATTGATATGAATGACAATTCATTAATGGGTGGATAGCTTCAACTGTTTTATAATTTTATCAAGTATAACTAGATGAGGAGTTATGCGCGAAAGCCCCGAAAAATTTTTTTTTAACCGCCACCTATCACTGTTATAATTGCACCAAATTTCATGCTACTTTGGCAAAACAACAGCAAATACAGACTGAAAAGTATAGACAAACGTCAATACGATCTGCAGTTGTCAAGCAGAAGGCACGAAAAATAAGAATTGAGGCGTGGAATACTTCAAAACACTCAGTTCGAGTGAATACACGGTATAGAAATATTTTCAACACACCCTAAAGGCACAAAATTTATGATGGTGAGCGACGCGAAAAAAAAATTTCCTTTGCTTTTGCGCTTGGTTCCGCGTGTAGTCATATAAAATTAGGTTACAGAACAGTTCCAGCTATCCATCCATTCACAAACTGTCGATCATATTGATTTGGAACAATTAAAAAACGCTGTTGAACTTCACACTTGAATTGGCTCATTTCTTCGGGAGCTGTCATCCCTAAAATGACAATATCAAAAAACAAACTTCATGAATAGCTTCGGCAAATACAAATTAGTGAATAATGATACACATCAGATTAACTCACCGTTTCTTAGATTAAAAAATCATCAAAAACTGTGTTTTTTTTTTGACACTCCGAAGAATTTTTTTTTAACACGAAGAACAATGCGTACATGACGACAACTATTGTGTCTCGTGTCAAGGTTTGGTGTAGAGTCAAATGATTACTTTTTGAAATGTGTGACGATATTTACCGGTGGTTTGTGAGAGTTCCTGAGAGTTCTGAGACTTCAAATTTTTAAGGGGGTCCTTAGATCCCCCTAACCAAAATATGGCGAGGCGTCATGTTTACATTTGGAAAGAAGACCATGAAGAACACTCGTACCAAATTCCATGTCTCTATCACAAATCAAACAGATTGTATTAAACTTGGTTACTAACCCTCGGATTAGACTTAATCAACACTGTTAATTGGACATTAAAGCGACTTCCGTGTTTTTTTTTTTCGGGAAATACGAGTTAGAGGTTCAAACGAAGGTCTGGTCATGCCCTGTAGTATATACCAACGGTTCTAAGCCAACAATGTAGCTCTAGTGTGACAAAAACAAGAATACCATTTTTGGACCAGTTGCAGCAAACATGATATACTTTGACAGCGCCGCAAAAAGAATGCTCAACTGGGATTTTCGGGGATTTTGAGTATGTGGTAGAGTATGAAATTCTGAATCGATATCTGCTATAAAACTTCATGAATTAATTTTTTCAAGGTTTGGGGTCTTTTTTGACTATCTTTACTGCACTACGAATACTTTGACCCGTTTATGAATTATTCATGAAAAACCAATAAAAAAAGTCAAATTTTGAAGAGCTGTATCCCGGTTGATATTAAGCTTCCGCAAGAAAAAAGAGATTAGAGGTTTCTTATTAGTTTCTTCTGGGCTATCTCCCATAGGCCGTTGCCTACTTTATTCTGGGACACCTATATAATATAGGTAATAATACATAAATAAAACTTTCAAAATAAAACAAAAAAATCTTCGAAATTGGTGAATTGGAGTGCTTTGGTGCTAATTTTTCAATTTTTCCATTTTTAACATGTGCTCAGCACCACCTCTTCGGATTACGTGTGGTGCTCGAGCACGTCAGCACCACTATTGTTGCCGGCCCTGGCTGTCACCATGGGGCCGCTGGATGCACCCAATCATTCGTTTGTGCCGACGCGACGTCGTCCTACTGCGGTAATTTCAAATACACGTTGTTTTTAAACAGTGTTTTTCTGTATGAAAAATTCAAAATAAAAATTGACGAATTCGATTAATAGACACGGTTTTACATGGAGTTTCAATGAATAGTCTGGACTCTGCATGGAGGTTTAAAGACAATTTTGGCTTGAACTTTGCACTTCGCAATAAAAGCCTGGCACTATGCATACTTATTCTCTGAAACCTTCTGAACAATCGTGGCTATGAATCCGGCAGGTTGCATGATGGATACAGGGTAAAACTCCAAAAATTAACAATTCCTATTTCAAGAACCAAAACAAGTGGAACCATGTGAATCAGCCGATACATATATCCCTGATTTTGTTCCTGAGAAGGCGCAATAAACAGCTTATAAATATCCTGAGCCGTTTTCGAAATATCCGAGGAAATATCTTGGATTTCCTGAAATGTTTCGTGAAAGTTATATGTATCTTGGAAATAAATCAGAGATTCTTATAAATAATAATTATATATATATATATATATAATCGTAACCTCTTTTACCCATCTGGGTGTCGAGGTGTCGGACGCACCGAGCCGCACTATGGATTTATGCTACTACCTACAATCATCTCGTTCATGTGCGTGTACAGGTAATGGAGCCCCCTTGGGCAAGTACACTACGCTGCGTCCGCTCTCTTCGCGCCCAGCTATCCACCAGTCACCCATCCAGGTTCTGGCTTCTGCGGGCGATGCTTGACTTTCGTTATAGTAGCCTGTATGCATATCCACCCATGCCGTACCGCCGACATAAATAATAATAATAAAAACGTTTATTGTGCCAAAGATTCTGAGGACTTCACAGTTTCCGCAAGCATGGAAAAAAAACAAAAATTTATCCTGTTCATAAAAAAGGCGATAAATCGAAATTAGAAAATTACCGTCCAATCTCTATTTTGTGTAATTTTGCTAAAATTTTTGAAGTTATATTATGTCAGGACATCTCAAATCATGTTAAAAATGTAATATCTCCTCATCAGCACGGCATCATGCCTAGAAGGTCTACTATGACGAACTTAGCATCTTTCTCTCAGTATGTAGTTGAAACCTTGGACAGTGGAGGGCAGGTAGATGTCATTTATACAGATTTTCAGAAGGCATTTGACCGAATCGATCATGGCATCTTGCTGCGGAAATTGAGAGCGGCTGGTCTCTCGGCGCCTCTTGTTAAACTTTTACAGTCTTACCTCTGCAACAGGGAATCATACGTCCAGCACATGGGTAATAGATCTAGGAGCTTTACGCCAACTTCCGGAGTACCACAGGGCTCCAACTTGGGTCCTTTACTTTTTCTCCTCTTTATAAATGACATCTTGTGTGGGGTCAAGAGCCTGGGTCTTTTATTTGCTGATGACCTAAAACTTTTCAGTAAAGTCCAGTCGATTGACAGCTGTCTTGTCCTGCAGAGAGATCTGGACACAATTGCCCTGTGATGCGAGAAGAATAGGCTATTCCTGAATATTGAGAATTGTCACGTGGTGAGTTATACAAGAAGAAAAAATAAGCTAGAGTACCAGTATGTATTGAATGGTGTGTGTGTTGCCAGGTG
Source organism: Anaspis maculata (assembly GCA_949128115.1). Classification (NCBI taxonomy): domain Eukaryota; kingdom Metazoa; phylum Arthropoda; class Insecta; order Coleoptera; family Scraptiidae; genus Anaspis; species Anaspis maculata. The sequence goes on from OX421961.1 coordinate 50,885,285, forward strand.
TTTCAACATAAAAGATCTAGGTGTCATATTCGACGAGTCCTTCAGTTTTGATATGCAGGTTAAAAGTTGTGAATCTTCTGCTTCAAGGATGTCAGGATTTATATATAGGAATTGTAAATGTTTCCCAAACAATTCTAGTCACTTGTTGCTTTACTCATCCTTAGTACGAAGCCGACTGGAGTACGGAGCTGTGATATGGCATCCTATTCACAATTCACAAGTAAGAATAATTGAGACTGTCCAGCGGAAATTTTTGAAGTTGCTCAAGTTCAGGACGGATGGTGTATACCCTTGCAAAGGCTTCGATCACGGTGCTTTGCTGAATGAGTTTGATGTTGTGTCTCTCGAGAGACGTAGATTGCAGATTGTGGTGACTTTCCTCGTTGGGCTGTGTCGCGGGAGCATAGACTGTCCCTACTTGCTGGGTCAGTTGATGTTTTTGGTACCTAGGGCTTCTTCTAGACTCCAGCACACTTTCTACACTGAACGTCCTAAGACAAATTTATTGTTAAAGTCCCCTGTTGATTATATGTGTAATGTGTTTAATAGCATTTCAAACAGCTGTGATATAAATTTTACTCCCATAAAACATATCCAGCGACTACTGTGAAATTTCATCTTCCATTGTGATTCATGTGTGATAATCTATTGTTATTTTAGTTATTTGAACATTTCCTGTATTGGGTACACCGCCTGTTGGAAATAAATCTATCTATCTATCTATCTATCTATCTATCTATCTATCTATTTCCAAAGAAAAAACAGAAATGGTAAGATTCCAGCCAAAGGCTGATCTGCCAGCTCACCAGGGAACAAAAACAGCCTGCTAATAACCCAGTAGTTGATGCAGGAAAAAAAATTAAAAAAAAAGTTTTATGAGCGGGAAATTTCCGGTTGAAAATGTGACCCGGCCTGGGTTTTCGAAACCGGACTCTTAAATGATGGAGCTTCAAGTGGAGCCTTAATTGACGATTTTCACAATAAGGTGATTCAGCGAATAAGATATCTATGTTTTTTTCCCGGAAAATTCAAATTTTCCTGACAAAATTTTCGATTTCCTGCAAATTATTTTCAATCTTTCTCGCTTCGTTTCCCTCTAATTCCAACTTCCCACCCGAAAAAACGTTTCGAACAAAATTTCCCAACCTACCGCTACGACTTTTCGCTTAGGAGGAGCTCAACTACAAGATGGACGGACTTCAAAGCGCGGCTAATAGCGAAATGCGCTAAAAAATCCGTGAAGACCATAAGCGAAGGTCTTGGAATTTCATAGATATGCGGAACTGAGGAGCTTCGGAATAAGTTTATAATCGGAAAAGCGCAAAAACATCTTATTGGTAGGATAGGCTTATTCTGAAGCCTAGCCCTAGCTTGACGAACTGTCCTTCAATGAGGCAGGAGGCAGGTAAGTATGCACATTGCACAAAAATAGAAATAAGACTTTCTTACATTTTATTTTACGGGAGTAGCATCCAGTTCCACTAGCGAATTTAATTATTGTTAGCTAAATGAGACATTTTCTCTGATTGATTCTAGGTCAGAGCTGGTTGAATGACCACGGAAAATGCATACAAGCTGTTGTGGTCTAAACATTTTTCCATAATCTTTCGTGAAACTTGTGTTTTCTGTGTTCACTAAGCCAATATTCACCAGAGAAAATATCTCAACTAGTTAACAATGATTAAATTCGCTGGTGGAACTGGATATAGGTAAAGGAGTTGGTACGTACATACTTGCGTTAGGTATTGTATGGATATTGTAGTATAGCTACATGTTTAATTAAGCAGATTGTGGGTATCATCGACTAATTCTAATTGTTTAGATATGAATCTCATCAGCACTGACTTTTGTAGCATGATAAGTCTTCCTTGTGTTCTTGGGGTACCTCTTTCTCAATTTGATATCCATCACTGTCAACACACCTACAAAATCCTCGTCTACATTGTATTTTGTTGAAGTTCCCATTGGGACAACACTCTGGTAAGTCGGAATTCGCAGATGAAGGTGAATTTTTCATTACAAATCTGGTTCTTGCACATTCTGAAAATTGAATAAAAATTAGGAAGGAATTTGTGACAATTTGCTCAAATGTAGGTATAGGCTGTCTGATTTCTACATGATTCTAGTGAACTGTGTTTCTGGTCGCCATCGGCCGGTCGCGGCCTGAATCGCAGCCCACTAGAATCATGTAGAAATCAGACAGCCTATATGCATTGGCAGAAAACCTAATAACTCATACCAGAGTATATGAAACGTTCCCTATATTATTATATGACCACTTACTACAGTCCATATCAGAGTCGGTCAAATCTGCTTGGAAGTTTTCCAGTGGGTTGCCATCAGAATCTGAGCAGAATTTTCTACAAAAATAATGCCATTCAACCTTATATTATCTGTTGTTTGTAGGTATCTATTTATTTATACGTAGGTATGTAGGGTGTTTAGGTACTATAGAGACTAACTACTGAGATTCTCCTTGTGGAAATATCACAAACCCGCCACCGGTATAAAAAAAGATAATTGAGCTGATCTTTGATTACAGCATTACTCTTTTGGCAAATTCTAGCTGACTGATTTCTGATTTCACGTTATTTTGTAGTCTAATGTATCTGCTGTGCATCTTTTTTTAGATTTTTTACCCCTAGATTATCGATGCTGGGAGTTACGATTTTTTTTGCGATGAGACAATATTGGAAAAATTACAAAAGGAGATGAATTTTTTTTCACTTCAAGAAATGATAACGGTGATAATTAATAATGTGAAATTTCTTGTTTAATATACAGAGTGATTCATGATAACGTGATTTTTGTTCTCCAAGCTGACTCTACACTGAACTCCTCCCTTCCTTAGCCAATGTTTTCACTCCAACGCAGGCATCTCTTGTTAAATTTAGCTGTTTACGATTCATGCCAAAAAGTGTGAAACTGGAAAGGCGAAGGGTACTGAAATTGTTTTTTGTTGCGTTGTTTGTGTCTTTAGAAACATACCAAATTATGCTGTGAACCTTCTTGGTCATTGAGACAGAAATTAACCCAAATGTGACTCTCTAAACTTGGAGAAAAAAAATCACCTACTATGGGTACTTGAGGGGATAATCCTTACTTTTTTGTATCTTGCTGCACAGCACCGAATTTTCCGTCCAGTGTACAAACGGGGAGTATAAAATCGAAGATCAAATCATATCCTTCCTTCTCTTTCAGTTCATTTATATCATTTTGAATCATGACATACTTCAAAGCGCATGGATAGTAAAATTCCGTTGTGTGAATTTTGTCATTAACTAAACATAAAAATGTTTTTTCTCATCAATCATAATCTTGTGTTTGAAAAAAAAACTTACAGCAGGGTAACGTTTTGTTTGAAATCTCAGTAATGGGCACTGGACCAGTCTTGGGGTAAGTAGGAGCCGCGTCTGAAGAATCCACACACAAGCAATCTTTCTCGCTAATGCACTGAAGATTGTCATAGTCTCCATTATCGGTGCACCGAAAATGAAGATTGGGGGCTACATCTTTACCAATAATTTCTACAGCATCGTGATACTTCCTTGAACATGCTGGAAAATAATTCTAATGAATTTTACAGTTCTAAGTACTGAATACTTGTTGATCTTACGACAATAGACTAGAAACTCAGGAGAATCTGTGTATGGTATTTCTCCAAAAATTCTATTCCCTTTCTTATCCACACAGAAGCAACTGAAAGACAAAACGATTATTGCGTTTTCGCTTTTTGCATTCAAATCAGGTTACGTTTGACCAGGAATGCACTTGTATGGCTTGAATAAACCTTCATCATCGCAATCTGGTCTGATTTCCATATTTCCTAAAGTACCATCAGCTCGCCTCTTGTCGTAATCGTCTTGAGCTTTGATGCATACAGCATCTGGCACTGCAAAACATCAGAATGGTTTCTGAAAAGATCAAGCGACATTTCAAAATATACTAACTTCTTGCACATGTTCCTCCAATGCATGCTAATCCAGGTCCACATACAGTGTCGGGTATAACACCTCCAATGGCACCAACAGCACAAGGCTCTCCTTCACCTTGAATTATTAATAATTAAATTGTTAGTGTAATATAAAAATATATATTTGTGTGGCAAACCAAGATTATCTATGCAGTAAGGACAGCAGTTACAATAATCTGGTGATGGTAATACCAGCCCATTGTGAGTAGCATTTTGGATTTTACATCGGTCTGGTAGATCAGGGCAGGTATGTGTTTCCAGATAGGTCTATAAGCGAAGGGTTGCAAGCTTGTATTGAATACATAACTAAGAACCTACTTACAAGAATTCATTTTGAAACGTTTGTACCGTATGACCAAAAACTTTCTTACTCAGGGGAGGCTGTGGCCTGGCCAAAATCAGCCTCGTTTGCCTGCCAATGACCAGGACCACATCAGCCTCCCTTGAGTAAGAAATTTCTCATTCATACGGTACTTCGTCAATTATTAAAAAATTAATATCAAGACGTCATTGAACTCGGCAAAAATGAATTACGTACTTACAAAGAACACTTACCGTGCAAAATTTATCCGTGCACAAAATATTTAAATTTTCTTGCTGAGCGTCGATGAGTCCATTTACTGTCAAGAAATAGACTATTGCACACCATAACATCATGTTGATATTATTGTGAATGTTTCATTAGGAATGTGAAATCTTTAATGAAACTGTGTAAAATATTAAGATTAGATCAAGGAAAAGATAAGTCGTAGAAGCGGATATTGATAAGTTGATGAAGTAGGTACCTATACCTACCTACCTATCTACCTACCTATACTTGCCTAAAAACATGTATTATCACAATTTTTATTTTGTATTAGTATTAGGGTGGAGTGGCGGTTGGCCAAGTGGTTTGGGTGTTGAACCGCCAAGTCAGTCATATCGTATTATACCGCGCGGGTTCGAATCCCACCTCGTCCATGGAATTTTGTGTTGTCCGATCATTCTCAAAATTGTACCGACCTTACTATGCCATATCTGCACCTGTGTGACTACAGCGGTTACAGAAAAAAGTTTCGTCGACGCTAATAACAATTAACCGTACCTAGTAGTTGATGCGTCGTAACGTTGAAAAAAAAACGAAAAGAAAAGTATTAGAGGGTAAAGGGGTGCCGAAACTATGTTAGACCACCCCGAGGACCACCAATTTTGATTTTTGAGTGGATCTCGTCGTATAACCTCTTCTTGACCTAGCCAACCTTTTAGCGCACATGGATCTAAAAAGTTATGCCATGCGGACAAGTACCCGTTCTCATCAAAACACAATTATACAAACAGGGTGTCCCGAAATTAATGCAACAAAATTTACAGGGAGGTAGACAATTGAAAAATAAGGGGACTTCCTTGATGAAAATACTCTCGCAAACGTAATAACGGAGATACAGGCTTTCAAAGTTGGTTTTTCAAAACAGTTTTTTTTTGCATAACTTCTGATCCGGTTAGCCGATTTCATTCAAATTCATACCAAAGTTTACTAAAATAGGTCTCTATCGAACAATGATAACGCATTTTATTGAACATTTTCAGGGGCGAAGATAATAGGGGGTACCTTCCCCCCTTTCCCCCTATTTTACACCCCCTTGAATATTTTTGAAAATGGTTGCAATTTTTGAATTCTACGTTCAATTTAGAGAAAAAAGTTACCCTTGCAAAATTTTGAATGAAGGCTTCATTTTTGAGATATTTGGGTTTGAAACTTCGGAGAACATCTCAAAAACACCACTTTCAAGGCCTTAAAAATTAAAATTCAAGAAAACTCAAGATTCCTTGACTGAAATAAGTTTTCTAGGTGTTTCAAGTTGATAAACTACCATTTTTGCTAAGAAACATGAAGCTTCTCAGAAAAAAAAAATTGGGCCCTGAAAAGTGGCGATTTTGAGATGTTCTCCGAAGTTTCAAACCCAAATATCTCGAGAATGAAGTCAATAATCAAAATTTTGCAAGAGTAACTTTTTTCTCTAAATTGAACGTAGAATTCAAAAATTGCAACCATTTCCAAAAATATTTAGGAAGGTGAAAAATAGAGGGAAAAGGGGGAAGGTACCCCCTATTATCTTCGCCCCTGAAAATGTTTGATAAAATGCGTGATCATTGTTCGATAGAGACCTATTTTAGTAAACTGTGATTCAAGTTTGAATAAAATCGGCTTAACGGTTCAAAAGTTATGCAGAAAAAACTGTTTTAAAAAACCAACTTTGAAGGCCTGTATCTCCGTTATTAAGTTTGCCAGAGTATTTTCTTTAAGGAAGTCCCCTTATTTTTCAATTGTCTACCTCCCTGTAAATTTTGTTGCATTTATTTCGGGACACCTGTATTGTATACCTACATATTATATTATTTAGAGGAGAATTTGAACTTTGGTTTAACAAAAATTTCACATTGATATAGTACCTACCTATACTTACCCGTAAATCAAAAGTTGTTTTTTTTCCAAATGAATTTTTGAAAATGACCCCAAAGCTACGGTTTGGCGACAAAAGATTATTTTGGTTGCTTGCTTTCGCTTGAAATTTTCTCCAAACGGGACAGAGTTCTAGATAAGAAAGAATTCAAATGCAATGGTAAACTCATGACTTTGGGGTGGCGTCGCCGATCAAGTGCTCAAGTTCACAACTGGATTTAAGAAGTTACCTCAAGCAGACAAGCACCCGTTCTTATAGGAATACATCAACACTTGTAGGACGGATAGTTATATCGAAATAAGAATTTGAACTATTTTTTTTTTGAAAAAACTTCAATTCGATACAACCTCCGGGTCTGTATAGTCACGAATTTTTGAAAACGAGCGCAAAGCTAAGGCTCGGCGCGAATCGCGATTCGCCCGTGCAAATTTAAAATCTGACCGACTGATAGGTATAACTATAAGAGAAAACTTAGAAGTTACTTTGAAAAAAAAACACGCACATCGATACAATATGCGAACAGTTATTGAATAGTTACGAAATTTAAAAAATGAGCCTTCTCAATTTTATTCAACTCTGTTATAGAATTTAGATGTTGAATAGCGTCAAATTTTAAATGTTCATTATATCATTCTCGCAGGGATGCATAATGCGAGTGTCGACACGTTTTTCGCGTACGGGTTCGAATATAATTGAGACGATCGATTTATAACGCACACTGTTTATTTCTGCGTACTACAATAAATACATGCCAACAATTATCTACTTGAGATATATCGCTTATACAGGGTGGTCCAGGTTTTAGTCGACAAACTTTGCAGGCTGATAGAGGATAAAAAAAGAAGTCGACTCACCCCAAAAAGTACATATCTAAAATGCATATTAAAAAAGTTACAGGCCTTCAAAGTTGCAGAAAAAAATTGTTTTTTTCTTGATAACTTTTGAACAGCTTGACCGATTTTGCTCAAATTTTGCACATATGGTTAACCAACACGTCCTCAGTGATTTCTTGAAAAAAATTCTGTCAGAATGACGCAGTGCCGTAGATATGGGGGGTACTAATCCTCTTACCCCCCTACTTTCTACGGCACTGGATATTTTGAACAACTGTTTGAATAAGCAAAAGCAATAAGCTGTTGCAAAAGTATTGAATTCGGCGTTCAATTCTGAAGAGAAAATTGGCGTATCATTGCTACATTTGGAGAAGCGGTTTCGGAGATATTTGTGTTTAAAGGTTCAAAAACACCGAATCACGCAAATGTTTCAAAATTCGAGCAAGCTTTGATTCATTCACTTCCAATTTTTTTTTCAACGTAAAGTTCATTGATTCATAATTTAGCTCATGAGAAATTGAAAATTGATTGTGAAAATTCATGATTTCAGTAACATGACCAATAAGAAACAATGGGCCCTTGGTTCTTGTTCTTACTAAACTTCCCAACTATCAGTAAGTGAATAGGTACCTATTGAATATTCAATGGTTACTGAAATTATGAATTTTCATACCAGTTTTCAATTTCTCATGAGCCAAATTATGGATCAATAAACTTAAAATTGAAAAAAAAGTTGAAAGTGAATGGGTCAAAGCTTGCTCGAATTTTGAAATATTTGCGTAATTCGGTGTTTTTGAACCTTTAAACACAAATAGCTCAGAAACTCCTGCTCCAAATGTAGCAATGACACGCCAGTTTTCTCTTCAAAATTGAACGCCGAACTCAATGCTTTCAACGGTTTTCCAAAATATCCAGTGGCGTAGAAAGTAGGGGGATAAGAGGGTCAGTACCCCCCCATATCTACGGCACTGCGTCATTCTGACAGAATTTTTTTCAAGAAATCACTGGGGACGTGTTTGTTAACCATATGTGCAAAATTTGAGCGAAATCGGTGAAGCTGTTCAAAAGTTATCAAGAAAAAAACAATTTTTTTCTGCAACTTTGAAGGCCTGTAACTCTTTTAATATGCATTTTAGATATGTACTTTTTGGGGTGAGTCAACTTCTTTTTTTATCCTCTATCAGCCTGCAAAGTTTGTCGACAAAAACCTGGACCACCCTGTATACTATATACTTCACTTCTATCAACTCGCTACCACTTCGCATTCCAATTCAATACTGACTGTCCACTGTTGGACGGGCTTGCTTTTATATGCCTCCGATTCGCGTTCCCGAGCTTTCTGTCATCTTCTAGCAATTTCCATAGTGGCCCAGCATATGCGGTTTCTAGACCACTCCTGAATAATCACACACACCTTTCGCGTGCTTTCCGTGTGTTCTGGAATCTGCACCTCCGCCAAAGTGGATAGATGTGTCTCGATCGAACGTTGAAGTCTCCCAATCGCGTATACTTCCGGAATGCACCAGATCGCTCCGCACTTCTACACTGCGATCTAATGGATGGAAGAATCCAGAAACATCCCGTGTTCACCGAGTATATGCTTTGTCCATTTACACTCTGCAAATTTTTTTGAAAAATAACGAAATTGTCCCTCTTGTTCCAATAAAAATTCCATAGACTTGAATTGGGTCAACGTTGTACACGCTTTCATAATAGGTAGGGGAGAGTGGGGCACAGGAGTCCGGCGGGGCACAGAGGTCTTCGTGAATAATTATGGTACATGTGCTGCGATCTGTACGATAAATATCGCGTTTGCAGCTCAAAAGGCATCTGCATCGGTCGGTAATGACATTTCGTCATTGTGGTTAAAGCTGTGGGGGAGTCGGCAGAAAATGTGATTTTCGAGGTCAGTCTTGTAAAATTTACTGATCTAAATTCCATCTGAAGAAGTTAAACGAGTTGGGTCTAAGTCAATCTTTCGCAGTTTGATAGTACCATAAATGAAGCTTAGAAACCCCCTTATGGTTGGGCATTATGGAACGTTTTAGTTTCCCAACCATTTTTTTGTTTAAAAAATGTGCACTTGGGGCAGAGAGGACCGGTGCGTGGTGCGTGCAAGGGCCTCAGAAGATGATGACAATTTCCCGTGCATCAAATGTTAGGCTGACAGAGATGATGCTGAAAATTTTTATTACAAATGAAATTCCTATTTTTTGAATGTGTTTTTTTTTCTCACATTACAAAGTTTATAAAATGTTATTCAGATATTTTTCAATTATGCTTCGAGTTTTCTTGTTTCAGTATGTGATCTTTGTGATTCTATATTGCATACTTAAAGTTTCATACTTGTTCGTAGGATTACCTTGAATAAAATAGCTAATTCAGCTTTTAACAACATGTTTACATTTTGTCCATATGTTGAGCATGGTGGTCCGATGTGCCCCGAGGGGTGGGGCAGACAGGTCCGAGTGCAATGGTCTAAACTTTTTGTAATAGAACCTACAAAGAACAGACTAGACTAAAACTGACAAGAGCAGTCGAAAGCCAGGTAAGTATTGCTCATCATATCATGAAAGCAATTCATTATTAATCAAACTTGAAAAGATACGATTTCTTTTTGCTTAGATGGTCCCCTGTGCCCCACTCTCCCCTACGATATTTTTGGCTCGTATATATTTTTTTATTATTCTCTATGTCCACATTTTCTGGCTGGTCCTTTTGTACCTCTAACAGCACTGTTGGATCTACAATAATGATCGCCGTATTTCTTTTCCTGTCATTCGCAATACATAATGTCTATCCTTCTTAGTCCACCGTCTTCTGCATATAACTTCTTCATGTACCTCCAATCCTGTCCTTTTTATTTTCAATGCTTCCGCTACCATTCCTCTGATTTGATGATGGCGGTTATTTCGTAAGAGCCAAGAACATAATGTGGCAACGTTTCATAAACATAGGTCTCGCTGGAGGCGCAACGCCTGCGACTGCACCGGGTGCCATTCTTGCCCCTGTACTACTCTTACGGGGACCATGCACATTCGCCATGATCTTCGAGGCTGTGGTGTATTCTGTCAACGTGAATCATCTTCCTTTTGCGATTTCCGTGTTAGGAGAAGTGTGTTGAGGGAATAACTCGAATCCTTTCCCCTTGTTAGTCAGTCTTGTCCAGTTTAGGAATTCTTTGTCTCGTACATACTTCCGCAATTTTCTTGTCGATTCATTTGTCATCTCCTCATCCATCATCCATCTCTAGACTCTTCAAACAAATTAGTTTTTTTCTGCTATAGAAGATCACGTGTTTGTGCGATATAACTTACCTGCGTTTTCTAACGATGAGCAGAGATGAAATGGCTATAAGAAAGGCTTCCCATTGCGCACAAAACAATTGCAAACCTTTTGCATGATGTTGATAGAGAATACATGATTGCATTAATTTGGGAAGTCAGCAGGTAGTAGATCTAATGTTTCTTTAGTTGCCAATCTTATGATTTTATCAATGTCTTCTAGGAAAATATTTTTTAATTTGTGAAGAGGAGCGCTGTTTGAAAAGGGTACCTATATCAAAATGGGCCAATGAATGCATGCAAAAATTTAGTCCTATGTGAAAGTCCAAACTTGTTCATCAGAATTCCAGGTTCAAAAACAATCTCGTTTGAAAAATTTACTCCCAGATAATTATGTTAGAGTCTTGAGCATCGATTGATTTTATGAGAATTTGATGATGATAATAATAATAAACAAATAATATCAAGAATATCACATAAAGCAATATATCTAGCAAATTTCAACCCTTTAAATCATATACCCTTTTGATATGTTTTGCCCACTATAAAGTATGTATAGGGTTAAGGTGACCAACCGTCCTGATTTGGTAAGGACAGGTTTAGATTTTTACATCTTTGTCTTGTTTTACGTTCTTGTACTGATTTGTCCTGATTATAAGCAAAAATACTGATTTGTCCTGATTTCAAGCAAAATCCTGTTTTTTTTGTTTCCCAATTTTCCGCGAAAATATCAAGCGATTCACCACCTCACCCCTCTCCCCTCCCACATCATCTCATCACCCTACTACTTCTCTTCCACGTCTAGGCTGTCTGATTTCTACATGATTCTAGTGGGCTGCGATTCAGGCCGCGATAGGCCGATGGCGACCAGAAATCCCCGCCCACTCGAATCATGTAGAAATCAGACAGCCTATACCTACTTCCATTTCTGTGTCTATTACACTTGACATTATATTCGCAGATCGATTCTACAACCTACAAAAGAAATAAAAGGTTTAATTCTGTGTTTTTTCTTTATGAAATTCAATTTCTAATGACCACACTTGAATTTCTTTTGTTATTTTATTATTAAGGTTGCCAGAAGGTCTATTTTAGAGAACATTTTTGTTCTCTTTTCTCGACACCGATTTTTTTCACTCTTTTTTCTTCTAGGCACAGCCCAGGGAAGTTCTCTTTTATCATTTCTCAGCAATTGTTCTATTTTTCATATTGGTAGAAGTTTTCGGAGAAGAGGCATTTTGCTCCGCCCCCTGGACCCCCTTCCCCTTTCGCGTGTTTTTTTTTTCAATGTCCTGATTTTCATTCATTTGAAGTTGGTCACCTTAGTATAGGGTGTACCAAATAAACCCCTTTAGATATAAATTTTAGACCCTTATTTATCAGAATCTGCACTAAGAAAATACAATATTGAGACTCACTCACGTGAGGCGTGAGGGCATTCTCACTTTGTTAGTATGTATTTTCGAGTGTATTTTACCTGTTCACTGGTTCACTACGGAAAAGTGCGCTATTGAGTCTCACGCCCGTGAGAGCATATTCACCTGTTTCTAGCGAGGTTTCTTGGTAGTATAGATAATCACAATCACTTACGCTGGTTGTAATTTTGATCATGTCATAAACTAGATAACTGAAGGAAATTTGGAACCGTTTATTATTATTATAAGTAGGTAGATAGTTAGATGTGTCTCACCTCCACCATTTCAGCACTCTACCCTTGATGGATATACCTAGCTGATAGCATTGTATCTGATAGTATTGTCAAGTGCGCTACTGAGCCTCACGCTCGTGAGGGCGGGCACCAAAGGCCATTTAGGTAATTCTTGTTCCATCGTGGTATTCGTGCGGTGTACTGTGGATTACGGTGTGCGGCGAGTTAGGTGAGGGCTCGGAACACGTTACGGGAAACGGTCAACTGCGAAATGAACCGAATCGGCTGAGACAAGCTTATTGTCTCTGGAATCGGCAATAGTAGTTTTCATCAGGTCTAGAGCGCATGCTCACGTTCCTTACCGGTCGGCAAAAATTCGACCTTCGCGTGCTTGCCAGACTCGCACAGCTCTGTAATCGTCCGAACTGTCAAATCTTACGCATGACCACTGAAACACAAAATGTCATGAAAACTATAGCATTTCTTCCTCATTTATTCAAAATTACCGTAAAACGGGGATACACCAAGTCACGACTGGTAGCCACCAAGCGGCGACACGTTGAACCAACACCATGCAATTGAGCCGTTCTTTGTAAAAACCCCACTTGTCACTTTGTGGTAGGAAATAATTTCGAATCTTTGGGATTGGGACCATGGTAGACCCAATTCACTGAATAAATCTCTGCGAAACCAGTGTGGAAAAATTTTAGGTGTATTTGAAATTACGTCACCTTTGCAGAAATACCACAAATCAATAATGAGGTATCCATGCAGAAGGTCCTAGTGAAATAAACAGGTCAAAGATTGAAGTGGTCCACCCCAAAAACTCGCTTAGGTTCAAATGAGAATATCGTGACAAAAAATTAACCAATTTGAAAAAAGATGGTGTTAGTGATTCAAGCGTTCTTCTGACTGCAAGTTTCATATTTGGATATCGTGTTTACTGATATACTGTATGATATACAGGGTGACAAAAGAAGGAGTGCAAAGTGGTTCATTTTTAAGCGTTTTAACTTTTTTTAAAACAATTGTAGATTTTTTCTAGCTATATTTTTGGAAACCTCGCAGCAATATATCGAAACGGTTTTTGACATTTTATGGCCTTCTGTTTCTTGTACAGGGTGTTCACGTATAAATTATAGGTACCCCCTCCCTGGAGACTTCCCCTTGAACATAATTTCAAAAATAGAAACGATTCTTTCACGATTTTTTCCGTAGGTTCCGAATCTGTTCACTATATTTTTCTGCGACATTTTGCTTACAGGGTGTAACATCGAAAATTTTTCTCGGATTGAACACCCTGTATTTTAATATGGGAATCAATTCTACTTTTCATCTTGATTATAATTATATATCGCACTTGGTAGGTTATCCAAAAAACACCTGTTGAAGAAATTGTTGAAGTTTAAAAATATGGAAAAATCTTTTTTTTCCAAAAGTTTGTCGGTTTAAGGTGTGTTCAGTAAAAGTTTCAAACTTGAAACAAATTCATTCACCCAAATTGATAAAAATTATGAAAAATTCACTGAGTCACTTTTGAAAACAATCTTTCTTCGAAATTTTTAAAAACTTCATCAATTTTTTCACACGTGTTTTGTTGACTAACCCATCAAGTGATGGGTGATATGTAATATATATTTATAATCACGACGGAAATTAGAATCGATTCTCATATCAAAATACAGGGTGCCCAATTTGAAATTTTTTTTCGATGTGGCACCCTGTAAGCGATATACACAAAAAAAATTTGTCAACGGATTCAAAGCCCACGGAAAAAATTGTATAAGAATCGTTTTTGATTTTCAAAGTTATGTTTGAGGGGATGTTTTCAAGAAGGAGTGTATACTTCATATGTGAACACCCTGTACAAGAAATAGAAGGCGGCAAAAATGTCAAAAACCGTTTTAAGATATTGATGCGAGGTTTTCAAAAATATAATTAGGAAAAATCTAAGATTGTTTTTAAAAAAAATACACACGCTCAAAAATGGACCACTTTTATTTCACTCCTATATTTGTCACCCGCCTGTATATCATACAGTATATGAGCAAACACGATATTCAAGCATGAGACTTGCAGTCAGAAGAACGCTTGAATCATCAACACCATCTTTTTTCAAATCGGTTCATTTTTCGTCAAGATATCCTCATTCGAACCTGAGCGAGTTTTTGGGGTGGACCACTTCAATCTTTGATCTGTTTATATGAAGCTTTTTTTTTTAAATTGACAAGTGGGATTTTTGCAGAGAACGCCTTAATCTCGGCCTTGATTAATCGCCCTATCCAGCGAACACTTCGCGCCGTGCAAATCGTGCAATCCGTGCAAACCAATCTCACACCGTTTTAGGCAACTCTTGTGACATCGATGTACTGCGGATTGCATAAAGCTCCCAGGGAGGTCATCTTTTGATTGGTCAAGTTCAGGGTAGCTATTCTTGAAAGTGTGGGAGAAACTCGCTGCGAGTTTTATACCGGGTGATCATTTGAAAACTATCCACCTGCAATATCTCCCGATTCCTAGTGCAAATGTCTTTGAGCAGAAACAGGTCGATTTTTATATCGAGGGGAACATCTAAAACAAACATTGGAGAATTTATATCTTAAGCCCTCTCGCCCCCACTCACCCCAACTTTGAATTTTCAAATGACACCACCTACCTTGCGATACATCAAATTGAAGAAAATTAAATTCTCTTTCTAAAATAATGTTTTGAAATGTTTCAACCCCACCCCCTGTTCTTCCTTGAATTCTCTGAGTGTCCAAGTTAATATTCTTGACTTCCATTTCCCTTCAATACAGTAAACGTCATCTTGCGCAGCACCAAAAGAGAAAATTTTCTATAAAAAAGTGCCACCCAAATTTACCCCTTCGCTCCCCCCACCTGACCTCAAAAATTTAAAATATCAATACCCACTTTGTAATACATCAAATTGAAGAAAATTAAATTCTTTCCCTGGAAAAGATTTTTTTACAATTTCAAAAGCCCCCCATTGCCCCCCTAGAATACTCCAAATGGCCAATTTATTGGGGGAGGGGTAGAAAATTTCAAAAAAATTCTTTTCAGGAAAAGAATTCAATTCCCTTCAATTTGATGTATCACAAAGTAGGTGGTGTTTTGTTAAATTTGGGAGTTGAGGTGGGGGAGAGCCAGGGGGTGAATTTAGGTAGCACTTTTTCCACCAAAAATTTTCTGCTTCGATGCTGTCTAGGATGACGCCAACTAAATTGAGAAAAAAATGAGGGGTCCAGATTATGAAATAGGACAGTCAGAGAATTTTTAGAGAAAAGGGGGTGGGGTTGAGAATTTTGAAAATATTCTTTTTAGAAAGAAAATTTAATTTCCTTCAATTTGATGTATCGCAAAGTAGGTAGTGTCGTTTGAAATTTCAAAGTTAGGGTGAGTGGGGGCGAGGGGGGTTAATATAGAAATTTGCCAATGAATGTTTTGGATGTCCCCCTCGATATAAAAATCGACCTGTTTTTGCTCGAAGAAATATTGACTAGGAATCGGGAGTTATTGCAGGTGGATAGTTTTCAAATGATCACCCGGTATAATCCGTACTACACTGTTGTAGAGAAAGTTGCCTAAAAAAACACGATTTTAAGCAACATTCGCTACATCAGTGTACTGCGGAATGTATTTTACTTCCAGGGAGTTTCTCCCACACTTTCAAGAATAGCTACCCAGACTTCAAATCGCTCCGCTCTGTTGCGAAAAATCGCTGTAGGTCGTACGCTGTACTCGGGTCTAAAGGTAAGGTATTTTTTCAAAATTTAGGTACCTCAAAAAAAAGCAGCGTAATTTTCTGCCAATCCGCTCCACTCCTCCACTATTTTAATTTTTTTATTGCAACCTAGGAGATTGCAACTACTTTTTTTGACTTTTTTGCTGAATTATTTTTTGAATTATGGATGCTGCGCGTTCGGATTAACGACAACCGAACCGACTGAAGTCTTGTCAAAGTTGTCAACTGCGTCGATAAAACAGGACGTCTGCCTTTTCGGGTTCCCACCGGACTTCTGAGTGGAAGTGTGCTGGAATAAAATTGGCCAAAAATCGGTCAAGTGAAGAAATAACCGTGTGCTTTATTGAAAAACCCACCTGCGATGGCCGATTTAGATGATTTCTTTGCCAAGAAGGACCGTAAAAAGTCCAAAAGTACGAAAAAGTTTTCGACCACGGACGAAGTCGCGAAAAAGCTAGAGGACAATGCGAAAAAGACCGAGAAACAGAAAAAGGAACGCGTTATTCCAGAAGGCGAGGAGAGCTCCATGCCGGCCCACGTAAGTTTTTCGCTTTCGTCCCCGTCAGTCCCGTCACTCCGTCAGTGAGACAAACAATGGGGTTAGGTTGCATGGTTGGGTTCATTGGCCATATTGTGCGACGTTTCAGGACCAAGACGAATGGAAGGACTTCGAGGAGGAGAAGAAGGACTACAGCGGTCTCAAAATTGGAAATTTGACGATCACGTCACAAAATGACGGAAATACCGGGACCACCGAACAAAATGTGGAACAGCAGCAAGGAGCCGATGAAGGAGGGTCTGATAATGACAAAAAAGTCGGCCCCTGGAAGCGGGTCGACGTCGAAGTCGTCGGCGTTCTGGAAGAACCTGTCAAAGTGGAGAAGAAAGTGGAAATTCCTACGCCTTCATCTAAGATTGTTCAAGGAGGAGCTTATGTGCCTCCCAGTATGCGGAATCAATCACAACAGCCTCAAGTGCAGCCGAGCCGGATGAGGTCCAAAGCTGCGCCTGATATCCACAATGAAGAGTTCTTCCCTACCCTCTCAAAAACAAGTGATTTCAAAAAGTAAGTTTTTTTTTGTTAATTGAAGATAAGGTAGGTACTTAACACAATGTATGCAAAATGAAATCACTAATCAACACAATTCAACAGGAAGGTAAGCAAGCAGGAAAGTAGAAAAATAGACAGTAGAAAAGACAGACCTGACAATGAGGGGTCCTTGCTTATTCATTTCTGGTTGTTGATTTAAAAACGTGCGCTTCCTCTCTACGCTAGTCTGGGCGTTAGGCGGAAGCACCATGCATTTTATGGTGAAAACATGCCACTTGGCAGAGTTGTTGTATGGACCATAATCATCTTCCGATTCAGAAGTGTAGCCATCGGAGACAGATGTGCAGGCTCTATATGGGGAGCATGCATGACCTTCAGCTATCAAAGTGTAGGGTACGCAGAGATCATAGTGTTGAAAATAAGAATCACTTGTGGGACTGGCAAAGTGGAGGGAATGCCTGGGGTGTTCACATCACGTCGGCGTACTTCTTGTGTATCTAGGCAATATACCACCAAAGCTTCACTTTACGCTCGTACTCTACGCGGCGCTACGTGTCTCGCACATAGCCCATACAGGGGTGGGACTCAGTGTTGTCGCAATCGACAGTCGCTTCTAAGCGATAGTCGCTCAGCATAGGGAACTTACATGTACCTGCTCAAGGTCAGGTAGAAAGCGACTGTTGACAAATAACACAGAGTCCCACCCCAGGATGAAGAGAGAAAAACAAGAAGGAAAAGTTGCAACTCGCAAACGTAAAATAACGGAGATACAGAGGCCTTCAAAGTTGTTTTTTGAAAACAGTTTTTCATTACTTTTGAACCATTCAACCGATTTTATTCAAATTTAAACCAGAGTTTACTAAGACAGGTCTCTATTGAACAATAATAACGCATTTCATCGAACATTTTCAGGGGCGAAGATAATTGGGGTACCCTCTTCTTTTCCCCCCTATTTTTAACCCCCTAAAATATTTTTCGAAACGGTTTGAATTTTCGAATTCTTCGTTCAATTTAAAGAAAAAAAGGTACTAAGGCAAAATTTTGATTAGAAGCTTCATTTCCGAGATATTTGGGTTTGAAACATTATAGTCCAGTCAAAATAGGTTTTAACCGGAAATAAATTCGGAAGTCGGAATTTAACGTAGAATAACATACTGAAGTTTCCGAAAATTCCAAGGCTTGGCTTTTTTTCTAGGGCCAATAAAAGAGCGCCATCCTTGTAAATTTTTGATTTTCTCTGAATAACTTGTAAACTATCACCTTTAGAACACAAAAACCAGCGAAACAAATGTAGCCCGTTAAATTCTCAAGAGATCAGTACTAAACTCATCGGGCAGTATTAATAAAAAAAAAGCATAAGCATTTGCTTGGATTTCATAGGCGTTGCCAGGGAAAGACTGCTTGGCAACTCCTCAAAAACCTAAGCAAATGCTTATGCTTATTTTTTATTAATACTACCCATTACTTTGTGGTCAATAGTCTCTAAGATACAGCGTCTGCAAAAACACAGTGAAAATTGCATAGTATCAGTGCGGGGGCTGTAACGTGGACAGCAAATGTGCGGATTTCAATGTGTTTTACATGTGTGGATAGCAAATTCAACATTCGGTATCACAGTTTTGTCTAGAAGTCGCCAACTTCAAAATGGTACTTTTCCTCGATTTTTGAAATTGATACTTGATGTCCCGAAGAATCCCCAAAAACGATTTTTTTCATACCATGACATTTGCCAAATTTTTTGAGTAGGGCAAAACCATCCAGGGAATATGTGAAGAATTGAATACCAAAAAAATAACATGTTTCGGAATCTTTTTCCCAGTGATAGTTTCTGAGTTATATGGGTTGGAAGACTAAAACGACCGATTTAGAAAAAATATAGGTAGTATGAACACTAACTGCTGAATACTGTACGGACCTTGCATTTTAGGTGTAAGATGCCACTTGGCAGACGTGTAAAGTACATAAGTATATTCAATACGTCTGCTAAGTGGCATTTTGTATCATCAAATTCAAGGTCCGTACTCTCGTTCTTGTCTTTCAACCCATATAACTCAAGAACCATCACTAGGAAAAAGATTCCAAAACATGTTATTTTTTTGATACTTACGGACGGAATCATATTGGTGAAATAAGCGTTGCGAAATCAATCCGTCTGGGTTTATTCCTTGACGGATTCTTACTATTTTGGTCTCTTCTGAAAGCTACAAGGATGTACTTTAGTTTGAGCCCATTGGCATTTCCGAAATCCAAAAAAAAATATTTCAATTTTGACATTTGAAAAAATTATTTTTGGATTTTGGAAATGCCAATGAGCTCAAACCAAAGTACATCCTTGTAGCTTTCGAAAGAGACCAAAATGGTAAGAATCCGTCAAGGAATAAACCCACAGGGATTGATTTCGCAACGCTTATTTTACCAATTCAACACCGTCCTTAATTCTTTATACATTCCCTGAATGGTTTTGCTCTACATGAAAGATCAAGGAAATGGCATGGTATGAAAAAAATCGATTTTTGGGGATTCTTCGGGACATCAAGTATCAGTTTCAAAGGTCGAGGAAAAGTACCATTTTGAAGTTGGCGACTTCTAGACAAAACTGTGATACCGAATGTTGAATTTGCTTTCCACACATGTAAAACACATTGAAATCCGCACATTTGCTGTCCACGTTACAGCCCCCGCACTGATACTATGCAGATTGTTCCGTAAAATCCGGAAATAAATTTTGAGTAATTTTCACTGCGTTCTTGAAGACGCTGTATCTCAAAGACTGTTGTCTGCAAAGTAATTAATTTGGTACTGATCTCTTGGGAATTAAACGGGCTACATTTGCTTCAGTGGTGTTTGTGTTCTAAAGGTAATAGTTCACAAGTTATTCAGAAAAAATCGAAAATGTTTATGGATGACGCTCTTTTATTGGTCCCATGATTGGTCCTAACAAAAAATCCAAGCCTTGTAATTTCCGGGAATTTCAGTATGTTATTTCTACGTTAAATTCTACATCGAACCACCAAATTTGTGAACTTCCGAATTTATTTCCGGTTTGGCCCGATTTTTGCTTAATTTGACTGGACTATTAGAAAACATCTCGAAATCGCCACTTTCCAGGGCTTAAAAATTGAAATGCAAGAAAACTCATGATTCCTCAACTGGAATGAGTTTTCTGGTGGTTTTAAGTTGAAAAACCACAATTTTGGCTGAGAAACATGGAGTTTTTCAGGAAAAAACAATTTGGGCTCTGGAAAGTGGCGATTTTGAGATCTTTTCCGAAGTTTCAATATTATACTTATCCATCTCTTTAGCCGCTTGGTTCGCTTTGGATAATTCTCACAGGGTTCTCACATTCCAGGTTCCAATAATGATCCGTTTTTTCGTGTACATACGAGTTCGCTTGGTTCGTCTTAGTTTTCCCTGTCCGATTTCCGAAGCATTTTGTGGTCGTTTCTTTAGCAATTTCCATTTTTACGTGTTACGGCCTTAGCATCATCGCACTCGGGAGTGATGCCGACCTCATCGATGTTGTTGGTCGTTAAAGATCCCTCCCTTCCCTACTTCAAGATCGACAACACCTTGTGCACTTATCAATCAGTACAGCGAAAATGCGCTTGCACCTTCCGCCTCTGCCGGCCTTGCAGGTGCAATTCGTTTGTCAAACGACGACTTTTTGTTCTGCCGCCCCTAATCTGCCGTAAGCGCACTTGTTTGTAGGATACTGCAAGGATTGATTGTATTATTAGCGCTTGGAGTAATCATTCTGCCGCACAAAATACGTTCCCAAATGGGTGGCGGACAGCTATTTGAATTTCCAAATGGACAAATCTGTTTTCATATCCTTTGCGGAACAAGTTCCGTAGTGGCTGCTTAGGCGCTGTGAAAATTGAGTTCTCTATTATACATAGAGTTAAGGGAAAAAAGAACCTTTGAAAACAGTTGATAGGAAAAATGGGATGTTGGTAGGACACCAATTCAAACTAGTTGATATTTTTTTTTTTGTTATATTATTTGTTGATTTAGCAAGTTTGAAAAAATGTTTCTTGTTCCAGGAATCGCAGTGAAGGTTCTTTTGAAGTAGTTCAGCACACCCGAGCTGGTTCTCATCGGCAAGTTGAACAGGCCAAGGTGAGTTCGGGACAAGGCCCAAAGCTCTCGCTGGAAAATCGCTTCAACACCTTGAGCGACAGCTAGTGACTTGTATTGTTTAGAGACATGTTTGTAATAAAAGTGATGGTCGAGATGCTTATGGAACTGACAATGATGTATATTACTGGTAGAACTATCTTGGGCGTCCCATAAGTCTGCATAAATATACCTACCAATCAAATCATAAGTTATTAGGTTTACCCTTCCATTTTACTCCGTTTATTTTTTCTTATTATTATTATTAATCGTGCTATATTAGGCAATTTTTTTTTAACAAATGAATAGGTCTTTGAGTAATCCATCTTTTTGAGTTTTGAAAGTTATTGAAATTTTTTATAGAATAAATTTATAAATCTTGGCCAATGAATTTTATTAAAATGAAAATACAATGCACGTGACAATCCAGTCAAGAAAGGTCGTCAAGGGTGGATTCTTCGCTACAATAACAAATTCATCGTTTTAGAATTTCCATGTGATTGGTGACATCGTTGCGTAAGTACCTTGGTACATACTTCAACCCATGCGGTCCTTCGTTACTATAGTTTTGGTAAGTTGTTCGATTGAGCAATCCTTCTTTGAAATTTTTGATGAAATAAATCCAACTTTTAATTCTCTCACTGCCATCGAGAGACTGGACTTCATGTTCTTCTCGAATGTAATAATTTGGATGATCTTCCAGGATATCGAGATTAGCTAATACTTTGTCATCAACTTCGTACACTTCTCCTTGCACATTCTTCCCATTACCTGCAAAATATAAGGGTATTTTCAAAAGTAGTTTTCATTTTTCAAAGGTGCTTGGTATTACAGGGTGTTTATTGAAAACCGTGCGAGCCATAGCTGTTATTTATTATTCAGTTGTATTTGATGTTTCAAAGATTATTCTTATTTTGATTCTAATGACAGATGCATGATGAAGTTTCACAGATTTTTGTATGTAATGCGAAAGCCATATTTGGCATTTCTCGAAATTTTCAGACAAAGTTATGTGTACAGTTTTAGCTAATTATTAAAGCGGAATTGTTTTTATGCAGAGGTGTTCACGATAAAATTCACCCCCCCCCCCCTTTAGGAGATTCCCCTTTGAGATATTTTGAAAAACTAAAAACTTTTTCTCAACGATTTTTCCCAGGGATCTTGAATCGATCGTCTAAAAGTTTTCAATTGGTACCGTATACAGGGTGTGACTTGTAAGTTTTTTATTTCAAATGCAACACCCTATATTTCATTACGTCATTTGATAAAGCCTTTCTTTCTGATTACAAAGATATGTAACATTTATGATTTATTTTGACAAGGAAGCTTTCAAAAAAAAAAAAAAATAGGTAGTCAATAAATTGAAAATTGAAAATTACGCAACACCCTGTATTAGGAACGAATTAGACAATTTATCCATGCATAGTTGAATTCTGCAGACAAAATGCTGCGAGAATAACTTTTTTTCAAATGAACTGTAGTAACCAAAGCCATCTTGCCGCGAAACAAAATTATTTGACTACCTATTTTATTATTTTTCCGAGAACTTACTTGTCATAAGTGCCATGTATATTTGTAATCAGAAAAAAAGGCTCGACCAAATAACGGAATAAAATATATAGGGTTGTGCATTTAAAATGAAAAAGTAATAAATCACACCCTGTATACGGTGCCAATTAGAAAATGGGAAAAATCGTGAAGAAGAAGTTTTTAGTTCTTTGAAATATCTTGAAAAGGAATCTACTGGAGGGGGGTGAATTTTATCGTGAACACCCTGTACCTATAGCAAATAATATTCAGTAATGAAAGTTCAAATTTATTGACTAGCAAATTGCAGATTTGACTCTATGTCAAAAGTACCCACTACATACTACCTACTAGTAACTTTCATTTTCAACACAAATATTAATGAACCTTTGCTGGTAAGAATGTAACCTACATCAACCTGAATATTTTGAAAAGCTTGATTTTTCCCGCTTTTCAAGATCCTAGGTATAGTGAAATCAAATAATACGGATATGAAATAACGGAAGTCTCTGCATTCCCACAAAAAAATTGTCATGCGCCAACTCAAGAACGATAGTATTTATTGATCACACATCACATAAGTGGTATGAATAAAACGAAGCATTTGCTCCTAATTGAAGTATTTACTCGTGCATCAGAAGTAAATACCTACTATGTATGGGGCGAAGCATTTGCTGCACTAATTTCTACAAATATTTTTATAGTGCTTGCCGAATTATTTTTCTATATTCGCGTGCACCAAATGTTCTGCTTGTTATAATAATAGTGAAGTATTTGCTTCGATTTGTAGTAGTTTATTTAACCATGTGAATAAAATATAGCTTTTGCTTTTAACTAGCTTTAGCTAGGGGTTGCTGAGAAGAATTTGCTTAGCAACTCCTAGGTAGCGAGGCTAGATAATGAAGTATTTACTTGATTATTGAAGCATTTGATTCAAAACTGGGAGTATCTACTAACTAGTAGTAGCAAATAACGTTTCATTCATACGACTGGGGCACTCATCATCTATATTGAACTATTCAAAAGAAAAAAACAAAGATATTTACCTGGACTATAGAGAAGAAAAGGTATGTTGTACTCGGTTGCAATGATCAAGGGATATTTTTCCGTAGTTTTGGCCTCGTACAAAAATTTAAAATGTCCCTTATCATCCTTGGAAAACCAGCCATGATTTGGCTCCCCTCGCTTGAGCGTCCCGTAGACAAAAACTTTATATGAATTTACCATCGTGCTAGAACAAAGCTAAGTTAAGGTTCTCTGGTCAAGGTTGCCATCCACTGTCAATCGAACAACTTTCATCATTTCAATCCTGTGGTCACGCCCAATAAAGGCTCTACTTTATCTAAAATTCCTTGTAACATTTTGACTCGTCAAAATTATAACACACATAACAAATAAAGATTTATACCTATTCACTCAAGCTCCAGTGCATAAAATTTGACTTTGAAACAGTTTGTCGCGTTATGCTATGCTAGGCATTAAAGATAGAATCCATTAAACAAAAACGAGTAAATTGCAGGATAAATTCACTTATGCCTTTATAGCAGGAACAGGAATTCCAAAGCTGTGAAATCGGGAAATTCAACAGGGTACATGTGCCTTTTACAAAAGCTCCTATTTATTAATCTTGGAAGCTACGTAGACCGCCCTTCTGATGGCAAGTGATGACTAATGCATTGAGAAGATGGAATTCATTGAAAAAAAAGTTGCTGTAAGTCGACTTGACTCCTTATTGCGAGTAACCACAGAATCATCCCACATTATAGGTCGCAGGAACAAAACGTCACCGTGGCACCCGCTATGGCAACGTTGCAAGTGCGCCGCCTGACTGCGCCGGACGTGGCCAGCGCATGATGGGGTGCCAAAGTACCGCTATAGAAATTCGTTTGTTTTTTACATCACTGAGTCAAATCTTGAGTTGTGCACAATTATTTTTTTGGTAAAGCGACAATTATTCAATAAATTATCTGTATAAATAATACAACTAGAGAAAATGGTATGGACAAGTACTATGGAAAATAATATTATACCATAAACCTATCTATCTTTAGGCGCCATTTTTGCTCCCGCAACCTATACAACGGTTTTCCACGATTTATCGAATAAATGAGTTCTTGATTGAACATTAGTCTATGATATTTTTACATATTCAAGGTGGAAACTCATATTTTTAGTATCTGGGGTGAGTGTGGTGATACGGCGTTTGATGAACAAGCAGTGTCTTTTTACACTGTTCTGAGGCTCCTCAGGATCGTTTCAGAAGCGAAGGCGAGAAAATTATTCCCAAAGTGGCCCATACACTACGCATGCAAGCACGCGAGCAAGCACGTTCAGGTAAGTCCGCGCGCAGGTTCGAAACGTGTTTTTCACCACACACTATCCAGGCCGAGATTCAGGCAAATGCGTCAAGATTTGTCAGTTCAGTTGAAAACGAGGTTAAGAAGCTGTCAAAATGGAAGGAAATAATTTTATTTATACATATATCGTGTGATCCTAATTTAGACCCTTAGAATTGCAGAGTTAAGAACCTCATACAAAACCATCGTTCAATGTGAGATGTGTAAAATTTTGAATTTTTCAAGATTTCAGAAAATGAAAATAGAATTTTTGCTATGTAGGTACTTATAGTGCGGGCGCTAAGAGCCAAAATCGGGATGAACCTTGCAAATGGTGATGAAAGCATGAAATTCGGTACACGTACTCAGAATGAGCACCTCTCTTAGATAAGAGGTGGAGCCACGCCGAATTTTCACCGGAAGGGGGCTCGGGGGGCTCCTGAAAGTTTGAGGTGCTAGGGCTCCCACCAAACCGCTTATCAGTTCGTTTTATCAATTAAAAAGGAAACTCATGAATATATCGTAAAAATTGACGACGTTTATCGCCTTGTCCCGGGAATTTTTCATGATGAAAAAAAATAAGTTCTTCGGCAGAACACACAAATTGGTTTTATTTTATTTTCACCTACAAAGAATTAATAAGAAGATGTGCAACACGTTGTTTCCTACAAATTCGTATCCTCTAAATTCGTTTGTGGAGTCAAAATTTTGATGGTGTATCTTCTTGAAGAGGGGCATTCCAAAGAGTAAGCTATTTTCAACACTAAGTTCAAACAGAATTTTTTCAATGTTCTGAATCGAAATTACTGAATTCCTTCCAGGAATGCATACCCTGAACCCTTCTTTGGAAGTACCGCGTGCGATTGAACGTGGAGTAAGTCCTGAAACACTATCAGAATTTTTCTTCTGTGATGCTACTATCCACTCTCGACCGGGACAATTAGGTTCCCTTACAGCATGCGCGGAGTGTATACACGATGCAGGGTGTTTTCTCGGTTCAGTCAAATTTTTTATGATTGAAATTGTGTCATAATATTGAAATAACGTGTATACACTCTGCGCATGCTGTGTAGGAACCTAATTGCCCCGGTCGAGAGTGGATAGTAGCATCACAGAAGAAAAATTCTGATAGTGTTTCAGGACTTACTCCACGTTCAATCGCACGCGGTACTTCCAAAGAAGGGTTCAGGGTATGCATTCCTGGAAGGAATTCAGTAATTTCGATTCAGAACATTGAAAAAACTCTGTTTGAACTTAGTGTTGAAAATAGTTAACTCTTTGGAATGCCCCTCTTCAAGAAGATACACCATCAAAATTTTGACTCCACAAACGAATTCAGAGGATACGAATTTGTGGGAAACAACGTGTTGCACATCTTCTTATTAATTCTTTGTAGGTGAAAATGAAATAAAACCAATTTGTGTGTTCTGCCGAAGAACTTATTTTTTTTCATCGTGAAAAATTCCCGGGACAAGGCGATAAACGTCGTCAATTTTTACGATATATTCATGAGTTTCCTTTTTAACTGATAAAACGAACTGATAAGCGGTTTGGTGGGAGCCCTAGCACCTCAAAG
Source organism: Anaspis maculata (assembly GCA_949128115.1). Classification (NCBI taxonomy): domain Eukaryota; kingdom Metazoa; phylum Arthropoda; class Insecta; order Coleoptera; family Scraptiidae; genus Anaspis; species Anaspis maculata. The sequence continues at coordinate 50,911,815 of OX421961.1, forward strand.
TTTCAGGAGCCCCCCGAGCCCCCTTCCGGTGAAAATTCGGCGTGGCTCCACCTCTTATCTGAGAGAGGTGCTCATTCTGAGTACGTGTACCGAATTTCATGCTTTCATCACCATTTGCAAGGTTCATTCACCTAGTGCCCCCACTATTATAGGTATCACTCATTAACCAGTCCCATTACATATTACATAGGATCTGTATTTTTTTAAATCCTTGACGCACTAGTAATAAGCTAACGAGCCTAGCGAGTCCAAAGTGTACGTTTGAACGCCAAAATCAGCCTCCTTTGCCTGCTAATGACCAGACCACAGCCTGCCTTGAGTAAGAAAGTTTTTGATCATACGGTATAAGCACGGTATAAGTCATAAGTAGAGAGCGGATTTATAATTTTTTACACATGTTCTACTCGCTAAGTTGGATGCAACTGTCGACTTGCAGCTTGACGTTTCCGTCTATAAGGAACCTAAATACCAAATTTTATTTCGCATATAATTTATTATTTTGAGTTTTTACCGCATACAAATTGACAGTCCATATAATCGCATATAGCCGCATATAACCGAATATTTGTCAATATTTTGGCCATTTTATCTAAAGGTGCTAGAAAATCATGATTTTTTTATTTTAAGAAAGAAATAATTGAAAATGTTCGAAAAAATTGTTTTTTTTTGCTTTGATGGTCAACGTTAGTTTTACATGTAAATATTGAAATTTCCACTAATTTTGCAGCTTATATCACATAGGTATATTTACTCGCAAGTATTTTGCTTTATTTGCACATTTTTACCGCATATACGATAAATCCGCTCCCTAATCATAAGTCACGGTGACACCGTCCTTAATCAAAAAATTCACTAAATCTCATATAGAAATTGCGCTGCAATTAACCAAAAATATGATAAAGTAATGTTCAATGGAAAACTTACCAACTCGATGGATCGTAAAAAACATTCAAACAATCTTGGATGGTCGAAATAATAAGAAAAATATTTTGACAGCAAATATACCCGGAGGCTACCTTGAGGACGCATTCCGATTAGCAACTCTAGGAACCGATAACCGAAAGAGTTGAAACATCTGTTTCATTTTAGTTACTATACTTATGGTTCATGCGGGAAGACGTTTTTAGTATTGTCTTTTAGTTTCATCACTTATTTTGATATTTTTGGAAATGGGTCGCGGGAACACAACCGTCATCTTGGCACCCGCTATGGCAATGTTGCAAGTATGCCTGATGTGGCAACAGCGCATTGCGCATTTCGGCGCTTCTTAGCCGCTTTTGTTCTGCGCCAGGAGCTCCTCCGGGTAGATCACTAGATAGATAAAGTAGATAGGGGAAGTGTGCCCGAGTTGGCATACTTTTTTTAAAATGACTATAGTTTTTACAGTTCTCTACAAATTGAGCAAAAAATTAGTTGAGATGATAGCTGACATCTAGAATATTCAATCTGCACTGACGTAAGAATGAAATATTACAGAAGAAATGTGGAAAAAAAAATTGAAAAAAACCAAAACCAGCTTACTAATCCATCTCACCCTAGGGGTGGTCTGAGATGGAATACGGAGCGGCCTGAGATGGAATACTAAATTTAGGTTATCGAAAAAATCGTCAGTGGTGAAATACTTTTATAAAATTGGAAAAAAGGTCAACATAAGCAGAAATATAACTTCTGGTAATTGAAAAATTAGGTAGATATACTCTTACAATCTAGAAGACAAAAATAAATGAATAATTTTTTTGGAATCACATGAGTATTTTTCCAAAAAGCAGCTTGCATGTTTTCTTTCTCCCACTTCAGACGGTTACCCTTTTTCTTGTATTTCCTGACCATTTCTGCACAAACCTGGGAATGTTTCAGATTTTAAACCGGTTCAGGGTTAGACCGTTGGACGGAATGGTTGGGACTAGACGGCATACTATTCCATCTCGCCCTATGCCATCTAGCCCACAAGGACGTCTGGAGAATCAAAACTGATTTCCCCACCGACAAAAGGAAACAATCGCTAACACGAACGTGGAAATGTTAGGCTATAATCTAAGTTTCCACACTGGTGTCAGAAAAAAAGAAATATATTATAATAACACAAATAACATGAAATATGTCAACTGCGGAAGTACATTTCTCACCTCCAAAAAATAAAAAACTCCAATAAAACCAGGAGAAGTGATCGCAGTTGCACGGGGTTCTGTTTGCACATGCCGGTGGAGGTTGAGAGCGGGATAAGCTAAGAGTGCGCGCGAAATTCAAATGCGTTTAGCAATAAAGAGCAGTATGCCAACTCGGCCGGTATGCCAACTCGGCCGGTATGCCAACTCAGGCACATTTCCCCTACATACGCCAATCACGGCTCAGCTGGATCTATTTTCTTTGTCTTGTGTCTAGTGATCTACCCTGAGCAGCTTCTGCCGGCACAACGAAAGCGCCTCTTGCCAGCTCCTTGCCCGCGCTTGCGCATGCTGGGGTGCCAAGGTACCGCTGTAGAAATTCGCTTGTTTTTGACATTACTCAGTCAAATCTTGAATCTAGCACTTTTTTTTTGATAATGCGACAATTGTTCAATAAATTATCTATTTATTCATTAATTTATTACAACTTTACAACTGAAGAAAATTGTATCAACAAGTAGGTACTAGTAGTGAAAATAATATTATATAATAGACCCATCTTTAGGACGCTATGTTTGTTCCCGCGACCTATACTAATTCATTTTGTAGAACATTACTCTAACGAAGCTACAAGAGCACTTAGAAGCCAAACCAAAGTCGAAGCCTAGCATTATCGACGTCGCACTCACGTAAAGGCGCCGCAGGTACGTCAGGCCATTGAAATAGACCTTTCCAATTTTACCTGTCAGGTTTCGTCTATGGAGGCAGCCATTTCCGATTCAGAGTTGGCAGGTCAAAATGAAATTGTCAGAACTGACAGCAACACTTTCAACGTTTTCATAGAATTTGGAACTTCCTATGAGCCCAGAGACCTTCACACATATAAAAACCTTACAATACCGGGTACTTACAGAACAAAATTAAACCACTGCAGTTGAGTAGAATAGGAGAATAACGAAGAAAAACCATTTAAATCACTGTTGAGTTGAGAATTTGACAGCTGTTTGAATGCGCGCCAACCGGAAATGTATGGTAACCATTTCCAAAACCTAACGGCAACAGCGCATCAGATAGAATTGAAAAGGTTTATTGAAAATTTTTCGTTTTCCTCTCTAGTTTATTTCGAAAGAGCCAGGAGGAAGCTGCAAATCGACATGAAAGTTGTCTCTGAGGTGAAAGAAAAAGTTTGTCGATTGACGAAGCAACTTTGCGTCGGTTGCAAGTTGGACTTGAAATTGAGCCCTATATAAACTGCGAATGGTTCAGTTTTGATCTGGTACGCGTGTCGAAGTAAAGTTTTTCTATTTTGCGTTCATAAGAAAGTCATTTCGATATGCAAATGACGTCATTCGCGTATCGTAAGAGGCTCCATTTCAATACGCATCTTTTTAATCCCAAATGTTTGCAATATCTGCGGGCATGAGATCGACATGACAGCACTCACTGACAGAAGCGACAGCTTAGGTGACATCACTTCGCAGAAGGGCTTTATTTCGGAAAAATCTGGCTCATTTCTGATGATGAACTGTGCTTTCACCATCAAGACCCAATTCCCAACAATTTCGTTAACAGAGAGGCACATATTTAACTTTTTTTTTATTAAAAAAAAGCATGGAATATGGTTGCAAAATAGAAAAAATTGTATATAACACACGTGTTATAGGACCTATATTGTCACACGCGTCATTTTGAAGCACGGGGAGCGAAGCGACGAGCGACGATGTCTTATAAAACTCGTATTATAATATACTATTTTGTATTTGCTTTGCCGACATGTATCGTGTGATCAATTGAATTCCTAATTTAGGCAGGCTGTGGCCTGGTCGAAATCAGCCTGAATCGAAGCTGAATCGAAATCGAAGCTGAATTTGGCTAGGGCACAGCCTGCCTAAATTAGGAATTCAATTATTGATCACACGATATTTGCGAAGATATTTGACCCCACCATAGAAGGTTGAAAATCAATATAAACCTTCGAATAACAATAACGCACGAACCAAGTTTCCTTTTTCCTGCTAGCAGGCCCCGAGGCTCCGCCGCCCCATTTGGGGTAGGCTAGGCATGGGCTGAGAATTCGGTATCGGTGTAAAGACCTGAGCTGGCGGTAGCTCAGCGGTTGGAGCCTGCTAGCCTTAAGGTAGTGAATCCGATACCACGCGGCGGCAGGATGAAAAATTTACTGCTGTCGTCAACCTTTCCGGCAAGCGATGACCCAGTCGCTAAATAATTGGGTACCTGCGTTCTGTGTGAACAAAGGGGTAATAAAGCGGTTGTCTAAGGCGTAATCCTTACCCCATTACCTCGGGCGCGCCTCCAGGGGTCCGCGACAACCGGGTAGTGAACACAAAGAACGGAAACTCTAACCTTCCGCTTTGTAGGCCAAGTCCCTCAATGGGATGTAGAGACTCACTATTATTATTTCATAAAGAAGGACCTACTCATTATTATCAAGGTTTTGGGTTTTGGTTTCAAAAAAGTGCTCCTGGGCATAGGTTCGAGAGTAGTAAATCTATACATAGGTAGGTACTCTTCACATTTCAAGTTTTTTTTTCCGTTTTCATTTAGCATGTTGTTGCGGCAGTGGTTTCTCCCTAACATTAAGGACGGAGTTACCTATATTGGTAAAATAAGCGTTGCGGAATCAATCCCTGTGGGTTTATTTCTTGACAGAATCTTATTACCATTTAGGTCTCTTTCGAAACCTATACAAGGATGTCCTACTTTGGTTTGAGCCCATTGGCATTTCCAAAATAAAAAAAAATCCAAAAAATTATTTGCCATGCCATACCTAATTAATGAGCTCAAACCAAAATAGGTAGATCCTTGTAGCTTTCGAAATAATAAGAGACCTAAATGGTGAGATTCTGTCCAATAAATAATCCCACAGGGATTGATTCTGCAACGCCTATTTTACCAATTCAACTCCGTCCTTAATCCCAAATCTGGATTCTGGATTCCATTTTGAGGAGTCGGTGGAACAGTTTCACCTGGCACGTAGGAGTAGGTAGTAGGCCTCATTATTGGGCCCATTGTACTCCTGTCCCAGACCAGCCGGACTCGCACCGAGCCGCAATAATCCCAAATCATCAAATTAATGGATTCACATACTTGATATTGTTACGGTATTTGGGTTCGCCTATTTCGAAATTCAACGCGCTGATTTACTTGTAAACAAACTGCACTATATTAGCTACTACCGATACAACTGAATAGCGCACAGAATTATAATTCGCTTTGAAATTTACAATGTCGCTTGAGATGTTAACGCCACGATCGCTCGATTCCAACTCTCTCGATGCCAGGTCGAGTTCCTCTCTTATAGTGGCATCGAAGGTTCTGGATGCTTCCTGTTGGTGTTTCCAGCACACGAGGATTTTTCTGGTATCTGCGTCGAGAATATACGCGTACTTTCTACGGCACCTCCACCAAAAGTCTCGACGTGTCGTGACCTATACCGCTGCAGTCTCTCGATGCTTCCCGAATGCAACGCGGAAATCTAGATTTCTCTAGAAAGAGCCGGGATGGTCGCGCGAGCTTCGTAACAATATCAAATACTAAAATATCAGTTACCGAACCTCTTGCTCTCTGATCGAAGCGAAGGAAGAACCCGAAGCGTCGATCTGATCTGATCCCGCATGAACCAGTGGGTATACCTATTACCCAGAGAATCTATTACCTACCTCTACCTAACTTTAGCAAAGGCCAGCAAAGATGAAACCGCTTTTTGGACTTGTTTCTAGAGTTGCGAATCGGAAGTCGGACTCGGAAACGACCAAAAATACGGTTTATTAATCTATACCTGTATTGTTCAGACTGTTCTGTACCATTTATTGTTTATTGGAGCGCCCCTGTAATTTTTGTGGTTGGGTTGGGGAAGGGGAACGAGCAATCAGCTGATGGACGACCGATTAAGGGTGTGGTTTAGGAAGTGTCATAGCATTCAATAATAATTATTCTGTCAATAAACAAGGGGCCGCAAATTATTTCGTTAAACAGAACACCAAAACCCATCTCGAAGGTAAGTTTTTAATAAAAATGACTTACGTGATTTATTGGTTACTCAGTCACACGTGTGCGTAAGGTACTGTTCTGTCACGTATATGATGAAATGAATTAATAGTGGATGATGTACTTAGTAGTGGTGCTGATTATTTGAACAAGCAATAAATATTCTTAACTATTGAAATAAAATGAAAGTGGCGCCAAATTCAAAATAGTTTTAGGTAGGTACCTACCTATACCAAATTCGAGCATGCATTTTTTACAGGTGGGCTTTCTTGATGGCTTGTCAGTGAACAGCAAGATGTGGTACTTGATTGTAACTGCCAGGAGTTTAATTTGGATAATCATCAGTCTTCTAGCCACACTGACAATGCTAGGAGCATTGGTAAATCCAGCTTGGCTTGAAGGAGAAGAGAAGTCTGTAGAGCAAGGAAATGAGACTGTGAAGTACACACCAAGTGTAGGTGTTTACACTAAATGTAGCAAGCCATCAAGTTTCGAACAGCCAACTTGCACAACAATAGCTGTCAGAGGCCTGGCAACTGATTCACAAGTTTTCCCGGATGTGTGGAAGGCTGCCATGATTTTTATTTCTCTGGGTAGGTAACAAGTTTTATTAATTTTTGTATTTGGAAATTCTTCAGAAAATGCTAAATAAGTTTTTTTGCAGGTCTCACTGTTATGACTGTGACTGTTTGTACCAGTTTGATGAGCTGCTTCTTTCAAAGCATCTTCAAGAAATCAATCTTTACAGTGTCGGGAGCTGCACAAGCATTTGCTGGACTTTGCTATATTATTGGAGTGATGCTTCATCCTATGGGTTGGGGATCTGTGAGAGTCCAAAGACTTTGTACTAGGGATGCTTCACCGTTCTATCCAGGCGATTGTTGTATCGGCATAGGACTTTGGATGGCCATAATAGGAACCATTCTTACATTCACTTCTGCTTGTCTGTCTGTACCTGCAGATAAATCAACAAGTAGTGATAAAGTTCAAGACCAAATATATGAAGGCCATACATTGATTTGCCTTACTTAATGGCCTTTAAAAAAAAAAACTTTAATGCCTATAATACTCCAAGACTTATCAAATAATGCTTACCTATCTACCAAAATTATAAATGGTGCCTTTACCTACTAGTTTCTTTTTTATTCACATGGGTAATGTGACTGATTTAGCGTGACTTCTGCAAATGTTTCAAAAGAACTATTCAAGTGTGACTACCAAATCAATTTTTAGATACATCTGTGGAAATTTCAAGCCAAGTTGAAAAATTGTGGCAGCAGTTACGTTGAATTTCACCTTCAGTACTTATTCATGTAAAAGTGATATTATTTTGTTATGTTTAACTTAAAGGTGCTCTCTATTTACTGCCAATCAGTCAGATATTATATTTTGTACTTATTTGAAGACTTTTTATTCAAGAGCAGCAAAAGCTATTTGATCAGCTTTCAGGGCCCCAATTCTGTACTCGGTACCTACTCTGAAACTTATCGGTATTGTACAGGTGCTCACGATAAAATTCACCCCCCCTTCAGTAGATTCCCCTTCAAGATATTTCACAGAACTAAAAACTTTTTCTCCACGATTTTTCCCAGGGACCTTAAATCGATCCTCTAAAAGTTTCTAATTGGTACCATATACAGGGTGTGATATGCAACTTTTTTATTTTAAATACAACACCCTATATTTTATTCCGTTATTTGGTGGAGCCTTTTTTTCTGATAACAAATATATATGACATTTATGATTTATTTTAACAAATAAGTTGTCGGAAAAATGATAAAATAGGTAGTCAAATAATTTTGTTTCGCGGCAAGATGGCTTTGGTTTCTACAGTTCATTTAAAAATAAGTTATTCTCGCAGCATTTTGTCTACAGAATTCAACTCTGCATGGATAAATGGTCTAGTTCGTTCCTGATACAGGGTGTCGCGTGATTTTTAATTTTTCATTTATTTGACTACCTATTCTATTATTTTTTTGACAGCTTCTTTGTGAGAATGAATCATAAATGTTATCTTTGTAATCGGAAAGAAAGGCTTCATCAAATGACGTAATAAAATATAGGGTATTGTATTTGAAATAAAAAAGTTTCATGTCACACCCTGTATACGATACCAATTGAAAACTTTTAGACGATCGATTCAAGATCCCTGGAAAAAATCGTTGAGAAAAAGTTCTTAGTTTTTCAAAATATCTCTAAGGGGAATCTCCTAGAAGGGGGGGGGGGTGAATTTTATCGTGAACACCCTGTACCTAGGCAGGAACGACGCTGATTAGTTCCCAATACCTAGCTACCGATCTGATATGTTTTGCTGGGTGAGTGGAGTTGTGGTTCTGGTCAGGGAGCTGCTTAATCTGCCTAAAATGTATGCTCTCGTGTTTTGTAATTTAAATATTTTATAATGAAAAGTAGAATAATTCATATTCATTATTCTACTACATGTATGCCAAAAATATTTTATATGTACTTATAAAAGTAAACAATGCATTTACAAATTTTATCAATTTTGACACGAAAAATAGCACTTTTTGTATTTTTATATTATAAAGAAATTGCAAATAAAATTTGTATGTATTTTAATTTTGTTTCATATTTTCCCGCAGGATTTGCTCTTATGATAAAAGCAAGAGTACCTACCTTAAATATGATCTTCATAAAAAATGCCAGATGGCTGCAAAACATTTATTTTTCAATGCTTGAAATCGCTCATTTACATTATCAACAAAATAAATGAAACATCTTTATTTTTTCATCAAAATAACAATGTAAGAAATTCAGAACTAGAATTATGCTAGTGCTATTATAAAAATTATACAATAGTTAATTTTTGAATTTATTACTTTTTTTCTTAGATCTTGATCCTTCATCTTCTTTATTTTCATGTGGTAAATAAATACTGTGCCCAGTTTTCTTGAGGTGATCAAACAATTTATTTTTTGAAGGAAAAGTGGCTTTGCAAGTGACACAACAGTGATCAGTATCAACGTCATCCAATGCAATTGAACCGTTGATCCTGTCATCTTTTTGTTTTCTCTTCTTGCCATTGCCAATGCTTTTCTCTTCCCACTGCAGAATGGGATCATCACTTGACTCTGGTTTCTTTTTGGTTTGTTTCTTAGATGCCTTCTTTTTCTGTTTTTTTGTCGACATTGCAAAATCAAAATCATCTTCTGAATCTGAAACTAACTTCACCCCGGGACTTGAAGCATGAACTTCATTGTCAACATCAGCAGCTTTGAGCACATTTTTTGACTTTCTATTTTTCTTCTTTGATTTCTTGGAATTCACTGTTATGTCTTCATCTGATTCATTTACATCTTCAATACCATTTTCTTGATTGGAATCCAAGTCTTCAGCTGTAACTTTTAATGGGATTACATTGTCTTTGTCCAGTCCATCCTTGTCATCATTATCTTCATTTATGTTATGGATCAAATCAATGTCTTCCTCCTCTAAATCATCATATTCGGCTGAGCCATCATCACTTTCTTCAATATCAATGAGCTGTAGTAATCTCTCAATGTTTTCGCGGTGCTTCTTGCTTGATTCGTGATTGGCAAACGCTTTGGTTGACTTGAACAGTTTATTGCAAGCTTCACAATATAACTCGTCTGCTCCTTGACTTGAATCAGATCTCTCACCAAACTCTTCTGCCAAGTTTTGTTCAATGCTTTCCAGCTCAGACTGAAAGTTGTCGAATTTCGCCCATTCCACCTGTGCCTCGGCATTGTTCAGTAACTTTTTCCTTTCTAGAAGTTTTGACTTTCTAAGTTCTTCTTGTTTTTGTCTGTTCTCCAATACCTTTGCTTGCAACTTTTTTGTGTTTTCCTGAACACGCTTGTCTCGTTTCCGCACAAAAGCCACGAGGTTACGTATCTCGTCGTTTCTTTCCTTCTTCGCTTTCTGCCTCACTTTGTTGTTTTCCTTCTCGACAAGTTTCATGATTCTCCGGTTTGTATTGTGTAAATCATTGATGTTGTGTGGATCCAGCCAGACGTAACTCTTTTTGGTGGAGTAGCTCATCCAGTATGAATAGAAAGGTCCGACCACTTCATCAAAATCGCTCATGGAATCCCCAAAGCGTGGTATCGTGGTGAATTCATTTTTGTCATCAAAAAACTCCAAATCTTCTTCGATAATTTTTTCAAATACATCACGATAAACTGTGTAGAAGCCGTTTTCGCCGTCGTTGTAGCCTTTGTAGCAAGACGGGGTGAAATACTTGAATACGTCCAGGCAGTTGTCTTGGAAGTCGGAATTGGAGCTCCTCAGGATCTGCTCTCGGTGTCTGTCGTACCAGGCGCGTTCTTGCGGATCGCTCAGCACTTCATAGGCTTGCTGAATCAACTGGAACTGTTCTTTGGCAGCGGCTGTGTCCTCCAAGTTCTTGTCGGGATGCCACTTCAGCGCTGCTTTTCGGTATGCTGACTTAATTTCAATAGCATCCGCATCCATCGGTACTTCCAAGACTTCGTAATGACACTTCATTGTTAAATTTTGCTGAACTTTCCAATTTCACTGTACCAGTCCAAAATGGTATAAACTAATCTAATTCAATGGTAGCCTTAGTGCTTTTTCCATTAGATTTGCCATGAGGAACCTGAGAACATACGAACTACGACTGTGAGGCTATTCTCTGACTATGAGCATAGACAAGACTGTGAGTGACCTCAGAGCCCTGTCCACGCGAGAAACTCCAACATTACATTATTGACATTTCTGACATTTCTCCCCATCCATCAATCTTTGACACTGACAGCTACTCGACCCCCATCAGTTGGAATATGTACGAACTAGTTCAATGACAGGTAATTTATTTTAAAACTTTCTACTTATTAAATGAAACTAATTAGCTTGTGCTTTGTCTGCAATGGGAAGAGGATAATAATATGATCAAAATACTCAAGTATGAATTGTTGAATAGTTCTATGGATTATGATGATTATTAGATGCTAGATTTTCCCAAAATGTGCCAAGGAATATTGCGATGTCAACGTCAATTGTCAACGATAGATGCCGCCAGCCGCATTACCAACTGGGATTTGTGTCAAACTGTCAAATTAACAGCTGATTGCTGGTGAAGATGGCGATTCCCCATCTCTGTAATTATAAAAATACGTTTCTCTGCTGTTAATCCGTCCCTCGTAAGCCAAGCCGTTGATAGCAGGTACATGTTCCACACTGTAACTAATTTGAAAGCACCAAACCCGTGGTTGGCACGAAAAGTTGGGTTAGCCCTGCCGCAGACCTAAATGTCAGTGGCGGTGGTTTTGCGATGTTATTGAACTGGTTTGAATCGCATCGGATGTGTTACGATACCCAAAAAACGGCTTAATTGGTGCCGGAACCATTTTTGGAGGCATTGCAGCGGAACAAGTTGTTGGCGATCATATGACACTCTCTAGTCCAACACCATTAATTGACATTAATTTAGCCTAATTGAACTATATGGCAATTCATTGAGTGTAAACGTAAATAAATCCGATTCATATGCGTCCTATGTTGCAGATTATCAACATGCCCGGCACAAGCTTGGTGGTACCTGTCGTATTATGGGGCAAATACGCCCCGACACACTGCATATCCTGCATATACCTGTCAAAGGATCAAAAGACATTGGCCACAGGATGCTATGATGGACAAATTTGCTTGTGGTAAGACCAGTCAACCTTTTGTTTTTATATCCATGTTGTGATGACTATTTTTTTTTTTAGGCAAGTCCATCCAGACACCCTACAAATGACTCCGAGGTGCTTGCTGGTGGGTCACACGGCTCCAGTTTTGTGCATATCAAAAGCTTCCATAGTGCAAGACAACAATTACATTGTGTCCAGTTCAGAAGCAGGTGAAATGTGCACTTGGGATTTGGTAGATGGGAAGTGCCGAGAAGCAATCAAGTTGCCTCAAGTTCACACTAACATGCAGGTGATGAATTGTTTTTAATAATTTGCGCCAATTTGCGCGTCAGGAAGAAACTAATTTATGCTTAAAGATAGCAATGTTTACTTTATTTTATTGGTGGCTTTTAGCACAGTTACACTCTTATTTACAACTGAAAATGGATTGATATAAAAATCAACTCCTCCCAAATGCAACAACCTTGGAATGTGCTGTTTTTTAATTATCCAACTTTGAATTATTATTGTTGAACAGTCACCCAAGCTAACCTCATTATTCACAGTCTGCACCAAGGATGTCTGCACCATGTCTCATTGTTATCAATTAATTGTTGTGTACTTATAATAGCTGCCAAAGGCAAAAATCATTACCTATTAATCACAACAATGAGGAATCCCCTTGTTAATATTTTTGTTTCTGTTTTTGTTTTGTTGTGTAATTGTTCCTTTACAAATTTTTTAATTTCATTGTATTTATTTTCGTTTCAAAAATTTCATCCAATTTAAATAATTTGGTGTTATTCTCCAGGAGCTCATTCTATAAAATTTATAGCTGTATAATATGTAAATATTATTGTCATCTCTTGCCATTTCCCGCCAACAACGCCTGAATTCGCTGGTAGTGTAGGTAATTAATTAATTAACACTCCCAGCCAAATTAATATTTAGTTGAAAAAATCACTTTTTTGTATTTTTGATGTTATTTTACTGGTTTTCTAGGGCCCTTGCTTTGCAATTGAGCATTGGCTATTTCAAATCATAGACAGAGAACTCGATTTTGCGATGAAATCTAAAACATAACCTTTGTACAGACTAGGTCTCATATCTGAAAGTAAACGCACCTTTTAAAATACGCTTATCAGCAGCCTAGAGAAACCACCAGACACAAATTTATGGAAATTCCCATAGAAAAGGAAAGCGTAACGAAATATCCGTAAATGATGGAGTGTTATTGTGCAGTCATTTTGAACTTTTTTTTTACTAAAAGTATTAAAACATCCCCATTTTTGTTGGCAGAGCTCTAGGATTTCTCCATAAAATTGAATCTTCACAAGTTTCACTTTAACGTGATATGTTTTTATCCGTTCCGTTAAAAAGATCCTCGAAAGTTTCATTACCCATTGAAAAAGTTTTCGAAAATCAAATAATAAAACCAGGTTCCTATTTTTTTTGCCCAAGAACTATCAAAAGTAGAAACCTCAAATTTCGTGCAGGAAATCTTCATTTTTTTGTTTGTTTCAATCAACAGCCTGTTTCCGCAACGAGGCCCAACACCGACGCCAGTGAATGCTTTCCTCCACTGTACCGGAAATTTTGGGAAACCCTTGTGTATTTCAAAACAGGATAGGGATTTTTATCCACCAACATGGCATGGGGTCGGTACCATCGTTCACATTTTACGTGCTATGCAACACAGAACGCTATGCATTTAGCAAGCATTACAACTTCAAGCAACTTCTTTTCGGGGCGGAAATTCGACCCCCACAAGTGGGAATCGAATTCATGACCCACAGCATGGCAGCCGGATGTGCCAACCACCATGCCAAAAGCTCCTTAAGCGCTTTCTATTTATTTGAAAAAATGCTCAGTTGTTCCCACTTCAACTCAGTTATCTGACCAATAGGAACGCCTTCCTATCAGCTGTTCTTTATTTGCAGTAAGGCTCTAACATACGATGAAAAATGGCGGCGATGACGCGAACTGATGCGCGTACCTATCGCTTACCACCTCGCAAGTGTCTTGGTCGAGTGGTTACAGAAGGTTATTCTTTTCGATGGTGCGGTGCGGTTCGAGTTCGATCCTTGCTAAGGTCGAACTTTTTTGTGTTCAAATTTCGATCGTGGAGCTTTTAGCCTGCCGCCAGGCTCGTCAGGTTTTCTTCGTTTTTGACCCGAAAGCAATTATTATTATTCTACTCTTAGGCAGCAGTCACACTGAGCCACCCACCACCACCCACTACCATCAACCAAAAATCAAACGCACGCAATGTAATGATGCTGGTCACACTGCAGCCACCTCTTACCACCGCCCAGTGACCACCGGTGGCCATGTGTTTGAAATTTCCCAAGTGGTGGTCAGTGGTCGGTGGTTAACAATACGCATCTTGATGCGCATGCAGAACAAACATTTTGTGCATACATACAACATACAATGTGTATGTCCCGAAGAGAACAAAGGTTTCACTTTTGTCACTAACAAATTTTAACATTTCTTATTGTTCATACGGTAATAACTGTAAAATTGTTCTTCATCATCAACAAGCTGCGGCACTAATTGATGAAATTCTCCTAGTTGTTCTCTATCGAGAAACATTTGACGCACCCACATGTTCCGGCGTTTTTTACGGATTTTTTTCGAGATGTAGTATAAAGCTACAACTTCGTCGGTATCTGAGTCATTAGACGAAATCATTGCAATCAGAGAACTTGTCAATCTTGTCATGAGCTGGGCCACTATTCTTGAATCGTGTGAGAAAAGTCCCTGGGAGTATGAAATACATTCCGCAGTACACTGATGTAGCGAATGTTGCCTAAAATCGTGGTTTTTAGGCAACTTTCGCTACAGAATTGTAGTACGGATTATATAAAACAGGATTATGTCAAATTCAGGAGGGGGACACGGTGGCTAACGGTGGACGATAGACGGTGGCTCAGTGAGACCAGGGCGGATTATTTTGCTTGGTTGTAGTGGGTGGCGGTGGGTGGTAGTGGGTGGTGATGGCTCCAGTGTGACTGCTGCCTTACAATGTTGAATTCCGCCGCCACAGTATTTCGCGTCACTTCACTGGATGTGCCGCTAGACGCAAGTATCTTTTACCTCATGGATTCTGTCATTGAAGTTATGTTTTTTTGATGTCTGAAGATAAAACACATATTTGTGTATAAAATGAGAATATATGGATATTCTGTATTCTGGATTTATTGGAGGGAGTTGATGGAACGTAGGCCTCACTATTGGGCCCATTTATTGGGCCTATTGGCCCTATTGGGTCCTTCCCTGATCAGACGGACTCACCGAGCCACAATGTGGTGCCGTGGTGCCGGTACTGCCGGATGTTTAATCGGAATTTGAATACCACACTCGCGCTTCATACTAATAATAATCGTTGGTTTTGCAATCCGTGGCCATCTTGGCCCTCCATATTGAATGGGGTACTTGCCCAATTTTTTTAATTTGCCTAATCGATAGTATGGTTGAAAATAAAATGCCTGAATTTTTTTCTTTCTCAAATTCCCAAAATTGCGGCCGTAATGCGTGTTTTCTAAAAATATTTGTGACGTCACAAATACATACCGGGTGGGCCATAAAAAACCGTGCTCTGAATTTTTCCTTCTGAAATTTTTATTCCTCCACCGATTTTATCGAACTTTTCAGCATTAGATAGTCAATTGAATAGGCTATCATTTCTGTATTTTAAAATGGCTGACATACCAAAATTCAAGATGGCAGAAACAATTGGAAATAGACCTTTTTTGTTCTCGTTGCTTTATATTGAAAGTTACCAGAAAGTCAAAACCAATAATGTATTATGAAGGATTGGACCTTCCCTGTCAATTCAAGACCACAACCAATAAAATCGGGTTATCTGCTGAGGAGATATTGCGAGTTGAAGCGAAGCCTACTTTCCGTTTTTTTCATTTCCGCATAATTGACCTAAATTTCGGTATCCTGCCCGCCAATCCGCAATATTATGCTCATTTCTCAACCGATTTTCTCAAATTTGATGTCAATGGCTAGCCAATGGGAGGCATGGACGATTTTGCTCCCGCCAGGAGGCGCTGCAGTTGGTTGGGACCTCTAGGGACTTTATCTTGCCTAGGTTGCATAAACAAGCGCGTTGTGTCAAATCGTCAAATCAATAAACGTCAAATATTTAGAAATGTCATCGTGAACATAAATTGGGATTTTTGAGTCGTATCGTTGAATCGTTCATGAGGATGCCGTAGGCTCTTGCGACGAGGGTCAGGACGCGGCCCCAAACTCCGGGTAAGCTCAGTTTGACTGCGAAAGAAAAAAATAAATTTTTATTCACTTTTATCGTAGACCCGGGCCCGGTATGGTACTCTAGAGAGGTGAATAGATGCTCTGAATAAGCCCTTCCTGCTCCGTTCTACCAGACAGATGGAGACAGGAATCATCGAAAAACATTGACATTGCTGAGCTGCATGAAGGGATCTAGGTTATGTTGGCTCTATGTTGAAGTTTTGAACTTGTTCAGTTAAGTTATTATGTTCACAGCGTTGTGCGTTGTATACAAAAACTATACACATGAAATACAGTTCTTTAATCAGTCAGGGCGTTTCACTTTATTACAATAATTCAAACCATCACTTTACAGAGTTTTCCACACAGCTACAAAATTTTGAAGGAAGGGCGACTCTTGTATTGGTGATGCCGAAATGTCCTCCTGTTCTCGTATAGTATAGTATAGTCCAATTTCTCTCTCTGTTATCCATGTGCTAGGATGAAGCAGGAGTGGCTTATTCAGAGCATCCCTTTGCCTCTTCAGTAGATACCTACCATATGGAGCCCCTCGGGTCTATAGTAGTAAACAAAAATGAATTTTTGCCTTGGGCAGTCAAACTGAACTTACCCGAAGTTAAACGGAGCCCTGCTTAAACATGATAGCTTGGGACCACTGTGGGTTGCATTTATCGTCTCACCGGCCGGGATTTTGTCTCGCACGAACCGCCAGACGGCCCCGCGCTGCTTCGCTCGCATTTGCCCTGCCTTTCAAACGACAAGCACCCGGTACCGGTGACACTAACACCATGCGAGTCATGCGACGACAATAAACAATAAAGATAGGTTAGGTTACGCTCTGACAAGCAATGACAACTGCAAGCTTGACCTTGGACTTGACGTTGACATGACGTTGACATTTGGTCCCAAGCCTATGTCGCGCCCTCTGGAATGCGTTTGCGAGAATGCCTCCCATTGGGCAGGCTACCTTGAAAATATGACGAAATGACAGACCTGTCAAAATCCAAGATGGCGGAAGCAATTGAAAATAGAATTTCTTTTATCCTCATTGCTTTTTAATAAAAATGAGCGAAAAGTCAAAACCAATAATTGTTATGAAGGAATGGACCTTCCTTGACAATTCAAGACAGCAACCAATCAAATCGGTCCATCTGATAAGGAGCTACGGTCAGTTGAAGCGAAGCCTACTTTCCGTTTTTCTATTCCAACAAGGACGAATAAGGCCCATTTTCAATAGTTTTCGTCATCTTGAATTTTTACATATTGGCCATTTTCTTTTATGAAAAATGGCAGCCTGTCCAATTGGCTAGCCATTGATGCCAAATTTGAAAAAATCGGTTGAAAAATGAGCAAATGGCGGATTGGCGGACAAGATACCTAAATTTGGATCAATTATGCGCTAATGAAAAAAACGGAAAGTAGGTTTCGCTTCAACTCGCAATAGGTCCTCAGTCGATGACCCGATTTCACTGGTTGTGGTCTTGAATTGACAAGAAAGGTCTATTCTTAAATAATACATTATTGGTTTTGACTTTCCGGTACCTTTCAATAAAAAGCAACGAGAAGAAGTGAAGGCCTATTTTCAATTGATTCTCCCATCTTGAACTTTAATATGTCGGCCATTCTGAAATACGGAAATGATAGCCTATTCAATTGGCTAGCCAATGCTGAAAAGTTCGATAAAATCGGTGGCGGAATAAAATTTCCGAAGGAAAAATTCCGAGCACGGTTTTTTATGGCCCACCCGGTATACTAAAAACTGAACAAACAGCACTGTTGGATTAGGAACTCAAAAAGTTGTTAGAGTGCCATCACTACATTTGAAAAATGCAGACATAAAAACCCCACTGAAGTTTTCCTTCTGTTACCAACCCTTTGAAAAAGAAAATCTTTGTAACCAATGCATATAAATATTTTCCGGAAATTTTCAGGAAATACACTTTATTACTCTTGTTGATGATTAGAAGTATTTTCGGTAAAATCTTATTTTATTGGCAAGTAGCCCCCCGCTGCCGCCATATTCCGCTTTCGTACGAGATTGTTGACACTTTTAAGAGACACCTCAAAATGCTTCACACCTCTGAAACGGGTCTTTCCGCCACACTCCCCCCTTAAAGCTTTCAAAGTAGGAGTTAGCAACCAGTAAGACCCAAAACTTGTCTCTTGCGCGGATTCCTCCTCCGCCCAACTCGAAGAACAAAATGGAATACATCTTTTATAGCGGAGTAGAAAGTTGCGACTCCTATGCGTGTGTCGGTTCACGAAGGTTGGTTACTATGGGGAGAAAACACTTTTTAAAAGACGAGCACAGAGATTTAAAGCAGTCTGGAGCAGAAATCGAAACGTTCGCGCGATGAAGTAGGTCCTAATAAGTCTACTATACTCTCTTCATTTATGCTCTTTTCTTGTGTATGACCTATGCAGTTTCAACCACATGTAAATACGGACATACTCCTGCAGAGCGTGTCTGCTAAGCTTTTCAGATTTTTAAAGAAAAGAGAGGCACTGCGTTGCCTTAGCTTCAACTCTTGCTGAAGCTTGTTTAATAGATGATACCTAGGTGCTTTCCAAGTAACCGCCCCAGGCAGCTCTGGGCTACTCCAAACAAATCGTCACCATAGGGGTCCTAGGATGCACCAATTACAGCTTCGGAATAATCTGCTCCGGGGCTTCTAACCCCTGCTTGGAGAGCGCCTAATGCACCGCACGAGTGCTTCCTTCGGTCATTTTCAACCAACCACTCACGTACCACCGACACTGACGTGAATAATCAGGACTGAGCAGGTTATGTCGTCCGGTAGTCTTCTCGCTTCTGCCCTTTACGTCTAGTTTCTCATGTCAGCTTGTTCGATTCTCGGCCGAACGAGGTGGTTCTTTTCATACCTACTGACCGAACAGTCGCCTCAAAGGAAAAAGGGCGAAACCACCGAAAAAACGCTATAAGTACCCTAGTCCACCAACAGAAATAGTATAGGTACGTTGCTTCAAAATAATGTGTCCCCGAAATTTGACATCTGATTTGGAAGTATGTAATGCTTTTGGTAAGTCAAATTGAGCTCAACATCACAGATGGATCATCAGTTTGAGAACGTTTGATATTAATCATTAATGTTGAACTCGATTTGGCTCGATATTTTTTCAGGCTAAAATTGAAGACAGTCTATCATGCCATATTTTCCTGTTAGCTAAAATTGTAAATTGATTTGAAAAATCCCGCATTTGTCCCATGCTTCTTGATACCCATTTTTGTTCATCAGGCATACCACATGTGCAACTGCGAAGACGTTCGACTTTTCTGCAATGGATATTACCCAGAAATCTTAGTAATGGACCCGTTCAGCTTGGAGATTCTTTTTATGCTTTCGTCTAAGCAAAATCCAGATTGGATAAGTGCTCTTCATGTACGTACTAGTGATGTGTACTGACTTCGATATAATATGTAAAATCTTATTCAGGTATTGAGACCAGTCAAACGCAAAGATGACGTAGTTTTGGCTTTAACCACGACTGGAATGGTTAAAGTTTGGACTCTGTTGGGACACGAGAACAAACACTCGGAACCGATCTACGAGAATGAAAGCAAGCAAATTAAGACGTTGAATGCAATCTGCATTCAGTGCTGCGCATACAATCAAAGGACGGTGCTAGTTGTTTGCACTAAATATTGGCAGATATTCGATGCTGGTACATTCACACTATTTGAAACTAATTCCTACACGTTAGACTAATTATGTCAATTTGCAGGTGATTTCAGCGTTTTGTGTTCGTACTTGGCTCCCCGTGGGGAGCGGTGGATGTCAGGTGACTTCTTAGCCGTTGATCGTATCATTATGTGGTCAGATGCTGGGAAGGGTTATCTATACAAATTACCGGCCAAGTAAGATTTTTTGCCAATCATTGTATAACTGATGCAGTTTTTTTGATTTAGTGAAATTAAAACATTTGATTAACTATACAATGCACATTCGACACACAAACTCTGAGATACCTATAATACATACAGAGCGCGGTGCATGAAAAAGTGATCTAAGCTGTAAACCCTATTTTGATGTATCGGTCGACTGTACTATAAATTAACAATATTAATTAAGGTAGTATGTCAGGGTTACTTCGCAGAGTGGTAAACTTTTCGGCTTTCGGCGCGCCAAAGTTGATTGAAACTAGGGTCTTTGTAAAAGATGAGTTCGACTCGCTAACTCGAGTGACACTTTTGACTCTTTTCCTGGAACCGTTCGGGGTATGGCTTACAAGGCAAAGAGAGCGTACCTGAGGCGCGGTTCAAAATTACTGCTTGACCGCAGTGTTTTGAAATCTGGAAATCTGCCATTTATACTATCCACCTATCACTTATTCGGCAGAAAGCCTGGTGATCGTTCCCCTCTAGAAATAGAAATAAGGCTCCTGCCTCGGCGAGATTTGAACTCCGGGCCTCTGGGTTTGAAGCCAGAGACGGAGCCCACCGAGCTACCGCCGGGATTTAAGTTGATATTAAAATTTTATTCAGTGTCCAAACGCCGAAAAGTATTATGTCGACGAAACAGGTAAGACCAACGTTTAATTGAAATGTTCACTCTATTGCACAGTGGGACAAAATCAGTTGTCGGCGGCCAAAAGTCTGAAACTCACCAGATCGTCTTAGAATATTGAGGTCATTATAGAAAAAATATTGAAAAAATTTCAATTGTGCTCGGGAGTGGAATTGAGGTTTGGGGTTGAAAAAAAACAAAAGAATAACGGAAAAATTCCCAATTCAACGAATTGCTTCAGAATATAAAGTCGATTGAGGTAAAAATATTAAATAAAATTCATTGACCCTTGGGGGTGAGATTTAAGGGTTGAAAAAAAAAAATTGCGAGGAAAAAAAAATTGAAATTCATCAAATCGTCCCAAAATATTAAGGTGATTATAGAAAAAATATTGGAAAAAATTCCGACTTCAAGTTCTTAGTGATAATAGAATTCAAACTAGAAAACATGCTCGTAACGAAAAAAACAGAACTTTTCACTTTTTATGCAAAACACCCCTAGAAACCACCCTGCTCTCCCAATATCATTGAAATAATGTCTTCTTGAGAATCTTAACATGACTTCGCAGCAGTCCAGTGAAAATCAGCGTTCTCCAGAAATTTTAAATTTTTGTCTCTTTATCCATATAAACTGCTCAACAAATATGTTGTCGCGAGGAAAAAATTGGTCTGAGTTTGGACCCCAATAACTTTTGAATGACACAAACCATTTTGATTCTGTTCTGACAGTTAGTGAGATCAATCTTTCCGTTATTCATTTTCAGGAGGTGAAGCTCTGGAAGCTCCATGTAAAATATCTACAGGGTGAAATGTAAAACAGTGCAAAACTTTAGCAAATTGAACGGACCCCCATTTTCAGAATAATTTTTTTTCTCAAATGCAAATGAAAGGATTATAGAGCGTTATGTTTTAGCTTGCGCCCAGTTTCAAAATTTTTGGAATGGGAAGTCTGGTTCTGACTATGATTTTTTTCTCTTGGAAGATGCTGATTTATCCTATCGGTACAAAGAAGACTATGTTATTCTGATGATGGGAGGTTGCAATTCATCAATATTGTTGCTTAAACGGTTCTCAGCAACCTTACTCGTAGACCATCTGAAATACCTTGATCAAGGCTTCAAAAAAGGGGCCCATTCAAAATGGGCGACACAGGTGTTTTTCTTAAAAATTGAATTGGATCAGATTTTCACAACTGAAACAAGCTTTCTTTGTGATTTTGACCTCCTGTACTTGATGCTGGTGATCATTTTTAGTTTTTGATGATGACAGGCTCTCTAGGCTAACATAGTCTTTTTTGTAGCGATAGGATAAATCAGCATCCTCCAAGAGAAAAAAAATCATATAGTCAGAACCAGAGTTCCGATTCCAAAAATTCCAAAACTGGTCGCAAGCCAAAACATCGCGCTTTATGATCTTTTCATTTGCATTTGTGAAAAAAAATTATTCGGAAAATGGGAGTCCGTTTAATTTGATAAAATTTTGCACTGTTTTACATTTCACCCTGTAAATATTTCACATAAAGCTTCCTGATCTTCTCTTCCTCAAGGTGAATAACAGAAAGACTGATCTCACTAATCGTCAAAACAAAATCGAAATGGTTTGTGTCATTCAGAAGTTATTGTGGTCCAAAGTTGGACCAATTTTTCCCTTGCGACAACATATTTGTTGCGCAGTTTATTTGAGAAAAAATTGTTAATCACGGGGACGCACGTGGACGCATACAATTTCTTTTGAAATCAACTTGAAAAAGGTGTAGCTTTTTGTGAAAGAAGTTGTAGGCTGGAGCAAGGTGGAACATTTTTTGTAAGCCACTGCAAAAATGGAACTCTTGGAAAACAAATTAACCGAACATCGCCATTTGAAAAAAATTATAATTCTGAAACAAGTGAACATATATCTTATGTGAAGTATGATTTACTTTCAAAAAACTTCAAGTGAGCTATGGTAAAATTTATAGAATGATATCTGGCCTCTGAAAAGCACAGTCGGCAATAGCACTTTAGTCACAAAATACTATGAAAGTGTTATCAGTAGAGCTATTTTAAAGTCCTATGTTTGAGGCATCACACAGAAGTTATAAATTGCCTTGGAATCTCAAGACCTTGGTAACTTATAAATCAACTATTTTTCTAAATAATAACAAAAATTTGGACCGAAATATCAAAATGACCTTGCTCGACTTTTGGCCACTTTTTACGGCACTTGGCCCACTGTGTATTGTTGTGATCGCTCAGGTGTCATTCACTCTTTTCGCTCTGATGTCACCTGACTTATTAGCCAGCCAGACACACCTAAGAATGGACCATATTTCTCAACGTTTTGTTCCAGAAGTAAAATCCATGCAATGATCCTATTGTTTAGTATTGATTGGTTAATAATCAGTATCCTGTATCAATCACTAAAATAATGAATAGCTATAATTTTCAGCTTTGGTCGTTTTTCACATATATCCCGTTCACTTTTTATTTTCAATAGAATGATTTTTTTGGAGCAAAGATAAAGTGACAAGCTGGAGCGCTGGGAGGATACGGCTGATAGCCACCGATAGTTTCGCACCAAAACTTTGCAGGTGCCATCAGCCCAAGCCCTATATTTTTGCTCCAAAAAGTCATTCTACTGAATTTAAAACGTGAACGGCATATACCGCTCTGTATTAGGTATACTCTTGCACAAATACACAGTGTGTTTTTCCATTGGTGCGTTGGTTGAACTAACAAAATATCATTATTATTATTATTATTATTATTTTATATTATGTACTGTCAGCCATATAATACCAATTTTCTGCACTTTACTTTAATTTTGTTCTGATTATTGATGCACCCACCATTAGCGCCAGTATACATGATTAATGAAGAACTGTTTTTTGTTTTGTCGTTTGTCATCGTGGACCTCACACAGAAAACTACGTGGAAAGATAATAAATAGGTTAGACACAAATCATTTCATTGTGGTTATTATTTTATTATTTTGCTTGCTGCAGTCGTTGCTTGTCTTTAGGGACATGTCGATGAACTATTGGTTTTATGCCTCTCAAGATGGATAAATCCAATAATAAGAGCTTTGGGGCTTCCGATTTCCCGCCACAGGAAAATCATCACACGCTAATTTATTTCGCCCGCCGCTTTTTATGTTCGTTTTAAAACGTTTGCATGTTTTATTATTTATCTCATCTGAACTAATCCATCTGTTAACTTGTTCCTTATTCTGTCTTTTCTTGAAAGTATTGATCTGTAAGAAAATTATTACAATCCGAAATGTGTACATTGTGTAAATATTCTCTTTGTTGTGTTAATGGCTAGTGAATTTTGACGTTATTTTGATTTGTGAAAAAATTTCAGCAGTATTCCCGACAACAAAGACTTCCATACTCCGAGCAGAGAAAGTGACAGTGCTTTCCTGTATTGTCTTCTGAGTCAACCTGATAATAAGGTACCACGTCTTCAGACATTGGCTTCAATTCGTGTACTCAATACTGCATCAAAATTTGCAGCCTCTTTCGTGTCCACCAGCAATGCGATTCGTGACTACACAAAAGCAAAATAAATCGTTCAGGTATTTGCTGAGGGGCGATTCGGAGGGCTACGTTTCGGTGTGGAACATTCCTGAAATTTCTGCAGCACAGTTGGAAGAAATTCAAAACCAAAAACCGCCTCAAACCGTGAAAATGACGGCCACAATGCAGACGAGTCTGACCGAGGCTTGGGCCAGCATGAACCCGAGTCCTGTTGGCATTCTGGATCAGTTGGAAAAGCAGGAGGGACAATGTATTGGATACATTTTATGTTTTTTTCCTTGATTCACTACATGTTACTGTATTTTTCAGCTATTAAATTGACAGCCAGCATTTACCTGCCTTTGCAAAGCAGGCTAGTAGTTGGACGGGAAGATGGGACGATCATTATTGTGCCAGCTACGCAAACAGTGATGTTGCAGTTATTGCACGGAAACCATCAGCAATATAGTGGTAAGTACTGTGCCATATCTATTTCATATTTCACAACAGCAGCATAGTGTTTACTACTTGTATTATGTATGAGGTAAGTGTGCTGCTATAGCAACGGTGCCGTTTTGAACCGAACACGCGTTCTCTAAATTTCGCTACAGCCAGCTAGCTGGTCGTGCAGAGGACGCGGCATCTCCAAGGGCTCGTCGTATTTTGACATTTGTGGCACTTGAATTATTAATTATCAAAGTAAATGTGCTGGTTCTTCTGATTTATAGAGAAGTGTGCTTAGCACACAGCGCAAGTTGTAAAGCAAATACGTGCCCGTGGAATTACTTGAACGCAGCAGTGTTCCTTGGCTTGTAATAATTATTGAGATTACGTTGTTTTCAGGATGGCCCCCGCATCAAGTTTTATCTGGACATGGGGGTAGGGTCAATTGTTTGCTGTATCCGCACAGGGAACATTCGCGCTACGACAAGAATCACCTCGTTTCAGGAGGTGTGGATTTCGCAGTTTGCTTGTGGGATCTGTACGCTGGTACTTTGATACATCGGTTTTGTGTTCATGCTGGAGAAATTACTCAGCTGCTTGTTCCGCCAAATAATTGTAGTGTAAGTATTTTACTCAATTACCTCTTTCTCAATCAAATAGATGGTGATCATTTAATATTAAGTTTATGCTTACCAACCTATTATGCGATGATCTGGGAACAGTGAATTCTTCTTGACGTAAATAAAGCTTCGAAAACGCTAAAGTGAACAAATCACATGAATACTTTGACGTAAGCTGGGAGAAACCCAAGTTCAGCAGTTATCAAAATAGATTGAGTAAAAAAACTTAACAGATTGCAAATCCTGAATAAATACTTCTGAACTTTTCAACAGCAAAAGAAGAAAATATTTCTGCTACTAGTCCATTTTCTTAAGTCAACCTTCTCCCACTGACTGTCTTGTAAACACAAGCAGTTATCTCCTTGTATCCTCGCGGTAGCCCGGTGGACTCCGTCTCTGGCTTCAAACCCAGAAGGTCCGGAGTTCAAATCCCGCCGGCGGGGGAGGTGGCTTTTCTCTATGCGCTCTCTAGTACTTTGGCGTGTACTAACCGAGCGGTCATGTCAAGGGAAAAATGGTGAAACGGAGGAAGTCACCAAGGAAGGGCGCTAATAAGCTAGTACTTGATGCGCCCCTAAACACTTATTTAAAAAGAAAGTTTTTTTTTCAGTTAAATATGATCTCCTCACCCTTGCCTTCTTTCACTTTCTGATCTTGGAACAGTTTAACCATCCTCATCAGGTGTTTTTAGATCTATTGGTACTGCAGTATATAATATTTTATTATTCTACTTCAGGGTGTTTCACAATGTTCTGCTCTTTTATTTTTGAAGTAACCCAATGGGCTTCTGGTTTAACTAACTTTTTTTTTAATCTTGACTGCAGTCCTTGGTAATTTATTTGAGAAAAATCACATTCTCGAAGTGACGCCCCCGGCGGCGGAGGCATTCCTCCAAGCGTTACATTTTATAATTTCGAACACATTGTGAAACACACCTGCTGTACCTACAACTTGTTTTTTTTTAATGGAATTCGATTTTACGATCTACTTTTTTTACAGACAAGAATCCAAAAATGCATATGTTCGGTTGCCTCAGACCATTCAGTGACGCTGCTCAGTTTGACCGAACGAAAATGCGTATGTCTTGCATCGCGACACTTATTCCCTGTTACAACGATCAAATGGCGTCCCATGGATGATTTCATGATAATTGGATGCTCTGATGGTACTGTGTACGTCTGGCAAATGGAAACTGGACATTTAGATAGAGTCCTGCAAGGTTGCTTTTTGAATTCTGCAGTACTGTGGTATATTTCCAACTTCTCATTTTATAGGAATCGCCGCCGAAGAAGTTTTATATGCTTGTGAAGAGCACGAAGCCACCAACGTTTCGTCTGAAGTAGGACTGGCCAATCCAGCTGTGCACTTTTTCCGGTAGTTTTTCGTGTATAAATTGAGTGAATATTCTTCATTTACATTCTTTTTTTGGTAGGGGTCTGCGCCACAGAAATTTATCCGCCATTAGACATGCGACTCAAAGGGGTTTGCATCAGTTGCAACAGCTTGGTGCTCACGCAAACAATGACGATCCTCATATGCAGCGGAACCACAATTCTCCTCTTTCCATTCAAGGCTTACGGACCAATCCAAAGGATCCAGAAAGTCACATTCTATTTTTCGACATCGAGGCCTTGATCATCGAGCTTTTGAGCGAGGAATATGCCATGATGTCGCCAGGTAGCTTGGAGGCTGCCGGTTTGATTTCTCAAAGTGAATACTTGAAAGTCGCCGCTTTGACTCAGAGCGCCAGTCCAGACGCCCATAAAAAAATTGCAGGTAATTATCGATGTTGCTAAACCACTTTACGTTTTATTCTTGTCTAATCATACATGTTGTGTTCTTTGTATTAAGACTTCTTTGGAAAAGTGAAAGATAAGGCTGAGAACATGGAGAGAATTATTAAGGAGAAAGATAAACACGGTAACGGGAATTTGTGTTTTTGGGTTGTTTTGTAGTCATTAGGACGTTACCTGCTTGATTTACGAGAGATGAATTGATTTGGATGTTTTGTTGCTGTTTTTGATTAATTTCTTTTCTCAAGTCTTTTCTTTTTTTACATTCTTGGTAGCATGTTGTTATTATTTATTTTCTCTTGTAAATGCGTATTTTCATATTTTCTTTTTTCTGTTTTGCTTGAAACTTGACTGCTTTCAGACATAAGAGCGGTGTTTGCATCGGCGGTTTTTGAGGCATCAGTCAAGCCTAAAATAGTGTTTCAAAGTATCGAGAAACTTTTTTTGGTAAAGTTTCCGCAATTTTTTGGGAATGTGGGAAATTTCAAACAAAATTGAATTTTTTCAGTTCATTTAGTAAATTTTCCCAATTACTAACAATATGATTGTTCTGCTGCTGTTCGTCGAAGCAATCGGTAAGATAGCCCACTCACTCGCTCGTAAATAATTGGGTACCTGCGTTCTTTAAGCAAGGGGTAATAATACGATTGGTCTATAAGGCGAGATACTTACCACATCCCCCGTATTCTAAGAGGGTACGCTACTATCGGGTAGCAAACTACGGAAGCTCTAACCTTCCGCTTTGTGGGCCAAGTCCCTCCATGGAATTTAGAATTTGAAATTTTTACCCTATGAAACACTAGATTAGGTATTGAAAATGTGTCGTATCCGCCTCTGTTACTAATATAGTGGCGGTGGTGGAAATCACACTTGCTTGATTGACGCTGAATCACTTGCAAATCTTTAATCTTGTTTCAAGCATTACTGCAGGCGTGTTGTAAATATGGCTATGAAGTTTATCAAAAAGCAAAGAATTATTTAGCTGAGTGGCTGTTTGTGTTTTTTTTATGAAAGTGTTGCAAAAACCGAAGTCGTTTTACGCACGCGTTCAGTCAGCTTATTTAGCCGCAAGTTTTAATTTCAGCCGTAAGCGCTGCACCGCTTATTGGCTGTTCTGAGGAGGCTGGTTCGTAAGAGCCAATGGGCGTCGCTGCGCTTGCGACTACAATTGAAACTTGCGGCTAAATAAGCTGACTGAACGCACCTTTACAGCCAATTCTGTGGCCCCATTTTGACTATACAATATTATACGTCCTGATTTGTTTGCTTACTTGCCAGAGAACGACACGACGACTGATCCCCTTGCGCAAGTAAACGTCACATGTTGCATTTTTTGCCTACAAAATCGGCTGAAATTTCCCAACAGCTTTGAAATTTTTCAAAATTGTTCTTGCAGTCAACCAAATTGAAACAG
Organism: Anaspis maculata; assembly: GCA_949128115.1. Classification (NCBI taxonomy): domain Eukaryota; kingdom Metazoa; phylum Arthropoda; class Insecta; order Coleoptera; family Scraptiidae; genus Anaspis; species Anaspis maculata. Next base: position 50,940,101 of record OX421961.1, read on the forward strand.
CGACTTTTTAACAAAATGATAATGTACAGGGTGATCTCGCTAGAATTCCCCCGCCTACTGGAGGTTTTCCATTTGAAACAATTTGGAGAGAAAAACTCATCTTTTTGTTTTCCTTAGATATCGAAATTTGAGACTATGATTGTTTGCGACCTATAATATACAGGTGTCCCCAAAAAAATTGGGATTATGCGGCACCCTGTATATTTTAATTGCAATCGAAGTAGTTTTTATTCATAATACAAATGCCGGATGATCATTTGAAAACTATCCACCCCTAATAACTTTCGATTTCTAGTGAATATTTCTTGAGCAAAAACCCCTAGAGCCCTTGGCTGTAATGAACCTCTTTCTGCTTTGGTATGTAATGTACTATTACAACCTTTCGTTTACCCTAAACTCTCTTGAGTGTCCAATTCATTATTTCCAATTTCTCATTCTCTTCAATGTAGTCAGTTTCATCCTGCATGGCATCTGCGAAGAAAATTCCCAGTGGAAAAAGCGCTACTTACCCAAATTCACCCCTTCGCTTATTCCGCCTAACTTCAAAATTTAAAATGGCACCACTACTTTGTGATTCACTAAATTGAAGGGAATTGAATTCTCGTTCTGAAAAAAATATTCTCAAAATTATCAACCCCAGCTCTTTTTTTCCTAACAAAAATTCTCTACAAAGCTTGAGAAATTTTATGGCTAAATTAAATTAAATTAGTAGGTCAGTATATACATATAATGGGATTTTCGTGAATTTTTTGACAATTTGCCTTTGGAAATAACTTGATACCAAGATATATGTTTCTATTCAGATAAAAAACTACATCGGTTTCAAACAAAATGTACACCTGTACGAAAATGTACAGGTGTTGCATGAACAAATTTTTTGGGGGGACACGGTCCATGGGGACACCTGTATATTACGAGCCCCATCCCGCATCAGTTGGCCCATCAGTAAAAATGCAATTTCTAGAAAATTAATTATGGGAATGTGAAAATATTCTGATATCTTGTTTTTCTTCATGTTCACTACATGTAATAAGTACCTACCTTTGAACATATTCCAGAATTAAATCTCCAGAGCCAGCGAAGTAGAGAATAAGGTGATCAAATGGAACCCCCCCCAATTTTTTTCTTCTTAGTCAACCTAATTTCTAGGCATAGTAGGTTATGTCCGAGGTTATGTCAGAAATGTCTCTTCTTGAATTGACCAAAATCGGTCAAACGGTTACAAAGTTATGATAATAAATCGATTTTTCTGACCCAAATTTGAAGGGCTGTATCCTCCGATATTTAACTTTTCCGAAATATATTTTTTTGGGATAAGTCTACTCATTTTTTTATTCTTATTCGTTTGACAAGTTTTCGCACTTCAACTCCGGGGCACCCTGTATTTATTTGGATAAGAAAAGTGAAATTCCCGCATCTGGGCCAGCTGATGTGGGACGGGGCTCGTATATATCGTGTGATCAATTGAATTCCTAATTTAGGCAGGCTGTGCCCTAGTCAGATGCAGCTTCGCAACCCTGATTTCGAGCCTGCCTAAATTAGGAATTCAATTGATCACACGATAGTGTAGAAATAGCCCAGGCATTTTAGGTCAAAAATCGACAAAACCTCGAAATAATTCGCCTAAGGCTGAATTTTTGAACATTGACAGTTTGGACCTAGTACAACAACATATCAAAATACCCAAACTCTCCCCTGTCCGCGTCTTTGATTTTCAGGTCCTCAGGTTCTTGAAGTTGCATCGCTGATCTGCGACTCATGCTGTAGCATTATTCTTGGACCTATCAAGCTCAGGCTGGGCTTGAATTGATAAGAAAAGATCAAACAATGATTTTCTTGTGCGAAAAACCCATTTCCGGTGCGCGGCAAGCCGGCAGACCCGCGAAATTCAAAATTAACGCTGCTATTCGCGACGACTTCTCACGGAATTCTCGCTTTGTATCGTTTGTCACGGATAAACAGTGACAAACCAGAAGTCAATGCATCCAGCAATTCTTCAGCTTTCCAAGTGTCTATCTATGGTGCCTGTGGAAGCACCGGTTGCAGATATAAACCCCCAGACTAAGCGTGGGTCAGTGTAACGCGATCTCTGTGTTGCGCCATATGAGGCGATTGTCGAAACCCGTCAATCCATTGGATGCAAATACATCGTAATTCGATGCATTGTATCCCATTGATATCATTTTAGTACAAAAAGTGTCGATCATTGTTGAAGGGTGCTCGTGGGGAGGCGATGCTCGGCTAGGTGCTTCTTTTTTTTTCCTGGGCCATGTTGAACCGATCACAACAAGTTTGGTATCTTTTCCAACTAAATTCAATGTCGTGAACTCGAATCCGATGTGTAAACTTGGATAAAACAAGTTTGAACAAGTTGACTTGAAAAAACTTGTTTTTTCTTTGACAATTTTGACGATTTTTCTTTCTATTTTAGAGGTGTTCATCTTCGCAAATACTTCAAGGGCCATTAGAATGAAATGTATTCTTCACGAAAATCATCCACTTGATATATAATTTGGTTTCTCGAGTTTAAAAAATCGATTTGAACCTGAGTCGGCGCGGCGCAGCGTCTACTAATGACCTGAACACTACAACATGCACCTGTAAATGAAAATGGCCTAAACTATTGGTTGAATAATAACTCATCATTAAGAATGCAGGCATCTGTGCAGGATTGAATTCCCTGTAACATTTGCCGTGAATCACACTGCAGGATTTTGAGTTATTTGAGGGTAGAGGTAACAGCTCCCATTTGAATTGTTATAGAGTATGAATCTTGCTGAAATGTTATGCCCCTCTCCGATCAACGAATAAGTCAAAATCCTGCAGTGCGATTCATCGTGATTTAAATTATGTGATAGAGAACTCAGTTCTGCACAGATCCATAGAGTTTGAAAGATGAGTCATTATTTTTTCAATAGTTCAAGTTATTTTTATTTAAAGGTGCATGCTGTAGTGCCGGCGCCGTGCCGGCTGAGGTAAAAATCGATATTTTAAACTCGAAAAACAAAATTTTACATCGAGTGGATGATTTTCGTGAGGAATACACTCCAATCTAATGGCCCCTGGAATATTTTTAAAGATGAACACCTCTTACAGTAGGAAAAAAATTCCTCAAAATCGTCAAAGAAAAAGCAAGTTTTTTCAAGTAAACTTGTTCAAACTAGTTTTATACAAATTTACACATGGGATATGAACCATGTGTGCGATTTTGGATATGTAGTATGGAGCACTCAATTCTGAACAGAATATCAAATTTTCAGGACGTCCATATTTTTTCCGAAGTTGAAATCTATCTTTCTTGTACTACATGGCGCAACACAGAGATCGCGTTACACTGACCCACGCTTAGTCTGGGGGTTTATATCTGCAACCGGTGCTTCCACAGGCACCATAGATAGACACTTGGAAAGCTGAAGAATTGCTGAATGCATTGACTTCTGGTTTGTCACTGTTTATCCGTGACAAACGATACAAAGCGAGAATTCCGTGAGAAGTCGTCGCGAATAGCAGCGTTAATTTTGAATTTCGCGGGTCTGCCGGCTTGCCGCGCACCGGAAATGGGTTTTTCGCACCAGAAAATCATTGTTTGATCTTTTCTTATCAATTCAAGCCCAGCTTGAGCTTGATAGGTCCAAGAATAATGCTACGGCATGAGTCGCAGATCAGCGATGCAACTTCAAGAACCTGAGGACCGGAAAATCAAAGACGCGGACAGGGGAAAGTTTGGGTATTTTGATATGTTGTTGTACTAGGTCCAAACTGTCAATGTGCAAAAATTCAGCCTTAGTTGAGAAATCTACGGAAAAAGTTGTTCAAGAAAAGCGAAAAGCTTTTTCCCTTCCTAATTGTTATTCCCATTGAGGGGTTATTCCAAAGGGGAAACGTGGCATAGAGCGTCGGATGTCGGGACAGCGATATCCGAAGCTAAGCAACGTCAGGCGCAGTCAGATTTCTGGATGGGTGACCTACCAGAAATTTAACTATCAGCTCGCTTATACCGTGCCTCGGAGAGCACGTTAAGCTGTCGGTCCACGGTTAAGTAGAGTAGCCATTGGCTAGATTTCGCCGTAACAAAGACGAAATTATTATTATTGTTATTATTATTAAACCTCCAGTATTGGGTTCTCGCGTGATCACCCTATACTCACCGACTCCTAAGCAAATCTCACTTACCGTTTGCTTCCATTCTTATGAGGCTTTTAATTTCCTGCAGGTATACTAGCGAAAATGAAAGAAGGCGCTGAAACCGTGCAGACAAAAATCCAAGCGAAAGCCGAAAGTGTGTTGAAGCAAGGAGGCGACATGGGTAAAGGTGAGACATTTCAGTTTTTGTGCTTTTATTGAAAACTATTGTACAGTTGATAACGTATGTGATAGTTGTAACTCGTAGAGTTAAAAGTTGACTGATTTTGGTTTATTTTGAACCCGACATTTACCGAGAACTATCATCGACCAGTGGAAAAAACCAGGCGTTGTCGGGTTCAAATCCTGCCTATCTAGAGACGTTTGTGCGGTATTCAGTAGTAACGGTAAAAGGAATGAGCAGGGGTGGCGATGGCAGCTGTGTAGACTGGCGCGGTGGCGTAGCTGTGTACCAGTGGGGAGGAGTAGGTCACTGGGGCGGCGTAAGCGGCTACGGAACGACGACCACGAGCCAAAACGTGAGCATTCAAATGGGCAGCGCGAGCGGCTACGACTTCAGGGGTGTCAGCCGGGACGACTGGCACTGCTGCGGGGCCGACTGGAAGGGCATTGGAAGCCACGCGGTAGCCGAGAGCATCAGCAACGTAGTTGGCGGCGATCACTTGACCATCGGGAGCCACGTAGCTGTAGGAGCCGACTTTGTTTCCGGCAGCATCCTGGATGGCGTTGTGAGTTTGGAAGGCTTCGGAATGGCCGTAGGAGGCTTCTCCCAGGCTATTTTGGGCGTGGTATTGAGTTTTTTCTATGGCCGGAACGGCAACGGCGTGAGCTACTGGAGAGGCGACGGCATGGGCTACAGGGGCGGCAGCTACGGTGTGAGAATAAGCTACAGGTGCGGCGACGGCATGAGGAACGGGGGCCGCAGCTACACTGTGTGAGTAAGCCAGAGGGGCGGCGACATGACTGGCGTGAGCATATCCGGTATAAGCTACAGGGGCAGCAGCGTATGCGGTGTGGGCCAAGCCAGAGTAGGCCACGGGAGCAGCAGCAACGTGACCGGTCGTCACCGACGTGGTGCCGTAGCTGTAACCTAGTGGACTAACAACGCCGCTCGGCTTGCCGAAAGCCACGGCCAGAAGGCAGGAAATTGTAACCTGAAAATTTCATTTTAAAATCAGTATCAAAATTTCCGTTCACGGAAGATTGAATTATTTCTCATTGCAAAAGAGTTACTGAATAACTATTGGGTATTATGTAGGTAATGTAAGAAAAATTACGATAGGTATCTTAGAATTGGTTCTGTAAACTGCAGCGTGCTCTGTGGACCACCCCATCTATTTGATATTTGAGTATATTTTGGTTCCGGTTTTACTGACGATTTTAGAATATTTATCATGTTATGTATTCAACAGCACAATTATTTCTTACCAAAAATTTCATCTTAGCGTTTTGGTCGATTAGTGAAGTCAACTGGCAGAATCCAGACGAAATTCGTATTTATATGACCATAGTACCCTTGTCGGCGGGTTGGGTTTACGCCCATTACCAGTTTGCCTTACGTTATGACATTATCTCGAGTATTTTGATTCAGAGCAACCAACGGTGTTGTTTTTCCGAATTGGCAATTACCATGATATATGGTCGTGGTGGATTTTTTCAGTTTGAGGAGCAATAAAATGATTTTATTCTTTTTTTTTCTCGTAAATTTACGTCAGTAGGTACCTATCGAACAGCGTTTAGGTTTTTAAGTGTACCTACCTACTTGTAAAAAAGTAGTTCTGCTTCTGTTTTTGAGTCATATCGGTACTGGAACATATACGAATGTAGTTATTATTTTGATTGATGTACACGTTAGTACCATATCATTATCATTAACATAACCAATAATTAATTTAGGCATTTTCTCTTCTTTTTTTCTGTTGTTTCTTGTCTTTAGCAACCTTGTTGTTAATAAAAGAGGTGTGGACGGTTTCAAGTCGAATGCAGCATTGTATTAATGATGTTGGTTTTTGCTTGGACTTGTGGAATTATTTATTGCCATTAATAGATATAATCACTCTTGTCTGATGCACCCGTAGATGTTATTTTCCATGAACGCATTTGTTCAGTTGCAGTTTTAGGGGTTATTGCCTTATTCAGGAACAGTATAGCCACACCCATTGTTGAACTTGTTATGTGGGCAAGGTTAGCATGCGTTATAAGCACTTTGAAAGAAAGGTCAAGAAATGATAAATACTTTTTTACAAAATTAGTTTGCTCCGCTGTTAATTTGTAGTATAAATGAATTCGTGGGTGTGATAACGATTTAACTAATTATTCTTTGTAATTCCACATCCTTCCTTGTTATCCACGAAATTGTTGAAAAAACTAGATTTTTTTTTTCGATTTATGAATGCAACAACTTGCTTTCAACTGAATTATTTGATTCGTTTTATCTTGAAATTTAAAGGGGAATTCTTGAAAGAGCATCAGGGGATTTTTTATTTAAAAAATCCTTACATCAGTATCAATAATTATTATTGGTGGTGGGTGAGAACTTCTTAGCTATGAGTACATAAATGGTTTCCGAAATTCAACCAGAAGTTATCATAAAACTTTAATATCAAATAATAATTTAAAACAAAACAATTGCTATGCAATTTTTTTTAATTCTATTGTATGCGATGAATCAGACGAAATATTTTTGACGGTAAAGTCGTGTTCTGCCATATATCATATCGGAGGGTAGCGCGGCCAAATAGAGGGCGCAATATAAGAAGTGGACGCGGAGAGTACAATACTAATTATTGTGAAAGTCATTTGCTTTCGTCTAAACTATTTCCTGACAGCATCGCCAAAGGAAGTGGCACTTTGAAATGCTAGAATTATTACTACGTATTAGTATCAAGTTGGTGCTGTTTACAAAAATCACAAACTTGTATTCAGGTATTCCTTTTCAATCATGTGATTTTTTGTTACTTTATGATCAGATGGCCCCGATTCAAATTCACGCTCCAGCATCAAACCACATCTGGGACCCTTGGATGCGAGCCACGCCATGGAAATAGCGCAACTTCTTCTGTCCCTTCTACACTCCTGGGGACTGGATAACGACCTCGATCACGTCTGTCAAGTGAAATTAGGCTTGCTCAAACCGATGGTACCGCGAAGTTTTGAAAAATCACTTGTAGAACAAACTGACTTTGGCTGTGTTACAGGTTCCGATATCTTTTGGAGTTTTATCCAAAGCCAATCACATGTCCTTATTTCTGCCAACGTGGAACTCTGCGATCCTAGTCGAAGACGAATCAATGCCCGAGGACCTGTCCTTCTCCATGAATTTACCGCCGGAGCTCGTGAAAAGAGAACATCTCACAAGGATTTTCACATCGCACACCCACTGGGAATTGAGCACGACTTTGACGAGCAACCACTTGCTGGCCATCACCGCGCTGAGCCACACGCTGATGTCAATGAGCAATGCAACATTCGTACCTGAACAGGAGCGTAACAGGAAGTTACACAGGCAGTCTACTCGCGTCAATTGGAGCAAAACTGATGAGGAATACGAGGAGATGTATACCCAGCAGCAAGCACAGATCAAGCAGGGATGGTCCCTCCTGGCCACTTTACATGCCGTCCTCCTGCCTGACAAGGTGGTGGAAGCCGGAGCGAAGAACTTCAAGCGGCCCCAAGTGGAAATGATGGCGAAGAGATGGCAGCATCACTGCGTTGAAGTCCGGGAGGCAGCTCAAATGTTGCTATTAGCCGAACTGTCCAGGATGGGCCCAAAAGGCCGCAAGGCTTTGGTGGACGCCTGGGCTCAATTCCTTCCGCTGTATACTCAAACCGAGACCATAAACCAGCACGCTGTTACGTCGCCAGGACAGAATCACGTCAATTCCGGCCAGGTCCACAACAGTTCTCCAGATAACGTAAGTCGGGTAATTTACATGGCGTTTTATGAAAAGTTGCACCCATACCTAAACCTAATATACAGTAAATTTCGGTTGACCACAACACAATACCAGCTAACGAGTGAGCTTCACATCATTTTTCTTTTCAGGAAGACGAATTTGAGGAAGAGGAAGAAGAACAAATCAGGAAGCCGTCGAGTTTGTCAGAATTGAAACGAAAACAATCCACTGCTGTCATTTTGCTTGGTGTGATTGGAGCCGAATTCGGACAAGACATCACCGGAGGTGATAACAAGCGGAGGGCCAGCGACGACAGGCGGAAGAATTCCGTGGTTGATGGATTCGGTCCTGGCAACAACAATTTAGCAAGACTTACCGCGATGGCTTTGTCCCATCTGTTATTGGCGCCGCCATCTCCAAAGTTAGCTCCATATACTCCGTTAAGAAGGGCCGCCATCGACCTGATTGGCAGAGGATTCACAGTGTGGGCACCATTTTTAGATATTAGTAAAGTCTTATTAGGTAAGCGAAACGACATTGTCGCTGGTTCTTTTTTTATGTTGTATGATTTGTCGTAGGTCTTTTGGAATTGTGTTCTGACGCTGACAGGCTAGTTCCAAGCATGACTTACGGACTGCCTTTGACGCCGCAGGCTGATTCCTGCAGGACAGCTAGGAATGCCTTATCACTCATTGCTACTGCAAGGTATAAGTTTTTTAAAAAATTTCATAATAGATTCTGTACTTTGACGCAATTTTACTTGTTTCAGACCTGCAGCTTTCATCACAACTATGGCGAAAGAAGTAGCGCGATACAATGCAATGCAGCAAAATGCTCAGACTTTGAATATTAATATGAATAATAACGTGTTGCACAAAGCAAAACCAGAAATTCTCCGAGGAGTTGAACTTCTCATTGACCGCATGCTGATAGAAATGAACGATCTATTAGTTGAGGTAAGTTATTCATTTTCAGTTTTCTCCATTATTTACTATTTGCATTATTAAGTAGAAATAAATTACATAATTTCTGCCATGTTATATTGAGAAAGGTTCTGAACGTTAATGCCATCCGTAATTTTCATTTGTACATTGAAGAGGTGAATAATGTCATCAGGGTTAGTTCAGGACCTACTGGAGTTGGAAATAGGAACAAAGAGATGTAGAGGTCTGGTATACAATGTTCTATTTTCAAGAACGGCGTAGATTAGCTTAGTATTAAAGAAGATAGGGGTACGCGTCCAGCCTTTCTGCAGACTGATAATTTTATGATGATGATTTGGTCATTTTTTGCAGTTAATGGATATTATCCTGCATTGCCTCGATCCTAGTCAATTGAAAAACAAAGGTTTGCAAGATGTCTTTCCAGCCGTTTGCCGTTTCAATCAGGTTTCACATTGTCCAGCGACAAGGCGAATTGCAGGTAAGCATCTGGTATAACATAAATATTGGAAAATTGCAAACTAAAACTACTGATTTTCAGTTGGTTCCAACGCCGGTTCGTTGACGTTGTATGAGTTGAGGCAAGGCAAATGCACGACAATCAACGCCCATTCTTCGCCTGTGACGGCAACAGCGTTCAGTCCCGATGGCAAGTTCCTCGTGAGCTACGCCTGCGGCGAGAACAAGCTTTGCTTCTGGCAAACAAGCACAGGTTGGTATTGTTCCTATTATGTGACAAACAAAAAATGTAAACAAGTTTTGGCTTCAGTTAGAGGTAAAATTGTCGTAGGCATGTTTGGTTTGGGCCAATCGCAGACCAGATGCGTCAAGTCCTACAGCACCGCACCTATCGCCGACGTGAACAGTTTGAACCCGATGAGATTGGCAAGACTGATCTGGATTAATAACAGGACAGTGACTCTGATGCTGGCCGACGGTTCAGAGACCCGTTTCAACGTGTAAATTTTCGACACACAAGACCGTGGCCTTTCCCGTTATTGTTGATGTTGTTCTTTCAATCTTCTCCTCTCTCATCTGTTAGCAAGTAAGTAAGACATAAAATATTGTATATGTATATGATTACGGTTTAATTGCACGGTAACTCAGATTCCTTTCATTTGTTTGCCGTTTATGTGCGTATGTTTCAAGACAATAATAATTTGAAAAGAAGAAAATCAGAAAGTGTTTGGGTGTTGTTTCAAAATGTAAGTACACTGTCGATTTGCCATAGAGTTCAGCCATGCAAATCGACGGTGCTGTTACTATGACACATTATGAATACATAGCCTTAAAATATTCAAAATGCGTGTGCCTCAGCATACATTATTGTAATAATTACACAAACAAATTAAGTATTAAAAAAGATTGTGTAACAAAACACTAAAAGTATTTAAAAAAAACTACCACCAACGTTACCTATCATAAAGCAAAACCATATTAATTGTTGAAATGAATGAAATCTAGTACAATTATTAAATTGCTTCTAAATATATTGATTATAGCTTGTTGTATTGAATAATGTGGAGATAAAGGAGATATATTGGAAATCATAAAAAAGGTCAATCCTGTCATATTTAGTTTTTTCTAATTTTTAATTTATTAGTGTATGCACTTTATTATAATGAAACATAGTGATATTTAGAAAGTAATTTTATTGTATGAAACTGTATATAAACGTTATTTATTTTTAATAATTGGAGTCATCAAGTTTTACATCAAGTCATTTTATCCTGTTTTCTTGTATACACCCCTTATGGATTATTGTTGATGATTGTGTTGTTGTTATTATGATTGTTTATTGGCAATATCTTGAACATCTGGAAGGGGACAGTGTTTATTAGGATGGCCTAGGATAGTACCCCCTATCAACGACATTTCCCCAGGCCTATCGCACAGGGAATATTGCAAAAATCGTGATCTCGAAATAGGCTACACACAATCTAAATAGTTAGCAACTAATTTGTTTTGTACTTGATTGCATCACTGTGTCTTTTTATATGTCGTTGAAAAGCATTTTTTTAGTCCTTTGATGTGTGTTGGTGTGTAAAAAAAATTGTTCCCTTTACGAGTATAATATCCCAATATTGTGATGATGCCTTGAACTTGATGCGTTCATTCCATTACACTTACCCATACTAGTTATATAGAAGAGATTATGTAAATTATAAGACGGATAATACTAGTCAACGAACAAGTGAAAATAGCAAGTAAAGGAAGGAACGCGTCAATTCTGGTGTTTGTGTTATGTATATAATTATATACCTACCTTACATTATAACATGCATTATTAGCAATATTCTAAGTGTTCTGTGTACACGTGTACATGGTAAATATAGTCAAATATATTATCAAATTACCAAATACTTGATCTCATTTCACTATAGGATAGGTAGTAGGTAGTAGGTACTGATACTGTGATAATCGCAGAGTGACTTTCTTTGTTTGATTGCTACTGGGGACTACCATTTGATAGAGCAGCTATCCTTCATTGAAAGTCTGAATATCAAAAAATGATGTTCAGTTAAAATCGCCAAACACCATAATTACTGTTGTTATACGTCACTCAGAGTGCTGTGAGATAACACTAAAAAACAGCAAAACACTATTATTATTTTGATATTGAAACATTCTTGTCTTAAAAATGACGCCTTGAAGCTCAGTGTTTCCTTTTAAGTGCTAGAAAAATCTAAAAAATGCTATGAACTCTTACGCCTGTTTTATCTTGAAACGCTGTTAGTCGTTATTAAATAGACAAGTGTTTAAAGACAGGTCTTTAAAGGCGCTTTTAATAGTCTGGCAGGGGTTCCTTGAAATTTGAAAGTGCTGGAGCTCCCATGAAACCACTTTTTAATATCGTTATACCTGATAAAGAGGAAACGTATGACCCATCATGAACCTTAACAGCGTCAGTCGCCATGTCCACGTCATTATTTACTTAACCACCCGCCTTACACGGTCTTTGCAGATTTTCAAGCCTCCTCATATAGAGTAGCGTTTGTGCCCGCATCTATTTTCGTTATTTTTACCTTGTAGCTGAATACCCATATTTTCCATCCAAATGGTTCAACACATTATTCCATGATTAAGTTCCTTTTTATCAATCGAATCTTGTCAATTGTGACTCGACACCTATTACATTGCGGATGATCAATTTACAATTTTCAACAATAATAATTGTGCATCTTCAAGTTTGGTCTTACTGGGTGAGCTCTAAATAAAAAGTTCAACAGCTTCGCTAAGTATCCGGCAAGCTTTCGAACGGTTCCTCCGCCAATTGTATGGGCTTCTGGCCTGGGAGGGAAATATGACAATCAGTGAAAATTGTGAAAGTTGCATTTTTTTCTTTGGAGGCGGCAGCTGGAGGCGGCGGCTAATCAAAAGTGGCCTATATTTTTCCAGTTTCAGTCAGCTATCAATATAGTGAAAGAATTAGATCGCTATGTCTTCAGGTTCATGTTTTACAATTATCTCTCACTTTGGGGGCGGCGTGTGGTAGCGGCAGAGTTTGGCAAAGAAATTCTTGCACAGTTTGAGTCAAGAGTTTCTGAATGTTTGAGGTAACATTATCAGCTAAATCAGTGAAAATTGTTGAAAGTTGCACTTTTTTTCTTCTGGGGGCGGAAGCTGGAGGCGGCGCCATATCAAAAGTAGCTATCCATATAGCGAAAAACTTAGATCGCTATGTCTTTGGGTTCATGTTTTTCATTTATCTCTCACTTTGGGGGCGGCGTGTGGGAGCGGCAGCGTTCGGCTGAGCAAATGTTGCACAATTTGAGTTGGCAGTTCCCAAATGTTTAAGGGAACATCTCAATCAGTAACATTTGTGAAAGTTTCACTTTTTATCGTTTGGGAGCGGAATCTGGGGGCGGCGACTAACCAAAAGTAGCCTATCCTTTCCCATTTTTAGTCAGCTATTTATATACCGAAATAATCAGATCGCTATGTCTTCGGGTTTATGTTTTTCATTTTAAAGTGATTGGGGGCGGTTTTTAGCAGTTTTTTCATGTCGGCGGCGAATATTGAAGACGGAATGTTTTTTGGCTTACGTTTATAAGTGGCAACTATGTATTATTCATAAAATGAGAACACCAGAGCAGTAGGTCTGGTAGAAAGTGCAATATTATGTTATTTCAAGTTTATCGGGGGCGGTTTTCTCTATGTTGGTGGCGCAATATAGACATCCAATATAGCCTAGCCCTCCTTTGGGAGTGGCAGCTATGTAACAGCGAAAAAATTAGAAAGCTAGGTCGTCTAGTTTGGGAGGAGTTCAAGGAACGGACGGACGGACAAAGCGGTTGCAATAGCGATTTTCATCAAGATGGAAAATGCGCTAAAAACACGAAAAAAGTGTCATTATCAAGAAATTAAGTCTGTTAGTGTCAAATTTTGGACAAAAGCTATTCCATATCATTCACTTTGATTCATTATCTTTCATTCAAGACCAAGATAAGAGAAATCGATTGGGTGGTTAAGAACTAGGAGCATTTTTAAGCGGAAAGTGCATTTTGAGGTGTCTTCATCTTTGCCTGTCAAAAAAACAATGACGCACACGGGGGAAAGTTGGGGACTTTTTGTATGTTATACAGCAAAGTCTAGTGAACCCAAAACTGAAGAGATTGACCGTGCTTTAATTTGTTTCATGTTTTGCTGTTTTTTCGACTAAAAAGCCTGGGCTAAATGCTTAAGGGTGCCCTTACCATAACCTAAAAGCAGCTTGTGTCACTGAATGACTTCATATAACTCAGATGCTGCAGCCTGGTGACGGGAGGCGAAAGCAACGTGTACGCTGGTTTCACAGAATAGAACTTGCACAACTGAACTACTGCTATTGATTAACAGATGGCGCGAGATGCTCCAGCAACATGTACACTGGTTAATCATAATAGGTCGTATCGACGTGACGTCACGCTCCTGAAAATCGGCCATTTTGTAGAGGCTAATCAAACTGACTTTTATCACATCAACTAGAGTGTCACAAAGTTCATGTTTTCAATGACCCAGAAGATGGTAGTTTGCTCTGTTCGCTTTGTATATGGCTGTTCGGCCACCTACTCCCGCATGGGAGCATCGGTTTTCACTGTTTTGGACTACCCTGGAGTGTTGATATCCCGTGAAGATCGAGCGCAGGAATGATCTGAACAACGGAAATCCTGATGGCTTTATCGAGCAAGTCGAAGAAATTATCTCAACAGAAAGTTCACAAGAGACTTGAAAGCTTGCAGAGAACACTTCTTGCGTGCGGTAGGTCGTGTGCTTCTTCTGCTTAATGGGCTATTAGTTGCTTGACTGAGAACGTTTCTGTACCCAACGCAAGAGGCCTACAAGGGCCTCCCGCGTTGTGTTTTTGCATCATATCCAATGTGTAGTCGAGATTTTGATTCACCAGCTCAAATGGGTCACACTACAAACACAGCACCGCAAGTTTCTACTCGCGGCTGGGCAAATCATCGTCAGCAAGCGTCTTGCTGTAATTGCTTGACAACTTCGCCATGTCAGTCTTGATGTAGGTATGTGACAAATCTAAATCTCAGTCAGCTGTTTTTGATTAGCTCCTACAAAATGGCCGCCTCGTCGATACGACCTATAGAACTCTTACCACTGAATTACTGCTATCGATCAACAGATGGCGCGCCCGCACATGCCTGTTTAGGGAACCTGATTATCACGCGACCGGCCGGCGTAAGGGAAGCGCATTCTGGCGAACCGTTTGTTTACTCACAGGCCTCGCGGAGTCAAGGACTGACAGCTGTCGGCATCGCGGAAGGCCATAGGCGTCCGTCCCAACGGGCTGTAGCTGTCACGAACGTCAGATGTGTTCATTTTGGTACCCAGAGCCTGTCCAGAGCCATTTGTATGTAGAAAATGTACAGGGCAAGTATCCATCACCTGCTGTTGTGTTTGATGGGTACAGCGACCAACCCGCAGCACCAAAGGAGAAGAACAGAGACGACGTGCTGCTAGAAAGTCTTGTCCAAATATGATTTTCGGTGAGCAGGCAACAGCAACCGCCTCAGAGGAGTTTTAAAGCAACGATCTAAACAAAGGATGGTTCCGCATTTGGGCGGTCGATTGGGCCTAGAATCTCGGAAAACACCGGGAGACGGCGGGTTTGCCGGGCGTGCGGCTGGGCCTACCCTAATGATACGTAACTAGGTTACGGTGTGTCAGATGTTCTATCAAAATAATTTTTATCGGAATGCCAGTGTCAGATCAGATGTCCAGGTCTGGTTTAAATAGTTAAGACTGCGAAATTATCGATGTCCAGGAGGTAGTGTCTCATCATATCTTCAACATTTGGTCAGTTCCTTCAAAAAAATGCGGAAATTGTCAGTATTCTAGTAAATCGGTTGATTGATGATTCCAATGACCAAGGATGTCTCATGAACCTCATTTCTGTGTGGGATTGCACCTACAGCTCTCTCGCTAAAGTACCTACTTCCGTAGTACACGGGTTAAATTCAATGAATCTGGCATAGTGGCTTTGTATGAAGTAGACAGGTATATGTAGCTAAGTGTATGTAGGTAAGTAATGTAGGTATCACGGTACATTCCCATGGTTCAATGAACAAGCGCGAACTTCTCGGAGAACTGGACAGTAGGTACTTGTAGCAGAAAAATGAGCCCTTTATGGGATCTGAAATACACACCTGTTGGTCTCTAGTTCACACCATCACATGCCCATGAAAAAAGGGCTTCTACTGAAAAAGTTTGAACAGTTTTAAACCCTTCTCCAGTTTCGAAGGACTCCATTTTAAAATTTCGCTGATTTTGGCTATGTTCAATGAACATTTCCCTCAAGGCCAATTGTCCGTAGGTAATGCCTGAATGAAAATCGACAGGAAAACCAATATTATCACAAGTTGGGAAGAAGGTTCAGGCGATTGAATTTGGAAGCTATATGAGTTTGATTTATTACCAGTAGTACCTAACTACCTAAAGGCTATTGGAGTGCTGATAGCCGTCTCTAGTTCCCAAAACTGAGACACAGCACCGACGGGTAACCATTGTTTTTGTGATCCAGGAACAATTTAGCCCTCACAGAGCTGATAGGCCGTCGTTTGTTCTTGGAGGTGCGACACCGCACCGACGGTTGAGCAGTGTTTTTGACCCAGAGGTATTTTGCCTTTTGCATTTTGCTTGACCCGAAAACAATTAAGCTATTAGCTTTCGCAGAGGTAATGGTCTGTTGATAGTTCTAGGAGATGCAAAAGCACCGACGGCTAGCCATTGTTCTTGACCCAAAAACAATTAAGCCCTTGCAGAGCTGATACACCGTCGTTATTTCTCGGAGGTGTGACAGACAGCACCGTCGGTTATTCATTGTTTTTTATTCGGAAGCATTTTGCTTTCGCAGAGCTGATTAACCGTCGTTAGTTCTTGGAGGTGCGACAGCACCGACGGTTATTCATTGTGCTTGACCCGTAAACAATTAAGCTTTCGCAGAGCAGATGGATTTTGATCCGGATGCAGTTTTGCTTTCGTAGAGCTGATACACTGTCGTTAGTTCTAGGGGGTGCGACAGCACTGACGGTTAGCCACTGTTCTCAACCCAGAAGCTATTCAACCCCCGCAGAGCTGATAGCTCAATGTTAGTTGCCAAAGATGCGACACCGCACCGATGGGTAACCATTGTTTTTTAACAATCCCTTGCAAAGCTGATACACTGTTGTTAGTTCTCGGAGGTGCGATAGCACCGACGATTATTCATTGTATTTGATCCGGAAGCAGTTTTGATTTCGCAGAGCTGATTCTCTGTCGTTGGTTCTAGGAGGTGCGATAGCACCGACGTTTAGCCACTGTTCATGACCCAAAAATAATGTTGCAATTGCAGAGCTGATATACTGTAGTTAGTTCTCGGAGGTGCGACAGCCCCGACGGTTATGCATTATTTTTGATCCGGAAGCAGTTTTGATTTCGCAGAGCTGATTCTCTGTCGTTGGTTCTAGGAGGTGCAATAGCACCGACGTTTAGCCACTGTTCTTGACCCAAAAACAGTTCTGCAATTCCAGAGCTGATATACTGTAGTTGTTTCTCGGAGGTGCGACAGCCCCGACGGTTATGCATTATTTTTGATCCGGAAGCAGTTTTGATTTTGCAGAGCTGATTCTCTGTCTTTGGTTCTAGGAGGTGCAATAGCACCGACGTTCAGCCACTGTTCTTGACCCAAAAACAGTTTTGCAATTGCAGAGCTGATATACTGTAGTTATTTTTCGGAGGTGCGACAGCACCAACGATTATTCATTGTTTTTGATCCAGAAGCAGTTTTGATTTTGCAGAGCTGATTCTCTGTCGTTGGTTCTAGGAGGTGCAATAGCACCGACGTTTAGCCACTGTTCTTGACCCAAAAATAATGTTGCAATTGCAGAGCTGATATACTGTAGTTATTTTTCGGAGGTGCGACAGCACCAACGATTATTCATTGTTTTTGATCCAGAAGCAGTTTTGATTTCGCAGAGCTGATTCTCTGTCGTTGGTTCTAGGAGGTGCAATAGCACCGACGTTTAGCCACTGTTCTTGACCCAAAAACAGTTCTGCAATTCCAGAGCTGATATACTGTAGTTGTTTCTCGGAGGTGCGACAGCCCCGACGGTTATGCATTATTTTTGATCCGGAAGCAGTTTTGATTTTGCAGAGCTGATTCTCTGTCGTTGGTTCTAGGAGGTGCAAAAGCACCGACGTTCAGCCACTGTTCTTGACCCAAAAACAGTTTTGCAATTGCAGAGCTGATATACTGTAGTTATTTTTCGGAGGTGCGACAGCACCAACGATTATTCATTGTTTTTGATCCAGAAGCAGTTTTGATTTTGCAGAGCTGATTCTCTGTCGTTGGTTCTAGGAGGTGCAATAGCACCGACGTTTAGCCACTGTTCTTGACCCAAAAACAGTTCTGCAATTCCAGAGCTGATATACTGTAGTTGTTTCTCGGAGGTGCGACAGCTCCGACGGTTATGCATTATTTTTGATCCGGAAGCAGTTTTGATTTTGCAGAGCTGATTCTCTGTCGTTGGTTCTAGGAGGTGCAATAGCACCGACGTTCAGCCACTGTTCTTGACCCAAAAACAGTTTTGCAATTGCAGAGCTGATATACTGTAGTTATTTTTCGGAGGTGCGACAGCACCAACGATTATTCATTGTTTTTGATCCAGAAGCAGTTTTGATTTCGCAGAGCTGATTCTCTGTCGTTGGTTCTAGGAGGTGCAATAGCACCGACGTTCAGCCACTGTTCTTGACCCAAAAACAGTTTTGCAATTGCACAGCTGATATACTGTAGTTATGTTTCGGAGGTGCGACAGCACCAACGATTATTCATTGTTTTTGATCCAGAAGCAGTTTTGATTTTGCAGAGCTGATTCTCTGTCGTTGGTTCTAGGAGGTGCAATAGCACCGACGTTTAGCCACTGTTCTTGACCCAAAAATAATGTTGCAATTGCAGAGCTGATATACTGTAGTTATTTTTCGGAGGTGCGACAGCCCCGACGGTTATGCATTATTTTTGATCCAGAAGCAGTTTTGATTTTGCAGAGCTGATTCTCTGTCGTTGGTTCTAGGAGGTGCAATAGCACCGACGTTTAGCCACTGTTCTTGACCCAAAAACAATTTTGCAATTGCAGAGCTGATATACTGTAGTTATTTCTCGGAGGTGCGACAGCACCAACGATTACTCATTGTTTTTGATCCAGAAGCAGTTTTGATTTTGCAGAGCTGATTCTCTGTCGTTGGTTCTAGAAGGTGCAATAGCACCGACGTTCAGCCACTGTTCTTGACCCAAAAACAGTTTTGCAATTGCAGAGCTGATATACTGTAGTTATTTCTCGGAGGTGCGACAGCCCCGACGGATATGCATTATTTTTGATCCGGAAGCAGTTTTGATTTCGCAGAGCTGATTCTCTGTCGTTGGTTCTAGGAGGTGCGACAGCACCGACGGTTATGCATTATTTTTGATCCGGAAGCAATTTTGATTTCGCAGAGCTGATTCTCTGTCGTTGGTTCTAGGAGGTGCGATAGCACCGACGTTTAGCCACTGTTCTTGACCCAAAAACAATTTTGCAATTGCAGAGCTGATACTGTAGTTATTTCTCGGAGGTGCGACAGAACAAACGATTATTCATTGTTTTTGATCCAGAAGCAGTTTTGATTTTGCAGAGCTGATTCTCTGTCGTTGGTTCTAGGAGGTGCGATAGCACCGACGTTTAGCCACTGCTCTTGATCCAAAAACAATTTTGCAATTGCAGAGCTGATACTGTAGTTATTTCTCGGAGGTGCGAAAGCACCAACGATTATTCATTGTTTTTGATCCAGAAGCAGTTTTGATTTTGCAGAGCTGATTCTCTGTCGTTGGTTCTAGGAGGTGCAATAGCACCGACGTTTAGCCACTGTTCTTGACCCAAAAACAATTTTGCAATTGCAGAGCTGATATACTGTAGTTATTTCTCGGAGGTGCGACAGCACAAACGATTATTCATTGTTTTTGATCCAGAAGCAGTTTTGATTTTGCAGAGCTGATTCTCTGTCGTTGGTTCTAGGAGGTGCGATAGCACCGACGTTTAGCCACTATTCTTGACCCAAAAACAATTTTGCAATTGCAGAGCTGATACTGTAGTTATTTCTCGGAGGTGCGACAGCACCAACGATTATTCATTGTTTTTGATCCAGAAGCAGTTTTGCTTTCGCGGAGCTGATACTGTCGTTAGTTCTAGGAGGTGCGACAAGACCAACGGTTGTCGGTTAGTCACTGTTCTTGTATCAAAAACAATAGGTCATTTCATGGAATTTTCAAGGTCACACTTTTTGCACGGAGCTGAGCGCATGCACGAGATTTTTGGCAGAAAATGACAGTTCTGCGAGTCAATAACAATAACAAACCGACATAACCAAGAAAGCGTGAAATTCCAACCTGTTAATTTCCACATGGAAATGAACGTGCATCGTTTAAAATAAGGCGCTACAAAATGGTGCGCTTTTGAGGGCTGCAAATCAGACAGCGGGCACATCATGTTCACTTAAGCGAATTCGCTTTTTCTTGGAGGATGAAGCCATCACGCATCACGAAACAGAGAGCAGGGCCGCTATTCTTGAATCGTGTGAGAAAAGTCCCTGGGAGTAAAATACATTCCGCAGTACACTGATGTGGCGAATGTTGCCTAAAATCGTGGTTTTTAGGCAACTTTCGCTACAGAAGTGTAGTACAGATTATATAAAACTGATGAGAGTCAGAGAGTCCCAGGTGAGAGTCTCTGAGAGAACGGAACTCGTGCAAAATTTGACAGTTGACGGCAGACTCGCTTATCCGTCAATATTCGATATCACGCTTGCGCATAAGTTCCACGAAATGTGCTAATATTTCTCGGGAGTGTTGCGACAGCACCGGCGGTTACTCATTGTGCTTGACCCGAAAACAATTGAGCCCCGCAGATTTGATAGGTTTTCGATTCGGAAGCAGTTTTGCTTTCGCAGAGCTGATACAATGTCGTTAGTTCTAGGAGGTGCGATAGCACCGACGCTTAGCCACTGATCCTGACCCAAAAACAATTTTGCCATTGCAAAGCTGATACACTGTAGCAATTTATTGGAGGTGCGATAGCACCCACGTTTATTCGATGTGCTTGTCCCGAAAAATAGAGGGGAGTGGTCTAACCTGAACTGACCCGAGTATGCAGGGGAGAGTTGTGAAATTTCGACCTCAAAATGACGGGCTGTCAACTCTCACTCTTCAATTTTCAGCTGTCACCTGTCAACTGTCACCGCTGTGCCATCTATGAATTGAACCAGATGAAGGGCTGTCAACTATCATAGATCAATTGTCAGCTGTCATATGTCAGACCGCCAATTGTCAACTGTCAAATGTCACTTGTCATTTGTCAGGTTTGAAGAATGCGCCACCTGTGGACTGAATGGTTAATGATCTGACAGATAACTATCAATACGCCACCTATGAGTCGAATGATAAACTAATCTGATAGATATCTGTCAATCAATACACAGCCCGTGGGTCGAATGAGCTTTCAGCTACCCTATTTTGGCTACCTGAGCCGCGTTTCGCTACTTGCGAGGGTCACCTATCCACTAGCGATCGCTCTTCGTCACAGTTTCTGATATATCGAGTTGGTAGAATAGTGAGAATGTCATAAAAATACACACATCAGCAAAATCTGGAGGACAAGCAAATTCAGACGATTTCTCAAATCATCATAACTTTTGATTTCCGTCAGCGATTTCATATTGGTTTCCAGTGTTCGATAGCTTGTGATCGTTTTCTTGGAAGTTCAACATGGCGGCACAAATTGATCAATATCTTTGGCAAATTACCTTCGATTTTCAAAATTAAAAAACGTTACTGGAGCTGAAGAACCAATTTTCTTAACTGGGCTATTGGGATGCATGAAAAATGGTTTTCGGGAAATCGTGCTCGTACTTAACTTTCGGCAATTTTACACTGTTCCATTGATTACCCTGTAGAAACTTTATAGAACATTGTTTGTATTCGACGTGATCAAGGCTAGGAACGAAGGATTGGGCTATCGAACACTGACAACCGATATGAAATCGCTGACGGCAATCAGCGATGATTAACCTTAATTTTTTTTCTTAAATCTCTTTGTCACCTCTCGGGCCGGACCGAAATGTTGACACTTATTCCTCCGGAACTAAGGATAGCGCCATCGCAATTTTTTGTCAGGATTTCCTTTATAGTGTGTACTACCAACCCATCACCTCAGCATTGCTCGAGCTTTGTCTCCAAGGACCTTAATTTTTTTTCTTCAATCTCTTTGTTACCCCTCGGGCCGGACCGAAATGTTGACACTAATTCCTCCGGAACTAGGGATAGCGCCATCGCAATTTTTTGTCAGGATTTTCTTTATAGTGTGTACTACCAATCCATCACCTCAGCATTGCTCGAGCTTTGTCTCCAAGAACCTCAATTTTTTTTCTTCAATCTCTTTGTTACCCCTCGGGCCGGACCGAAATGTTGACACTAATTCCTCCGGAACTAGGGATAGCGCCATCGCAATTTTTTGTCAGGATTTTCTTTATAGTGTGTACTACCAATCCATCACCTCAGCATTGCTCGAGCTTTGTCTCCAAGGACCTTAATTTTTTTTCTCAAATCACTTTGTTACCCTTCGGGCCGGACCGAAATGTTGACACTTATTCCTCCGGAACTAGGGATAGCGCCATCGCAATGTTTTGTCAGGATTTCCTTTATAGTGTGTACTACCAACCCATCACCTCAGCATTGCTCGAGCTTTGTCTCCAAGGACCTTAATTTTTTTTCTTCAATCTCTTTGTTACCCCTCGGGCCGGACCGAAATGTTGACACTAATTCCTCCGGAACTAGGGATAGCGCCAACGCAATTTTTTGTCAGAATTTTCTTTATAGTGTGTACTACCAACCCATTACCTCAGCATTGCTCGAGCTTTGTCTCCAAGGACCTTAATTTTTTTTCTTCAATCTCTTTGTTACCCCTCGGGCCGGACCGAAATGTTGACACTAATTCCTCCGGAACTAGGGATAGCGCCATCGCAATTTTTTGTCAGGATTTCCTTTATAGTGTGTACTACCAACCCATCACCTCAGCATTGCTCGAGCTTTGTCTCCAAGAACCTTAATTTTTTTTCTTCAATCTCTTTGTTACCCCTCGGGCCGGACCGAAATGTTGACACTAATTCCTCCGGAACTAGGGATAGCGCCATCGCAATTTTTTGTCAGAATTTTCTTTATAGTGTGTACTACCAACCCATTACCTCAGCATTGCTCGAGCTTTGTCTCCAAGGACCTTAATTTTTTTTCTTAAATCTCTTTGTTACTCTTCGGGCCGGACCGAAATGTTGACACTTATTCCTCCGGAACTAGGGATAGCGCCATCGCATTTTTTTGTCAGGATTTCCTTTATAGTGTGTACTACCAACCCATCACCTCAGCATTGCTCGAGCTTTGTCTCCAAGAACCTTAATTTTTTTTCTTCAATCTCTTTGTTACCCCTCGGGCCGGACCGAAATGTTGACACTAATTCCTCTGGAACTAGGGATAGCGCCATCGCAATTTTTTGTCAGAATTTTCTTTATAGTGTGTACTACCAACCCATCACCTCAGCATTGCTCGAGCTTTGTCTCCAAGGACCTTTTTTTTTCTTCAAGCTCTTTGTTACCCCTCGGGCCGGACCGAAATGTTGACACTAATTCCTCCGGAACTAGGGATAGCGCCATCGCAATTTTTTGTCAGGATTTCCTTTAAAGTGTGTACTACCAACCCATCACCTCAGCATTGCTCGAGCTTTGTCTCCAAGGACCTTAATTTTTTTTCATAAATCTCTTTGTTACCCTTCGGGCCGGACCGAAATGTTGACACTTGTTCCTCCGGAACTAGGGATAGCGCCATCGCAATTTTTTGTCAGGATTTCCTTTATAGTGTGTACTACCAACCCATCACCTCAGCATTGCTCGAGCTTTGTCTCCAAGGACCTTAATTTTTTTTCTTCAATCTCTTTGTTACCCCTCGGGCCGGACCGAAATGTTGACACTAATTCCTCCGGAACTAGGGATAGCGCCATCGCAATTTTTTGTCAGGATTTTCTTTATAGTGTGTACTACCAATCCATCACCTCAGCATTGCTCGAGCTTTGTCTCCAAGGACCTTAATTTTTTTTCTCAAATCACTTTGTTACCCTTCGGGCCGGACCGAAATGTTGACACTTATTCCTCCGGAACTAGGGATAGCGCCATCGCAATGTTTTGTCAGGATTTCCTTTATAGTGTGTACTACCAACCCATCACCTCAGCATTGCTCGAGCTTTGTCTCCAAGGACCTTAATTTTTTTTCTTCAATCTCTTTGTTACCCCTCGGGCCGGACCGAAATGTTGACACTAATTCCTCCGGAACTAGGGATAGCGCCAACGCAATTTTTTGTCAGAATTTTCTTTATAGTGTGTACTACCAACCCATTACCTCAGCATTGCTCGAGCTTTGTCTCCAAGGACCTTAATTTTTTTTCTTCAATCTCTTTGTTACCCCTCGGGCCGGACCGAAATGTTGACACTAATTCCTCCGGAACTAGGGATAGCGCCATCGCAATTTTTTGTCAGGATTTCCTTTATAGTGTGTACTACCAACCCATCACCTCAGCATTGCTCGAGCTTTGTCTCCAAGAACCTTAATTTTTTTTCTTCAATCTCTTTGTTACCCCTCGGGCCGGACCGAAATGTTGACACTAATTCCTCCGGAACTAGGGATAGCGCCATCGCAATTTTTTGTCAGAATTTTCTTTATAGTGTGTACTACCAACCCATTACCTCAGCATTGCTCGAGCTTTGTCTCCAAGGACCTTAATTTTTTTTCTTAAATCTCTTTGTTACTCTTCGGGCCGGACCGAAATGTTGACACTTATTCCTCCGGAACTAGGGATAGCGCCATCGCATTTTTTTGTCAGGATTTCCTTTATAGTGTGTACTACCAACCCATCACCTCAGCATTGCTCGAGCTTTGTCTCCAAGAACCTTAATTTTTTTTCTTCAATCTCTTTGTTACCCCTCGGGCCGGACCGAAATGTTGACACTAATTCCTCTGGAACTAGGGATAGCGCCATCGCAATTTTTTGTCAGAATTTTCTTTATAGTGTGTACTACCAACCCATCACCTCAGCATTGCTCGAGCTTTGTCTCCAAGGACCTTTTTTTTTCTTCAATCTCTTTGTTACCCCTCGGGCCGGACCGAAATGTTGACACTAATTCCTCCGGAACTAGGGATAGCGCCATCGCAATTTTTTGTCAGGATTTCCTTTAAAGTGTGTACTACCAACCCATCACCTCAGCATTGCTCGAGCTTTGTCTCCAAGGACCTTAATTTTTTTTCATAAATCTCTTTGTTACCCTTCGGGCCGGACCGAAATGTTGACACTTGTTCCTCCGGAACTAGGGATAGCGCCATCGCAATTTTTTGTCAGGATTTTCTTTATAGTGTGTACTACCAATCCATCACCTCAGCATTGCTCGAGCTTTGTCTCCAAGAACCTCAATTTTTTTTCTTCAATCTCTTTGTTACCCCTCGGGCCGGACCGAAATGTTGACACTAATTCCTCCGGAACTAGGGATAGCGCCATCGCAATTTTTTGTCAGGATTTTCTTTATAGTGTGTACTACCAATCCATCACCTCAGCATTGCTCGAGCTTTGTCTCCAAGGACCTTAATTTTTTTTCTCAAATCACTTTGTTACCCTTCGGGCCGGACCGAAATGTTGACACTTATTCCTCCGGAACTAGGGATAGCGCCATCGCAATGTTTTGTCAGGATTTCCTTTATAGTGTGTACTACCAACCCATCACCTCAGCATTGCTCGAGCTTTGTCTCCAAGGACCTTAATTTTTTTTCTTCAATCTCTTTGTTACCCCTCGGGCCGGACCGAAATGTTGACACTAATTCCTCCGGAACTAGGGATAGCGCCAACGCAATTTTTTGTCAGAATTTTCTTTATAGTGTGTACTACCAACCCATTACCTCAGCATTGCTCGAGCTTTGTCTCCAAGGACCTTAATTTTTTTTCTTCAATCTCTTTGTTACCCCTCGGGCCGGACCGAAATGTTGACACTAATTCCTCCGGAACTAGGGATAGCGCCATCGCAATTTTTTGTCAGGATTTCCTTTATAGTGTGTACTACCAACCCATCACCTCAGCATTGCTCGAGCTTTGTCTCCAAGAACCTTAATTTTTTTTCTTCAATCTCTTTGTTACCCCTCGGGCCGGACCGAAATGTTGACACTAATTCCTCCGGAACTAGGGATAGCGCCATCGCAATTTTTTGTCAGAATTTTCTTTATAGTGTGTACTACCAACCCATTACCTCAGCATTGCTCGAGCTTTGTCTCCAAGGACCTTAATTTTTTTTCTTAAATCTCTTTGTTACTCTTCGGGCCGGACCGAAATGTTGACACTTATTCCTCCGGAACTAGGGATAGCGCCATCGCATTTTTTTGTCAGGATTTCCTTTATAGTGTGTACTACCAACCCATCACCTCAGCATTGCTCGAGCTTTGTCTCCAAGAACCTTAATTTTTTTTCTTCAATCTCTTTGTTACCCCTCGGGCCGGACCGAAATGTTGACACTAATTCCTCTGGAACTAGGGATAGCGCCATCGCAATTTTTTGTCAGAATTTTCTTTATAGTGTGTACTACCAACCCATCACCTCAGCATTGCTCGAGCTTTGTCTCCAAGGACCTTTTTTTTTCTTCAATCTCTTTGTTACCCCTCGGGCCGGACCGAAATGTTGACACTAATTCCTCCGGAACTAGGGATAGCGCCATCGCAATTTTTTGTCAGGATTTCCTTTAAAGTGTGTACTACCAACCCATCACCTCAGCATTGCTCGAGCTTTGTCTCCAAGGACCTTAATTTTTTTTCTTCAATCTCTTTGTTACCCCTCGGGCCGGACCGAAATGTTGACACTAATTCCTCCGGAACTAGGGATAGCGCCATCGCAATTTTTTGTCAGGATTTTCTTTATAGTGTGTACTACCAATCCATCACCTCAGCATTGCTCGAGCTTTGTCTCCAAGGACCTTAATTTTTTTTCTCAAATCACTTTGTTACCCTTCGGGCCGGACCGAAATGTTGACACTTATTCCTCCGGAACTAGGGATAGCGCCATCGCAATGTTTTGTCAGGATTTCCTTTATAGTGTGTACTACCAACCCATCACCTCAGCATTGCTCGAGCTTTGTCTCCAAGGACCTTAATTTTTTTTCTTCAATCTCTTTGTTACCCCTCGGGCCGGACCGAAATGTTGACACTAATTCCTCCGGAACTAGGGATAGCGCCAACGCAATTTTTTGTCAGAATTTTCTTTATAGTGTGTACTACCAACCCATTACCTCAGCATTGCTCGAGCTTTGTCTCCAAGGACCTTAATTTTTTTTCATAAATCTCTTTGTTACCCTTCGGGCCGGACCGAAATGTTGACACTTGTTCCTCCGGAACTAGGGATAGCGCCATCGCAATTTTTTGTCAGGATTTCCTTTATAGTGTGTACTACCAACCCATCACCTCAGCATTGCTCGAGCTTTGTCTCCAAGGACCTTTTTTTTTTTCTTCAATCTCTTTGTTACCCCTCGGGCCGGACCGAAATGTTGACACTAATTCCTCCGGAACTAGGGATAGCGCCATCGCAATTTTTTGTCAGGATTTCCTTTATAGTGTGTACTACCAACCCATCACCTCAGCATTGCTCGAGCTTTGTCTCCAAGGACCTTAATTTTTTTTCATAAATCTCTTTGTTACCCTTCGGGCCGGACCGAAATGTTGACACTTGTTCCTCCGGAACTAGGGATAGCGCCATCGCAATTTTTTTTCAGGATTTCCTTTATAGTGTGTACTACCAACCCATCACCTCAGCATTGCTCGAGCTTTGTCTCCAAGGACCTTAATTTTTTTTCTTCAATCTCTTTGTTACCCCTCGGGCCGGACCGAAATGTTGACACTAATTCCTCCGGAACTAGGGATAGCGCCATCGCAATTTTTTGTCAGGATTTTCTTTATAGTGTGTACTACCAATCCATCACCTCAGCATTGCTCGAGCTTTGTCTCCAAGGACCTTAATTTTTTTTCTCAAATCACTTTGTTACCCTTCGGGCCGGACCGAAATGTTGACACTTATTCCTCCGGAACTAGGGATAGCGCCATCGCAATTTTTTGTCAGGATTTCCTTTATAGTGTGTACTACCAACCCATCACCTCAGCATTGCTCGAGCTTTGTCTCCAAGGACCTTAATTTTTTTTCTTCAATCTCTTTGTTACCCCTCGGGCCGGACCGAAATGTTGACACTAATTCCTCCGGAACTAGGGATAGCGCCATCGCCATTTTTTGTCAAAATTTTCTTTATAGTGTGTACTACCAACCCATTACCTCAGCATTGCTCGAGCTTTGTCTCCAAGGACCTTAATTTTTTTTCTTAAATCTCTTTGTTACCCTTCGGGCCGGACCGAAATGTTGACACTTATTCCTCCGGAACTAGGGATAGCGCCATCGCAATTTTTTGTCAGAATTTCCTTTATAGTGTGTACTACCAACCCATCACCTCAGCATTGCTCGAGCTTTGTCTCCAAGGACCTTAATTTTTTTTCTTCAATCTCTTTGTTACCCCTCGGGCCGGACCGAAATGTTGACACTAATTCCTCCGGAACTAGGGATAGCGCCATCGCAATTTTTTGTCAGAATTTTCTTTATAGTGTGTACTACCAACTCATTACCTCAGCATTGCTCGAGCTTTGTCTCCAAGGACCTTAATTTTTTTTCTTAAATCTCTTTGTTACCCTTCGGGCCGGACCGAAATGTTGACACTTATTCCTCCGGAACTAGGGATAGCGCCATCGCAATTTTTTGTCAGAATTTTCTTTATAGTGTGTACTACCAACCCATTACCTCAGCATTGCTCGAGCTTTGTCTCCAAGGACCTTAATTTTTTTTCTTAAATCTCTTTGTTACCCTTCGGGCCGGACCGAAATGTTGACACTTATTCCTCCGGAACTAGGGATAGCGCCATCGCAATTTTTTGTCAGAATTTCCTTTATAGTGTGTACTACCAACCCATCACCTCAGCATTGCTCGAGCTTTGTCTCCAAGGACCTTAATTTTTTTCTTCAATCTCTTTGTTACCCCTCGGGCCGGACCGAAATGTTGACACTAATTCCTCCGGAACTAGGGATAGCGCCATCGCAATTTTTTGTCAGGATTTTCTTTATAGTGTGTACTACCAATCCATCACCTCAGCATTGCTTGAGCTTTGTCTCCAAGGACCTTAATTTTTTTTCTCAAATCACTTTGTTACCCTTCGGGTTGGACCGAAATGTTGACACTCATTCCTCCGGAACTAGGGATAGCGCCATCGCAATTTTTTGTCAGAATTTTCTTTATAGTGTGTACTACCAATCCATTACCTCAGCATTGCTCGAGCTTTGTCTCCAAGGACCTTAATTTTTTTTCTTAAATCTCTTTGTTACCCTTCGGGCTGGACCGAAATGTTGACACTTATTCCTCCGGAACTAGGGATAGCGCCATCGCAATTTTTTGTCAGGATTTTCTTTATAGTGTGTACTACCAATCCATCACCTCAGCATTGCTCGAGCTTTGTCTCCAAGAACCTCAATTTTTTTTCTTCAATCTCTTTGTTACCCCTCGGGCCGGACCGAAATGTTGACACTAATTCCTCCGGAACTAGGGATAGCGCCATCGCAATTTTTTGTCAGGATTTTCTTTATAGTGTGTACTACCAATCCATCACCTCAGCATTGCTCGAGCTTTGTCTCCAAGGACCTTAATTTTTTTTCTCAAATCACTTTGTTACCCTTCGGGCCGGACCGAAATGTTGACACTTATTCCTCCGGAACTAGGGATAGCGCCATCGCAATGTTTTGTCAGGATTTCCTTTATAGTGTGTACTACCAACCCATCACCTCAGCATTGCTCGAGCTTTGTCTCCAAGGACCTTAATTTTTTTTCTTCAATCTCTTTGTTACCCCTCGGGCCGGACCGAAATGTTGACACTAATTCCTCCGGAACTAGGGATAGCGCCAACGCAATTTTTTGTCAGAATTTTCTTTATAGTGTGTACTACCAACCCATTACCTCAGCATTGCTCGAGCTTTGTCTCCAAGGACCTTAATTTTTTTTCTTCAATCTCTTTGTTACCCCTCGGGCCGGACCGAAATGTTGACACTAATTCCTCCGGAACTAGGGATAGCGCCATCGCAATTTTTTGTCAGGATTTCCTTTATAGTGTGTACTACCAACCCATCACCTCAGCATTGCTCGAGCTTTGTCTCCAAGAACCTTAATTTTTTTTCTTCAATCTCTTTGTTACCCCTCGGGCCGGACCGAAATGTTGACACTAATTCCTCCGGAACTAGGGATAGCGCCATCGCAATTTTTTGTCAGAATTTTCTTTATAGTGTGTACTACCAACCCATTACCTCAGCATTGCTCGAGCTTTGTCTCCAAGGACCTTAATTTTTTTTCTTAAATCTCTTTGTTACTCTTCGGGCCGGACCGAAATGTTGACACTTATTCCTCCGGAACTAGGGATAGCGCCATCGCATTTTTTTGTCAGGATTTCCTTTATAGTGTGTACTACCAACCCATCACCTCAGCATTGCTCGAGCTTTGTCTCCAAGAACCTTAATTTTTTTTCTTCAATCTCTTTGTTACCCCTCGGGCCGGACCGAAATGTTGACACTAATTCCTCTGGAACTAGGGATAGCGCCATCGCAATTTTTTGTCAGAATTTTCTTTATAGTGTGTACTACCAACCCATCACCTCAGCATTGCTCGAGCTTTGTCTCCAAGGACCTTTTTTTTTCTTCAATCTCTTTGTTACCCCTCGGGCCGGACCGAAATGTTGACACTAATTCCTCCGGAACTAGGGATAGCGCCATCGCAATTTTTTGTCAGGATTTCCTTTAAAGTGTGTACTACCAACCCATCACCTCAGCATTGCTCGAGCTTTGTCTCCAAGGACCTTAATTTTTTTTCTTCAATCTCTTTGTTACCCCTCGGGCCGGACCGAAATGTTGACACTAATTCCTCCGGAACTAGGGATAGCGCCATCGCAATTTTTTGTCAGGATTTTCTTTATAGTGTGTACTACCAATCCATCACCTCAGCATTGCTCGAGCTTTGTCTCCAAGGACCTTAATTTTTTTTCTCAAATCACTTTGTTACCCTTCGGGCCGGACCGAAATGTTGACACTTATTCCTCCGGAACTAGGGATAGCGCCATCGCAATGTTTTGTCAGGATTTCCTTTATAGTGTGTACTACCAACCCATCACCTCAGCATTGCTCGAGCTTTGTCTCCAAGGACCTTAATTTTTTTTCTTCAATCTCTTTGTTACCCCTCGGGCCGGACCGAAATGTTGACACTAATTCCTCCGGAACTAGGGATAGCGCCAACGCAATTTTTTGTCAGAATTTTCTTTATAGTGTGTACTACCAACCCATTACCTCAGCATTGCTCGAGCTTTGTCTCCAAGGACCTTAATTTTTTTTCATAAATCTCTTTGTTACCCTTCGGGCCGGACCGAAATGTTGACACTTGTTCCTCCGGAACTAGGGATAGCGCCATCGCAATTTTTTGTCAGGATTTCCTTTATAGTGTGTACTACCAACCCATCACCTCAGCATTGCTCGAGCTTTGTCTCCAAGGACCTTTTTTTTTTTCTTCAATCTCTTTGTTACCCCTCGGGCCGGACCGAAATGTTGACACTAATTCCTCCGGAACTAGGGATAGCGCCATCGCAATTTTTTGTCAGGATTTCCTTTATAGTGTGTACTACCAACCCATCACCTCAGCATTGCTCGAGCTTTGTCTCCAAGGACCTTAATTTTTTTTCATAAATCTCTTTGTTACCCTTCGGGCCGGACCGAAATGTTGACACTTGTTCCTCCGGAACTAGGGATAGCGCCATCGCAATTTTTTTTCAGGATTTCCTTTATAGTGTGTACTACCAACCCATCACCTCAGCATTGCTCGAGCTTTGTCTCCAAGGACCTTAATTTTTTTTCTTCAATCTCTTTGTTACCCCTCGGGCCGGACCGAAATGTTGACACTAATTCCTCCGGAACTAGGGATAGCGCCATCGCAATTTTTTGTCAGGATTTTCTTTATAGTGTGTACTACCAATCCATCACCTCAGCATTGCTCGAGCTTTGTCTCCAAGGACCTTAATTTTTTTTCTTCAATCTCTTTGTTACCCCTCGGGCCGGACCGAAATGTTGACACTAATTCCTCCGGAACTAGGGATAGCGCCATCGCAATTTTTTGTCAGGATTTTCTTTATAGTGTGTACTACCAATCCATCACCTCAGCATTGCTCGAGCTTTGTCTCCAAGGACCTTTTTTTTTCTTCAATCTCTTTGTTACCCCTCGGGCCGGACCGAAATGTTGACACTAATTCCTCCGGAACTAGGGATAGCGCCATCGCCATTTTTTGTCAAAATTTTCTTTATAGTGTGTACTACCAACCCATTACCTCAGCATTGCTCGAGCTTTGTCTCCAAGGACCTTAATTTTTTTTCTTAAATCTCTTTGTTACCCTTCGGGCCGGACCGAAATGTTGACACTTATTCCTCCGGAACTAGGGATAGCGCCATCGCAATTTTTTGTCAGAATTTCCTTTATAGTGTGTACTACCAACCCATCACCTCAGCATTGCTCGAGCTTTGTCTCCAAGGACCTTAATTTTTTTTCTTCAATCTCTTTGTTACCCCTCGGGCCGGACCGAAATGTTGACACTAATTCCTCTGGAACTAGGGATAGCGCCATCGCAATTTTTTGTCAGAATTTTCTTTATAGTGTGTACTACCAACCCATCACCTCAGCATTGCTCGAGCTTTGTCTCCAAGGACCTTTTTTTTTCTTCAATCTCTTTGTTACCCCTCGGGCCGGACCGAAATGTTGACACTAATTCCTCCGGAACTAGGGATAGCGCCATCGCAATTTTTTGTCAGGATTTCCTTTAAAGTGTGTACTACCAACCCATCACCTCAGCATTGCTCGAGCTTTGTCTCCAAGGACCTTAATTTTTTTTCTTCAATCTCTTTGTTACCCCTCGGGCCGGACCGAAATGTTGACACTAATTCCTCCGGAACTAGGGATAGCGCCATCGCAATTTTTTGTCAGGATTTTCTTTATAGTGTGTACTACCAATCCATCACCTCAGCATTGCTCGAGCTTTGTCTCCAAGGACCTTAATTTTTTTTCTCAAATCACTTTGTTACCCTTCGGGCCGGACCGAAATGTTGACACTTATTCCTCCGGAACTAGGGATAGCGCCATCGCAATGTTTTGTCAGGATTTCCTTTATAGTGTGTACTACCAACCCATCACCTCAGCATTGCTCGAGCTTTGTCTCCAAGGACCTTAATTTTTTTTCTTCAATCTCTTTGTTACCCCTCGGGCCGGACCGAAATGTTGACACTAATTCCTCCGGAACTAGGGATAGCGCCAACGCAATTTTTTGTCAGAATTTTCTTTATAGTGTGTACTACCAACCCATTACCTCAGCATTGCTCGAGCTTTGTCTCCAAGGACCTTAATTTTTTTTCATAAATCTCTTTGTTACCCTTCGGGCCGGACCGAAATGTTGACACTTGTTCCTCCGGAACTAGGGATAGCGCCATCGCAATTTTTTGTCAGGATTTCCTTTATAGTGTGTACTACCAACCCATCACCTCAGCATTGCTCGAGCTTTGTCTCCAAGGACCTTTTTTTTTTTCTTCAATCTCTTTGTTACCCCTCGGGCCGGACCGAAATGTTGACACTAATTCCTCCGGAACTAGGGATAGCGCCATCGCAATTTTTTGTCAGGATTTCCTTTATAGTGTGTACTACCAACCCATCACCTCAGCATTGCTCGAGCTTTGTCTCCAAGGACCTTAATTTTTTTTCATAAATCTCTTTGTTACCCTTCGGGCCGGACCGAAATGTTGACACTTGTTCCTCCGGAACTAGGGATAGCGCCATCGCAATTTTTTGTCAGGATTTCCTTTATAGTGTGTACTACCAACCCATCACCTCAGCATTGCTCGAGCTTTGTCTCCAAGGACCTTAATTTTTTTTCTTCAATCTCTTTGTTACCCCTCGGGCCGGACCGAAATGTTGACACTAATTCCTCCGGAACTAGGGATAGCGCCATCGCAATTTTTTGTCAGGATTTTCTTTATAGTGTGTACTACCAATCCATCACCTCAGCATTGCTCGAGCTTTGTCTCCAAGGACCTTAATTTTTTTTCTCAAATCACTTTGTTACCCTTCGGGCCGGACCGAAATGTTGACACTTATTCCTCCGGAACTAGGGATAGCGCCATCGCAATTTTTTGTCAGGATTTCCTTTATAGTGTGTACTACCAACCCATCACCTCAGCATTGCTCGAGCTTTGTCTCCAAGGACCTTAATTTTTTTTCTTCAATCTCTTTGTTACCCCTCGGGCCGGACCGAAATGTTGACACTAATTCCTCCGGAACTAGGGATAGCGCCATCGCCATTTTTTGTCAAAATTTTCTTTATAGTGTGTACTACCAACCCATTACCTCAGCATTGCTCGAGCTTTGTCTCCAAGGACCTTAATTTTTTTTCTTAAATCTCTTTGTTACCCTTCGGGCCGGACCGAAATGTTGACACTTATTCCTCCGGAACTAGGGATAGCGCCATCGCAATTTTTTGTCAGAATTTCCTTTATAGTGTGTACTACCAACCCATCACCTCAGCATTGCTCGAGCTTTGTCTCCAAGGACCTTAATTTTTTTTCTTCAATCTCTTTGTTACCCCTCGGGCCGGACCGAAATGTTGACACTAATTCCTCCGGAACTAGGGATAGCGCCATCGCAATTTTTTGTCAGAATTTTCTTTATAGTGTGTACTACCAACTCATTACCTCAGCATTGCTCGAGCTTTGTCTCCAAGGACCTTAATTTTTTTTCTTAAATCTCTTTGTTACCCTTCGGGCCGGACCGAAATGTTGACACTTATTCCTCCGGAACTAGGGATAGCGCCATCGCAATTTTTTGTCAGAATTTTCTTTATAGTGTGTACTACCAACCCATTACCTCAGCATTGCTCGAGCTTTGTCTCCAAGGACCTTAATTTTTTTTCTTAAATCTCTTTGTTACCCTTCGGGCCGGACCGAAATGTTGACACTTATTCCTCCGGAACTAGGGATAGCGCCATCGCAATTTTTTGTCAGAATTTCCTTTATAGTGTGTACTACCAACCCATCACCTCAGCATTGCTCGAGCTTTGTCTCCAAGGACCTTAATTTTTTTCTTCAATCTCTTTGTTACCCCTCGGGCCGGACCGAAATGTTGACACTAATTCCTCCGGAACTAGGGATAGCGCCATCGCAATTTTTTGTCAGGATTTTCTTTATAGTGTGTACTACCAATCCATCACCTCAGCATTGCTTGAGCTTTGTCTCCAAGGACCTTAATTTTTTTTCTCAAATCACTTTGTTACCCTTCGGGTTGGACCGAAATGTTGACACTCATTCCTCCGGAACTAGGGATAGCGCCATCGCAATTTTTTGTCAGAATTTTCTTTATAGTGTGTACTACCAACCCATTACCTCAGCATTGCTCGAGCTTTGTCTCCAAGGACCTTAATTTTTTTTCTTAAATCTCTTTGTTACCCTTCGGGCTGGACCGAAATGTTGACACTTATTCCTCCGGAACTAGGGATAGCGCCATCGCAATTTTTTGTCAGGATTTCCTATATAGTGTGTACTACCAACCCATCACCTCAGCATTGCTCGAGCTTTGTCTCCAAGGACCTTAATTTTTTTTCTTAAATCTCTTTGTTACCCTTCGGGCCGGACCGAAATGTTGACACTTATTCCTCCGGAACTAGGGATAGCGCCATCGCAATTTTTTGTCAGAATTTTCTTTATAGTGTGTACTACCAACCCATTACCTCAGCATTGCTCGAGCTTTGTCTCCAAGGACCTTAATTTTTTTTCTTAAATCTCTTTGTTACCCTTCGGGCTGGACCGAAATGTTGACACTTATTCCTCCGGAACTAGGGATAGCGCCATCGCAATTTTTTGTCAGGATTTCCTATATAGTGTGTACTACCAACCCATCACCTCAGCATTGCTCGAGCTTTGTCTCCAAGGACCTTAATTTTTTTTCTTCAATCTCTTTGTTACCCCTCGGGCCGGACCGAAATGTTGACACTAATTCCTCCGGAACTAGGGATAGCGCCATCGCAATTTTTTGTCAGGATTTTCTTTATAGTGTGTACTACCAACCCATCACCTCAGCATTGCTCGAGCTTTGTCTCCAAGGACCTTTTTTTTTCTTCAATCTCTTTGTTACCCCTCGGGCCGGACCGAAATGTTGACACTAATTCCTTCGGAACTAGGGATAGCGCCATCGCAATTTTTTGTCAGGATTTCCTTTATAGTGTGTACTACCAACCCATCACCTCAGCATTGCTCGAGCTTTGTCTCCAAGGACCTTAATTTTTTTTCATAAATCTCTTTGTTACCCTTCGGGCCGGACCGAAATGTTGACACTTGTTCCTCCGGAACTAGGGATAGCGCCATCGCAATTTTTTGTCAGGATTTCCTTTATAGTGTGTACTACCAACCCATCACCTCAGCATTGCTCGAGCTTTGTCTCCAAGGACCTTAATTTTTTTTCATAAATCTCTTTGTTACCCTTCGGGCCGGACCGAAATGTTGACACTTGTTCCTCCGGAACTAGGGATAGCGCCATCGCAATTTTTTGTCAGGATTTCCTTTATAGTGTGTACTACCAACCCATCACCTCAGCATTGCTCGAGCTTTGTCTCCAAGGACCTTAATTTTTTTTCTTCAATCTCTTTGTTACCCCTCGGGCCGGACCGAAATGTTGACACTAATTCCTCCGGAACTAGGGATAGCGCCATCGCAATTTTTTGTCAGGATTTTCTTTATAGTGTGTACTACCAATCCATCACCTCAGCATTGCTCGAGCTTTGTCTCCAAGGACCTTAATTTTTTTTCTCAAATCACTTTGTTACCCTTCGGGCCGGACCGAAATGTTGACACTTATTCCTCCGGAACTAGGGATAGCGCCATCGCAATTTTTTGTCAGGATTTCCTTTATAGTGTGTACTACCAACCCATCACCTCAGCATTGCTCGAGCTTTGTCTCCAAGGACCTTAATTTTTTTTCTTCAATCTCTTTGTTACCCCTCGGGCCGGACCGAAATGTTGACACTAATTCTTCCGGAACTAGGGATAGCGCCATCGCCATTTTTTGTCAAAATTTTCTTTATAGTGTGTACTACCAACCCATTACCTCAGCATTGCTCGAGCTTTGTCTCCAAGGACCTTAATTTTTTTTCTTAAATCTCTTTGTTACCCTTCGGGCCGGACCGAAATGTTGACACTTATTCCTCCGGAACTAGGGATAGCGCCATCGCAATTTTTTGTCAGAATTTCCTTTATAGTGTGTACTACCAACCCATCACCTCAGCATTGCTTGAGCTTTGTCTCCAAGGACCTTAATTTTTTTTCTTCAATCTCTTTGTTACCCCTCGGGCCGGACCGAAATGTTGACACTAATTCCTCCGGAACTAGGGATAGCGCCATCGCAATTTTTTGTCAGAATTTTCTTTATAGTGTGTACTACCAACCCATTACCTCAGCATTGCTCGAGCTTTGTCTCCAAGGACCTTAATTTTTTTTCTTAAATCTCTTTGTTACCCTTCGGGCCGGACCGAAATGTTGACACTTATTCCTCCGGAACTAGGGATAGCGCCATCGCAATTTTTTGTCAGAATTTCCTTTATAGTGTGTACTACCAACCCATCACCTCAGCATTGCTCGAGCTTTGTCTCCAAGGACCTTAATTTTTTTTCTTCAATCTCTTTGTTACCCCTCGGGCCGGACCGAAATGTTGACACTAATTCCTCCGGAACTAGGGATAGCGCCATCGCAATTTTTTGTCAGGATTTTCTTTATAGTGTGTACTACCAATCCATCACCTCAGCATTGCTTGAGCTTTGTCTCCAAGGACCTTAATTTTTTTTCTCAAATCACTTTGTTACCCTTCGGGTTGGACCGAAATGTTGACACTCATTCCTCCGGAACTAGGGATAGCGCCATCGCAATTTTTTGTCAGGATTTCCTTTATAGTGTGTACTACCAACCCATCACCTCAGCATTGCTCGAGCTTTGTCTCCAAGAACCTTAATTTTTTTTCTTCAATCTCTTTGTTACCCCTCGGGCCGGACCGAAATGTTGACACTAATTCCTCCGGAACTAGGGATAGCGCCATCGCAATTTTTTGTCAGAATTTTCTTCATAGTGTGTACTACCAACCCATTACCTCAGCATTGCTCGAGCTTTGTCTCCAAGGACCTTAATTTTTTTTCTTAAATCTCTTTGTTACCCTTCGGGCTGGACCGAAATGTTGACACTTATTCCTCCGGAACTAGGGATAGCGCCATCGCAATTTTTTGTCAGGATTTCCTATATAGTGTGTACTACCAACCCATCACCTCAGCATTGCTCGAGCTTTGTCTCCAAGGACCTTAATTTTTTTTCTTAAATCTCTTTGTTACCCTTCGGGCCGGACCGAAATGTTGACACTTATTCCTCCGGAACTAGGGATAGCGCCATCGCAATTTTTTGTCAGAATTTTCTTTATAGTGTGTACTACCAACCCATTACCTCAGCATTGCTCGAGCTTTGTCTCCAAGGACCTTAATTTTTTTTCTTAAATCTCTTTGTTACCCTTCGGGCTGGACCGAAATGTTGACACTTATTCCTCCGGAACTAGGGATAGCGCCATCGCAATTTTTTGTCAGGATTTCCTATATAGTGTGTACTACCAACCCATCACCTCAGCATTGCTCGAGCTTTGTCTCCAAGGACCTTAATTTTTTTTCTTCAATCTCTTTGTTACCCCTCGGGCCGGACCGAAATGTTGACACTAATTCCTCCGGAACTAGGGATAGCGCCATCGCAATTTTTTGTCAGGATTTTCTTTATAGTGTGTACTACCAACCCATCACTTCAGCATTGCTCGAGCTTTGTCTCCAAGGACCTTTTTTTTTCTTCAATCTCTTTGTTACCCCTCGGGCCGGACCGAAATGTTGACACTAATTCCTTCGGAACTAGGGATAGCGCCATCGCAATTTTTAGTCAGGATTTCCTTTATAGTGTGTACTACCAACCCATCACCTCAGCATTGCTCGAGCTTTGTCTCCAAGGACCTTAATTTTTTTTCATAAATCTCTTTGTTACCCTTCGGGCCGGACCGAAATGTTGACACTTGTTCCTCCGGAACTAGGGATAGCGCCATCGCAATTTTTTGTCAGGATTTCCTTTATAGTGTGTACTACCAACCCATCACCTCAGCATTGCTCGAGCTTTGTCTCCAAGGACCTTAATTTTTTTTCTTCAATCTCTTTGTTACCCCTCGGGC
The DNA here is from genome assembly GCA_949128115.1 of Anaspis maculata. Taxonomy (NCBI): domain Eukaryota; kingdom Metazoa; phylum Arthropoda; class Insecta; order Coleoptera; family Scraptiidae; genus Anaspis; species Anaspis maculata. The sequence goes on from OX421961.1 coordinate 50,979,035, forward strand.
CGGACCGAAATGTTGACACTAATTCCTCCGGAACTAGGGATAGCGCCATCGCAATTTTTTGTCAGGATTTTCTTTATAGTGTGTACTACCAATCCATCACCTCAGCATTGCTCGAGCTTTGTCTCCAAGGACCTTAATTTTTTTTCTCAAATTACTTTGTTACCCTTCGGGCCGGACCGAAATGTTGACACTTATTCCTCCGGAACTAGGGATAGCGCCATCGCAATTTTTTGTCAGGATGTCCTTTATAGTGTGTACTACCAACCCATCACCTCAGCATTGCTCGAGCTTTGTCTCCAAGGACCTTAATTTTTTTTCTTCAATCTCTTTGTTACCCCTCGGGCCGGACCGAAATGTTGACACTAATTCCTCCGGAACTAGGGATAGCGCCAACGCAATTTTTTGTCAGGATTTTCTTTATAGTGTGTACTACCAATCCATCACCTCAGCATTGCTCGAGCTTTGTCTCCAAGGACCTTAATTTTTTTTCTCAAATCACTTTGTTACCCTTCGGGCCGGACCGAAATGTTGACACTTATTCCTCCGGAACTAGGGATAGCGCCATCGCAATTTTTTGTCAGGATTTTCTTTATAGTGTGTACTACCAATCCATCACCTCAGCATTGCTCGAGCTTTGTCTCCAAGGACCTTAATTTTTTTTCTCAAATCACTTTGTTACCCTTCGGGCCGGACCGAAATGTTGACACTTATTCCTCCGGAACTAGGGATAGCGCCATCGCAATTTTTTGTCAGGATTTCCTTTATAGTGTGTACTACCAACCCATCACCTCAGCATTGCTCGAGCTCTGTCTCCAAGGACCTTAATTTTTTTTCTTCAATCTCTTTGTTACCCCTCGGGCCGGACCGAAATGTTGACACTAATTCCTCCGGAACTAGGGATAGCGCCATCGCAATTTTTTGTCAGAATTTTTTTTACAGTGTGTACTACCAACTCATTACCTCAGCATTGCTCGAGCTTTGTCTCCAAGGACCTTAATTTTTTTTCTTAAATCTCTTTGTTACCCTTCGGGCCGGACCGAAATGTTGACACTTATTCCTCCGGAACTAGGGATAGCGCCATCGCAATTTTTTGTCAGAATTTTCTTTATAGTGTGTACTACCAACCCATTACCTCAGCATTGCTCGAGCTTTGTCTCCAAGGACCTTAATTTTTTTTCTTAAATCTCTTTGTTACCCTTCGGGCTGGACCGAAATGTTGACACTTATTCCTCCGGAACTAGGGATAGCGCCATCGCAATTTTTTGTCAGGATTTCCTATATAGTGTGTACTACCAACCCATCACCTCAGCATTGCTCGAGCTTTGTCTCCAAGGACCTTAATTTTTTTTCTTCAATCTCTTTGTTACCCCTCGGGCCGGACCGAAATGTTGACACTAATTCCTCCGGAACTAGGGATAGCGCCATCGCAATTTTTTGTCAGGATTTTCTTTATAGTGTGTACTACCAACCCATCACCTCAGCATTGCTCGAGCTTTGTCTCCAAGGACCTTTTTTTTTTCTTCAATCTCTTTGTTACCCCTCGGGCCGGACCGAAATGTTGACACTAATTCCTCCGGAACTAGGGATAGCGCCATCGCAATTTTTTGTCAGGATTTCCTTTATAGTGTGTACTACCAACCCATCACCTCAGCATTGCTCGAGCTTTGTCTCCAAGGACCTTAATTTTCTTTCTTCAATCTCTTTGTTACCCCTCGGGCCGGACCGAAATGTTGACACTAATTCCTCCGGAACTAGGGATAGCGCCATCGCAATTTTTTGTCAGGATTTTCTTTATAGTGTGTACTACCAATCCATCACCTCAGCATTGCTCGAGCTTTGTCTCCAAGGACCTTAATTTTTTTTCTCAAATCACTTTGTTACCCTTCGGGCCGGACTGAAATGTTGACACTTATTCCTCCGGAACTAGGGATAGCGCCATCGCAATTTTTTGTCAGGATTTCCTTTATAGTGTGTACTACCAACCCATCACCTCAGCATTGCTCGAGCTTTGTCTCCAAGGACCTTAATTTCTTTTCTTCAATCTCTTTGTTACCCCTCGGGCCGGACCGAAATGTTGACACTAATTCCTCCGGAACTAGGGATAGCGCCATCGCAATTTTTTGTCAGAATTTTCTTTATAGTGTGTACTACCAACCCATTACCTCAGCATTGCTCGAGCTTTGTCTCCAAGGACCTTAATTTTTTTTCATAAATCTCTTTGTTACCCTTCGGGCCGGACCGAAATGTTGACACTTGTTCCTCCGGAACTAGGGATAGCGCCATCGCAATTTTTTGTCAGGATTTCCTTTATAGTGTGTACTACCAACCCATCACCTCAGCATTGCTCGAGCTTTGTCTCCAAGGACCTTAATTTTTTTTCTTCAATCTCTTTGTTACCCCTCGGGCCGGACCGAAATGTTGACACTAATTCCTCCGGAACTAGGGATAGCGCCATCGCAATTTTTTGTCAGGATTTTCTTTATAGTGTGTACTACCAACCCATCACCTCAGCATTGCTTGAGCTTTGTCTCCAAGGACCTTAATTTTTTTTCTTAAATCTCTTTGTTACCCTTCGGGCCGGACCGAAATGTTGACACTTATTCCTCCGGAACTAGGGATAGCGCCATCGCAATTTTTTGTCAGGATTTCCTTTATAGTGTGTACTACCAACTTATCACCTCAGCATTGCTCGAGCTTTGTCTCCAAGGACTGGAGACAAGCTGGGCTTCCTGTTGTTTGTGCTCGTACCTACCGTGCGGCTGAACTTGCTTGTGATAACTTGAGTTAGTTATCCCCGTGCATTGTGATTGCATTGAGTAGTCATAGCTTATCAATTATCACCTGCCTCAAGAGTTTGCTCAGTGACATTCAAGTTCTTTTATGTAATTCTTCTAACAGTTGTGGTACATGCATCAAAGTCACGCAAATCATAGATGACAACGTCTGCCAGATAAACATAAAACGTCAGTGCCGGGGTGTGTCCATAGCAACTGAAATATTAGGGTATGATCATACGGAAGCCATAAATGCGGTTTTTTGGAGTGTCTCCAGTAATCTCTACTTCTTGCTGAAGAACATTTTCTTATGTTCTTCAAACATGCACCATGATAAAGAGAATTAACTAGGCTCTATGATCATTTTTTTACGAAAGCAGAAGTGCGGTCCCACATGGAGAAATAATAGCCGAAAATGTGGCACAGATTCAAGCCTTGCGTAGTCAAAGCGGGCAAAACATGGTCTTCGAAATTGATTTACTTCTTCGTTTTCTGTAACATTTAAGTCACATATTGTGTGTTTGCATGATCAGAGAACATCCTGGCAGTATTCTTGGAACTTTTTTTGCAGAAATTCGGTTTTCGTCATAGATTATTACGAGGCCCAATTCACCCCCAAAACTGAGAACCAGCCTTTGGGTTTATAGACATGCTGAGATTGCTGGGGACGCGCTTCGAGCAGAAAGGAGTAGGAGTTGGGCAGGCACCTAACGTTGCCGACTTCGTAATCGTCAATACAGCCCTAGAAGTGGCATCATCAGGAAACACTGCCAACATCGTCGACAACACCGTCTCCACGTAATGCTCATTGCCCTCGCCCATCTCGGTGACCGTGTCCTCATGCTGCAACCTGACACCAGTAAGATACAGCGCAGATTGCTGGTATGGAAGACATAGTTAGCGCATGCTGTATCTTGGTGTGAAAAGACAAGGGCGTTGTATGGAAAGGGGAAGAAAAAGACGTACTCCTAAGGCGTAAGGCGAGCACTGCAATTTACAGCAAGTCAAAACATTCGAAGACCTGGAAGGCCATGAAGCACACCCGAGAAAGTCCGATAAAATTGACTGGTGGGTTCTCATGGTCCAAGGACTCACTGAACCAAAAATCAGCTTTAGGCGAATTTGTTCCCGGTATTTATGGTATAAAGTCTACATAGATTGACTGGACTAGGTAATGTGAGACAGAATGACAGCAACAGCACCGGACCCCGCAAATTTCCTGCTTGCTCCGCTCATGGTCAACTTTGACAAGTAGCTGAATTTTATCCCCTCCCATCGGCCCCTAGTAACGGATGATTGCGTAACCCTTGTACAGCCAAAGCTGTCGATAATCTAGCAACCCTAATGCCTGTAATGCACAAACTTCAAAATTAATATGGACTGCCAGTCACCCGCATTTTTGGCCTAAAAAACAGCACCGACATAGCGTGCTGTGAGGCCGCCGCACGAACTTGGCCGCCGTGATAGCCAACCCTGACGTTTCCAAGGATCCTGACAACTTCAGAATTTGTCATTGTGACAACTACTATTAAACGTTCTATTTCTTCAACGGCCCGCGGAACCGCCTGATGCTACCGCCGCTAGCCATCGGCTAGCCGTCTATTGTTGGCTATCGTTATCAACCTAAAATTGAGTTGTCATTACCGTGAGAAACCCAGAGGACCTCACAGTGGATAAAACGACGATGGAACCCAGTCGATGTGGCAAAAAGAAGCAAGAACAATCCTTGTGTCATCCAGGCTCATCGAAGGGGGAGTCATGGGGAATGGGACCGGCTTCATAGTGATCGTCCTTGAGCTGAGGCCGCCGATGTGACAAAGTGACGGGCCTAAGAGGCATTGTGTCGACGCTGTCGTCGACCTAAGTAGCGTTGTGACTGCTTTCGGTCTTTCGGATTTGCGGAGGACGATAGGCAACGAAGATTGTGATTGATCTAGAGAAGAGCGCCGGCGAGCGGTTGGATGTGGTGGTGGTGAAGGTGGTGGCCGTGCTGTGCCGGTAGTGTTAGGTGGACGAGCTGTCGCTTCTTGATGAATGATCTCTCGAATATAAACAATTTCGTGAATTTTTGAGTATTTTTTCTGAAGAATCAGACTTGCCCAACGATCTAAAAAGTTTTATTATATTGAATTATTATATTGCACATGTCCTGTTTTTTTCAGCCGAGCAATCCTTGTTAGTAAGGCTACTCTTACAGTAATTTCAGGAGTAGACGCCAAGTGGTCTGTCTGCGCGGGGTTCGTCTAGTGTAGGTACCTACTAGGTAGTTGTTGAGTTTGGAGGTTATCCGGCCGACCCACAAACTCAAATGACGACCCCGTCGCGTCGTAAACCTTCCTCTGGACAGCCCTTGGGGTATTCTCTTCCCCTTCGCGCAACACAACAGGATATTGTAGTTACTTGTTATCACCAAATCTTTCACTTGCCGATCAGTTGGTTTGTGAACTTGATTCTTTGAACATTTTTCACTTCAATTTGGTCACTTTTGACGCGGTAAATACAGCCTTCAAGTTTTTAATACTATCACAACAGGCTATAACTGGCAAGGAAGAGGGAAACAGGGGATAGTTTAACATCACGACACAGAATCACGATTCAAAAGATTGACGTTAGATTGTCATCATGACTGATACAGTTGCAGTGGATGACATTCAAATTTTCAAATGTACGAGCGGAGCCATCTGTCTCAGGGTAGCTAAACTGACCATGACCTGGAATCGGTAAAAAATAGGAATCGCCCAAAAACTTATCCTTCAATGCGACAGAAAATTCGGCTCCACTGCCGGAACTAAGCGGTTTCACGCTGAACCAGGAAAGGAATTGCCAAAGTCATAGCAGTGAAAGAAATCTGAATGTTGAGGGTACACTTTAAGATGCATTGCCATTTTTGTGGGGTCTTACAAACTGAGAAATTCAGTAATAAGCATTGAAGTTTCTGAATTTTTTCCAGATTCTTGGAAATAAATCATGTTTCATCAACCAACTGAAGTATTCTATTTATACTCATGATTTTTATCTACATGTAGCCATCTTCCCCGATTTTTTCTGTTCAACGGTTACGAAGAAAACTGCTCTTTTCAGTTTGACATTTTTAGGCTAAGTAAGGGAGCCCTTAAGTTGAAAAATAGTGCTTTTCACTCACTTTTGACGGTTATCGAATATTTGTTTGACTAGGTATAAAAAGGTATAAGGTACCCTCATTTTTTACGGTAGACGTTTGTTTGACGACTCTTGTTCCCAGCTCGAACTTGCGCATTAAGCATTGTAAAAAGACCTATTGCGCTTCACAAAACCTGCGTCCTAGCGTAGAAGCGGGAAACTCATCGCATAAAAAGAAGAATGAAAAATGTGACGTCAACTCTGTACCAAAATTTTAGCTCGCGATAGAAATCAAGAATGGCCACATTTTTCAAACTGTATTTTATCTGGCTGAACATCATTTGTAGATCCTCGACGTTTCTAGTAACTACCTACTTAATGATTTTATAAAAACAACTTTTGAAAAACAAAGTTCATGCAAAAACTCTACAATTACCTGTTATTGAAGCTGTAGCAATGGTTTTCATTGTTTATTGGCGTTTTTATTTATTTTTATTACAAAATAGCATTTCACAGCATTCTTAAACGAATAATATAAATAACTATAATCACAATAACAATTAAAAATAGGGAACAATAGCTGCTAGTAAAACAAAGCCAAACAGAAGAGAGTCTCGTGTGGTAGCGGAACTCGTATGTTCGGCATTTCCGTGTATAATTTCGTTTTCTTTGTCCCTTTCGATTTCCTCCAGAGATTTTGCAATGGCTTCGTTGATGCTTCTCATAAGGGGAAAGTTCTGGTAATGGCCTGTTTCGGAAACTTCCGCGCAGTCTCCGTGAAAGTCATCGGTGTCAATTGACCACACCATGATCCCGGCGAGGTCCCTTTCCATGGCGAATTTTACTTTTTGAGCGATCGATCTTGGGTTATCGAATGTGATTACTTTGTTCCCGGACACGGCGAAGGGCGTTCTGCTGTCGTGGTCCCAGTATTCCGTCCAGCCCGCCGTTTCGTTTTTGAGCTCTGTGCAGATTTCGTTGTAGCCCATGAATCCGTTTTCTCTGGTGAAGGGTCCTTGGAAGCCGACATTGCTGGCAGTCGCTCCCAGCTTTGGTTTTCTATTCCATTGCACCGCTTTAGTTTGTAAGAAAGTGCGGCCGTACAAGGGTATACCCAAGACCAATTTGTTGGGTTGCGCGCCTAGTTTCAACATGTAGTTTATGGAGTAGTCGACGTTGAGGACATCGTTGCTGTGCAGGGGAGCATTCGCCCCGGTTTTCTGGTCCCAAGCTCCATGATAGTCGTAGCACATCATATGAATGAAGTCCAAGTAGACGGAAAGACCTTCGACGTCATAGGCGATATCTATCGTGTCTTTTCCGGCGCCAAACGCTGCGGTCAAAAGAAGTTTGTGTTTGCGGAAAGCTGCTCTCAGTTCCTAGAAATTGGAATATCTGAGTACGTATTCATTACAAACTGAGTTAGTTTGATAACACCAGCGACAAAGCGTTTTATACAATGATGTATACTACGCTTTATGACAGACGCAAAAAAACTCGACACAATTATTGTTTCTTGGATCAAAACGAATGATTTGGCCTGCTGAACAAATCAATCACCCTTCCCACCTCCCTTCCGGTAATACATTTTTGTGTGTCCTGCTCCCTTGATATTAGGTACCTAATGATTAGTAGCGTTTTGCATTACTAAACAAGAGGTGTAAGGTCAAGGAGTATTATCTCAGGTATTATTTTGAAAGTCTTTGAGGCGTAATAGGATAACTCCACGGATTACTCATTTGGAGTTGAAAAAAAAGCCATTGGGCTCCTGTTTGAGACGAAGGAAGATCCCTATATTGAAATATTGCCCCAATGCTTGTCGTAATGACCGTATTCTAATATCGGTATGCTCTAGTGATCGTTTAGTGTTGACACAATAATCACTCATCAAAGAATCAACCGCGCGTGGCGATGCCTAACTTAAGAAATTGGCGAGGAAATAGGTAGATACCTTCATCTCTAATCAAGCGGTGTTCAATCAGCCAAGCGTTCAAATCACCATAATTCATTACTTCATTAGCATTTTTTACTGCCTCTTGAAAAACTGTATAGAGGTACGTAGGGTATTTTGGATTCAGCCCCTCCCCCCACCAAATTACAAAACAAACCAAATCTTGTATCAAGTCCCAGGAACATTTTGATCGAGTTTGTTACTTCAGTTTTTAGCTCGGTTTGTAGGTTACTTTGATTACAATGTACAGTATCTTCTTGCTATTTGCCGTGAATTGCTATCGCTCCATGAATAATGTAGGTCGCACAATGGAAATGTTGTTACCTTGACTAACAAGAGGAAATTCAGTTTGTCATCGGGCGAACCCCCACGCTTCCCTGGAAACTCCCAATCAAGATCAAGGCCATCGAAATTGTACTTCTTTATAAAATCCAGAGCGTTTGATACGAATTTGCTACGCCTTATCGGGTCTTTGGCTAAAGATGAATAATTTGCCGATCCTTCATTCCAGCCGCCTATCGCTAGCGTAACCTTCAGGTGTGGATATTGCTCTTTCAAAGCAGTCATTCTTTTGAAGCCCCCCTTACCGTAGTTATCGGTCAAGTCTTGCCAAGGATCTGCAACATCAACATTTAAAGCCCAGTTAATTCATTCAAATTACATCTAGGTACCTAGTGATCGGATTCCATCTTCTTTGACATCCAGTCCAGCGAATGAATATACCAGATGGGTGCAAAGGGTAGGATCTAGATGTTCTATGGTGAAAGAGCCTCTCTCGGGCCGATATACTGACCAAGTTCCCAAGTAACACACAACTACTTTCCCATGCGACGGTCCTGGAAAAAGTAACGAAATTGTTGTAGGTAGAGGCACATAATCGATTGTTTACGACTTCCTGGATGGGTTCAATAATTCGGAAAAACCAGCGAGAACCATCCACGTGAAACCATCAATATTTTGTAATAGCTAGTGCAATTAAAACAAATTTTTCTACTGTACGACCACGTCCAATCTCATTTGATCGCTTCTAGAGGGAAAAAGCGTTCAGAGCTCTCCTTCAAGTTCTACTCAAACGATTATTCGTTGGATCATCATGCATCATTTGTCCCGATTATTAACGTCTTATGAACGCCCAACACTTCCGATTTATTGGTGGACTTTCATTATTATTATTATTAGGTACCTATTCTTACAGTTATTAAGAATGATGAAAAGTAAATGCCGCGTATACCTAGCTTTTGTGTGTGATCCACGTTGTAATTGCAACAGTAACCTGGTAGAACAAGCAATTTCTTTTTTATACAGCGTGTCTCAAAAGTATCGTATTCCGAGTCCAGAGTGATATGTAGAATACATATTGAAGAACACGAGAAGAATATTCAATAAAATTGATGACGTTTATTTTCGAAGATATGAGGTGTCACAGAGTGGAGCTTCGCCCCCCCTATACTTTCGTTATCCAAAGTGATTTTGGCACACTGTTTGTGATAGACTAATCAGTAAAAATTATCAACTGTTATAAATTTCATCATTATGTATTTTTAGCGGATTGCATTTTTTTTAAAGAAAAAAATTAAAAATAAAATTTGAATTTAAATTAAAACTCGCAGTCACTTAGTACAGCCATCCTTTTTTTCAAATTGACCTCAACGATAAATTTCTGTTGAAAAATAGGGCTGTTTCGCAGGAAGGCGTGAGTGCATTGTATAGCAAATAACCGGCGCCCTTAAGGCTGTATTCTTAGCAGAGCAAAATTATCTTTGAGATTTCTCCTTAAAAAATGAAGATAAAAACTCGTTTTTTTCATACGGTGTACTGAATGTATTAGAAAAATTAATAATTAAAATTCTACCTAGCGTTTTTCTATGTAAAAAAATATACAGATTTTTTTTGGTGACGACTTTTCTCAAAGAACGGCTAGGTATGTATTCAATTTTCTACTTTTCTCAAAATTATAAAACATTTCATAATTTTTTCGTTTGTCAAAAAATGTACTAGCAATCTTTTAGAAACTTTTTCAGTGTTTTACGGCTACTCGGCTTCTAAAAAAATGTGGGGTAATCGAAACGGAAACAAGGTGAACAAACATTTAATGGAATCCCATCAAAATCTCGATATATCTTTATCTTAATTTTTGAGGGAGAAATATTGATACCCTGCGTATACAGCCTCAAGAAGTATTCTTCGCAATACCAGAAATTTAACTATCAGCTCTCTCATACCGTGCCTCGGAGAGCACGTTAAGCTGTCGGTCCACGGTTAAGTAGAGTATAGCCATTGGCCAGACTTCGCCGTAACGCAAAGACGAAATTATTATTTTTATTATTATTATTATTATTAATATAGGTACTATCTGCCTTGCCAAATGCAGTAGAAACATATTTTTGCTTGCTTGTAGCATAAGTTATATTTTTTTTGCGATTTTACGTCTTGTTTTCGACAAAATTTTCTCAGAAGAACGTCGTTAGTCACTGTGTATTCCACCAAGCGGTGTACCTACCTTTAACCTTTCATCTCTCTACATAGCATAATAGGATGCCTAAAAAATGCGTTGTTTATCTACTTGTAAATTATTGTATCAGTTAACTACTTATGCGACAAAATACGGGGATTCCTGCTTGTAACCTTTATCCAAGATGTTATTTTAGATTTGAACTGGCATGTAAAAGCTGGAAGTTTTGGCGAGCCTGGCTCCAGCTACTTGAAACTGTTTGTTGTTTTCAGTTATTTTGAAATAATATGATGGAGGCGGGTTCGACTTCTGGGGGGTCCCTCTTCCCTGCCTTTACAGTGGTACAGCGTCGTCATACTAATTGGCTATGCTATGCTAACATAAGCATGCATAGCATAAGCCATTCTCATTTACCTGGGGTTCTCGGGGCGCAGGTTCACCTATATTGGCGCCGCCGCCAACCCCAACCCTCGCCAGCCCGATCGATAAGCACTCCCGGTTAAACAGTCAATTGAACCACTGAGTTATTTAGTCTATGGGAAGACCTGCGCACGAGCTGCGAGTAAAGAGAACCGCCTATACAGGATGATTCACCACCAAACGGACATAGCCTAAGGGTAGATCCAGTTTCTACAATTTGACAATCTCAATCATTCTTGTGCGCCTTACGGTTCTTGAGTTATGGCTTTCAGAATATACGGAAGCATCAACTTTCGGCATTCAATCAGCATGTTAAATTGATACCACCGTCATGTAGTAGGCAAATTAACCATAAATAGCTCTTGGCTATTAACCAATTAACCATAGATAATAAAACATTAGAAAATCGATCATGGTGATGTTACTGTGAAGGCAAACTGACGCTGGAAAGAAATAAAGGTAATATAGCATTTGAAGGGTATCAGATATATTCGAAACTCATTATTATAATAAAATTTGGGGTTATTATTCAGAATATCCACTTTTCCACTTCGTATCTCTGCCGTTCTGGCCATAATTTTAAAAAGATGGCGCCCAATAAATCATATTTTCGGAAAATTTTCGGAAAATTCGTCATTAAGTTTTAGAATTCATATCAAAGTGGAGGTCTCTGAAAATTCTCTAAAATTTGACATCTGAATCACCCTTATGCGACTTACGGTTCTCAAGCTATACCTTTTCAAAGTCAATTTTCCCTTAGAGCTCACCCTGTAGTGGCATAACAACCGTTACCATGATTGATTTTCTGGGGATATTCATGGTCTGTGGTTGACAACTAATCATTATTTATGGTTGATTTGACTGCCACGTGGAGTATAAATCAACTTAACATGCTGATTGGATGACAAAAGTTGATGCTTCATGGAGTTCTAGAAGCCATAACCCAAGAACCGGAAGTAGCACGTACACGAGTAAGGTGTCAAATTGTAGAGAATTGAATAAGCTTCCATTCGCATACAAACGCTTCTACCTCACATTGACTGAAATGAAGATATTGACAAAAAACTGTTTTTTGGGCGCCATCTCTTTAATATGGCGGCCAACACGGCAAAGATACGAAATGGAAAAGTGAAAATTCGGGAAGGGCACATTAAGATCTATAATACTGCCAAGTTTTAGAAATGTCGGATAACCTTCAAAAAAGGCCGGAATTTAGCATATCTTATAGAGACAATCCAGACAGTTTCCCGAAATGACGTTTGTAAATTTAGGTACGAAATAAGAAAAGGATTTTTTTGTCTACAAAATGACGTTCCAGATATTGAAATCCGTTGAAAAACAAACGATCTACAGCCAGTTTCTTATTACCAGATGAAGCCCATTTTGGCGCCTCCACCATATTTGCCTGCAGCAGATGTCAATATTCCACCATAATTTTCCATTGTCCTTGATCGTCCAAGAATCGATTAGGACATAACTCTATAGGTATATATCTTCATGAAGTTGCACACGGCCAAGCCTTTTACTTTCCCGGCCCCACCAACATGGAGGGAAAGTATTGTAATCGTGCAGAAAAAAAGTTTTGAGATTTCACCGGATATATCCATTTTGAGGTCCCCCAAGTCGATTAAGACCATTTCCAGAATGATGTCTGTCTGTATTATGCATTCAGCTTTTATTTGCAACAAAGCAGGCCTTGGAATTTTGTTTTTACGTTTTTTAAAATTAAAAATACCCAGACACTTCAGCTATTACAGCTGCCAGTCAGTGTCAGTGTTAATACTCTGTCAGCTATACCAGCTGATATGAAGCAATGTTGTCTTTCCCCTTGCCGCTTAATTTTTGTGCTCACATCAGGGTAGGTGCTCACTGTGTTTGATAAAAAAAAGCCTGATGTTTCTGACAGTTTCTGATGTCAAAGCAGTTACAGAGTTGGTGTAAGATGGATTTTGATCTTTGGGTGTGGTTGAAGGAAGATTGGAATAACGTGAGAAAAGCTTTTTGAAGATCGACCAGATGTGAAAGCTGTTATTCTGCCTACACACATTTTGTGAAACTCCTTTCTTCAGCACTTTTTGGCCAGCTACCTACAGTGCTCAGTAAAGCTAGTAGTGAAATGAAAAAATCAATGAAGATGAAAACGGAGCGAGGACCTAGCTGATGAAAGTCCGTTTCAGACAGGATGGCTGAAAAGAAACTAAGAAGCTTATTGCTTGATCATGTTGCGAGCTCAAGTGATGGACCCCTACCTATCTTCACAAATTTCCGGAGTCCGAAATGTTCCGAGTTCAAGTACCTTGTTTCTAAAAGTACCTACCTACCCTAATAAAAATTAATAGGCCAGAGCCATCATTCGTTTCAATTCAAAGGTCTTCACTTTTATTGTTATTGGTAGATGCCAGTACCAGATCGATCTCTATCGACTGAAAGAAACACGGCTTTCTTGACACAGCTTCCTCCTTGTTAAATACAGCCAAATTTTAGATTTCTCTTCTCACTTTGTATAGCACCGCCTGTACAACTTCGTTTGTTCCATATGTAGAATGAGGAAGAACTTCTCCACTACGCTTAAAGAATGACAAGCGGTTGATAGTTTATGTCATTTGGACATTCAATCAATCAGAAATGAACTTGCAACACTGTTCTGGATTTTGAAGTAAAGCGATAACCCCAGAAAATAATGCATAACCTAAACTGTGGCATTCCACTGACAGCGCTTTTACAGAGTGGATTCTGTCAAACTAGGCTCACCTGCTTTGTTGCAAATAAAAGCTGAATGCATAATAGGTGTGTATGTGTGTGTGTGTGTGTGTATGTGATCTTCCACGATAACTGCCGAACCGTTTATCCGATCAATTTGAAATTTGATATGCAGACGTGGTTTCGCCCTGGAATGACCGGATTAGTTTTTGGCTGACATCTGTCAAACATAAGTGTCACTATCAGAAAATGACAAAAGCTACATCTCACGGAACTTGACTTGCAATATGTCATTTGAAAGCCCTTGAAGAACTGTATTCAGAACAGTTAAAAGTATTTTCCTACCTGTTGTCTGTCAAATTATAAAAAATATCAAAGTCTGGAACTTTGCCATTTAATTATTCAAAATCTATAGGACAGATGTGAACCAAACCCGGCAGGAAGCAACATTACCAAAAAATCAAACTAATGCTGAAGTTGAAGTTTCCCACCGTTTTCCGGACAAGCGCTATGGATTTTCAAAAATTTTCCTAGCCGATTACAGCCTCGCTTGCCTGTTCCTCGATTTTTGGCCTATTCAATTTTTTTAGCAACATGGCAACCAAACCGGTAGGTAACTACGTTTTTGTTACGAATTGTATCAATGTCAAAGTGACAACATGAACGCTGTTCTCGGCAGGTTCTCGGTGTTTTCTTTTGTATCTTCTTGCATCATTTGAGGCAACAGTGCGAACCGATCCTTTGTGTTGTTTGGGGCTCCGTAAATCCCCTTGTGTTTTCTGTAGCTTTAGCAACTCCAGTATGCCTATTCCATTGACGTATATGTACAAACTGTAATGAGTGCAGTTCGCTTATTTGATTCGGTACCAGGGCCCCATCCCCATGGTGTCTGCCGTTCAAGGCCCTGATGGGGCCCCCATATGTGTCTATCAGATTTTGCCGTTTCAGGCCAAAACTGCGGCCTTGTGTCTTCTTGGGTTCGTTGAAGCCCTTTAGGCTCCTGGTGTCTGCGGGTGTCTCTTGAAGCCCCACCGAATCCCCCTCTCGTTTTTTTTAGTTTTCAGAATTCTTGTGCCGTCATGGCAATTATATAGAATTCTGCCCTAGGTTCCTAGGTATTCAATCCGTGAATAGATTTTCGCCAATGATTTTAAAAAAAATAGGTTATTGGTTCTTAGCCCAGGCTTTTTAGCATTTAACATGAAACAAATTAATCCACGTGCAATCTTCACGGTATCGTACCCACTTAACCTTACTAAACAACATACTAAAAGTCCCCAACTTTCCTCCGTGTGCGTCATAATTTTTGAGGGGGGGGGGTCAAAATTTTCATTAAAAAAATTCTAGGACAGGAATAATCTAGTCATTGGCTTCAAATTTATTATATTCGGATACAGTGGGTTATAAGTGAAACTTATTTACAAACTAGATGTCTATGGTCCCCGTGAGGGGAGCTCGGGAGGGAGGCAATTGGTGACCTATGCAAGAAATTTGATTTTCAATAATATTGAGACAATACTGGCATGTTGGGTATCGTTTCCCACTAAATCTGACTTTACAAATCCGATTATGACATTTAAATTATGTTTAAAAAATCTTTTGAGCAATTTTTGGCGGGAAAACGTGATTTTGGGACCAAAATAAAGCCGGTTTTTCAATTTGGGTTATTTTTGCGTTCGATGCATTAATCATTTGGATTCAAGATTGGGTGAATTATATGGACTTTTCTGCATAGGACTATCATATCATAAACGCGACGTAAGTGGTTACAAGGTGAGAAAAATGATTTATTGAAAAAAATGTCGGAGTCCTAAATGTCACTCAAAAATATCTCCGCGCAGTCGAAAAAAATGTATTGTAGCTGTAATATGGCTTTGATTCCATCTTTCAAGGTTTCTTCTTGTAGCCAAAACAATTCTCTAGCTTCCGAAAAAAGAACACTTCACATTAAAATAATAATAATATAACAACAGCAACTTTCCCGCGGGTAGAGCTACATTTTTCAGTTTCAAGCTGGCTTACACCGAACATCAAACCAACTCGATTTTATAGTATTCAAGAAATGATAATTATGTCGAATGCCTAATGTAAATGCGTGAAATAGTTGCAGTTATCGATCCTATTCGAAATTTTGAACATTGATGTATTCAACGTGAAAATATCGTAAATTAAAAATCCACAATTTTCAAGAGCAAATTATCATTTTTTTCAAATCAAAAATGCTCACAATCTTTCCAAAACAGATCTTCAACATTGTATTTACATATTAACAATGTATTGGAAGTCTAGCACAGCACAGGAAGATTTTTATAGTCATGCTCTGCAAAAAATATCAAATAATTATTATTATAATCTCAATTTCACTAGTAGTCAAAAAAAATCGCATCTAGCTTACCATCTGTACTCTTAGCTTATTTTGCCCAATATATTAGTTTTGTTAAAACTCGTCTGTTGATTCCCAAACAATAAATCGATAGTTACCTCGAATACCTACTGATAGTACCTATACCCATCTAAAATAATAGCTAAGTTATCTAGCACCTAATGGGACTAAATACATAAGTTTATAAAAATAACAGATCGTCCTTGGGGTCATACTCAACAAGGTGGGGTAGACTCTCACATGTTGTGCATCTACAGAACTTACTTACACATCTGCGAACAAGACAAGGAAGATCGCCTGCATCTATATTTTACACCGCAGTTCTTCTTGCAGTTGCAAGACACTATCTTCAAAAGAGTCTCCGGAGCTGGAGGAAGATGCGTCTTGGCGGGGACCAACTACCCGTGGGTGCTCCCGCGTAGCCCACCGTGTTGTTTGTTCACACCTAGAGTACCTTAGCTATTATTATCTAGCGAAAACCAGAGGTTAATCCGAGGTCTAGGAGCCGCGATATTGCGTGAAATGACAGACACACAGACGGACGGACGGACGAATAAATGAAATAAAATATCTTTGTGGTTTGTCTATCCAGAGTACCTAAGCTATCATCTAGCAAAAACCCAAGCGCAATCCGAAGTTTAGTAGCTGAGATATTGCCGGACACTGCAGACGGCAATAACAAGAACAAACTATAAAAACATGATGCACAAAGAGGAAAATTGAGGAATTGTACCTAGTACCTACTCATACGAGTACTACCAGACCAGATTTAGTCAGTACGATGCTGTGCATATTGAACGTAGAATCACTTATTACAGATCAAAGTCTAGGTTAACAATGTTGAAGTGATTTTCCCCATATAATGCGTTTGACGTAGCTTCATAGAATCCTTATTGGAATTGCTGGACAATTCACAATGAAGCTAAAAGATACGTCATTTTGAAGCTAAAACTGTAGAGAATCTACTGCATATAATAATACCAAGTGATATTAAGTGGTCGATGCAAAAGTAAAATGTTAACTGGAGCACAAAAAAAAAACACAAAAAAGTGTCATTATTAAGAAATTAAGTCTGTTAATGTCAAATTTTGAACAAAAGCTATCCCATATCATTCACATTGATTCATTATCTTTCATTCAAGACCAAGATAAGAGAAATCGATTGGGTGGTTGAGAACTAGGAGCATTTTTAATTGGGAAGTGCATTTTGAGGTGTCTTCATCTTTGCCTGTCAAAAAAACAATGACGCACACGGGGGAAAGTTGGGGACTTTTTGTATGTTATACAGCAAAGTCTAGTGAACCCAAAACTGAAAAGATTGACCGTGTTTTAATTTGTTTCATGTTTTGCCGTTTTTTCGACTAAAAAGCCTGGGCTATCTTGAATTACTTCATAATGCGATCGCGCAAATTAAACGGTTCTGCCACGATAACTACCAAATTGTTAATCGGATTGAATCGAAATCAGGTACGGAAGCGTAAGTTCAGCCTGGAATGACCTGATTAGACTTTGGGTGAATGATTTTGATCGAAAGTCCTCAGGTGCCACATTGGGTTTGGGCTTGTCTGCCCAAGCTCTAAATTAAAGATAATAGAGTTGAAATTTGACACACAGATGCAGAAAGTTTTCAATCAAGTTTGTGTAATTTCGTCATCATGTCTGAAGTAGAAACAAAAATTTCAATGAGGAACCTGCATTGCATTCTTCAGATTTCGCAACAATTAGCTTCCTAGTTCTTCATACATTACAAAATATTTTATCACCTTGGAAACCTAAGAACCTGTCACTTGTTCTGTCGGTCCGACAATGGATGCAGGATGCTCGCTAAACGCTCAACTCACTGGAACTTTTCCAATCAACTTCTCAATTAAATCCCACTTTCCCGAAGGGACGCCTGAATCATAGTCATTACTGACGTCCCTGGATACCGCCGGGAAAGTTTTGTGTCGCCCCACAACAGATTTTTTGACCCTATGCCCCCGGACTACAATGAATAGGTGGTTGACATTGAGCACGATTGTTCCTACAACCGTTCCCGATAGCTTGAGTTTAAAAACGACCCGAAAATTTAGTGTTGGGCCAGACAGGGGGGACTTTTCGAAAAGCTAGTCACTGTTTGTTTTTGGCACGTTGAATTTCATTGATTGACGCAATCAGGATTTTACACAAACATATTTATACAGGGTGATTCATGAGTGACCTTACATAGGCTAATGGGAGATAGAGGACTTCGAGGCGAGTCAGGATCCACTGAAGAAATTTCATTTTCTCCAATGGTTACGAAGATACAGGGTGTTTTGTGTGTTTCGTATGAAACTTTGATAAGCGATATTTCTGGAACGGCCAGAGGTATTTTGTTGAAATTCACCAGTAATATTCCTCTGTTGGAACTCATCCCGAAGCCATAAAGGGTAAGTCAAAATCCAGGGCCGGGCTAGAAAAAAGGTGCCCCTTTTTTGTTTAATCAAAAAGTACGTTTTCTGACCGCTTTTCTAGAAAACTGCTATCGGATTCAAAAAGCTAAGGAAAAATGCTTTAAGAATCACTCTTCAATTAAGATGGCACACCTAAACCGTTTTGACAATAAAATTGAAAGTAAAATTTGTGGGTGAGTTCTCATTTTCGACCGGACATAGTCGACTCATTGTTTGATTGAATTCATCAAAATTCATTTTTTGGCTTGTCTCTGTTGAATATAAGAGCTTGGTTGAAAGAAAAATTCCAGAGCCGACCATTTGTTTTTCATGACAAAATCGAGAGTGAAACCAAAATTAGACTCGATTTGGTCGTCAAAAAAATCTTCGGCTATGGAATTTTTCTTGCTACCAAGTCCTTCTATTTCACAGAGACAAGCTGAAAAATGAATTTGAATGAATTCAATCAAACAATGAGTCGATTATGTCCGGTCAAAAATGGAAACTTACCCATAAATTTCACTTTCAATTTTTATGTCGAAACGGTTTAGGTGTGCCATCTAAATTGAATAGTGATTCTTGGAGCATTTTTCCTTAGCTTTTCGAATTCGATAGCAGTTTTTTAGAAAAACGGTCAGAAAATATACTTTTTGATCAAATAAAAGAGGGGCACATTTGTTCATCCTCATGCCCTGGATTTTGACTCACCCAGTATGGCTTAAGGGTCCAATAGAGAAATATTACTGATGAATTTCAAGAAAATATCTCTAGCCGTTTCAGAAATATCACTTATCAAAGTTTCATATGAAACACACAAAACACCCTGTATCTTCGTAACCAATGGAGAAAACAAAATTTCTTCAGTGGATCCTGACTCGCCTCGAAGCCCTCTATCTCCCATTAGCCTATGTAAGGTCACTCATGAATCACCCTGTATATAATATGCTTTATTTATTATTATCTTTCAATTTTATATATTTTATATTTTCTTATTTGATTGATCAGTATGCTGTGTACTTTTGCAACCCGGAGTAAACGGGCAGCCCACTTTATGTTAATATTAAGTTTTCTCTCTCTCTCTTCAGATGTGGAACGTGCTTTCGCAAGTCTAAACCTCTGAATATGGTAGAACTTCATTTTCCGTGCAAGAGGGAGCCTTCTGGAAGTTTACTTGTTGTGCTTGTGCTATGCCTGAGCTTTACCCCTGATTGCGTTTTTCTGGTTATACCGTGCTACAAAGATGATCAAAAATGTGTGTTGCTTCAGTAACGCACGGGCTAGTAGACTCAGTAAACAGAATGTGAATCACTTCCGGCAATCGAAAGTTATTGGCCGTCAAAGTCAAATCATTTTTTTGGTGGCGACAACTTCATTGTGGAGCAGTTTATTATGGCCTTAAATTGCAGCCGTTTCGTGGGAAAAATTAAATTTTTTCTAACGTTTTCCAGTAACTAACTAGGAGCAACCAAAATTTTTGGAAGAATTCTCGAAAAATTCATGTCACGTCCCTCAATTTCAGCTTAATGGATAGAAGTGAAGTTGAGGGACGTAACAAAAAATTTTTGAAAACCCTGATGAAATTCTCATTTTTGATCTTCAGAAAATTTAAATTTTTTTTCACTATAGCTTGAGAATCTTTGTAACAAAACTCTAACCAATGTTTTTATCAAAACCAATCAAGTAACGTTCTTGACCTGGGCCGGGCCCGCCTGTTGAACTTAACGCAGCTAGCAACCAACACCTCAAACGTTTCAATTAGGTAAGCTTTTATGCATGTCCTAAAGGTGGTAAGACTGATGAACAATAATAGTAGTAGATAAAAAAATTATGTATCATTATCAATAATGATTGGGGGCTCGTATAATGTCGAATGTTAACATGAGATAGGTAACATTATTATTATTGATAATTAACTAAATAACAAAGATTAAAGGTGCATATAGGTACGTACGTATGTACATACCCTACCTAATGCTAAAATAATAACGGGTCTCTCGATGACTCAAATAAAGCGCATTTCCAACAAACTGATACAACTCCCAATTCTGCATGAAACACGTTGAATTTGAAGACAATATTTTTCAACTACAAAAAATGAGCCAATCATAAAGCCTGTTTCCAAACGTTTCTATTTATCGTCGCCTTGGTGGTGAATGGTTCTAATCCACAATTTTCCGTTTTTTGAGTTATAACTGTACAGAGTTGGTAAAAGGTCCAAATTCTATAGTGGTCCACAGATTTAGGCCCTGATGCCCTTCCTGCTCAGTTATAGGGAATTTGCTAATATTTAGTTCTAAGCAACAATATATTGCAGTAAATATTTAGTATCAATAAGCTGCGCTAGTACAATGTTGTAAATATGTTTTTGCGAATAAAAACAGTTCATTCCGAGGTTCATTCACTAATTTTGTTAGTATTTTCTTTGTTTAATAGATAAAAACATGCATTTTGAGCTCAATTTTGAGAGAGCGCAAAAAATTCATAGCCGTCTTTTTTCTCGGAACTTATGTTCAGTGGATTAGAACCATTCACCACCAACACGACGTTATGTTATTCAGATGTTTGACATCTTGAACAGCTGTGAAACTTGACATTTGCGCTAGAAATAAAGCGCGTTTTCTGCGTCAAATTGAGTTCATAATAAAAGCTTATTATCTGTCAAACGGAAGTGTCTCTATAAAAAATGACAGAAGCAAGCTATGTCTCATGAACTTTGACTTGCAATAAGTCATTTGAAGGTCCTTGAAAAGCTGTATTCAAACCAGTTGGAAGTATTCCTACTTTGACTTTCAATTGCTCAAAAAATCTATCTAATAAATTGGAACCAAATTCGGCAGGAACCAATATAACAAAAGATTCAAATCAAGTCTGCAACTGCAGTTTTCCATCATTTCCCAGTCAGGTGTTACAAATTTTTTGATTTTCCTCTGGCCGTTATCACTCGACGGGGCCGCTCACCCGGGTTTTGACCAGGTCGACCTGCATTTGGTGCAGGACTGAGACGCTCTTTTCTGCTCGGGGATCGACTTTTCTCGAAAAATTGATATCAAAACTGGATTGCATTACGCCCATTTTCAAATTCGACGCGGTCCCGGTTTCCGGCGGTGATTTTTTCAAAATAGAACTTGCACATTCCGTAATTTAAAAAAAATGCAGAGCAAACTTCGACATGCGGTCAGCTCCACGAAATATTCATTTAGGAGCTGACTTGCCGCGAGTCATAATTGGAGAAATTATTGAACTAATTTTTGAGAAGGAAATTTCCGAAATCGAATCAACGGTTTTCGAGTTTTTCACCTTGGAAAAACCTCAAATTTTTTTTCAACCCGTGAATAATTAATTTTCACCAATTTTTTCAACAAGAGCTGGTTCTTGAACATTTCCCAACAATTTCCTTTCCCAATTTTCTGAAAGTTGGAGTCCAATTGAAAATGCAAAACCTGCTTATAAAGAGCGGGCTCAAATAATGGAGCTCAAGATGACGCCTTAGTTGGTGATTTTTACAATGAGATGTTTTGAAGAAAGCTTTGAGTTTTTTCCGGAAAATTAAAATTTTCTTGAAACAATTTCGAATTTCCTGCAAATTTGTTCCAATCGTTTCCTCAAACTTCAACTTCTCACCCAAAGGGACTCCTCGAACAAAAATGTCCAAAGGTTCCTGGATACTAGTCGGAAAAGTTTTGTTTTGTCCACAACAGATTTTTTGATATTTGATATGGTAGTTATATGGGGTAGTGAAGATAAAACTGTTTTTAAAAACTGTATATACTTAGTGAAGGTTACTGTTTTTGAAAACTGCTATTTGGTGAAAACATCCCTTGAAAGTATGGAGTGGGATTGGTGGAATAAGGCGTTGCGGAATCAATTCCAGCGGGCTTGTCCCTTGTAGCTCTCCTTCGAAAGCTAAAGGAAGGTACTATGAATTGATCATTGAAAGATTCTCTAAATTCAAAAATTATTTACATATTTCACAATTATTTATTTGGATTTTGAAAACAAAAACACCTTCGATTAGTAACTCTTCGTAGCTTTAGAAAGAGACCCAAATTGTAAGTTTCTGCCAAAAAAAGGCCGCTGGAATTGATTCCGCAACGCCCTATTATTTCATCAATCCAATTCCATCCTTGAAAAATTATCATGATGTCATTGATATGTCCATGATTAAAAAATGACGAACAACGGTCGCCAGTACCCAGTATTATCAGGTGGATAGACTATCAAAAATGAAGATGACTTGACCATAAAAACATGCCTCGCAAACGCAGTTTGGCTTATTTATTGATTTTTTATGAATACTCACTCATCATTCATTGATGGGATCATTGTAAACGGGAATCCAAATTGCAGTTTGTTAGATTATTTTGCTGTATGCAATGTGCCCCATTTTTGCGCTAAAACAGAGATTTTTTTAAATGAAATGCCCTATACTTTTTCATTTAATTTACCTGTTCAGCTTTTCAAGCTCTGTTGTGGATGTATTTTTGTTTCTTCAGATTGTGGCAGTGCTACTACACAAAAATTTGAAATTGTAAATTTTCGTAGTTTTGAGCTTTATTTTGAAAAATCATAGAGACCTTGTTTTTCGGTTTTAAAGGATGAAATCTGCCATTACAATACTCGAATAGATGATGAATAACTCCATTGCAAGAGAGTCAAGATTTTGTGATATAGGGTGTGTCATATTTTATCGAAATAAGCGAATTTGAACTGCTTAG
Source organism: Anaspis maculata (assembly GCA_949128115.1). Classification (NCBI taxonomy): domain Eukaryota; kingdom Metazoa; phylum Arthropoda; class Insecta; order Coleoptera; family Scraptiidae; genus Anaspis; species Anaspis maculata. The sequence goes on from OX421961.1 coordinate 51,001,943, forward strand.
TCTTAGTTTTTCAAATGGAATGCCCCATTTTGTATCTCACTCCACTTATAACCTATTGTAAACTTCATCATTTTCGAGACGTTCGAGAATTTTGATGAAAAAACTGTTTAGTTGAATTTTTTACGCTGAACAGGCCCTGGTGATAATGAACAAATGTAATGTGTTCATGTAATAATGACACATTATGCTTGATTGAGAACCAATTCTTGTTATTGAATAGCCGTGCTAAATTTCAGTTTTAAGAAAATGTAGTAAAAAAATATGGACAGGAAGGAAAAGGAGGAAATTGGAATTGGATAGCCCAGTAAAGCTGTTTTCGCGACTTTAAAAACCTTCAAACTGTCAAATTGAGAGGTGCGTACATTTTGACATACGACTTCAGCCCTCATCTATAGCAAAAATAAAGCTGAGTTTATGATGAGCGATTTTTTGCCGCGATTTGAGCTGAGCTGAGCGGAGCGGAGCGATTTTTTTGCCTAGGCCAATTACGATGCGGGAACGTGACATCATGAATGAACAGGATTGGTCCAGACAAAAAAAAAATCGCTTAGCTCAGCTCCGCTCCGCCGGGTATCGCTCATCATAAACTGAGCATAATGCTGAAAAGGAGTAAAATATTTATTATTATTCGAGTTATTATTTTATTATTTTTATTATTGACATACGATTTTCTGTATCTTGACCTAATGAGGACAGGAAAAATATACAAAAAAATATACAAAAAACAATAGTTTTTTCAAAATAATCGATTTTCTCAGAAATCGAGGGTGAAGTAGAAGAGTGAAAATAAAAGAGAAGGAAAAATGTATTAAATATTGAAATAAAATAGTGGGAGTTCCATCCGAAAAACAAGATCCCTGGGATTTTTCAAAATGAACCTCAAAATTACAAACATTTTCAATTTTTCATTTTTTAGCTAATATGGTAGCAATGCTAGAAACTGAAGAAACAAAAATATATTTATGATAGAGCTTAAAAAGCTGAACAAAGAAAATGAAATCTAAAGTTGGGCATTTTATTAAAAAAAAAAATTATCGCAAGAAAAATTGTTATTGTTCGGTAAGTATAGTGGAAAAATGGGGCGCTCTATACAGAGCTCAAACAGATGCAATCGAGGTTTTCCATATCAGTGGCTCACCCTGTATATTACATTATTTACATAAATATTTTTCTGTGCTTTCCATGTCATGCATTCAAAAGTAAAACAAAATATCCTGGATGTTTCGAATATTTCGAGTGGATCGAGCGATAATTTTCAAAAATCGCTTATTTTGAGATCACTCGTGAATTATCCAACTTTTTTGTATGAAAAATACTTGTGATGTCGTAGGTACCTACTTTATTTGTGATCAGGATAAGAAAGTGCAAAAGTAAACGCTATTTTTTTTTTAAACTATCGTAATGAGAAAGTTTTTGAAGGGGTTTTGACTCGGGTTTTGAGTTTTCATCAATGTCGCACTCACGTAATCACCTGTACATTAGCTCTTATACTTAATTACGACCCACCCTTGTTTATTAAGGTGGTAATAATCACTAGAAACTCAAGCCCCAAATTTCAAGTTTTATAAATCCTGCGATAGAGAACGGGGTTACCTATTGTTAGATTTGCTAATGTAGGTACATGTTTAACTTTTGAATAGAGTTTTAATTCAAATTTATAGGTAGGTACCTATAATAGTTTAGAATTAAATAGTAGGGTAGGTGCATTATGTAGGTACCCATACAATACTGGTAAAGTTGTTACTCGGTTGTTAGGTATTGGTAAATGCTAATACATTTCACCAGTCACCAAACCTTTAGGTACCTATAGGTAGGTACTAGGTAGGTAAACTACTTTATCTATTTCACCTATCTATTCTTCCGGCATAATAGCAATGTTTAGTTCTATGGAAACTACTTATTGGCATATTAGCTACCCATCAATAGCCTATAACTTGTTTATTCAGCATTTATATCTTCATGAATTTTGCACAGACAAAACAGTTCACATTGAAAATAGGCTGAGGAATAAAAATGAAACTTGAACTGCAAAAATAAAAATCGGTTGAACTTGAATAAACCTAATTATTGCATACTTATATTTACCTGTAGCTGCATAAATATCCTGAGTAAAACAAGCCAGAATCACCAGAAGAGCACTTGAACTCTTGACCAACACCATGTTGTCGTACCCACAACTCTTCAACAAATGGCAGATGAACTTTACTATGGGTTGGTGTAATTCTTGCATCAAAATGTACTGTTAGATTGTCCAAGCTACCGTGAGGTGCTTTAGTTTGTACTTGGCCGCTGTCTCTATCTGTTGCTCCACATCCAAGTGGTTATCAAGAGAGAGACGCAGATACTTCGAGTGTCGTTGGGGGATCATTCTGAATTATTTACTATACCTAGGTGTATTCCTTTCACTTCTTAAATCCGCCAACTTTACCTTTAGCGACAAGAAGTAGTAGGCACCCGCCGTGTCTGTCTCTCTTGGCTTCTTTGGCTGAAATTCAAGGTTCCGCTAATGCGTTTGTCTTTCGGGTTCATAGAACCAGTTTGATAATGTTGTTAGTCAGACCTAGTTAGAAATATTCGTCTTTGATGTGTCATGCATTTCTGCCGAAAATCAGGAGAGATCTATAGTTAGAAGAAAATTTCAAGTAGGTATACTCATACAGAGTGTCAACTTTATAAGGTGGCCCGTTAAATTTTATTGGCCGTTCTTGCAGCATAATCGTTAGCTGCTCCAACGGCATCCCCATCGGCATGAAATAACTTACACAAGGTGATTTACAACGCTCCGTTTTCGTCTGCTTTGGTTTATAAGATAGAAATTTTCAGTTTATTTTTTCTGTTTCTCCCTGTATGCGGCGCTTGCACCATTGGCGCCAGTAGCTACCTATCTCAATCGGTCCAGAGAAGTTCCAGTGTAACACGCATGCAAAGCGGCATTGCTTGAGTAAAACAAAAAAGTCTAGAGCATCCCCTATTTTGGAACTTAAGTCTGATGGTCGAAGTTTTAGTGCGGTTATTTTGTTTTTGAATTTTTTTTCGACAAAATAACTTAGATGTGCTGTTAAATTTTATCGGCTATTCTTATAGAATTTTTCTGAGCTCTCCGAATCTGCCAATAGTTTTTTAGAATTGTGATCAAAAAATATACTTTCTTGACAAAAATTAGAGGGACAATTTTTTCAAGCTCGACCCTGGAATTTTGTTTGGTCCCATATGGCATTGTGACAAGCTTCAACTAAGGGATGTCGCTGGTGAATTTCAACAGATAATCTCAAACCGTTGCAGGGATATAGCCCTTTAAATATTCGGAAGAAACTCATGGAACACCCCTGTATCTCTGTGACCATTAGCCAATTTTTTTTTCTCTCACTGATCCTCACTTGCATCAAAGTCCTCTATCTGTCATTGAGCTATGTCACATCAATCGCGGAACACCCTGTATGTATACACTATAATACACTTGTTACATGTTATTCCACGCCCATGATATTTTCTTTGAGCCTATTGAACTTTTTCATGACTCCCGACTATCATTGAGTAGATACCTGTGTATTTGAAATTAGTTAACCCAATAATAATATACCTCATACCTCGAATAATACCCAATATCTGAATTCAAATCCGGTTGTGAATATTTATGCTAAAATGAGTGAACAAGCAAGTTGACTTGAAACTACAAAAAATATATTGTTACGAGTGGTGATTCTCTTGTGTATTCGAGAGCACACGCGGTTCTTGAGAACCATTCGAACATAATATTACGAATGGGGTCTTATACCACTTTTTTTTTATTTATGGAAAACAAAGTACAAACTGAGACCACTACAAGCATAAAAATATTCCGTCTCAAAAGTCCCTACTTTTTCATAAAAAAATGTTGGAAATTTGGGCGGCAACAGGTGGGATTTAATTAGGGTTGCACCGAATAGTGATTTTCTAATATTCGGCTTCGGCCGAATATTCGGCCGAGTCTCATTGCCGAATACCGAATATTCGGCCGAATAGCTCGGTATGTGTCAAGGCGGCAACGGAAAGACCAAAATCTTTGTGGGATAGTTTTTAAGCGATTACAAGGGACTTGAAGCTGGAACGGAGTACAGAATTGAATGCCATTGATAAGAGGAAGTCATAAGCAAAGAGCTGGATCTCTACTTGATGGGACCATTCATCAATCGAAGAGACGGTCCTTTCAAGTGGTGGCAAAGTAACGCAAAGAAATTTCCTTTTCTGAGCAAAGCTGCTCAGAAATATCTAAGTGCTCCAGTCAGTAGTGTGTACCAGAAAACGCTTATTTTCAAACAGGAAAAAAAGCAAAAATCGACCTCCTCCATTTTTTTTTGAGTAGTTCTCCTACACCATAATTTGTTGCTTGCCAGAGACCAAAAAGGACAAGACCGTATTTTCGTTATTTTTCCTCATCAAAGAACTACTTTTTTTTTATTCTTCTTTCTGTTAATTAACTACTGTACCTGGTAAGTACTTTGAAAGTGATAAAGTCTTCTTAGTATCAATTATGACTTTTTTGTCTTTATGTATTATGAATCTTATTGGTTATTTCACTTGAAAATAAAAATAAATTTGACACATGAGTATTAAGAAGTACCTACCTTCATGTTTTTGTGTGATAAATGAAGTTTTGTGCTTCATTACACAATTTTAAAAATCAGTGGAAATATTCGGCAATCGCCGAATATTTGACTCAGTTATTCGGCCCAACCGAATATTCGGCCGAAGTGGCCGAGTAAGCCGAATACCGAATATAAACCGAATATTCGGTGCAACCCTAGATTTAATCTGGAAGACTGATGACGTAGAAAACCTGTGTTGCGGAAGACCGGATTTTTAGGCATTCAAAATGCGAAAATAAGTAGGCAAATAAATAGGTCCTAAATATCTTCGAATATGCTCCTAAACAGGCAAAATAGGCTCTGAAATAGGTAAATAGGTACCTATAACAGAAGGACGATGATTCATGCATCTTGCTGGATCTCAACCTGACACGAGCAATCGGCCTTTCTCCGACAAAAATTATGGACCACGTCTGCACCACTATCTGTGGGACCTCTGAGGGATATATCCTGCTCAAACTCGATTATTTTGTGCAGCAGCATCGTTTCGAACACAAAGCGGACAAATATTAATTGTTATTGACCGAGTTGTTGACTGACACACGTGACTGTTCCCCGTTCCTCGTTCCCCGTCGTCCGTGTGGCGACCTGGTACGGTTTTTGGAGCGCTTATTCACTGGACTGGACCGTGATGAGCTGAATTTCTATTTCCCTTCTTGGTGTCAAGATTTTTTAAATGTTTTTTCAACTAGCGTGTAAACAAGTTAATTTTATTTAAGTACTTTATGTAAGCATCGACCCACGCCAATAAAATCGTATTTTATAATTTTATACAAGACTCCCTTGCGATCGAAGCTCTCTAGTGCATTTTAAAACATATAATTAATTATACGCACACATTTGGTCCATTTGATTTACATGGAGATATCAACGAGCGGGCAGAACAGGTACATCAGCCCAATTGGCGGAGGCGCAGATCCAGAACACGCTGGCGCGAAAAGTCTGGACTGTTCGAGAATCACCGTGAATGTAGTAGCGGCGGTCAATGTGAAATTTGCCAGAGAACTGGTTGTGAGGTTCCAGAATAACAATCGGAAGTATATGAGCACCGATGGCTTGGCCCTTGCTTGGCCGACAGACCAGTTTTAAATCCCAGAACGACAAAGCGAGTTGTAATTGGCGATATACCCAAAGGCGCGAATAATAACTGACGCAGTTATGAACAGTGTGTGTTCAAAACGGCATCTCAATTATAAAAGAACCCAAACGCGAAATCCTTAAAGATATTTTCTTGTGGTGGGAATAGGGGATGATTAGGCATTGCGTGCTTTCCACCTAGCCCCAAGTTCGGTACACCTGCCATTTACGCATGTGCGGGTGCCAAACGGTGCTGTCCATCTACGTGTTCCTACTCGGTTCTGTGCCGTTCATTGGATGACCTAAAATTTTGTGCCACACAAAGACCGGCAGACAGTGGCGTATCAAGATATTTTTTATCAAGGTTGGGTCGTGATCGTGACTCGTGAGCAGGGTTGTGCACGAGTACGAGTACAAGGTATTCGAATACTGTATTCGAATACTTTTCATGGTATCTGTACTCGTACTCGAATACTTTTTAGGAATTTCGAATTTGTACTCGTATTCGTACTCGCGAACGTATGAGGTACTCGTACTTGTACTCGTATTTTTCACGGATACCAAGGGGTTTGTACTCGTACTTTTCCACGAGTACGACACCGCGTGGCAGTGACACAGGAATCGACCAATCAGGTGGCAACATGAAAACACTCGCTGTGGTTCCCTTAGTTTTCAACTTTTTGATGAAAGAAATAGGTTCCAACGAGGGTTCCAACAATGGAAAGACTCCAAAAAAACAAAAACAAAAAAACAAATTTGACCAGTAGTGGCGGATCAACCATACATAATATTTGTTTTTTTTGTGCAGAAAAGTTACTTTACAGTTCATACGAGAGTTCATATGTAAATGTACGTGCAAGATTTGAAACAATCTGAAATTCGATCAAATATCATCAGTGGAGTCGGAGGTTGGGTTAAGTTAACTACCAGAAGAAAATTATCCAACATGTGCGTGGTTTTTACACTTTTACCCGTCGTGAACGGTGCATCCTACAAAAAAAACTTTGAACTTGAACAAGTTTTTCAAATGTGCAAACAAAAATACGATCGGGTCACAGACAATTTTTTTCTGGCAGTTCAAGCTACCCCAACCCCCTGTAACTTCGCTGCCACTGGTCAGATTTGTGTGAAATTTTGCATGTATGTACCACGTATGTACAGTTGCGGCCTCATAAAAGTTTACATCGATGACAATCGTGTGGCCATGCTCATTCAAAATTACGTCAAAACTGAATTAGCATGGCCACTCGATCGCCATCGGTCTAAACTTTTAAGAGGCCGCAACCTTACATTTGAACTGTCAAGAAACCTTTCTACACCTCGTTCTACACCAAATTTGAAGTTTTCACCCTCAACGGTTCTTGAGCAAATAATTAAAAGCCATGTTTTACTTCGTACTTTTGAGAGCGTTCAACTCCCTTAGGAAGCACATACTTAGGGAAAAAATGTTACTCCTGATTTTCGACTCATCTTTCTGAGTGAAATCACCTCCCGGAGTATTGTCAAGGTCACTGAAACACCCTGTACCTATATGCGATCACAATAATATAAAAATAATATCGTACTCGCACTTTTGTACTCGTGAATCATGGCTGTACTCGCACTTTTGTACTCGTGGATTATGATTGTATTCGTACTATTACGAGGTATCCGAATACAAAGTATTCGTACTCGTACTCGGGTACAAGAAAAAGTACTCGTGCACAACCCTGCTCGTGAGTTGGTGTGTTTACTGTTTTCAAGAACTGACGTCATACCGACACTTTTTTAATTGCGATCCCCTATTTATTTTGATAGATTTGGATAGATTATGGAAAAAAATCTGATTTCAGAATAATGTATGCTTTTTGGACTGATAGTTCAAGTTCAGGCGCTATTTATTTTTATATGTGGAAAACTAGCGCGGAGTTGTAGGTTATGTTTTCACAAAATGAAGTTTTTATCGCAAAAATAGTGCGGCGATGCAATATACTTACGTCGTTTTCCACTAGGAAAAAAAGTGCGCATCAACTGCTCTGACCTTGCGCATAGACCAATAGCAGGGCTTCCTGGTGAGTTTCCATGACAGCATGCAAGAGCAAAAAGTGCGCAATTTTTTTTACCAGTGGAAAACGCTATTAGTTTATTACTATTGATGCTGAAACTCGTAGAAATCAAGTAGACCATTTCTGAAAACACTTTTCCTTCCAAAATACTTTTACTTATTTCAATACATTGCGTGCTTTCCACCTAGCCCCAAGTTCGGTACACCTGCCATTTACGCATGTGCGGGTGCCAAACGGTGCTTTTCATCTACGTGTTCCTACTCGGTTCTGCGCCGTTCACTGGATCACCTAAAATTTTGTGCCACACCATGGAACATGTGCCGTCTGGTGGTATTTGTACCGTCTAGGTGAAAAGCACCCATTGTAGCTAATAGAGCTAACAAATTCCCACAGCGCAAAGTGCAACGAAGTCGTGACCCACCACACAAATACCCACCGTAAATACTTCCCACCATAATCGGATCCGTTCCTACAAATTCCTACCGTACAAATTTCCACCATACAAATACCCACCGTACAAATTTCCACCATGCAAATACCAACCGTGAATAATTTCCACCATATCGGATCCGACCCTACAAATCCCTACCAAATTCCTGTCAAATTTGAGGTCATTGTCATCTGTAAAGTTGTTTATTAGGCCCCATGTAGCCTTACGAAACCGGGATAAACTCGGTATAGCTATATTCGGTATAATATCCTCCCTATGTTTCTTGAGATATGACATTTCGTTTCTGACAATGGGAAATTTTTCGAATCTGACAAGCGCTCTGTCGTGTATTTATTTGATTTCAGCATGGATTTCATTATTTCACTTGTTCTTACCCTCGTTCTTGCCAATAAGTGTGTTATATATAGTGGAAAACTGAGAAGATACTTACAGAAATGGTTCAAGGGTGTTGTGTCGCTCTATGCGAGTCGAGAATAAGACGAATACACCCAGCATAACCATGCACCGGTTCACGAAAGACCCAAACTTGATGGAAGTGTGGCTGCACCAGCACCAGCACCAGCAGGAATCACGCTGCACCAGACACGTGCATCTTACTACGAAAAAACTCTATTACTTCGTCCATTAAAAACTCCCTTATGGGCTCTAGTGACTTTCCCCACATGATAATGGGAACAGTATAGCTATCCGATTCAAAATTCCCGCAAAAGTCAGAAACGAAACGTCCAAACGTCATAAACGTCAAAACGTCAAAGGTGACCTCGAAAATCCATGTATTTTCTATCTCCTAAAATTGGAAAGGTCAATGGGGCCTTGCAATTGAAAAACTCAACGTGAGGTCGCCACTACTGTAGGGGGCGCCTACTTCGATGAAGCGGCCGTAACCACGGGAAAAACATGGGAGTTTGAGTAGTTTGACCAGTAACTGACAGTGACTGGAGACGTCAAGCAAGAAACAGAGGTTATCCAAATTTCAAATCAAGACATAAAATGACGGACGTCGGTCGCTGAAGCGTCAACGCCGTCAAAATTGTCGAATTTGCCCCCAACGGTCGTGGCGCCCTCGGTGTGTGAAAGTGGCAGTGCAAGGCCCCATTGGCCATCAAATGGCGCTGCGGCTGCGATTTTAAATTTAATCGCATAATAAGTATGTATATTGAAATCAGTTAAAGTCGTCGAGGTAAAAGTATTTGGGAAGGATAAGTATTTTTAAAAATGGTCCTGTAGATGATTTCTACGACTTTCAGAATCAAATAGTATACTCTATACACTGATAGAAAGGACCACCAGATTCCTCCGCTTGAAAAGTAGTCCCGAGCGTTACCCGCGAAATTGAAAATTCCAGTTAGAAAGAGGTGCTTATTTCCGCTAATCACAGCTAAGTGCTATGGTAATTTTAAATGACACCAGTTTAATACAAATTTTAATAAATGAGAAAATAATGTTTTTGAATTAAGCTGATTTTATTACACAACACCCACAACAGCCGAGCCGACTAAAAAAGTTCAATGAAAATAACAAATATCATAGAGAAATGGAGGTTACAAATCGTACGTAAGTGTCAAACTCGCTGAATGTCATGCCATTGGCTTGGCGTAGGAATAATTTGCCCGGGTAAGACTACCAACCGAACAAAACTAATATTAGTTCCGAACGCGCCTATGTTGTTACATTCTTTGGTGCTTTTGTTTGCTATAGGTTACATCACTGAAATTCAAAAAAGTCCGTTCTATCGGTGTACAGACTGGGCGCTTTCCATTTAAAACATTTGTGTCGGTTTGTGTCAGCTTGTGTTAGCTTGTGTCGATGAGACAAAGGAAAACAGATCAAATGGAACGCATTTGTGTCGATTTGTGTCAACACAAGTCGACTTGTGTCGGTAAATGGAAAGCACACAGTATAGGTATAGTATACCACAGGGTTATCGGGGATCAAATACTCGATTGCTCAAGTTGGCAGTTGGCGTACGATAGGGATGCTCAAATTTTCCTCAAACACGCGCTCATGATTCGCCCGTTCGCGAAAAAAAGTGAGCATTGTACGCCAAGCTTGAGCAATCGAGTATTTGATCGTTCGTTACATCGCATCGCCGCGCCATTTTTGCGATAAAAGCTTCATTTGCTGAAAAATAACCAACAACTACGCGCTAGTTTCCAAATATAAAAATAAATATCATCGCCTGAACTGTCAGCCCAAAGAGCATACATTATTCTGAGGTCAGAATTTTTTTCGTATTCTATCCAAATCTATTAATTAAAAGAAAAGCGTCGGTGACGTCAGTTCTTGATGAAAACACAACTCACGACACGAGTCACGACCTTGGTAAAAATTATCTTGATACGCCACTGTCTGCCGCTTGGAAAGATGGCGCCACCTATTGACAGTAGATCCGTGGAACTGTCAAAGACTGGGTCCCTTCCTTGCCCCTCACCAACTTGACGTTTGCCCTGACCGACCACTCTTCTGTTTGACAGTTGAATTTCGAATTTTGCCCAAAAGAATGGGGATCACTGAAGAAACGGAACTGCCAACGGATGCAGAGCTTACCGTCCAAGAGGTGGATGTCTCCGGTCCCGTTTTAAAAGCGGCCGCCTTTCATATGGGCAGAGTTTGCGAGTTTGACAATAATGTGAGGTTATATTATTACCTAATCACCTCTTTCTAAACAGAGCACTTCCAGGAGTTTATCTTGTGCAGAAATGAGCTGAATGATCCGAGGAAATGCCTTGCAGAAGGCAAGGCTGTCACCAATTGCGCTCTAAATTTTTTGAGACGCGTGAAGAAAACCTGTGCCGATGAGTTTATGCAATACGTCAACTGTCTGGACAAAAGTAGTCCCAATCAGAATTACGCTCTGTAAGCCATCCCAGAAATTAAGCGGCAAACGTTGCCTGATGTTGAGCTCATTTCAGGTGTCGCAAAACCCAAGCTGTGTTTGACAAGTGTGCTGAAGATCAAATGGGAGTAGAGAGGTTGCCTTTCGATCACTATGCCAGGGTTCATGTTCATAAAACTGCCAGACCCAAACCTGAGCCCGAGCCCAAGGCGGTGTATCCAGATGCTACTCCTTACCTTCCAGATGATGCTCCAAGGCCTCCAGCCAAGCACGGCTCTCGTTATATATTCTCTTACTAAATGGCACAGTGGTAGTAGAGAGATTTATTGGCGATACTTGGTACGTAGTGTGAACATCAGTTATTGGTAGTTATTGTGAATATTGAAATCATGTATAAAATAAATAAATTGAACAGCTGTGTTGATGTGGTGGTTTGAGCGATAGATTAAATAGACTTCCATATTATGAACTTATACATTATGCTTTTATAGAATCATTCAAATCAATTACTTTTTGCCCTCAGGTATTTCAAGAGCTCAATGTCAAAAACTAATTTGATTTTGTGTGCAAAGAGAATATTCAGAGTGTTTCACTTACAAAGCGATTCACTTTATTCTTATTGTCCTGATTCAGAAGAATGTAATGTAATTACACATTACAATTACACACAATTACAATGTAATTGTAATGTGCCTCTAACTCGCATCCTAAGAAAGGTACAGGTCCATGGTTTCAGGGTTTATTCTTCATCATTTTTGTTGAAAGGGCTGCTAACTCAGTTACTCAATAGAAACGGTGAAAATACATATTTATAATTTGATGAGCTCTTTATAGAAGTGCTTTAATTTCAACAGATTTGTTACAGAATAGTCAGAATCAGTGGCGACGCTAGCATTTTAGGATAGGGGGGGGGGGGGCGAGATGGGGCCAGAGAGATCGAGGGGGGTCAGAACTAGACGCGGGGGTTCGGGGGGCAAAGCCACCTGTTGGCGCCGCAGGTGAATTTTTTTTTCACAATTGGGCCCTTTCCCAAAAAGTCTCCAATGACTTTGGAATGCCTCTTAGTTCTTTCTAAAACACTCTCAAATTTTTTTTAAAGTTAATTGCAAGTAGGTACAATTTTTGTAATTCTAAATTTTGAAAAAAGAAATTGAAGAAACTTTGGAAGTTTACACATAGAATAGATTTGAGTTACTTACTAATTTTTTAGTTCTATAATAATTCTTCGAACACGCAATTCAAAGTTGTATTATTTTATTATGTTCAAAACACCTGTAGTGGGGTCGGTACGCTTTTGGATACTGCACTTTTGAGTAGAGTTATAAAACTTGACACATAGGTTCTAGGGACCATAAGAAAAAATTTTGCCCGATGTTCCAAAAAAAAATTTCGACGGAATCCGTTATATAGGCCCCTTTTTCCAAAATGGCGACCAAATTTTGGAAATTGGCGATTGGTCGTACAGTGGCGCGCAAAGTATCAATTCCCAACATTTTGACCATGACAAGTTGACTAAAGCCACCCCTGACTTGATCCGTTCGATATTTTGGCCATTTGGGCCTTTTTTCCAAAATGGCAGCCAAACTTTGGAAGTTGGCATTTGGTCCTATAGTGGCCTGCAAGGTATCAATTCTTAAGTATCAAGCCTACCCCGACTCCATCCTACCTACATTTTAGCCTCAATACTCAATTATAGTGCTGATACTGAAATTTATTTTTCAAGTTTCAGAAGTGTTGTGGAAAACCACTTCTTGGACTTTCTGTGTGTCCAACATGTGAGTAATCCGGAGAGCAGAATCACTACATTTTTCCGAAGAAATAAAAGGCTCCCCATCCCACTGGCAAAACCTATTTCACGCTTGTATAAAACTGTCAAAACCATAAAAAATGTCGAAAGTACATACACATCAATTGCAAGTTGTTTCAGAATTTGTATTTGTGCTAAAAGATAAGTCAGGTTACATATTACGTTACCAGAAATAACAGTGATTGAGGAATCTGCGCTCTATCGCGTGTATTTGCTGTTTCTCAGTGGTGTTTGGAGGTTAGACTTCTCTCTGCCTCTCAGACCTCAGACTTCGATATGGCGCTGATATGGGATGTAATAACTTATTTAAATATTTGCACGTTTGCGTTTGTGCGATCGTGCGAGACGCTCACCTACATTCTTCTTTACTGTTTTCTTTATCTATTACATTGGTGAAGAACAGAACTCTCACCTATCCTGAATCTCTTTTTAATTCTAATTCCTGTAGATGATCCAATTTCTACATGTTGCATTATACTCGTTTTGTCACTTACATATACCAAGGTTGGGAAAGAACTATATACATAAAGCGCTAAAGCTGTAATGCTTTTCTCGAAGGTATAATATTCATCCTGCCATAGACACTAAAAAATCCGATAGCGATTCAGGATTCAGGAAAAGGTTTTAATAATGAGGGACTTTACGGCTATAAGTGCAAAAAATCTAAAACTATACCTACATTTTTTGCCAAAAATGTGTTACATGGGACAAACTAAGACCTATAGGAAAGATATTTGTGCCTTAAGAGGTACATTGTGATTGTCTTCTGCTCAAATCTCTTCAAGTACCTACAACTCTTATCGACGTATAAATCTGCAAAAACCGCTCATCTCGATCTCTTTCCGTACATATCAAACAACTTGCACTTCGAAATTTCTTGCGGTTTTGATGCCACGAGATCTTCACTGGCAGGAGGATAGGACTATAAATGGGGATTGAGGCCAAAATTTGAGTCAAGTCGAGTCAAGAATGATATTAATCGACTCGCAATGGTCGAAATGTCCAGGAATGGATACCTTGTGTGCCCCTATACGACGACCTGCCGATTTTCGAGGTTTGGCTGCCATTTTGAAAAGAAGGCCTCAATGGCCAAAATATCAGCCGAATCGATTCAGAGGTGGTTTGAATCAACTCATCATAGTCAAAATGTTACGAAATGATACTCCGTGCAAACGTGCAAATTTCCAAATAAATTGCACCCCATATCAGCGCACAGTCAACTTAGTTGCTCTACATCAGTGGGACGCTCTCTTATGCAGAAAATCAAACCTTGCAAGAATTTATTCCTAATCAACATGCCAGATTTCTTCTGCACTGATGAAAATATTCTGAAACAACTTGCAGTTGGTATGTAGGTATGTACTTTCGACGTTTTTGATGGTTGTCACAGTTTTATACATGCGACATGCGTGAAATAGGTTTTGCCACTGGGGGGCGCCTTTCATTCCTTCGGAAAAATGTAGTGATTCTGCTCTCCGGATTACTCACATGTTGGACACACAGAAAGTCCAAAAAGTGGTTTTCCCTCGGGTTTTCCACAACCCTTCTCAAGATAAAAATAGATAAATTCTAAATCAGCACTATAATTATTGAGTATTGAGGTCAAAATTTAGGTTGAGCAGAGTCGGGGTAGGCTTAAATCGACTTGTCATGGTCGAAATGTCTAGAATTGATGCCTTGCAGGCCACTATACGACCAAATTCCAACTTTCGAAGTTTGGCTGCCATTTTGGAAAAAAGGCCCAAATGGCCAAAATATCAGACGGATCGAGTCAGGGATGGCCTAAATCAACTAATTATGGTCTTAATGTTAGGAATTGATACTTTGCGCGCCACTGTACGACCAATCGCCAATTTTCAAAATTTGGACGCCATTTTGGAAAAAGGGGCCTATATAACAGATTCCGTCGAAAATTTTTTTGGGAACATCGGGCGAAATTTCTTATGGTCCCTAGAAACTATGTGCCAAGTTTCATAACTCTACTCAAAAGTGCAGTATCCAAGGGATTTTCGTCGCGTACCGTCCCCACTACTGGTAGCAAAATGAACAAAGAACAATACAACTGCTACTGTTACTTAATAGCTACCGATGGTAGCGAACATCTGCCCTTTTTGAACATCTTGAATATTAAAAAAATTATATTTGAATGAACAATAACGAAATTATAAACGATTAAAGATGACGATGGTTTCGTCTAGCAAAAGTAATGTAAACCATGATTAATGATTTATTAACATGAAAATAGACGGCCCACCCTAAGATTTCCTTCAGTGGGGGCCGACGGACTCTCAGTGGGGGCCTGCCCCCCCCCCCCCCATGAACCCCCCCTAGCGTCGCCACTGGTCAGAATACGTACCCACACTTTTTAGTATGCCAAATCAGGCTCCAAGTAGACCAGTTACGGTACAGCAGTGCTTCCCAACCCCAACCTGATTCATGTCATTTAGACTGCTTCAAGAATTATCGCAGCCCAGGAATGCCAGAGCGTACATACACAAAAAAAAAATGGGATTTTTCCCCATCTTCCATGAAAACTATGGAATTTGAACACAATTTTGGGATGCATAATACAGGGTGCGGCATGTCAGGCATGTCAGCATGTGCATGAAGTATAGATTTTGAAAATTATTGATTCATTTAAATCTCAGAAGCTTTGGATTTATGATTTGCTTGCCATTGGGGTGAAAATAGAGCTATGTTTTTGCCAAGAGCGGAGGTTATGTGCTGTGCAAAAATATTCGTAAAGTTTTTCAGTTGTTGTTGACCTGACCTGACCTAACAATTGAATTAAAACGGCAATCCAGCACAGCAAACATCACTTTGATGAATTTGATTAAAATCATCTTTACTAGAGATGCAACGGATATCCGGTTACTATTCGGTATCCCGCTTATCCGTCCATTTTATTGGTATCGGCTATTCGACTCGATAGTGTTTCGATATCCGGCCGAAACCGGATAGCTGCAAAAGATGAAGAAGAGCGATACATTTAAATTAATCACCACTTCCCTATCTTGTTTTCCCACATTAACATCAACTAAGCTGCGCAACAAATATGTTGTCGCAAGGGAAAAATTGATCCGACTTTGGACCACAATAACTTTTGAATGACACAAATCATTTTGATTTTGTTTTCACGGTTAGTGAGATCAGTCTTTCCGTTATTCACCTTCAGGAGGTGGAAATCAGGAAGCTTGATGTAAAATATTTACAGGGTGAAATGTAAAACAGTGCAAAATTTTAGCAAATTAAACGGACTCCCATTTTCAGAATAATTTTTTTTCACAAATGCAAATGAAAGGATCATGAAGCGTGATGTTTTGGCTTGCGCCCAGTTTTGGAATTTTTGGAATCGAAACTCTGGTTTTGACTTTATGATTTTTTTTTCTCTTGGAGGATGCTGATTTATCCTATCGCTACAAGAAAGACTATGTTAGCCTAGGGAGCCTGTCATCATCAAAAACTGAAATTGACCATCAACATCAAGTTCAGGAGGTCAAAATCACAAAGAAAGCTTGTTTCAGTTGTGAAAATCTGATCCAATTCAATTTTTAAGAAAAACACCTGTGTCGCCCATTTTGAATGAGCCCCTTTTTTGTGGCCTTGATCAAGGTTTTTCAGATGGTCTTTGAGTTAAGTTGCTGAGAACCGTTCAAAAAACAATATTCGTGAATTGCAACCTCCCATCATCACAGTAACATAGTCTTCTTTGTACCGATAGGATAAATCAGCATCTTCCAAGAGAAAAAATCATAAAGTCAGAGCCAGACTTCCGATTCCAAAAATTTCAAAACTGGGCGCAAGCTAAAACATAACGCTCTATAATCCTTTCATTTGCATTCGAGAAAAAAAATTATTCTGGAAATGGGGGTCCGTTTAATTTGCTGAAATTTTGTACTGTTTTACATTTCACCCTGTAGATATTTTACATGGAGCTTCCAGATCTTCACCTCCTGAAGGTGAATAACGGAAAGACTGATCTCACTAACCGTCAAAACAGAATCAACATGGTTTGTGTCATTCAAAAGTTATTGAGGTCCAAACTCGGACCAATTTTTCCCTCGCGACAACATATTTGTTGCGCAGTTTAGTATCTCGTATGTTCCTTAAACTGTTGAAGAGTATTGCGAAATGGGCAGTAGGTACCAATTCTCAACAGGGTTTTTTATGTTTTAATCAAGTATAAGTATATATTACATTGTGTGGAGGCGCGTAATGTAGTGGTACATCGCGCTTGGCTTCCATCATAGAAGCCAAGCCATACACAGCGCGGTCCATCTTTGGATGGGTGGCCGCTGCAACATGACGCTGTAGTGGGGCTCACTCGAAGATGGAACACCGACGCCAAATCCATTTTCGGCAAGGGAACCTTCCGAGTACTTCGGAATCCAGAACTTTCTCTGGAATAGTGATTGTACCTCGGATTGGACTGTTGCTATTCACTCGTGGGTCGAAATCTACTTCAAACTGTAGGCCCCTTATTTTATGAATAGACAGAGAAGCAAGCCGAAACCCTTGATCGGTTGTTTATGGCTAGCAAAAAAATTACATCGTAACTTATAATCATGAAATAAAGTCACCAACACAAAAGTAAAAGAAAAGAAAAAACTTTCTCTGGCTGTCCCTAGCCTAGTATTTGAAATCAAGAAGTGGCAAATTGTGGTGCATGAAAACAACCTTTTCTGCATTCAAAGGTAGGATCCGATTCCGTTTATTATCGTACACGTTTCGAGCTTCCGAGAAGAAACTCTCGCTGTATACCTGCTACAGGAAGGTGGAAGGTAATCTTCGCAAACTTAGATGGATGTGGATATAGACTAGAGTTGGTAGACCAAGCCCACCATGCGTAAGGATTGCTGTTTCTGTGAATCCGTGCTGTTTTCAAATAATAATTGTCAACCTAATTGGGAATTGTACTTTGGGAATTCTACTTTTTTACTATGTTTTTAGCGCATTTTCCATCTTGATGAAAATCGCTATTGCAACCGCTTTGTCCGTCCGTCCGTCCGTCCGTCCGTTCGTCGAACTCCTCCCAAACTAGACGACCTAGCTTTCTAATTTTTTCGCTGTTACATAGCTGCCACTCCCAAAGGAGGGCTAGGCTATATTGGATGTCCATATTGCGCCGCCAACATAGAGAAAACCGCCCCCGATAAACTTGAAATAACATAATATTGCACTTTCTACCAGACCTGATGCTCTGGTGTTCTCATTTTTTGAATAATACATAGTTGCCACTTATAAACGTAAGCCAAGAAACATTCCGTCTTCAATATGCGCCGCCAACATGAAAAAACTGCTAAAAACCGCCCCCAATCACTTTAAAATGAAAAACATAAACCAGAAGACATAGCGATCTGATTCTTTCGATATATAAATAGCTGACCAAAAATGGGAAAGGATAAGCTACTTTTGGTTAGTCGCCGCCCCCGGATCCCGCCCCCAAACGATAAAAAGTGTAACTTTCACAAATGTTACTGATTGAGATGTTCCCTTAAACATTAGGAACTGCCAACTCAAATTATGCAACATTTGCTCAGCCGAACGCTGCCGCTTCCACACGCCGCCCCCCAAAGTAAGAGATAAATGAAAAACATGAACCCGGAGACATTGCGATCTAAGTTTTTCGCGATATGGATAGCTAACTAAAAATGGGAAAGGATAGGCTACTTTTGATATGGCGCCGCCTCCAGCTTCCGCCCCCAAAAGAAAAAAGTGCAACTTTCAACAATTTTCACTGATTTAGCTTATAATTTACCTCCAACGTTTAGAAACTCTTGACTCAAACTGTGCAAGAATTTCTTTGCCAAACTTTGCCGCTCCCACACGCCGCCCCCAAAGTAAGAGATGAATGTAAAACATGAACCTGAAGACATAGCGATCTAATTCTTTCACTATATTGATAGCTGACTGAAATTGGAAAAAGATAGGCCACTTTTAATTAGCCGCCGCCTCCAGCTGCCGCCTCCAAACAAACAAAAATGCAACTTTCACAATTTTCACTGATTGTCATATTTCCCTTACATTTAGAAACTCCCAACTCAAACTGTGCAACAGTTACTTTGCCGAATGCTGCCGCCCCCACACGCCGCCCTCAAAGTGAGAGATGAATGAAAAATATAAACCCGAAGACATAACAATCTAATTCTTTCGCTATATGGATAGCTAACTAAAAATGGGAAAGAATAGGCTACTTTTGATATGGCGCCGCCTCCAACTTCCACCCCTAAAAGATAAAGTGCAACTTTCAATAATTTCCACTGATTTACATTTTAATGTCACCCCAAACATTCAGAAACTCCAAACTCAAACTGTGGAAGAATTTCTTTGCCAAACTCTGCCGCTCCCACACGCCGCCCCCAAAGTAAGAGATAGATGTAAAACATAACCCTGAAGACATAGCGATCTAATTGTTCCGCTATATAGATAGCTGACTGAAAATGGGAAGAGATAGGCCACTTTGGATTAGTCGCCGCCTCCAGCTCCCGCCCCCAAACAAAAAAAATGCATCTTTCACAATTTTCACTGATTGTCATATTTCCTTGAACATTTAGAAACTACTAACTTAAACTGTGCAACAGTTACTTTGCCGAATGCTGCTGCTACCCCCACACGCTGCCCTCAAAGTAAGAGATAAATGGAAAACATAAACTCGAAGACATAGCGATCTAATTCTTTCGCTATTTGGATAGCCGACTAAAAATGGGAAAGAATAGACTACTGTTGATTAGTCGCCGCTCCCAGCTCCCGCCCTCGAACAGAAAAATATTGATGAGTGAAAGAATTATTTTCATTCAAATCTATTTCATTGGCAAGCACCCCATTCTGATAACAAAATATCACAATGAGTTTCGAATGAAGAAAGTGGGCAAGGAATGGTGTTTCTCCTTCAACCAAATTTCTTTACGTCCACAATATGCCTCTTTGAGAAAATGCGCTACTGAGACTCACGCACGTGAAGGCATACTCACTTGTTTTCTTTTTGTGTTGGATTCCCCGCTGCTACCTTGTCAAATTTACGAGTCCGGAGTGCCTAATTTAGGCCGGATAGTTTGGCCGGATAACCGGCTATCCGGTCAAGAGGTACACCAGATATCCGGTATCCGGCCAAATCACTATCCGTTGCATCTCTAATCTTCACCTTTGTCTTGACTTTTTCAATCTGTCAACTTATCAGATTGTCCAACTTCAAGAAAAAATATTACAGGCGACTGTGGTTTTTTATTTTTGCTTTGAATGGATATTACGGTCCATAGATAAATACGGTCTTGGTTACAGAGATATTTCAGTGTTATTCACGAACTTATTGAAATTGGTCGGTATTGAAATGAGTTCGAATTCGATTTCGAGCGAATTCATGGCAAAGTTGACTATTTTTTGCAAGTCACGACTTATTAGGAACCTATACCATGTCTTGCAGACTTACCTTTGTAGTTTTCCTCGGAATAGCTGTTCAAAAATTAAATCGGTCACCGTGGGTTCCACAAAAAAGGTAGGTAATACGAGATCAGTTGACACGCGGTTTTCGCTTGTCAGTTTGTAGCTGACTGATCAATAAAAACAGAGGCGGCGTGTGGCGTGTGTGTCTAAAATCGCCACGCGAGCGAAACGAGCTACGCCAAAGGCGCGTGCCGCAGGCGAAAACTTCCTGAAAAAAGGGGCGTGGTCACCTAATTTTTGGGTATTGTGGTATGTATTGGTATTGTGCTTATTCTTTACGTTAAAGGAAACGTCACAAGCCCTACCTATGTGATGTGGCCCTATCCCTATAATCACCCTAGGCTGAAGTCGCGCGCCAAAAAAAGTTACGAAAATTAATACAAAGCGACATCCAAAATGGTTTGGCACATTATTTTTAAAATATAAAAAAGTCTCGGAAAAAGTAAATAAGTAGGTATACTTATCATTGCCGACACATAGAAGTGAATGACAGATGAATGACATTCTACACTTTTGTTCTGAAAATAAAGCTTAAGAGTTATCCAGATGCTGAAGGATGAAAGATGACCTATTAGCCTTAATGCACGCACCTGGGATTTTCCAGCATGCGAACGACTTGCGTCTTGAGAAAATTCCAAAAAATCATCCATCTGTGATATCTGCCGTTCACTTTTATGTGTCGGCAATAGTACTATTGCGGCCTTTTTAAAGTGGACGACAGTCGACAGATTTTTCAGGATTCTGGCCTAAACGTCGCATGACAGCAAGCCAACTCGTTGACATTGTCGTCCACTTTATTTTGGCCGCAACCGTACCTACTCATGTAACTTTTTGAAGTGAAACTTCTATTCTCGCGCCTAGATCACAACACACAACTAACGCAGAACCACACATGGGAGTGAAATCGGTTCATGGCATCAGTGGCTGTAACGAACGCCTGTAACGTTGTCTGACCTTGAGGCGACCAGCGTCGTCCCAGGAAATGGAAGAATAAGCTGTTGCGGCGTTCGGTTCTATTTTTTACAGTTAGTATTCTTTTACCGCTTGCATTGTGTTTCAAGTACAACAGCTTCCATCATAAACAATAATTTGATTTGATCGATGAATTCTAACTCACGGTAGTGTCATTATAATTATAGTGTCAGAAAATGATTAATTTATTTTCGTAATGCGTATCGCCGACACTGGACTGCTCTTCCTGATGCTGGTGGCTCGACAGGAATGGTTCCCGACTTGGCTTGAATAGATTCGAGCGGATGTATTTCATTATAGGGATAGGGGGGTATATTCTTCAACGGACGTTTACAGTTCAAAAATAAAATAAAACACTGCACACCCAAATGTAGACACAACTTTCAGGTACCTATGTACAGTTGTAAGTAAGTAACTGCGGAGCGAAATGATTCATACGGCACCGCTAGGAAGTCGGCTGGATTTCAGAAATGTTGAGTGCTTGGATCGTTCTTTAATGCCAAATTTGATTACGATCAATCTCTTATCAAAACTGGCATTGAAGAACGATCCAAGCAGCTAACATTTCTGAAATCCAGCCGATTTCCTAACGGTGCCGTATGAATCATTTCGCTCCCAATTGTACCTATTAAGCGGTGGTGGATGAGTCAAGCCCAAGAGGGAAGAAAGAATTTTCGACAGTTGAGGCTGAAACAGTTGCTTAATGTTCCAGATGTCAGCTTAATGTAGCACTGGTTTGATAATCAAATTTTTATGTTTGGAAATTGATTTTCGACATCATTCTTAGTTAATTTTTTGAATGATTTGATTTCACCTCAATTAAATGTGACATTCTAAGTATAAGTACGGTGGGAAGCACAAATGGAAATACTCATGAATTCTGTCAATATTTCAATTCAACCTACGGCCGCTTCTGAATAGAAATGCTGGTTTATCTGTCACTTTTCTGCTTTGAATAGTGGTGAAATAAAACTGATCGGATTAATCCACCACTGAAATTTCCCCAACTGGGGTTCTTTGACGACACTTGACAACAGCCTGCAGCTATGACTATCGAAGCGGTGCAAAGTAAACGTGCTTGATTTCAAGCTCTTCAAGACCGATTTCAGATATAAATCTGTATTGATAAAAGTGAAATATTGTTTCAATAAAAATGAAAAAAAAAACATCTGGAGCACATTTATAATGATATTTTATTGACAATCAAATAATAACAGCGTTTTTTTTAACAGTTTCAGTATTGATAATGTCAATGCTTAAAAATATGAGATATTCACAAATATCACAGGTGGTATTGGTCCCGGTGCCGAGACTGTTGATTGGGGTTGTTGTTGAGTAGACTAGACAGAACTCTCTTTGTGCGGGGGAGGGGTTTGAGTGGCACAATTGCGCGATTGTAAGATGGGGGCCCATGTCACATGATAGGGCTTTACCGGCATCTGGGTGGCACAGTTTCGTTTGCTAGACGGCCTAGCAGTTATTGTGTAGGGGACCATTGAGGCATCTAGCAGGCTTTCTGCAAGGAAGAAGAACATTGTTGAGTCAATTTATCAGGAAAAAAAAAATGGACACAAAAAATAAGCTGCACATTCTCAATAATTTATTGTCTGTTGTTTTTCAGTTCATGTGGATAATAATATTTGTGTTTCTTTGTGTTTCTTTGTGTTCAAACAATGTGTTACAAATCGGTAACAAAACACTTCAAATTCGTCTCATTTATAACCGATTTAATGCCTTTATTAAAAAGTGTACGGTTAGGTAGGTATCAACTTTTAATTAACCTGGGGCTGTTTTTTTTTTCGTTCTAATGGATGCTGACGTAGGAGCCATTCTGTCGTGTTTTCATTGAACTCTTTTTGCGAAGCTTAGCACTGATGCTAACAACAATATTTACGTTTGTTGAAATTGTCATCTACAATCAATTAAATATCGAATTCATTCTTGACGAACTGTTACTAGCATCAGTTCTAAGCCTTGCGGTATTGATGTGGCCAATGAAATCTAGCTTCCCATTCTTCCTGAATTACATCTGCGAAGTCACTGAAAATTTTCACTCCTCCATTAATTTCTTGAATTTTCTATTTGTCTTTTTATCCATATACGTGTATTATCCTACAATACATAACTCTTAGTTGGATTCATAACTGGTGACGAAAGGGACAAGTTTATTCTTGTCAGCCTATCAAAAATTTGTGACAATGCGAGCGCATGTAAATCAGAACTAGAATGAAAGTCGAAACACAGCACGTAATTCGGATGTGATGAGGACGGCATTTCCTAGCATAAAAAATGGCTGAAACAGACTGCGGATTAGCTGTAGAGCGAAAGAGAAACAAATAGATTCTTGTGGTGTGAGTTTCTGCCAATCTGTGTGTGCAGCTAAAAATGTAACAAAAAAAAGTTATTCAAATCTGGGCTGGCAAGAGAATGAGGGCCTTTTTTCGAAAAATATATAAAAAATTTTGAAAGAAAAAACGAGCTTTTCGAATTTTAAAATTTTGAAATACTTATACGGTTTCATACTTGATTTTAGATTACCCTTTTTCTTCTACTCCACTGGTTTCATGAAACTCACGTTTAAAGGAAAAACAGTAGGAAATGTCGTCCTTAACACAGGCTGATGGCCAGGAACGCGTTCCGAACCGACACCTGTAACGGCAGATAGTGGTTTTTCATCCCAAATAACTTCTATATCTGTATTAGGCTGAAAATGTACTGGACCGGTGAGCAAAGCGACGATGAGAGAGGAGAGCAGAGTGACGAAAATAACAATACATAATTCTGTGCAACGGCAACGCTTCAGTATGTGTGTTCTTATAGGAATATGTGAGTTTGTTTTCGTCGCTTTGCTCTCCACTCTCATCGTCGCATTGCCCAAGGCTGAAAACATACTGGAGCGGTGAGCAACGCGACGATGACAGCGGTGAGCAACTCGACGATGAGAGCGGAGAACAAAGCAACGAAAACAAACACACATATTCCTATAAGGATACACATACTGAAGCATCGCCGTTGCACAGAATATATATTGTTATTTTCGTCGCTTTGCTCTCTGCTTTCATCGTCGTGTTGCTCACCGCTCCAGTATGTTTTCTGACTGGCATATTTGACTCTATGTGCTTTTGCACACTCGCCATACCAGAATACGCGAACCAGTTAATTTTTTGGGTTTCTATACAAAAACTTGGATTTTTTGTGATGCTGGAAACTTTGAATACTTCTTGTTTTCATGGGTCCGGTTACGTTAGCTCCATCTTTCAAATTTTGTCGAACAAAATCACAAACCACTCAGAATAGTGTCTAAATAGAAGAAAGATCTGAAATAAAAATTGCGGACCATCCATGCAGATTCTTGCTCTCCCGGATTTACTGTCATAGCGATAGTAATAAACCGTCTGGGGAGGGGGGGGGGAGCAACTGCACCTTTTCCAGCTGTAGTTTAGAAAACTTCAGATGTATTTGAGAAAATATGAAATGTATTTGAGATTAACCAAATGTAGTTCAGAAATCGACAATGCATTTTAGAAAACTTTACATAGATGTACTTTAGAAAATATGAAATGTATTTAGATTAACGAAATGTATTCGAGATATTACCAAATGTATTTTAGAAAAAATTAAATGCATTCCAGATCCACAAAGTTCAATGGAGAAATTGCCAATTGTATTTTTGAAAACGTTAGATGTATTTACGATAAGATGAGATGTATTTGAGATATTATGAAATGTATTTCAGATTCAGATATTTTGTTTTAGGGTAGAACAGTGATGAAAAAGCAAACGTTGTTGAGGAAAACGAACTCCAAATTCTCAACTACCATTGGCGGTTTCTCACTTACAATTCACGTTTTCTGAACTACATATCCTTTTTCTAAAATTCATTTGGTACTTTCTCAACAACATTTGAATATTCAATTATACAACTGGCATATTATTCTAAACTACATTTCCCAGATCTAAAATACATTTGTCAATTTCTAAACTACATTTCTCATAATTAAAATACATTTGGCAAATTCTAAACTACATGTCTCATATTTAAAATACAATAGGTGTTTTCTCAAATACATATCGCTAATCTGAAATACATTTAATATTATCGCAAATACAGTTGGAAATGGTGTAGAGGAAGGGGGAGTTGAAAGAGACCACTCACACATAATGCTATTGTGTGGCGTAGGCTGGAAGAAAAATGGTGCGATGCAATAAAATTATTATAGAATCGGGACGAATTTCATCATTTTCTCCTCACCCTCATGGACTTGAAAATGTCTGTAGAATTGAATGTGAGAATGTGATGCGTGCCGTTAACAACAAAAGTCTCGAAAAAGATGGAGTTAACGTAACTAGAGCCGTTTTCATATATCATTTCATCTAGTTTGAAAAAGAGTTTATGAAACTGGAGGCTGATGTAGGTCCATAAGACAAGTCGCGAGGCCCTTACATCATGTCCTTTAAACCAGAACATTCATTTCCAGATAAAAGATAAAAACAAGTTGAAATTGCTTCAACCGGTCGGATGAACATGTTTTGGTATAGCGAAGTTCAATAAAAACATGATGTTGGCTTCCGCCACCAACATCCATCAGAAAAATCAGTCATGAAAAAGCTACTCAGGGCTTCTTGATCATAATCAATATCAACATTTTAGTGTCATTTTAATTTAGAACTTATCGAGGAATTCAATAATTATTAATCAGTGTATCACAATGTCACTCATTCCAACGATTTTTTTCGTCTCGAATAATGAGCAGTAAACGATGATGGAGCTACGAATGAATCCCTCATTAGAGAAAATATCTCAATTCTTCAATCTTTTCCTAAAATTCTAACTTCCCACCCAAAGGGACGGGACCGTCTCATAATGAAATTTCCATCCATTCCTTGCTACTCGTCGGCGAAGTTTTGGGGTGACACAACCGATTATTTTGTTCTTCTTCACCCTGTAAAGTCGATGACGCGCACACGGGAACTTGCAGACTTTTACGAAAAGGCGTGTACCGATTTTCAACCTTACGGTATTTATACAGGGTGTTTTAGTCACCTTGTATAATACTTCGGGAGGTGATTCCTCTCAGAAAAATAAGTCGAAAAGTAAGAGTGAAATTTTTTCCTCAAGTGCTCCCTGAGGGAGTTACAGCCCCTCAAAGGTGCAAAGTGCAACAAAGTTTTTAATTATTTGCTCAAGAACTGTCAAAGGTACGAGCTTCAAACTCAATACTTTCGATAGACTCATTCAATCCAAAACTTTTATTCCTCTTGCATTTTTTCTGTAAAACGCACCGTTTTGAAGTAAAAGTGAAAAAACACGAACGTGTCTAGAAGAATTTTCAACATAATCCCAATCTCCTCTAATTTCACTACCACTGCTTAGATTTATTTAAAAGTTTGCATGTACATTTGTACTGTTTAGAAACTTCACTAGGCTAAATTTGAAGTTCCTACCTTTGACAGTTTTACAGCAAATAATTGAAAACTTTGTTTTACTGCGTACCTTTGAGGGGCTGTAACTTCTTTAGGAATCACTTTAGGAAAAAATGTTACTCTTACTTTTCAACTTATTTTCTTGAGAGGAATCACTTTCCGAAGTATTATGCAAGATCACCGAAACACCTTGTAGATAGTTAAGGGATGTAAATCTATAATGACTGGGCTATTGTTACGAGCCAATAACTTCTGATTTTTAGAAGTATCTTGAATACCTAGGACCTTCAAACCTCCTAGGTGTTTTTTTTCAGGTATTTCCATCTACCATACCTTTCATACCTATCAAGTAATCAGTTAATTACCTACGCACGTACGGGAACTGAAGCATACAACTCTGTTAACATTTATTTATTTCTAATGTAAGCTTGCTTGCGGTGTTGCAGAAACACAGTAACGTACCAATAAAGCGGCGATGCCATTGAATTTAATGAGTGAGTTTACGATTTTTGTAGGTAGGTCGTTAAAGTGCCCTCACGTATGACAGTAGGTGGAAGATTTAGAGACGAAGTAAATTCTGGACATTTGTGCGTAAAACAATGTATGGAGTGCAACACATTCTCTCTAAATTAGTAAATTTCTACTGGTAACACTTGCTATTATCATGTTTTTAAGGCGTCAGTCAGTCAATATGATTTTACCAGAGACTTTTTTGTAAATAAGCTGACGAAAACAGCAAGCTATTAACAAATGAAACAGTTAGGTATTGTACAATAAATTTAAAGAAAAACTACAAGTTTTTGATACAGGTACCTATACTAAGTTTTACGTAACAAATAAATTACTTACATAGATAACTTCCATTACAATCAGCATGTAAATTCAAGAACTAATCTTAATGCATGTTCAAAATAATATTAATTTCTTTCAACT
Organism: Anaspis maculata; assembly: GCA_949128115.1. Lineage (NCBI taxonomy): Eukaryota > Metazoa > Arthropoda > Insecta > Coleoptera > Scraptiidae > Anaspis > Anaspis maculata. The sequence continues at coordinate 51,029,553 of OX421961.1, forward strand.
TTTTGCGGTTTGGAGGATAGGACGAGAAGCCTATTCTGAAAGTAACTTTCGTGCAATTGTTGGGTATTATTTTTGGTTCAAACGTTATGGAGGCAAGACACAAAGCTCGTGGGGTTTGGTTGAATGCGGGGATTTCTCGAGTAAACCTTTAATTTTTAGCCTTCAGGAAGAATGGGAAGAAGTGTAGGTTGAAATTGTCGCTCTTTTCCGATTGTACCATTACGGGGGATGATTTATGTTGCTTTCTTGCGCGCGCGCTTTGTTTTATTTCTAGTTTTTGTCTTCGCGATTTTCCACCGCACGTTTTACCTCACAGGGTAGGTCACGGCAAACACGACGTGTTGTGTGAATCAAGCATATTTTTAAGCAAATCATTCCGAAAATGCACGCGACACTGAAACAGACATACATACATACATACGGACCATACATCGATACAAAGTTTTGGAGGTAACATCAAGCAACAGAATAAAGTTAAGTACTAGGTATAGGGTAATTTATAATTATTTGAAAATAGTGAAACGCCGTAGCTTTGAAAGGGATAACGTTGTGAAGTTAGCGGAAATAACCATAATTCTAGAAATTACTCGTTGTAAAATCATTTGAATTGAATAGATGAGATTAAACAGGAAACTTCACCTTTATTATTTGTAGCCTAATGTTGATGACGCAGTTCGAAAAAAAACTAAAAATAACCACAACAAATACACAAGAAAAACAACAACAAAAAAGTGGTGGTTTTTGTCCTGACATAACTTCTTTGATACAGGGTTTCGTTTTATTTTATGTAACTACTGTCATCCTTTATAAAATGGAAAAGAAAAGCAGGACAGCTATTTTCTCCTTATTATCTGTTGTGATTAGGTATGGTTTGAATTATCAAAAACAAATGGCATGAGCATTTAGTTACTGTTTACGTATTCTTCAATAATTTCGATTGAATCCTGCCTTACCTTGGAAAAATCAAATGATTTCTTAGACAAAATGCCAGTTGTTGTACAGGGTGCGACGAGAACATATTTATACTTTGAAACATGGAAATTAACACTTCTGGACCAGACCGTGGTCAGATTATCGCATCGAGTGTTTTTCCAATGCAGGTGGTACTTTATTATAAATGTAAAAAACACAACAATACTTTTAGACCTCTTGCATATAAGGTTGGCGGCTTTGAACACAGTACGATGGGAATACGTTCTATTTTATTTTACTGTTGTTTTACGCATACACACTTATACAAATGGGATGGGGGTACATGAAACACAGTTTCTCATGCAGGTATATCCACTTATTCGTGTACACTGCGAGTATGTTTCGTAGCAAACGAGTTTTCCAAGTTCATAAGAGTGCGGCTATCAGTCAGGCCGTTTGGGGATGGCCTCCCACGAGAGGTCAGACCCGGACTCACCGTTGGTGGGGGGAATGAGGTCGGGGTTGTTGTCATCGGTAATGGGGTCTGTGTAGGGCGGCGGCACCCGGGGATTCAGTGGACTTTCCTCCATTTTTGGACTGTTGCGGGGACGGCGCTCTCTCACCGGACTGTCCACCTGGAAACAAACACAACTTCTCTCAAACAACAAACACTCACACCTTTGTACGAACGGAAACTTTGTTCCGGAAATGATGTTCCAGAAACTGAACGTATTATCCTGGCCGAGGTCACGTGGGAAAACCGCCTGGCCAGAATAAATAATCCCGACGCGACACATGACAAATTGTTGCTCTTTATGCTATGAGCGGAATCTGAATCGAATCGAATCATACTGTCTGAGGAAAAAGAAGCAGCAAAGCAGTGGGGGCACATTTTCCTAATTTTGCTCTTGACACGTAGTCGCGCGTTTATATTTAGCCAGTTCTGTTTAGGTCTTTATTGAAATATTACCTATTATGTAAACAGCCACACACCTTTTTGTGAATGTTTCCCTCTACCATACCGGAAATTTAGCCGAATACCTTTGTGTTACTTACATTACAACACAGGGTAGGAGTAGGGATTTTCACCGATCACCAACATTCATGGGGTCGGCACCATCGTTCAAATTTTAAAATAACATTCCAACTAAACTGATCAACAAAATTAACGTTACACGGCCAAATCTGCCCTAACTTTGAAACTGATGAGTAACTTTGGATTGCTAAAAATGATGTTACCTTTTACCTCAAGTTGTAGCTTTAACATCGGTAACAAGTCGGTGAGAGATTTTCAAAAAATCGTCCCGCTAATTTTTGCTCATCAGTACAATATTTGGATTGAATGCATGCCTTCATGCTGGCGGTGATAAATGACATTATTGGTGATATTGTAACACCCCAGGCATCCTTCTCCTTTTACAACTTTTTTGCAATCATTTTACAGACTTGTACCTTTCGCCCTTCGAGATACGAAACCTAGCAATAGAACCAAATTAACGCGGACACCACGCTTACACATTACGTATCCTAGTGAATTTCTGTTAGTCCAATTAAGTTCTTATACGTACAAAGTAGCAACCCTTAAGGGAGGATGCTTCATAGTCCAAGTTACTAAAACATTTAATTAGGGAGCAGAACTGAGTGGTAGTAAAAACTTGATGATTTAATTATTACTCTGCATGGAATGGGTTGTGAATGCTGGAATGCGTGGAGCAAAGCTTTATAAAGTACTGCGTGCAAAAACGGGAATCTTCAAGTTCCTCAACTGATCAGAAACGGAATTTGATAAGCTACAAGGGTTTTGACAAGCGAAAGCTTAGTAACAAAAATGTAAACCCACCGTGGAACTTACTCTAAATCTTCTGATAGCGAATATGATGGCTCCGATAGCACCAGCAACGATCAAAGTGGAACCGGCGGCCAAGAGGATATACAGCCAAGGCCCAGCGCCGCCCTTATCCCCGTCCGAAGGTCCTGTCGACCTCCTCTGCTCTTTCAGTCCCGGAGCCGGGAGGGTGCGAAACGTGACGGGCGTTGCATTTTTTGACCATCCCTTCGAATTGATGGAATAGATGGCGGCAGCGTAATCTTGAGCAGAATCCAGGTTAGTGACGTTGAAGTCTGGCAGTCCGATGGTCGACAAGTTGGCAATGATCTCTTCTCCGGAGTTGAGTACCAATGAAAATTTCTGCTTTAAACCTGCAACAATACCAAATAATAACTTATTTGTATTTATTTCACTTCCTATGCCGTTCTTCCAATTATTATTATCATTATTATTATTATTCCCATGGGTGAGAGCATTATAACAATAATTTCGGAGGAAAACCCGCTGCTGGAGCGAGATGCGGAATAGACCGCACACACCAAAATCCTTAATACCTGCAGTTAAAGCTAAGTACTTAGCTCATTGTTGCAATGGTGTACGCTTAATTCTTATATGGCTTCGGGTAATTTGCTCTGTGTGCATTGGGGCTAATTCCGGCTCTCTGCGACCTGATAGAATCTAAATTAGGGCTAAATCCCGCACATTTCGCTTTGTATCAGAGCGTGAGCGTGTGCATGGACCGCAGGAGCTAATTTACGCGGTTATTGTACAAAATTTATTTGATTTATTTTCCATTAGCCGGTTGTGCCGATGATGTATGGACTGCGAAGGGACCAGAAGGGATCCAACCGCGCCGCTCTGATTTAGGTAACCCTTTGGTTCTCCACGTTCGTCCTCGTAAATTCACATAAGCAAGCCTGATGGATTTATTTAGTACTAAATCCGCACAATACCCGAACGTGTGTATAGATACCGGTAGTAAATAGCGAAACGTAAGTCCATATTGTTGTAAAACAAAGCGAAGCTTATGACACACGTTTCATTATTGTATTCCTGTACCTACATTTCTAATTCCTATAGGTATCGCCAGTGAAATATAGAACGATCTGGAGAATAAACGATATCTTATAGATCTTCCATGAAAATTTACCACTACATAGAAACGTGTGCAGTTTTTTTTTAGCCAAACGAACCTTTTTTTATAAGGTTTTTATACTAAATATCAATTTGTGAAAATTGAACATGATCATGCCATTGAATCCATTAGAGAGTCTGGGACGTGTTATAACATGCGGCGCAAGGGCGAATTTCAAAAGTTGAGCTTTTTATTAATACCTACCTGTTCGCTTAATGGCACAAAATTTTCACTATTAATTTACGTAAAAGTACCAGCAGAATCTTCCCTACATAATCACATCAAAATGAGCCGAGCAGTTAAGTAGGTAGGTACCTCGAGTTACGTCCTCACACACCTGTAAATTTCTCGAGAAAAGCTATTCCGACGAGCATATATACTTTGCCATATAATATAGCAACAACCCTTCAGGCTGTACATAGGTATATATTCGCCTATATACGGAAGTTTGGAAACGCTAAGAGCATCTTTATTACTTCTCTTGTGATTTGACTCCGTTCTAAATTTTTATGCCTGCTTACATCTATAGCAGCAGGTAATTGCAATTCACTTTACATCATCTACATAGCAGCCCAGCAGCTTTTTCCATTTTCACTCAAGCAGCGACTTGTACATTTCTTTCTGTTTGTTTCGTTTTTAATTTATTTTTAGTTGGATGATAATTGGTCCTAAAGATATAAGTTATAAGGTAGGTTGGTAGGTTCACTTGTGGTCAAAATATTATAGGTAGGTATGTCACGGTCAAGACTTTTTGAAAATGATGAATAACACTGGTGTTATACCCTTGACAGACTAGAAAGCTTAATGATCATTAAGCGTGAATTACGATGATAAATTACTAGTGTATCACGTTGTCATTTACTTAATGATCATTCAGAACGTCATTTAGGCCCTTATGATCATCAACTAGGAGTATAACCATAATTGCCGAATAATCGCCGGTGATCGTGCATCATCGCCGTGACTTTTGAATACCGTTGGCCAGCTTTTCTGCAATGAATCGCGATATCTGTGATAAAGTCTAACATTTCAATACGTCATTCAGAGTGTCAGACACGTATTTCTGTAATGGAGGAACTGGATTTTGTGTTTTGCCTCTTGCAACAACATTTCTTGTACCAAATTATGAGATAATGCCCGTAGCGTGCACGTATAAGCACGTACGAAAAATTCAACACTCCCCGTTTTACATAAGAAATGACCACCTATTCGCGGAATTTGGATAATATGAACATTGCAAACGTGCAGCACGATTTCGATTAGCGGCACTTTATTTTTGTCGAATTCGAAAAGTCGAATTTGTTGATGAGGAGATGGGTTTCCGTAAGTATCCGTGAGACAGGGAGGTATATAATGACCGTAGCGTGCCGGTAGGTATAAGCACATACGAAAAATTGGAAAATCTCCTCGCTTTTACAAAAGAAATGACCGTCTGTTCGCGAAAGTTGGATGATACGAACATTGCGAACTTAAAGCTGGATATCGGTTGGCGGCACTCTATTTTTGGCAAAGTCGAATTTATTGATGAGGGAATAGGGTAAGTATCCGTTAGATAGGTAGGTACCTATATAAGTGTTCATTTCCATAAATACTTATTCTTATTCCATACTAATCGCAAAAGCAGTTGAAAAATTGCAAAAAGTTAAAATGACTACACGATAGATACGAACATATGAAGTATTTATAACATGCATCTGTCAGTTGTTTTGTCACTTGCTAGCCGCGCACATAAACCAGGGTCGCGCGAAATTGAAAGTTGGTTAGACTACCAATAGTGGAACCAACTGAGTCCTATGATGGAACTATGCGATTTTGATCAGGTTATTGACTAAATCATCAGTCTCTTATTCTTCTTTTCCTCCATTTCTTTCGACTCAATACAAATTCAACACATAAACTGCTTGACAATTGAACTGCAACACCTAAAAATTAGGTGCGTTTTCAAATTGAGATAGCTCGAGAAATATTTGACGGATTCCAGAAATTCAGGCATGTTAGGGAAGATCATTTCTTTGACTATCGATCGCTGTTATTGATGATAAGTTTGATTGCACAATTTGTCATATACAGGGTGCCAACGGAGAGCGTGCAGATATGGGCAATCTTTCACCTTGTACAACTTTCGAACAAAAAGTCCGAGATTTTTTCCATCACCTGCTTTTGAAAGCTTGTATCATTATGCCGAATCGGTTCTGGAATTTTGACCCTAATTTTTTTTTTCAAAAAATTGTGCTCAATTTTCTGAAATATGCACTTTCTGATTAAGAAAAAGAAATAGAGACATTGTTTGTTTTCAAACGGCGTCCATATTGAATTTGCTTACGAAGATTTTCATTTGAGCCTCCACATCCCTTAGAAACTACCCCTTTTGGGACACCGTTTCACAACAAGATATGTAATGCTTCATTTAAAAGGCCTAAGAAAAGTACTCATCAGTAATTGGATTGAAATAAGGATACTACGATGACCCCACTCGTACAGTTCCCTAAAAACCACCCCTTGACTTCAATGGACAAGGACAGGGTTAGTATGATAAGGCATGCAATACATGAAAATTCCAAAAAACGTCTTTTCCAACTGTTCCACTAAAAAAGTGATGCTACACAATGACCGTTTACGTAAGTTATCCCAACAGCTACTCTCTCGAAAGAAGAACTACCCTTTAAAACAATCAGTACTTCCGCAATACCTCATTTGTTGGAATTTTTAAACATCTGTCGCAATAGTTTGCCGCTATGATGATTTCATTCACATATCTACCCGAAACTACCCCTTGAATATCGCATAGCCTTTACCTTGCTGCGTTATTTACGAGTTGAAAGAATTTTCGCCTACTAACCGTTTCATTGAAATGGTGGTGTTTTCTACGATGATAGTACAAAACCTTTCCTGAAACTACCCCTAGAAATCACCCCTGTGAGACGGTGTCCCAAAAGGGGTAGTTTCTAGGGGATGTGGAGGCTCAAATGAAAATCTTCGTAAGCAAATTCAATATGGACGCCGTTTGAAAACAAACAATGTCTCTATTTCTTTTTCTTAATCAGAAAGTGCATATTTTAGAAAATTGAGCACAATTTTTGGAAAAAGAAAGTGAGGGTCAAAATTCCAAAACCGTTTCGGCATAATGATACAACCTTTCAAAAGCAGGTGATAGAAAAAATCTCGGACTTTTTTTTCGAAAGTTGTACAAGGTGAAAGATTGCCCATATCTGCACGCTCTCCGTCGGCATCCTGTGTATGACAAATTGTGCAATCAAACTTATCATCAATACCAGCACTCGATAGTCAAAGAAATGATCTTTCCTCACCTGAATGCCTGAATTTCTAGAATCCGTCAAATATTTCTCGAGCTATCTCAATTTGAAAACGCACCTAATTTTTAGGTGTTGCAGTTCAATTGTCAAGCAGTTTATTTTGGCAACAAATAAAGATAGTATGGTGTGGTGTGAACATTGCAAGCATTGATAAAATAATTATTGCTTTTTTGATTAAATGAATCTAAGCTAAATACCATCTCACATCTCACCGAAAATATGAAATTATTATAATAATTATAGATAATAATAGGCAATACTTCGGACCATTCGACAATTTGACCTTGACATTTTAGGGAAAAATTGATCGCCACGTTTATTTACGCGCTACGGCGCAAGCTCATCGGCTTATTACGATTTGTAGTGTGTCACCCCCAAATTCGCAATCGTCATTTAACGTTAATGATCATTAAGTGTAATGATCATTAACGTGCAGTCTGTCTAGGATATTGGTATTTCCTTTTCTAAAGTCTTGGTTTTTCGGTCGTCCCACCGTGGAACTTCATATCATTCTGATCGCACTATATTACTTCAAATTGGTGATTGATTTCAAAATTCGGAAAAAAAACAATCCAAGATTCACATTTAGGTGGGTAGGTTTCAGATTTTGCTGGGACACCCTGTTTGTTTGTTTTGACCTTTGCAATCTAACCCGAAGCCAAAAAGGAAAGTCGCCGGGCGGGCGTTTGACGTCGAACAGGTAAATGCTGGAATTAATTTGGCTTCCGTGTTAACATGGACCTGGATTTAGTCCTCTTGGTTGGCCGGGAATAGGAGGGTAATTATAAACACGGAGAGAGTGGTGTACCTATCCCTTGACCTTTTCGTGGAAGGGACAATTTATGATTTCGTTGTTGACTTCGTGTATGTGTATGACGGAGAAGAATTGTTTTGTAAGGACCTATAAATGATTGTCGCTGGAATCCAAAATAGGTTATCGATGCAGTGACGTTTCCAAGTCTTATCTGCGGCAATAGGTACAGTTACCTATGTATACCTATCAACCTATAAATTTTTGAGCCTCGCCAGACATAGTGGAGCAAAATTTCTCTGAATCTCGCATGGTACTATAAATAAATAAATAAATAAATAAATAAATAAATATCTTCCGGACGGTTCAACATTTTTTTAATTTTTTTATTTATTTATCTATTTAATTGCAAGGAGGACTTAATTGTCGAGGCGACATTCAGCTGTAAGCTGCCCTACCATGGACCCTCGGGGATAGCACAAAATATCGATGGACTAGCGGGATTCGAATCGGCACAGGGCAGGGCGAATGGCTTGGCTTGCTATCACCTTGACCACTCGGCCACCACCGCTCCTCGAGTTCGTTCTTTTGTTAATCGAATCTTATTTATTTCGTCTCGATACCAACGAATTTGTGGACGATCTTTAAAATATAGACAATCTTTCAACGATAAATATGGACGGGTCGCGAAACTCGTCTGAGATAACCACGCGCGAATATGCACTGTAGTTCTTGACTTTTACATCATCATGTCTTTGTATCTAATTGAGCTAATAGACCAAGAGCTAGCAACGTTTTATTTACCTCATAAGCAAAATGCAATTTGATTTCTGGGGCATGTAGAGATTATGAATGGCTTCCATAAAATCTTTGTCTTATGAAAAACACGCCTTGCTTTCTCACAAGGCAAGCAAAGAACTGGGCCATTTGACAGCCATATTCAACAGCGGTTTTTCTGGAGTTGTTATTCCGATATAATTATCAATTTTATCAGAAATGGATAGGTTGAACTATCTTTAAACTAAATTGAATGGGACAAAATCTCAAAATGTATCAGAAACTGAAGAACCAGACTTTCCAAGCGGACGAAAGTTGGCACCAGTTTTTCTAGTAGGCGTGATTCGAGAATCGGCCATCAAATGCGATCCAAACAGCTCGGCCTAGCCTACTAGCTTGAACATACCAGTTGAGAAAGTCTGTTATTTTGTGGTTTCCAATACATTTCAAGATTTTGTCTCATTCAATTTAGTTAAAAGATAGTTCAACCCATCCATTCCTGATAAAATTGATAATTGTATCAGAACTCCAGAAAAACCGCTGTTGAATATTGCTGTCAAATGGCCCAGTTCTTTGCTTGCCTTGTGAGAAAGCAAGGCGTGTTTTTCATAAGACAAAGATTTTATGGAAGCCATTCATAATCTCTACATGCCCCAGAAGTCAAATTGCATTTTGCTTATGAGGTAAATAAAACGTTGCTAGCTCTTGGTCTATAAGAGTTTAATATTTTTCTTGAAGTAGAGATAAGAGAGAGACCTTTGTCATAGTGCAACAGCCGTCAAGAAACAATTGCTTTATAATTTATTTATAGAGCAGAAAACAAGTAGGGAGATCGACTGGTTGATAATAATAATACGACAGTTCAATAGCAAAAAAATACACAGCTGCTATCATGAGATGAAGAAAATTTTCATTTGAAGTAGGGCTTTGCTCTGCTGCCAAAATAACTGCTGTATAATAGGTAATTATGAATTAGAAGCACTAGGTGATTTCCACCTCAAATTTTCACATAACTTTGCGATTGAGTTCACGGCACACTCATGTTTTTATTTGCCTATCTATTTCCTTCTATGCAAATTCATAGATTTTCAAATAATAAACTGAGCCAATAATGAACTGGACCACCCTGAAAATTTTTGTCTCGGCTAAAATAAGAATAATTATGTATTTCGAAAGAAATTCACCGATTTGGGAAATCACTGTAGTGCTCGATAGAGTAGGTAGCCTTGATTATAAGGTACCTACCATCTTAGATCACCCGATTGTTGATCTTATACCTATGTTATACGACTTCAACGAAGTGACAATCAAATGAGTGCAAAATAACTTTACTTCAGCAAAACCCGTTTTGAAAAAACAAGTCGTAGAATTGTTCAGGTCACATTTTTGAAAAGCGTAGGTTTCGAAACGGTTTTGGACTTTAAGCCCAGGCTTTTTAGCATTTAACATGAAACAAATTAATCCACGTGCAATCTGCAATCACGGTATCGTATTCACTTAACCTTACTAAACAACATACTAATAGTCCCCAACTTCCCTCCGTGTGCGTCATGATTTTTGAGAAGGGGGCGGACAAAATTTTCATTAAAAAAATTCTAGGACAAAAGTGATCTAGTCAGTGGCTCCAAATTTATTGTATTTGGATACATTGGGGTATAAGTGGAACTTAATGACAAGCCAGACGTCTATGGTCCTTGTGAGGGGAGCTCGGGAGGGGGGCAATAGGTGACCTGTGCAAGAGATTTCGTTTTCATTAATATTGAGATAATACTGGCATGTTGGGTATCGTTTCTCACTAAATCTGACCGTGCAAATCCGATTTTGACCTTCCAATTCTGATTAGACAATGTTTCGAGCAATTTTTGGCAGAAAAACGTGATTTTGGGACCAAAATAAAGCGGTTTTTCAATCTGGGTTATTTTTTTGTTTATTGCATCAATCATTTGGATTTAAGATTTGATGAATTATATGGACCTTTCTGCACAAGACTATCATGTCACAAACGCAAGGAAAGTAGTTACAAGGTGAAAAAAATAATTTATTGAAAAAAATGTCGAAATCCTAAATGTCACTCAAAAATATCTCCGCGCACTTGAAAAAATTGTATTTTAGCTGTAATATCGCTTTGATTTTATCTTTCAGGGTTTCTTCTTGTAGCCAAAACAATTTCTCTAGCTTCCGAAAAAAGAACATTCTACATTTAATTAATAATAATACAACAACAGCGACTTTCCCACGGGTATAGCCTTATTTTTCAGTTTCAAGCTGGCTTACACCGAATGTCAAACCAACTCGATTTTATAGTTTTCAAGAAATGATAATTACATATGTCGAAAGCCTTATTTAAATGCGTGAAATATTTGCAGTTATCGTTCCTATTCGAAATTTCGAACATTGATGTATTCAACGTGAAAATATCGTGAATTAAAAATCTACAATTTTGAGGTGCAAATTTTTAATTGCTCACAATCTTTTTAAAACAGAGCTCCAACATTGTATTCACATTTGAATAATGTATTCAAAGTCTAGCACAGCACAGGAAGATTTTTATAGCCATGCTCCGCAAAACATATCAAAGAATAATAATTATAATTTCAAGTTCACTAGCAGTCAAAAAAAATCGCGTCTCGCTGACCATCCGTACTTATATACGTTGTTTCAGAAATATTGCTATCCCAGTAGGTCATGAAAATCTAAATGCAGCTTTAGATTTAGTTACAAAAAACGTCAAATCAAAAGTGTAAATCTCATGGAAACTTCATTATTTATTTTCAGGTTATAAGTCAGATCTTTCACTACTTTCAGTCAGAAAGTATTTCTTCAGTTTTTTATCGAGTATCACGTGCGGAACCCCATTCAAGGTGCACTTGAAGAAAGATACATGCAGTTTTGATGTCGAACCGTCTCTGTTTCCGATCTCAGGACTAAAAAAAATAGGCACCTGGGGAGTCAGCAGATTTCGTTCTTGCCACAGTCTCAATCAACATTGTGCACATATCACACAGGTAGATAGTAAAGCGTTTGATATTCTGTGGTGAAGCAGTAAAGCAAACTCCATGGCCTTGAGAGGGATCAGATATCAAGGAAGATCTGCTTCTAAAGCCGATAGTTACGCTGTTCCACTCCAACTGAGCCTTTTAGTGAAGACAGAAGCACAAAATCTGGTAGGATATGGCACAACAGACTGTACTCTGTACCTACTTTTTTGATTGAGAACGGGCGCCTGGCTGATTTTTTTCTCGACTGGGCTCAGGGATCCACGGCCATTTTTTGGTTGTAAGTAGTGACAAACCTTGGCTTCTTTTTGCCAGTATGCGTTTGACCGTGCAGTACGTTACTAAAGATCAAAGCAACGCGCTAAATGCTGGCAGCTGCATTGTTGGAATCTCTGAAGAATTCTTCGTAACAGCGTCAAAGTATTTCACGTTCTCTCGCAGATAAACGAACTGGATCCCCACACATGGCGTGAAAATTATCAGGTAATCAAAACCAATGAAGGAACAACACAACAGTAACAGTAGGTATAACGTAACAGGAACAACAGTTACTGTATAAGTAACACGTACAGATTCTTAAAACTTGCGTTGATAGGTGCTTATTACGATTTTTTTACCAAAAGCTATCCCAGGTGAACAGAAACATGACAGTTTGGATGACAGTAAAAAACTTGGCGGCTGATTTTGATTGACATGTCACACTGACTTGGGACTAAAACAATAAACGTTTTAGAACTAGACAAAGCTAAAGCGACTTTTACCATATACTTCCAATGCCTACTGAGATAGCAATCAATCTGAAACAACGTATAGCTTATTTTGTCCAATATTATTAGCTCCGTTAAATACTTGTCTATTGATTACCAAACAATAAATCACCTATTAGATAGTCACCCCGAATGCCTACCCATCTACAATAATAGCAAAGTTATCTAGCACCTAAAGGTACTAAATTCATAAGTTTATAAAAATAACAGATCATCCTCAGGGTCATACTTAACAAGGTGGGGGTAGATTCTCACCTGTTGTGCCCTTACAGTACTTACACATCTGCGAACAAGACAATAGTTGACGTGGTAGGAAAAAACAAGTTGCAAATGATGATAAAGGCAAACCACTTGGCAGGATCGTAACTAAGACTTAAATAAACGATTTGACCCGCAGTGCCTTCATTTTCGTCCCTTAGGATTTGGATGGCGTCCCTTTTTCAAAATGGCGGATTTTATCTAGGGGCAGAAGGTATCGAATAGCCTGGTGATGTCCAGCTTCGTTAAAATATATGGAGCTATGTCTCGATCGATTTCTGGGACATCAAACACTCTGTAAAAAATTATGGAACATTGACATCTGTCGCAGGCAAATTTGGTGGAGGCGCCAAAATGAATTTTGTAGGGTCATAAGAAAATTGCTGTGAAATTTTTATTTTTCAACCGATTTTAACACAAGGTATCTCATTTTGTGGAAAAGTATGTTCTTCTTGTTATCTTATCTTATCTTGTTATCTTATCTTAAAAGACATTGAGGAATGTTGGAGAAAAAAATGAAAAATAATTTGAGAAAAAGAAGTTTTTTTTGATTTTTTTATTTCCATGAAAATTGCCATATTTGTAGATTTTGTTGTGCCCTTTCTAAATTTGCACTTTTTCGATTTATATCTTTGCAGTGCGCACCGCCATGTTGAAAAAATGGAATCTGAAGAGAAGTTTTTGAAAATATCTGAATTTTAGTTCATGCGAGATTGAAATGTTTATATACGTATGAAAGTACATTCAATTCTTCACGATTTGACACCTGAACCATCTCTGTGCGACTCGGGGTTCTTGAGCTAGAGCTTCCGGAAGTATCAATTTTCGGTGTTAAATAGTGACCGTGCCTACCGGATTTTACCACTGGATCACCACCATGTCTTAATCAAGTCACCCATCAATAACGCGTCGTCATTTATCTCAAATCATGAACATGGGTGGACCTGGCACAGCCCCAAGAGGTGATTTTTATTTCTTTTGGAACCAAAAATTGATACTTCCAGAAGGTCTAGATCAAGAACCGTGGGTCGCACAGAGCTGGTTCAGATGTCAAACTGTGGAGGATTGAATGTGCTTTCATATGTACATGAACATTTCAATGTCACATGAACCAAAATTCAGATATTGTCAAAAACTTCTTTTCAGGCATCATTTTTTCAATATGGCGGCGCGTACTGCAAAGATATAAATCGAAAAAGTGCAAATTTAGAAAGGGCACATCAAAGTCTACAAATGGGGCAAATTGCATTGAAATAAAAAAATGTAAAAAATCTTTTTTTTTAATTATTATTATTTTTTTTCAACACATCTCAACGTCTTTTTTCAATGAAAGGTATAAGGTAACATGAAGAATTCACTTTTTCACAAAATGAAATGTTTTGTGTTAAAATCCGTATTAGAAAATAAAAATGTTACAGCAATTTTCTTATGACAGTACTAAATTCCTTTTGGCGCCTCCACCAAATTTGCCTGCGGTAGATGTCAATGTTCCACCATTTTTTTAATTAGTGTTTGATGTTCCAGGAACCGATTGAGACATAGCCCCCTATATTTCTACTAAGCTGGACATCACCAGGCTATTCGATACCTTCTGCCCCTAGATAATATCCACCATTTTGAAAAAGGGGCGCTATTCAAATCCTAAGGGACGAAAAGAAAAGCACTGCGGGTCAAATCGTTTATTAAGGTCTCAGTTGTAACCCTGCCCAGTGGTTTGCCTTTATCATCATTTGCAACTTATATTTCCTATTTCGGTTGTACCACGTCCACTACAAGGAAGATCGCCCGCATCTACATTTTAGACCGCAGTTCTTCTTGCAGTTGCAAGACACTATCTTCAAGAGTCTCCGCGGAGCTGGAGGAAGATGCGTCTTGACGGGGACCAACAACTACTCGTATACGTGGGTGCTCCCGGGTAGCCCACCGTGTTTGTTTACACCTAGAGTATACCTTAGATATTCTCTAGCGAAAACCCGAGGTTAATCCGAGGTCTAGGAGCCGCGATATTGCATGAAATGACAGACACACAGACAGACGGACGGACGAATAATGAAATAAAATATCTCTATCGGTTGTACATGTAGAGTCCCTAAGCTATCATCTAGCAAAAACCCGAGCGCAATCCGAAGTTTAGTAGCTGCGATACTGCCGAAGACGGCAGACGGCAATAACAAGAACAAACTACAAGCGCTACAAGCAGTAGCGTTTAAAACATGATGCACAAAGAGGAAAATTGAGAAACTGTAGTACCTACTCATATTACCAGACTAGACTTAGTATGAAACCATGCATATTGAACGTAGGATCAATTATTACAGCTCAAAGTCAAGGTTAATAATGTTGAAGTGATTTTCCCGATATAATGCGTTGGACGTAACTCCATAGAATCATTATTGGAATTGCTGGACAATTCACAATGAAGTTGGAGGATACGTCATTTTGAAGCTAAAACCATAGGGAATCTACTGCATAAAAATGGTAGTGAAACAGCGTGGTTTAACAACAAATTGGGGTTATTACGAGAAAAGCTGAATTTTTTTATTGATTTACACCGCAGGCATCTGATTAGCAAAGACTACCCTGACTACCTTAGTACTTTCAGAAAAAACTACAAAGCGCATTTTCTGGCTGCCAAAAAAAAAGGCTAACGATCGCGTATTAACCAATGCATCAAATAAACCCGTCGCCGCGTGGAAATGATTAAACCAAAACGATAGTAAACTTGAACATTCTCAAGAAGTACCACTCACTCCTGAACAACTTAACAACTTTTTCAGAAGCATTGCTCAATCAATGTCAGATCAGCTGCCCAAGTCTGACATCAATCCAATGAAATATTTGCAGAAAAACAAACCTCGAACAAACAATCCAACATTTGAGTTCTCAGAAGTAACGTTTAATCAAGTACGAGATGCAATATACTCACTCAAAAATAGTAGTACCAAAGATACGTACCTATAATGTCAGTACTGCAATATTAAAATCTGTTACCAACGTCATTCTAGTGCCTTTTACAAATTTGCTAAATATAAGCATTTTATGAAAGTGGCCAGGGTAGTGCCCATTCATAAAAAGGGATGTTAAGTCGATCCAGCAAATTATCGTCCCATCGCAATTCTGCCTATATTTGGTAAAGTGTTCGAGAAACTTTTATATAATCAAACAAACAACATCTTTAATAATGCCCAATATGGGTTTAGAAACAATCGCTCTACAACCCTAGCGATTACGAAGCTATGTAGAGAGGTCTCTAAGGCATTTGAGCAAAACGAATACCTTGATGCACACTTCTACGACCTAACCAAAGCGTTTGATTGTGTGGATCATGAGATTCTTTTGGAAAAGTTTGAAGTACTATGGTTTTGATGCCGCTGGAACACTGTTCGTGAAGTCTTACCTGCAAGGGCGATCCCAATATGTCACTGTAAATGGCAAAAAATCCACTTTTCGAAGAATAAGCATAGGAGTACCTCAGGGCTCCGTGTTGGGCCCTTTACTTTTTCTTTTATATATCAATGACCTTTCCAACTGTTCCGACACCGGCCTCATGTTATTTGCAGACGATACTACCACATACGATACTCACAACGATATTACCAACTTGAATCGACAAGCAGCTGCAGCTAACAACGACCTTAAACAATGGTTCACTGCAAACAAACTTTCCCTCAATGACGACAAAACACAACACCTACTGTTCAGTTTTAAACCTTCAGACACAAAAAATGAACCCGTGAAGCTTCTCGGAGTCGTTCTAGACACCCGCCTCACTTGGGAAGTTTACGCGGTGTCACTTTGTGAAAAATTATCTTCAAAAACTTACTTAATCCGACAACTTAAGCCACTAGTTTCAGAGCAGGTGTTGAGGACTGCCTACTTTGGTCTATTTCAGAGTCTCCTGAACTACGCAATCTTAGCCTGGGGTCACTCATCACACTCGAAGAGAGTCTTTGCCGTTCAAAGGAAGTGCCTTCGGGTAATATCTGGTCTTCGATTTAGGGATGATTGCAGACAAGCTTTTGTAGATCTCAAAATTTTGACTGTGGCATGTTTGTACGTGCTGCCATCAATCATGTACCTATATCAAAACCAATGAGATGGATTATCAGACATATCCACACACCTACGATACTCGGGGCAAGGACAGCTTTGTTGTGCCGTTCCATAGGCTCAAACGCTCAAGAGAAGCCACACACTACTATGGAGTCTTATTTTTCAACAAACTGCCAAACTGTTTGAGAATTCAGTCTCCAGCCCAGCTTAAAAAATCCATGAAAGATCTTATGTTACAAAATGCGTTTTATTCTATAGAAGAATTTCTTTCTTTTGAATTCGCCACTTGATATTTTGTTATTTATTTATTTATTTTCTCTTCTTTTGACGGGTGTAATTGTCTGTTAAGCACATTTTAACACGAATAAAGTATTATTATTATTATTAATATCATATAATAATACCAAGTGATATTTAGTGGTCGATGCAAAAGTGAAATGTTAACTGAAGCATAAGAAGAAAAAAAACACGTAAAAAAGGGTCATTATTGAGAAATTAAGTCTGTAAGTGTCAAATTTTTGACGAAAACTATTCCGTATCATCCACTTTGATTCATTATCTTTCATTTATATGAAAGATAATGAATGCATGATGCATTATTGCGTTTTGTAAGTAACATTCATGAAATGATTGACCGAGGTGAACAGTGTATTGGAATCTTCTTGGACCTAAGCAAGGCTTTTGATCTCGTGGATCACGAGTTACTTTTGAAAAAGCTGTACAGATACGGAGTGCGTGGTGTTGCTCAGGAATGGTTCAGGACATATCTACAGGATAGGCGACATTATGTGGTGGTTGAGGGATGTGAGTCGGAGATGTTGACGTTGAACAGGGGAGTGCCACAGGGCTCTGTACTGGGCCCATTGCTATATATAATATATGTAAATGACTTCGGAGATGAGAATACGGTAATGTTTGCTGATGACACGAATCTCCTGGTGTCTTCGAGCACTCTGCAGTTGGCTGTGGAGAGGGCGAATGGCAGGGTTGCTGATTTCGATGCATGGTTCGCTAATAATGGACTGAAGTTAAATTACAGTAAGTGTGAGATTGTAAATTTCAAATGTTCTCAAAGGGCGGCTCCTAGCAGTGCACTGGTTAGAGTGGGAGGTAAAAGCATGAAACAGGTTAGGGAGACTAAATTTTTGGGTATTACCGTAGACGATGAATGTGGGTGGCACAGTCACATTGATAGCTTATGTAAAAGAGTTGCTCCTGTCTGTTATGCGCTAAGGAAACTCAGATTAGTTGTAGACGTGGATGTACTAAAATGCTACTATTTCGCATATTTCCACTCACTTGCGTCCTACGGCATTGTGGTATGGGGGGCGTCTGCTGGAGTCCCGAGAATTTTTGAATTACAAAAAAGGGCTTTGAGAACCATGTTGGAACTGAGACCTCGTCAAAGTTGTAGAGGGGTGTTTAAGGACATGAGGATCATGACGGTGCCCTGTATGTTTGCGTTTCATATACTTTGTCACATAAAGAAGCATTGTGGGGACTTCAATCCTTTAAATAAATATCACTCATATGAAACGCGAAGTGTTTCAACGTTGGAGTTCCCCACTCATAGGTTAACTCACTACGAGAAGAGTCCGTTGTACTTGGGCATTAGACTTTATAATAAACTCCCAGAGTGGTTAAGACGCTTAAGCTTCAATGAGTTCAAAACAGAACTAAGGGGAAGACTGTTGGGCGCGGCCTACTACAGTTACACCGAAATGATGCATGATTGTACATAAAATTCCTATTTTGTTGTTGTTATCGCTGCTGCTTATTTTATCTATATTCTGTGTTTGTTATTGTTATTTATACATTATTTAATATTATTTATTTATCTCCACAAGATAAACTGGCTACCTGCCTGATCTGACTTGTCCCCATACATGCATATATGTCCAAAATGGAATCAATAAATATATTGTTACACAAATTTTTCCTTCTATTATTTTGTTTTTTTGTTGAATTTTATTCTAGTGCTTTTCATCATTTCCTTCAGTTAACATTTATTTTCCAACTGTAAAAGTCCCACAGCGAATAAATAATTTCGGCGGTCATGCTTTGATAGAGTTTTTGTGGTGAAAAACTCTTATCAACTACTACCTAAAGCAGACATTTTGACACGCTCTCTTCGCCTTTTCAAAAAGAGCTAAAGTGTTCCTAGTGCTTGGCCCTCGTCGCAATTGGGGATTTTAGCAATAGTTCTATTGTTCGCCCACGCCAGCTTTGCCTAGGAAATCTCACTCCGAGCCCATAACATCAAAAGGGTATGTCGATAGTATTCCTCGGGATTGTCATTAAATTCTCTCTTTCATTTTTATTTATCCGCTGCAATTTGCAGGCTCTTTGTACTTACCTTTTCAAGTACAAAAGGGGTTACCACCATCCCCCAAAGTACAAATCAAGTGACACTTCACCATTCTGACTCGGTCTCGAGATTGACTTTTTCATCGGACATTGTTTCCATCTTGTCTCCCACAACGACAGCCGTGACTGGAGTCCCCAGAAAGTAAACTCCACCACCGTATGCTGTCCTAGATGCCCAAGAGCGCGGCATATCAGCTGGCAGCAGCGAAATTAGCTCCACGTGTTACTGAGGAAGGCAAACCCGGAGCAACCATAGGCCGTCAGCCAGGGTACACCAAGAACGTCCATCGCTGGAGAGCACGTGAGGTCTCATTGTTGCGCATTTAAGCCAGGCTGCAGTAGGTATCTTTCTTTGTCCCCCTTACTCGTACCGCGAAATTAGACGCCCCCTATAGAAAGATGAGCTCATCCCTCTAGGTAAGGACGACACGTACCACCACCAATAGTCGTTTTCGGTACTTTTGGTACCTCGGGAACGTAAACCTGCTGTGGGTTGGGCCCATGCGGCTTTGAGCCCCTCTCGTGCCCTGCGAGCGCTAGCCCCGTCCGTGGCGTATCTGTAGTGCCTACAATTTATTGTTTTCACATTTGTATCTTGTAAATTTTATGTAAAAATCGGTTCAATACAGAGTACTGACTACCTGGTTAAGCTCCGCGTTTATCATTCCCATCAATTTAGGTGCATTTGAGGCCCCCAAACACGTTTCGCATGTGACACATCCACATAACCTCATCGCCACCACCAGCTGATATTGACAGCTGCCAGGCTGCCACTCGCGTCAAATTTGACATTGATTCCAGTGGCGTGCTGTGGTGTGGGGAGTTTCTCGGGTCCGATTGAATGGTGAGTGCCCGCACGCAAATTGGTGTTTTTTTTTTATTATCGATCAATAATTCAACCCGAGGGAAACCGGATAATTGATATGTCCACCGCCGAATCCACTGCCCGATAAGAAACTCTCATTAGCTCGTGAGCTTTACCCGGTCTGTTGATATTTTCCATCTTGCCTTGTCCGCAGCAGTGGTACAGAGCAGTAAAATTAACAGTGGCGCCCAACTTTTTTTGTTTTTCTTTCGGGTAGATCAGAGTAGGATTTTGATAGCTATCTTCGGTTGTTTAGCGGTTGAATTTTTTTTTCTTTCAAATTTTTCAAATTGTTTTGTAGAAACGCTTTTGTGTAAGTAGGTGTTTGTGGAAAAACTTGCGGCTTTTCTGCTTGACGCATTTGAGCTTCGAGTGATATACAGGGTGACTACCGTGTGGATAGTCACAATTTATCACATAGCTTAGTTTGCAATTTCCTTTTTTTTTCTTTCAAAGAAATTGGAACTTACAGTTAGTTATAGGGCCCTATAGGAAAAGTTAGGTTAAGGTAGCCTATTCAGTTAGGTTTGCGGTTCATTGTTCGGTTTGTGCTGGCGATTAGCTACCGCTAGTGCGACCGCAGGTTGATTTTCCGTGGAAAATCGGGTTTTTTCTAGATCTAGTTTACAGTTTTTTCTTTTCGGTTTTTATGGAGTAGGTTTCGGCTTTCACCGAAAAATTATTTTTTTCTCGAATTCAATTCTACGGATTTTCAGTGAGAAATCTGGGGAAGTTTGAGTCTTTTTACTGTAGGTCAGGAGACAACTGTTGTTCTCACTGGTTTCTCATAGTTGATATCAGTACAAATCTCCAATTTTGAGTTTTTTTGTCATTTCTTTTTTTCAGCTGGTTGCAGTGAATATTTTTTGAGAATAAAGGTACAAAGGGTGTATTTTATTTTCAAGTTTATTTGAACTTGAGTGAGGGGCTGGCTTTATTTCTTTATTTTGGTTGTCGCGATGGCCACAGCTGAGAGTAAGGTTGATTCAAGATTGAGGCCGATGTTCAATCCAAAACGGTTGCTAAGGGATGAACTGGTTTATGAACTGAAAATTCGACGCATTCAACCAGAAAAGAAAGTGGATGCTCTCAGAGTCCAGCTCAGAGAGGCATTGGCACAAGATGTGGACGTGGTGGACGTTGAACGGGACCCGTTCTGTGAGTTGTGGCAGTGTAAAGCGAAACTAGAGGAGCTGATAGGTCGAATCGAAGGATTCAGGGAGGAAAACAAAATTAATGAGTATGACAGCATATCATCTCGACTACTACATGTACGGGGTCGGTTAAGCCGAGTAGGTCCATGTGATGAGTTGGTTGGGAAGAAAGAGGAGTTGACGAGGATGTGCAGGAAGTTGAGCATGGACCTGGATAAAGCGTTCTTACTAAGTGTTAAAGATTCTGTCACCGCTAAGGATCAAGGGGAAGATGGCGCCGATTTGAATGTGGATTGTGTGGTGGAGTTCACAAAGGAATTAGCGGATACTACTACGGAGATTCGTGACGCTTTGGATGACATGGTTTTAGAGGTGAGGAGTACTACTGTACAACGGGACTTGTTAGTTACTACTTCCGAGATCACCATACCCGTGACTTCGATGGGAATACCTGTAAGTCACAGTGAGGCTTATACGCCACCAATGGTGGTGACATCCACCTCGATTAAGAGAAGTATTCCAAGTATTTTTCCGATTTCATCAGCAATCCCAGATCACCTCGGATCCATCACCGAACAAGGAATTTACACTTTTCCACCAGGCTTTCTTCCTGCGATCGAGCCGATTTCCCAGTGGACTTCGGGTACCCAACAAGGTAATGCACAACCGTTACAGCCTCTGCCTGACTTCCAACAACCGGAGATGATGACCGCCGCTCAAGAGGATCTCCTTCGACAACAAATCAAATTTCTGCAAAAGTCCTTCCTCTGGCAGGGTCCACAGTCACAACACCATCACTCACATCAATCACCACTGCAGCAGCAACAACAGCAACCCTTCCAGGGAAACCAACAACATCAGATTGCGATACCTCAAGGGCAATCGCCGTTACCGGGACCACAACTTCCACCACAAGAATACCTTCAGTCACCTAGTTTTGATTCATATGGTCAGCCTTGGAAGTGGAACCTGTCATTCGATGGTCGAACCTCAAGCCTAGCAGCTTTCGTGCAGCGAGCCGAAGAGCTATGCGTATCGAGGCGAATGAACAGAGAACACTTATTTTTGGCTGCTCCAGAGATACTTACAGGAGATGCCCTGAATTATTTCAGAGCCAACAGGGATTCGTTTTGGTCATGGGATTCTCTAGTTGAGGGTCTTAAGTTCGCGTTCCAGCCTTCCGGATATGAGGCTCGGTTATGGGACGAAATTCGAGGAAGAACCCAACACGCTGAAGAGGAAGTAATTCCGTTTATCTCTGCCCTTGAGAATCTCTTTAGGCGTTTGACGACAGTGCCCTCAGATGCGACACGCTTGTCGATTATCCGAGGTAACCTGTTACCGTACTTACAGCACGAGTTGATACATCGTGATATATCTACTGTGGCGGAGTTGAGCCGCTTTTGTCGTGAAGTGGAGAACAATCGGAGACTGGCAGCGCAATATCGACCTCCCCCATCGAACAAAGGCCAGCTGCTGGAGCCTGATTTGGCTTTTGGGAAAGGATTTAGCGGAACCCGGACAAAAGAAACAATTTCAGGATACACCGGAATGCCAACCTCGGCATCAGCGGCGAAAATGTATGAAGTGGAGTCGACCCCCAATCGCTCCGCTGGACCTGAGCCGAGATCCTCAGCTCCCCGAGGGCAGCTGGTGTGCTGGAATTGCAGGCAGGTGGGACACTCTGCAAGGGTGTGTACCGCTGCCGAAACGCTGTACTGCCATCGTTGCGGCGCACCGGGCAGGTCATATTCGCGATGTCAAACTTGCAGACCACGAACATCTGGCAAAGAGTCCCAGTCATCGGAAAACTAACTGGCGAGGGAGTTCGTGACCGACGGATCCCTTCGCCGAAGTTGAACTCGGTCAAAGCAGTACGGTTAAAACTGTCGCGGCTGTCTAAGGATGTCCGCCCGTATTTGAAAATAACGGTCTGGGGAGTCGGGATGACTGGACTACTGGATACGGGAGCTTCCCATACATGTGTTGGTCCCAATGGTGCTCGTCTGTTGGAGGAGATAGGATGCAGGAAAGTTCCGGCTAGCCTTGGCGAGTGCCGTGTGGCAAGTGGCCAGCGAATCGGAACTGTAGGCGCCTTTCGTATTCCCATCAGGGTTGGTGCGCTGGAAAAATTGTTCGAGGTTCTAGTAGTCCCCAGTTTGTCCCAGACGCTCATCTTGGGTGCCGACTTTATCCGCCGGATGCGACTGGTGATAGATCTGAATCGTGGCCTGTGGTTGGAGGGGACTTCTGCATTGCCGGAACTAGCCAGTGTAGCGGCCGAGTCTGACCTCTCCAAAGATCAACGTGTGCGGCTGACGTCTCTCCTGGACCGGTTTTTTTCGAAGTCTACTCCTGCTCTTGGCTGTACGGCGCTGGTTCAGCACAGGATCAAGGTGAAACCGGGAACAGAACCCATCAAGCAGCGTTACTACCCGCTCTCCCCTGCACTTCGCGCACATGTCGACGCCGAGTTGGCACGCATGCTGGACCTGGGAGTAATTGAGCCATCTAAGTCACCTTGGTCCTCGCCGATAGTGATGGTCAAAAAGAGCCCCAACAACTACAGGTTTTGTGTAGACTACCGCAAAGTCAACTCGGTCACTGACAGAGATGCGTACCCGCTGCCATTTATCCAAAACATCTTGGATAGCCTGGGACGCGCCAGATACTTATCCTCCTTGGATATTAAGAGCGCCTATTGGCAGGTGCCTGTCGAGGAGGCTTCCCGTGAGGTTACGGCGTTCACAGTTCCTGGGCATGGTCTCTTCCAGTTTCGTCGGATGCCATTCGGGCTCCACAACGCCCCCGCCACCTGGCAGCGACTGATAGACCGTGTCCTGGGGCCTGAACTCGAGCCTTATGTGTTCGTCTACCTCGACGACATCGTCATCGTTTCGGAAACGTTTTCAAAACACCTTGAACTCCTGGAGGAGGTATTTGAGCGGCTGAGGAAGGCTAACCTGGTGGTGGGCCGAGATAAATGTCATCTTTGCAGACCCGAACTCCGATACCTTGGATACATTGTGGATCGACAGGGACTTCACGTCGACCCCGAAAAGGTTCAGGCTATAGTCGATATTCCGACTCCGAAGCGGACTAAGGAGGTGCGAAGAATACTAGGAATGGCGGGCTGGTACCGTAGGTTCGTGCCCAAATTCTCGACGGTGGTTGCTCCCATCTGCCGCCTGCTTCGGAAGGATGTCGCCTTTGACTGGACGCCGGAATGTGAAGTCGCCTTCCGAACGCTTAAACAATGTCTGGTGACGGCCCCGGTGATGACATGTCCAGACTTCACCAGACCTTTCACCGTGCAATGTGATGCCAGTGATTACGGTATTGGAGCCGTTCTAACCCAGGAAGACGAGCAGGGAGAACACGTAGTCTGCTACATTAGTCGATCTCTCAGCAAAGACGAGCGCAAATTCAGCGCGACGGAAAAAGAGCTTCTAGCTGTCGTATGGGCAATCGAAAAACTGCGTCCCTACGTAGAAGCCACGAAGTTCGTCGTGGTTACAGACCATTTCGCCCTGCAATGGCTTCACAATCTTAAAGACCCGAACGGCAGGTTAGCGAGGTGGAGCGTACGCCTGCAGCAGTACGACTTCCAGGTGGTTCACCGACGGGGTGCAGACAACGTCGTTCCCGATGCCCTCAGTCGAGCGGTACCCCGAGTTGAGGAAATCGCACCCGTCCAATTCGGTAACGACACGGCGGACCCCTGGTACAGGTCGATGCTGCTGAAAGTTACGGATGCTCCCCTCCGCTACCCGTTGTGGAGGGTCGAGGGTGATAAACTGCTCAAGAACTGCAGAAATCCTGATTTGACTACCGGCTATGCGCGGAAGTGGAGGATAGTAGTGCCAAAAGATTTCCGTCAGGACGTGCTCAAGGAAAGTCACGAGTCAGAGACTGCCGGACACGGAGGTACCTCCCGAACTTACCACCGCATCGCTCAACGGTATTACTGGCCGGCTATGTTGGCGGACATAGGCTCTTACGTTCGTCGATGTCAGACGTGTTTGGCGAACAAACCCGAGCAGAAGGCCGCAGCTGGATTGATGTGTGGTCGCCCAGAGGTCCGGGCTCCGTGGGAGTTACTATCCGTCGACTTAGTTGGTCCTCTGCCTAAATCTAAGTCCAGTCACCTATACATTTTGTCCGTCCTCGACTATTTCAGCAAGTTCTCATTATTTTTTCCACTTCGAACCGCGAACAGCAAGTCTATCGTGAAATTGTTAGAGGACAATGTATTTTTGCTCTTTGGTGTGCCGAAGAAATTAGTATGCGATAACGGCCCACAGTTCGCCAGTCGAGAATTCAGACAGTTCCTAGAAAAATACTCAGTTACAATCTCACCGACGGCACATTACCATCCTCAAGCCAACAATGTGGAACGCTACCATCGAACATTAAAGGTGATGTTATCGTCCTATGTGAAGGAGAATCACCGTGACTGGGAATTGTACCTCCAGAAAATGGCCTGTGCTATGAGGACGTCTAGGAGCGAGGCGACTGGTTCGACCCCGTATTTCATTAATTTCGGCCGCCAAATGTGTCTTAACGGCGAAGACTATGACGAGGTCCGCATGTTGGAGAATCCCGACGACGTGACACCTCTTCCCAGAGCGGAGTTATTCTCGAACATGTACCAAAAAGTGCGGCAGAAATTGGATCATGCGCACGAGACCAGTAAACGGCATTATGATCTGAGACGAAGAAATGTCACGTATGCGGTTGGAGATCGCGTCTGGCGGAGGAATCCGGTTCTGTCCAACGCAGGTCAATATTTTACCGCCAAATTGGCCCCAAAATTCGTAGGTCCGCGGTTGATCACGAAGAGGCTGTCGCCTTGGACATATGAGCTCGGTAAGGAGGATGGCGGTCGAGATGGAACGTGGCACGTGAAGGACTTGAAGCCGGACCCTTCCATCGGTGATCTAGATCCGGACCCACAGGTCCCCACTTAACGCTTTTTCCGTTACTCCTCCGTTGTACTGCGTTTTTCTTATTTCGTATTGCAAACTCTCGCTCCTTGGTCGTTTTCAAGTGTTGTAGAAATTTCCAGGAAATTTCTTAGGAGGTCAGGGGGGAGTTTGTTACACAAATTTTTCCTTCTATTATTTTGTTTTTTTGTTGAATTTTATTCTAGTGCTTTTCATCATTTCCTTCAGTTAACATTTATTTTCCAACTGTAAAAGTCCCACAGCGAATAAATAATTTCGGCGGTCATGCTTTGATAGAGTTTTTGTGGTGAAAAACTCTTATCAACTACTACCTAAAGCAGACATTTTGACACGCTCTCTTCGCCTTTTCAAAAAGAGCTAAAGTGTTCCTAGTGCTTGGCCCTCGTCGCAATTGGGGATTTTAGCAATAGTTCTATTGTTCGCCCACGCCAGCTTTGCCTAGGAAATCTCACTCCGAGCCCATAACATCAAAAGGGTATGTCGATAGTATTCCTCGGGATTGTCATTAAATTCTCTCTTTCATTTTTATTTATCCGCTGCAATTTGCAGGCTCTTTGTACTTACCTTTTCAAGTACAAAAGGGGTTACCACCATCCCCCAAAGTACAAATCAAGTGACACTTCACCATTCTGACTCGGTCTCGAGATTGACTTTTTCATCGGACATTGTTTCCATCTTGTCTCCCACAACGACAGCCGTGACTGGAGTCCCCAGAAAGTAAACTCCACCACCGTATGCTGTCCTAGATGCCCAAGAGCGCGGCATATCAGCTGGCAGCAGCGAAATTAGCTCCACGTGTTACTGAGGAAGGCAAACCCGGAGCAACCATAGGCCGTCAGCCAGGGTACACCAAGAACGTCCATCGCTGGAGAGCACGTGAGGTCTCATTGTTGCGCATTTAAGCCAGGCTGCAGTAGGTATCTTTCTTTGTCCCCCTTACTCGTACCGCGAAATTAGACGCCCCCTATAGAAAGATGAGCTCATCCCTCTAGGTAAGGACGACACGTACCACCACCAATAGTCGTTTTCGGTACTTTTGGTACCTCGGGAACGTAAACCTGCTGTGGGTTGGGCCCATGCGGCTTTGAGCCCCTCTCGTGCCCTGCGAGCGCTAGCCCCGTCCGTGGCGTATCTGTAGTGCCTACAATTTATTGTTTTCACATTTGTATCTTGTAAATTTTATGTAAAAATCGGTTCAATACAGAGTACTGACTACCTGGTTAAGCTCCGCGTTTATCATTCCCATCAATTTAGGTGCATTTGAGGCCCCCAAACACGTTTCGCATGTGACACATCCACATAACCTCATCGCCACCACCAGCTGATATTGACAGCTGCCAGGCTGCCACTCGCGTCAAATTTGACATTGATTCCAGTGGCGTGCTGTGGTGTGGGGAGTTTCTCGGGTCCGATTGAATGGTGAGTGCCCGCACGCAAATTGGTGGTTTTTTTTTATTATCGATCAATAATTCAACCCGAGGGAAATCGGGTAATTGATATGTCCACCGCCGAATCCACTGCCCGATAAGAAATTCTCAGTAGCTCGTGAGCTTTAACCGGTCTGTTAATATTTTCCAGCTTGCCTTGTCCGCAGCAGTGGTACGTACAGAGCAGTAAAATTAACAATATTATTATTATTATATTATTATTTAAGATCAAGATAAGAGAAATCGATCAGGTGGTTGAGAACTAGGAGCATTTTTAAGCGGAAAGTGTACTTTGAAGTGTCTCCATCTTTGCCTGTCAAAAAAACAGTGACGCACACGGGGGAAAGTTGGGGACTTTTTGTATGTTATATAGCAAAGTCTTGTGAACCCAAAACTGAAGAGATTGACCGTGTTTTAATTTATTTCATGTTTTGCCGTTTTTGCGATCAAAAAGTCTGGGCTATTTTTGATCGTTTAGAGTTATTAATTTTATTGTAATTTTTGGATTTTTTAGTGTAGACTCTACCCGAGGTCGTGCTGACACTTGAAAATCGACAGGAACGTAGGTACACAATAGCTGTACCTATCAAATTGTACCATGAAACAATTTGCTCCAATCAGCTCTCAGAATTGATAAGGACATGAACTTCTTTTGAGACTGTGGCAAACCTCAAAATGCACCAACGGCATTTGTCATGTCCGTGCATTGAGATTGCCATAGTTACAATAAATTAGTCTCATCAGGGTGCTTTTTTTAATTTTTAACTGCTTAAAAGTTCCAAAAATGATATCTCGTAGGGTCGTAGGCGAGTAGAAGTACAGCCATAACTCTTTTTTTGCTATGAATCGAACACGATAATAATCATTTAAACATGATGTGCATAATTTTGGGAGCTATGCTTCATTAGAAGTCAATCAGCCAGTTTTTCTTAGATAGGTACCTATCTACATTTCAAGCGAGGCAAAATTTCGGGTGGTTCACATTATTTTTTAACCAGTTTAGGTGCGGCGATCCTATTTGTTGATTGAACTTTGTTACGCGCCGTTGCCATGGTGATCCTCGTTTAGAGCGATATTTTCTCCAACGTAAGGCCTGGGGCGCGATTTTCAAGTTATTCGAATGACTTTTTGTATACGAATCTCCCTGGTTTCATGTGCAATTGGGCTGTCGGAAAGGAGAATTCGCATACGAAAATTTTTCGAACACGTTCGAGAATCGCACCCCAGATCTCATACAAGAAACTTTTTTTGTAAAATAGTCATCAATGCTCAGTGTTGAATGTGCCCCATCAAGTACTAATATGGAGTTGGTATGGGAAAATGCGAATACCCTCATCCTCCTTCTTGCGTGGAATTGATGAGTAATACCATTATTGAATTAGTTAGTCATGAGTTTTGCCTAACCTTGCCCAACCAGGAACTTCCGTTTTCTAAAAGCTGAAATGAAATAGGATGAACAAAACGATGAATCTTGCATCGTGTACCTAGTTCCCATCATGCATTCGGTGGAGTCTTACCTCCGTCGAAGCCCTTCTTGCAGATGAGGTGCACGGAATGATGCGTGATGTTGGCGACTCCGCAGGTGTGGGGTGGATCCGGCCGCCCTGCTGGGACGATGTGGTAAGTGCATGGAACTCTCTGGGAGCCCAACTCGTTCCTTCCCCAGCACTGCAGAGTGCCATAGTCTGCGGTCGCCCTGGGCACGTACGTCAGCACGCTACCACCGGCCTCCGCTGTGAACTCGCTCAGCTCCCGGGATATCCCTGGGGTGCTGTTAAAGCTCCACCGGAATAATGATGCCGACGGTTCAGAGTCGACCTGCAACACAAACCAACCGACCAAACATGAGTAAGTTGGCGTACCTCGCTGATGCACACACATATAGGTAGGTATAGGTACAGAACGGCAAGCACACGCCACCAGCGCTGCTTTTGATGATGGTGCTGATGATGCTGGCGGTGGTAGTGCCAGTGATGAGGATTAATACCCTCACCGCCGTCACAATCACCATCACCACCACCCCACCCAGAATTAGGTACCAAGTGTACGGGAGCAATGTCGCGGAGGGAAGCAATCGGAACGTCAACGCGTCACGTTCCGACGGCGGGATTGTAATTAGCTTTTGAATTAAGACGACGATTGCTTTTGACTGACACAATGTTTAGGGCGAGAAACCAGGCTTCGCGGAGTTTTCGTGTAGAAACACGTAATATTCTACAAGCCACATGTCGTACATGTGGTTGTTATCAGATCTACAACTCAACATTTGAATAGTTAATATAGGTATACAAAGAGGTACTTCTCAATTTAAATATAAATTATAAAGTCCTATTAGAACTTAGTAGATCTTCCCCCGAGGAAATTACTGAGTTGTCTTGTACCTATGTAAGTACCTGCATGTGAAATTGGAAGAGCTGTAAATTTTCACATGGCAATTCATATCATCGATATGATACTGCGACAGATAAGATGGACACAGGGACGGACGGTAGACAACGTGAGGACATAAACGCCTTGCTCGGAGAAGTGCGCTAAAAAGTGGAGGACTATACTGTGTTTTTTCACTCGTATCCTTTTATCTGCATATTCATTATCAGAGCCTTGTTGAATTTGTATGGAGCATAGCAGTAGGTTGTATGGGTTGTATGAAACAATGTCTACAGCTCAGCTTAAAAGAACTGTCAAGAGATCCTGCTGAACAAAGCGTTCTACACAGCCGAAGAGTTCCTTTCCTTCAAAAATTGGCAGCACCATCTGTAACTAATATTATTTATTATCTTTTTATTTTTATGACTTTGCACTGTTGTTGCTCTGTTGTATGCTGTTACAAGCTCGCGACCATCCCGGCTCTTTCCAGAGAAATCTAGATTTCCGCGTTGCATTCGGGAAGCATCGAGAGACTGCAGCGGTAGGTCACGACACGTCGAGACTTCTGGTGGAGGTGCCGTAGAAGGTACGCGTTTATTCTCGACGCAGGTACCAGAAAAATCCTTGTGTGCTGGAAACTCAAACGATCAAACAGGAAGCATCCAGAGCCTTCGATGCCGCTATAAAAGAGGAACTCGACCTGGCATCAGACAGAGTTGGAATCGAGCGACCGAGGCGATAACATCTCAAGCGACATTGTGAATTTCTAAGCGATTAATAGTGCGTTATTTAGTTGTATCGGTAGTAGTGAATAAAGTGCAGTTAGTTTACAAGTAAATTAGCGCGTTTAATTTCGAAATAGGTGAACCCGAATACCGTAACAGTAGGGGAAGGTTACTTAAAATGGGATACTTAAGGTTTGAACCCTTAGAAATAATAGCTGGATAAAGCAAACCTCATCTAATTATGTCTAATTAATCCTTGCTCTGTTTTATATCATAACCCCAAAGAGTTTTTGGAACGAAAATGTATTTTCCGAAATATAACTATTTTTCCAAGAAATGTGCAAGTATCCCATTTTAGGGAACCCATACGGTAAAACGGGATACCTCATATCCTTAAAATGGGATAGTAAATGAACTTGATAGATTTGACTAGTCTATTAGGAATATGATAACCAGACATCCAAATTCCAAGTTTTTATTATGGAAACTACTAGGTAGGTATAACAGACATATAAAATATGAACATCAACAACCATTCTTAGGTAACAAGACAAAAGCAAAATAAACATTCTTAAATTATGCATAAGACAAGAAAAGAGAAAAAAAGAAAAAATCAGACTTCGAGGCAGAAGTCACAAAGAAAATCTTCTCCTTCTTCATCTGCCCTGGCGCAGGCATCATGAACCCACCTTCTGCACCCCACGCATCTGGGATATCCCGTTTTACGGGACGACAAAAATCCCGTTTTACCCGAACACTCATATTTGACATTCGAAATTTTTTTTCACGTAACCCCAAAATAATTCAAAAAAACTTGTTGGTCAAATCAATAGTTCATATCTTGGCTTGAGGTAATTAAATAATGAACATGTTCTCTCTATCACTTCGCACGCAATTCTTACTAATATGAACCCTTGATATTAGATCAGAAAATCTGAAAACCATAAAACCTACCTGGTACGGCTCGCGCTTCAGCTGTCAACTCGAAAGTACGTTTGACCGTTGCATTAGACTAGAGCTTGAGTTTGGTGAATATTGGGTTAGATGGCGATACTTGGTTTTGTCAGAACCTTTGGTATCCCGTTTTAGCTGAGTATCCCATTTTAAGTAACCTTCCCCTACTATGGTATTGTGTCTATACTATTGTTGCTTTGTTATTGCATACTATGCAGTTTGTATTCTATATTGTTGTGACTTGTGACGTGTGTAAATGTGCTTTGTGCATCCTGACATGAATAAATCAATCTAATCTAATCTAATCTATGATTGTCCCAGTCCCATAACAACTTCCATAACACTTTTACATATTTTCCCGATCTTGAAAGAAATGACAGGGTCATGACGACAAAGATCTTTCGAGTTTCAATTAAATTCTTATGAGTGCTTCCAATAGCAGGTGTGGCAACAAACCATAAAGTTTTGGCAAGAGATCTCTTTGCCTCCATAGCCCCGGCGACCATATTCAGTCGAAATTTGGCGTGAAGCCATGCCTGGATCAGAAAGAATACGATGAGGAATAACAAGCGAATAAGCCTCGTGGGCATGAATCTCAGTAGCAGAAGTTAATTAGGGCTCTACCGTTATTTTGGCAAAAAATTTCAATATGGCGGCCAAAATAGAGGCAGA
The DNA here is from genome assembly GCA_949128115.1 of Anaspis maculata. Taxonomy (NCBI): domain Eukaryota; kingdom Metazoa; phylum Arthropoda; class Insecta; order Coleoptera; family Scraptiidae; genus Anaspis; species Anaspis maculata. Next base: position 51,061,842 of record OX421961.1, read on the forward strand.
ATCATGAAATTCGGCTTGAGAATCAGAATGATCGTACTAGACAAGGGTAATAGCTGGATTATCTACAATACACAATTTCTTGTAGGTACAATTTCTAGGAACAATCTGCCAAAATAGTGTCAAAAAACAATGAACTTGATTGTTGATTTGACAGAAGATTCAAGAAATTGTGTAGTGGATTACAGGTATAACTTCCACGTTTCATGAAAATCGTTCCACTAATAAGAGATTTCAATATTGCGGCCAAGACGGCGGCGGAATGTGGAATTTGGCTAGAAAATAAGAATGATCATACGAAACAAGGGTAAGTGTTCCATGGAAATCGTTCCACTGATAAGAAGTTTCAATATGGCGGCCGAGATGGCGGCAGAGCATCATTTGTCCAAAATCGGATGTATCTTAATGAAGTTCACATCGCTTGCAAATTTCACTCAAAAAGGACCTTTTTCAGAGAAATTCAAAATAGCGAATCAAACATACTGGGTGGTGAAAATTTCGATGCTCCCCATTGGTATCTTGGAAACGGTAAGAGATACGAGGTCCAGTTAAATTAAAAAAAAGTTGCGAATTTTTGTGGCGATTGAGAATCTGAAAAAAAACTTTGAATAGTGGCGGAGTTAACGGCCAAAAATGGAATGATCTGTGCATTTTGTGATCAAACCATGAAATTTGGCATACGTGTTCAGAAGACCCTCTTTTGCAATTCCAGATGTGGCGCCACGCAAGATTTCGCACCAGAGGCACTGTATTGCGGTTAATATACCTGCTCGGGGTAAATTCTGCAAAAATGGTTCCTGGTTGGTCTCTGGTACCGCAGTCGGTATTTTTTAGTTCTGTTTAGCTAAAACTACATGTAGAAATGAGTGAGGAGTGCATTTTCACAAGCAAAGTTCCAAATGATGCCTTTATACGTTGTTTTGATACATTTTAAGGCCAATTTTGTTTTAGTACAGGAAACATGGTGAAAAAATTGCCAAAACCTTGGCAAAGATATGAACCTCCTGGAAATTTGATATTCTGTTCAGAATTAAGTGCCCTACTACATATCTAAAATTGACAAAAATCGCACCCCGAGGCTTCGAGTTATTGGAGGGAGGGTAAAAAATTTCAACTCAAAATTAAAGGTATGGAACCCGATGGAACCCGTCAATCCAATAGATGCAAATACGTCGTAGTTTGACGCATCACATCCCGTTGATACAATTTTGGCACAAAAAGTGTCGATCATTGTTGAAGGGGGGTCGCGAAACTCGGCTGGGTGGCTCTTTTTCTTCCTGGGCCATTAAGAATCGATCACGACAAGATTGGTATCTTTTCCGACTAAATCCAATGTCCTGAACTTGAATCCGATGTATAAATTTGAACAAAAACAAGTTCAAACAAGTTAACTTGAGAAAACCTGTTTTTTCTTCGATAATTTTCACAAAACTTTTTTTTACTGTTAGAGGTATTCATCTTTGAAAATATCTCAGTGGCCATTAGACTAAACTGTATTCTTCACGAAAATCATCCATTCGATCTGTAACTTTGTTTTTCGAGATCGAAAAAATCGATTTAATATTTAGTCGGCACAGCCCGTCGGTCGTCTACTACTGACCAGAACACCACACCATGCATCTTTAAATGAAAATAGCCGAAACTATCTAAAAAATTATAACTCATCTTTGAAAGTTCGAGGATCTGTGCAGAACTGAATTCCCTATAACATAAACAAAATCGTCATAAATCGCAATGCAGGGTATTGAGTTATTACTTGAAGGTGCATGCTGTAGTGTTCTGGTCATTAGTAGACGCCGGGCAGTGCCGACTAAAGTTCAAATCGATTTTTCCTACCTCGAAAAACAAAGTTACAGATCGAATGAATGATTTTCGTGAAGAATACAGTTCAGTCCAATGGCCTCTAAGATATTTTCAAAGATGAATACCTCTAACAGTAAAAAAAAGTTTTGTGAAAATTGTCAAAGAAAAAACAGGTTTTCTCAAGTTAACTTGTTCGAACTTGTTTTTATCCAAATTTACACATCGGATATAAGTTCAGGACATTGGATTTAGTCGGAAAAGATACCAATCTTGTCGTGATCGATTCTTCATCGATCAGGAAGAAAAAGAGCCACCCAGCCGAGTTTTGCCCTTCCCCACGACCCCCCTTCAACAATGATCGACACTTTTTGTGCCAAAATTGTATCAACTGGTTGTGATGCGTCGAACTACGACGTATTTGAATCCATTGGATTGACGGGTTCCATCGGGTTCTATACCTTTCATTTTGAGTTGCAATTTTTTAGCCCCCCTCCAATAACTCGAAGCCTCGGGGTGCGATTTTTGGAAATTTCAGATATGTAGTAGGGCACATAATTCTGGACATAATATCAAATTTTCAGGACGTTCATATCTTTGCCGAGGTTTTGGCAGTTTTTTTTACCATGTTTCCTGTACTAAAACAAAGTTGGCCTTAAAATGTATTGAAACAACGTATAAAGGCAGCATTCGGAACTTTGCTTGTGAAAATGTCCTCCTTACTCATTTCTCCATGTAGTTTTAACTAAACAGAACTAAAAAATTCCGACTGCGGCACCAGAGACCGACCAGAAACCATTTTTGCAGAATTTACCCCTAGCAGGTATATTAACCGCAATACAGTGTCTCTGGTGCAAAATCTCGCGTGGCGCCACATCTGGAATTGCGAAGGAGGGTCTTCTGAACAAGTCTGCCAAATTTCATGCTTTGATCACAAAATGCACAGACCATTCCGCTAACCCCCCCACTAGAATATTTTGATTGGTTTACGATTTATCACGAAAAAACAGAAAATTTTGATTTCAGAAATCATTTTTTATCTTTCCAACCATTCAAGCTATTTCAATCAAACTTGATAGTTTTATGTTTTTGATCACTCCGAGTCGATCAACGTTGACAGAAATTTTCCAGGCCTTCTAGACGTCAAATTATGATAGTCAACTTTTGTTTTTCTTATGGCCGTCATGTTGGATTTTCGCACTAATAGATAGAGAAAAAAATTAGCTTTCCGAATTAGTAACCAACATGTTTTTTTTATGACATTTTTAGCGTCAAATTTTGAACTTTATTGTGTTCAATTGACATATCTACGGGCTCGATACCAAGTTGCAGGCGCGAAGTTTGGGACGGCGTAACTCGCCAATACAGCGCGGTCTGATTGGTTGGTATCCGCCGTTGCTATGGTAACGGCACTGACGGCGGTCTCAGCCTCAGCCCCAACTTGGTATCGAGCCGTAACTTCTTAATCGTGTTTTGTGCTTGTTTGTACCGAGAGTTCATAAATTAAATGAGTCAAGGGTGCCTGTGAAATCAAATACGTCTGTCGAAACTAGTAGTATGGGGGCATAGGTCGTGCCGTGTGCAGCTTCGTGAAGATATATAGAGTTATGTCTTAATCGATTCCTGGTGGATCAAGGACTATGGAAAATTATGGTGGAATATTGGCATCTACTGCAGGCAAATATGGTGGAGGCGCCAAAATGGGCTTCATCTGGTAATAAGAAACTGGCTGTAGCTCGTTTGTTTTTTAACGGATTTCAACATCTGGAACGTCATTTTGTAGACAAAAAAAATCTCTTCTTATTTCGTACCTGAAATCACAAACGTCATTTCGTGAAACTGTCAAAATTGTCTTCATAAGATATGCTAAATTCCACCGGTTTTTGAGGGTTATCCGATATTTTTAAAACCTGGCAGTATCATAGATCTTGAGGTGCCCTTTCCGAATTTCTACTTTCCCACTTCGTATCTTTGCCGTTTTGGCCGCCATATTGAAGAGATGGCGCCCAAAAAACAGTTTTTTGTCAATATCTTGAATTCAACTGACTTAAGATTGAAATGTGTGCATGCGGAAGAAAACCCATTCCAATCTCTACAATTTGACATATTATCAGTCATTTATGTGCGATTTACGGTTCTTGAGTTACAGCTTTCAGAACTTCCGGAAGCATCAACTTCCGGCATTCAATCAGCATGTTAAATTGATACCATCGTCATGTAGTGAGCAAATAACCCATGAATAGCTCTTGGCCATTAACCATAGATGATGAAAATTTAGAAAATCGATCATGGTGATGTTAATTGTGTAATTACAGGGTGAACTGTGAAAGCAAACTGACTTTAGAAAGAAATAAAGGTAATATAGCATTTGAAGGATATCAGATACATTCGAAACACATTATTATGATGAAATTTGGGGTCACCATTCAGAAAATCCACTTTTCCACTTCATACCTTTGCTGTTCTGGCCATAATTTTGAAAAAATGGCACCCAACAAAAAAACATTTTCGAAATTTTTTTGAAAAATTTGTCAAAAAATCTCAAAATTCATATCAAAAATGAAGGTTTATCAAATTCTTTATAATTGGACATCTGAATCACTCATGTGCGACTTACGGTTCTCAGGCTATACCTTCTCAAAGTCAATTTTCCCTTAGAGTTCACCCTGTAGTTGCATAGCAACCGTTACCATGATTGATTTTCTGGATATTATTGGTCTGTGGTTGACAACTTATCCTTATTTATGGTTAATTTGACTGCCACGTGGAGCTAAGATCAACTTGACATGCTGACTGGATGAGAAAAATTGATGCTTCAGGGAGCTCTAGAAGCCATAACCCAAGAACCGGATATAGCATGTGCACGAGTAAAGTGTCAAATTGTAGAGAATTGAATAAGCTTCCATTCGCATACAAACGCTTCCACCTCACATAGACTGAAATGAAGATATTGACAAAAAACTGTTTTTTGGGCGCCATCTTCCCAATATGGCGGCCGAGATGGCAAATATACGAAGTGGAAAAGTGAAAATTTGGAAAGGGCACCTCAAGATCTATAATACTGCCAAGTTTCAAAAATATCAGATAATCTTCAAAAAAAGCTGGAATTCAGCATATCTTATAAAAACAATTTTGACAGTTTCCCGGAATGACGTTTGTAAATTTAGGCATGAAATAAGAAGAGAATTTTTTTGTCTACAAAATGATGTTCCAGATGTTGAAATCCGTTGAAAAACAAACGAGCTACAGCCAGTTTCTTATCACCAGATGAAGCCCATTTTGGCGCCTCCACCATATTTGCCTGCAGCAGATGTCAATATCCCACCATAACTTTTCATGGTCCTTGATCGCCCAGGAATCGATTAGGACATATCCCTGTATATCTTCACGAAGTTGCACACGGCCAAGCCTTTTTTGACCCCATGCCCCCAGACTATAGGGTAAAATCCTTACTCCTCTTCTAATAAATTTGCCAAACTTCAACAAGAACGATTATGCTAGCTCCGACGACGTTTTTGAACTCACAGACACCCTTGACCCATTCAATTTATGAACTACCGGTACAAACAAGCACAAAACACGATTAAGAAGTTAGATACGTCAATTGCACACCATCTGTCACTTTTTTGTTGTTGCTATTGACAATATTTCAATTGTTTTTCTAAGCATTCCCGATTTTGTCAATAATTCACGAAAATGTCAAAATTTGACGCTAAAAATGTCATTAAAAAAACATGTTGGTTACTAATTTGAAAAGCTATTTTTTTTCTCTATCTATTAGTGCAAAAATCCAATATGGCGGCCAAAAGAAAAACAAAAATTGCCTATCATAATTTAACATCTAGAAGGCCTGGAAAATTTCTGTCAACGTTGATCGACTCGGAGTGATCAAAAACATAAAACTACCAAGTTTGATTGAAATAGCTTGAATGGTTGGAAAGATAAAGGATAATTTCTGAAATCAAAATTTTCAGTTTTTTCGTGATAAATCGTAAACCAATCAAAATATTCTAAGTTTCTTTCCAGATTCTCAATCGTCACAAAAATTCGCAACTTTTTTCTGATTTAACCGACCTCGTACCTCTTACCGTTTCCAAGACACCAATGGTGAGCATCGAAATTTTCACCAACCTGTATAGGTATGGCGGCCGCAAGTGACAAAAACCATTGTTCAACTTTTTATGGTGGACACGTACCTATGCATTCGATTGGCGTTTGCACCACATAAATATCTTTTTTCGGTTGAGACATCCTAATTCTCCGAGTAATTCTCCTAGTTCTATCATTTTAAAACATGTTTAATATGGAGAATACAAGATAGCGGCAGAACATCAATTGTCGAGAATTGGATGTATCTTGATGTGGTTTACATTGCCTGCAAATTGCATTCCAATCGGATCACTTCTAGAGAAATTCAAAATGGGGGATCACAGATTGCGGTTAAGTAACAAAAAAACAAAAGACAAATTGACATTGAAGTAATGTAGTATTAGTATTGTAGTATTTGCTACCAAAACGCAGCTTTGGAATCATTTTCAAAAATTCGTAACTACTGACCCGTGGGTCGTACTAATGTGAAATTTTCGGTAAAATCCGTGAAATTAAGTTCAAATTATCCTCTAAATATAACTCTCTATATGTATTATTGTAATTTGATAAAAAAGGGCACTTGTCCCTTGTCTGCATGTTCTAAGTTCCAAGATCCGGCCTATTGGCGATGCCGCGCGACACTGAATTGTTATTATTCAATTGTTTATCATTATTTCGTCTAGATTTTTCTGGGTTCGGGATACAAGGTCATGAGCTATCCATTGGAGTCAACATTTTTCACAAAAACCTTTTCGTCGAGGACTAGATGCTGTAACAGACGGAAGAAGGACAGAAGCGCCTTCCTGTTTGGAGAAGTGCGCTAAAAATGTAGGTAGGTACGGACTGCATAAAACTCGGCATAAATTTGGTCACTAACCTAGCTCTGGACTCGGCTACCTGAAAATTCGTCATGATAATATAATCGAAATGTTTAGTCATTGTAGATATATTATAGGGGCATAGAGGTGCTGAATTGGAAGGGCTGTAATGCTGTTGATTAACGTGATGAGTTCCAGGCTTGGTGAGCACTGAAAAGATTTTTTGGTCCGTCTTTGTCCATAGGGAGGCTATACATCTGTTTAATCACCAATCCCGATTCCCGAATAACCATCACGCATCCAATTTACCTACTGCACGATACAAATTTGATTGAAACTGTCGGATTAGGTAGATATATCAGTTCAAATAGAAGCTACTGATATGGTATGGGCTGTGGTTGACGTTCGGCAACAGATTGTTTCGGCGATGAACTTAATAATGAATAAACTTCCAGCAAAAACCAGGAGATAACTATTTGCAATTTGTTTAAAACGGAGTAAGTAAAGAACAAGTATTGGCAAATCGGTTGAACTTCAGAATTTTCAAGAGCATTTTCAAAAAGTAGATAACATTTGTCTACAGAAGAAAAAGAAATCTCAGCATTGCATCGCTTTTGTACCTTTGCTGACAATCGGTTCACGTTTTTTTTTTTGATTCATGACACAGGTATGCAAGTTTCCTTTTGAAAAATGAACAGCTGGAAAATCGAAACCGTGTCTAATTCGACAATAGGCGTACGTGACGCCCAATGCTCTCTACTTTCGACATCAGTTGAAGTTTTTCGAAAAACAGCGACCCTCAGGCAGGGAATATCGCCTCGCATGTGTCATGCACAGCACGCGCATTTTTCTAGCCAAAAGCTGCGCGAAGAGACCTCACGGGTGGTATCGGCCAGGAAATTTTTTGAAAATACCTACTTTCAACTGTTCTGAATACAGTTTCTCAAGGACTTTCAAATAACATAGGTATCGAAAATCAAGTTCCATATAGTTTCTGTCATTTGTCGATAGTGACACTTACGTTGATGCCAGATGACAGCCAAAAACTAAAGGTCGCATCACGGTCGCATCCTAGAGTGGAACTATTACTATAGGTATCCCAAATTTCAACTTAATGAGATCAACGGATCGACAGTTACCGTGAGAGATTTAGACATGCACATACCTATACACACATACACATTCACACACAGGCATACATCACTCTGGAAATGGTTATAATCATCTTGGGGGATTTCAAAACGGATGTATAGACAATACAAATAGAAAAGACCATATGTCGTCACGGATTTTTACGGTTGCGTAGCAACCAGGCGAGTCCATCATTCAAAAAAAGGTTGGCTGATTTTTGATGCCCCAATATCCGTGACGACGGTGGTGATAACATACATGGTCTTCTCTATTTGTATTGTCTATACCTATCTGTCGTTGTCTAAACTTTTTTATACACTCGGGAAACTAAAACTAAAGGGTTTTCCTGCTTGTTGACGAAAGTTCAATATCTCCTAATTTTTGCCGGCAGTTTACATCACTGAATAGAGTTCAAATTGATCGATACATGCAGCACGCTGGCAGGTACCTATCTACCAATTTTATTCATGCAGGTTCACCTCCGTAGGTACCACTATTCAATATCAACAGTAGAGGAAGATTGGAAGATACCTACCTACTTTACTAATTAAAACCCCCGAGGCGGTGCATGAGCCAAATATGATTTACCACTTCAGTTGTGGGATGTAAGCTTGTCTCGAACCCTAAACATTAATAAATGGCTTTGGCAAAGTTTAAGCCTCTTGCCGTGATGTTTATTCATTTTAATGAAGGAAATACGTTATCAAAGAGCACATTAATGAAACATTTTTGTCATGATGAAGAGATTAACATAATGTTGATTTTGGAAGTAGTATTCATATACCACGGTACCTAATGTGGTAACCACGGTAGTGTAGAGCATTACTTATTCATAACCGACGGTATTAGTATAGGTACCTACCCACTTACTCCAACGTCCAGTATGGTGCTGCGATAGCTTAGCGTGGAAGTTCAGATCTCTCTTAATGATCACATTAAATTTAACGTCCCGTACATCGGACATACCATTTGTAGTTGGTGGAACAAAATACTAACGGAGGTGTAGACTGTAGAATGTACTGTACGTTCCAGTGCACCGCCACAAAAGCCTAAGGTTGCATCTGCGGACACTTATCGACTGTGGAACTTTGTCTTTCTCTCTAGAGTTTTCTTGAACTTTTCCACAATATAAACTACCACAATGGCACAGGCGGAAATTCTTAAGGATGTCGTGAATTTGTCTGGAATTGCCAAGCGGCCGGTGTTAGTTACCTCTACAGTTCGAAACTTAGCAGAGCCCCTCGTCAGTGATAAATTGGACCTAGTCAACGAAGATTGGAGAGATTTACAAAACAGATGTCTCCTACATAGACAATACTGCCACGGTTGCAGTGGGCATAGAGTAAAGCGGTGGTTTAACTATTTTACACATGCAGCCATGGACTCATGGAGACAAAAGGATGAGCAGGCGTGAACAACCATGAGTTTCGGCACTGTTACATTGACAAAGGCAGAAACGCGAGTTTAGTTAAGAAGTAGGTTTCTACATAATTCAAGTGTAGGTCACGAGCACAGAGAGAAATTCCAAAACCAATAAATAATTCAAGAACGGCAAGTTTTTCGCGGAATTTCCAATTCCTCCTGAATATCTTGAATAATAAAACCCAATGCTCGAGTGTGCCAACCCTTTTTTACGCAGCGCATCAGGCTCCGCGATAAAGGGCTTCGCAACAGGAATATTTCATTATGTTCCAATGGAAATATTAATTTTTCTCAGTCTGGCAATGCTTCGCTCTCTCCGGCTGATAACTGAGATACAATGAGGGCGCGAAATTAACGTGAAAAATTAATGGCGCGCGAAGAGCTGAATCGAATTACCTCCACGCTACCAGTGCCGGATTGGATCCGGTTAAAAATGTTCCTTTGTAGGGCGGAAAAAGATCGTCGCTCATTTTTGGACCGTTTGATCTTTCGGGTGTTTTTAGGGGAATTATTACTAGGCCAGATCGACATCTACTTCGAACCCTTTTCGATGCTCATCGTTCGAAAGACTTTTCGAGCTTTGTGCGCCCAGCCAAACGTTTGAACTATTAAATGCTGTAATGACCGGAGTACCTATGAAGGTCATGTAGTGAAGGTAACGTACCATCCATCATAAAGTTTTCAGTCTGCACGCCATAGCTGGGGCTACCTCCATCTGATCCTGTCCCCGAAATTAGGATTTTAAATAATCGGAATCTCTAACCTTTTGCGAACAGTAAAAGTACCTTAAAACTGCCTAGGTACTTATCTAGTCTTAGTCCATCCGCTAGGTACTATTCTGTATTTTTTTAGAGGTCGAAAAGGTTTTTTTTGGAATTCCAATCAGTTAAGGTCCACAGAATCATATTTTTTTGGTGGCAACGCTCAAAAGTGGTGCGGTCACCCTGTGCACCCCCATGGGGGCCAGCCCCCAGTTAATCGAATTTCAGTTCTGTAACTCGGAGGATCGACACAGAATTGCAAAAAATTCAGGATGTCATGAAAAATGTCCCTCAAAAGTCATCCACAGTGAAGATACAGCCCTTCAAGTTTCAAAAAAGGCGATTTCCATGGAGGTACAATTTCCACAATTTTCAACCGATTTTGCTGAAAATTTGGCTAAGCCCCTCTGTAACAAGCATCTAGAAGGGGGAATTTCATTTTCTGGATAAATTGTCCAGTGGCGGAACGACTGGAAATTTTGACATAATGCCGTCCCTCCTCATTTCTCGAGTCCCAGGTCAACTTTGGACTCTGAAACTTTCACTATGTATCGAATACATTATTCAGCTACGATGTTCCCAAAAAAAACAAAAAATTCGAACACAATTTTTTTATATAAAAAAAATACTAGGATATTCAGCTAAAAAAAATTAAAGCAAATCCTCCTCTTCTATATTCAACATTAAGCCCAGAAAACAGCTCTGATTCTAATTTTTTTGGGAACATCGTAGCTGAACAATATATTCGATACATAGTGAAAGTTTCAGAGTTTAAAGTTGACCAGGGACTTGAGAAATGAGGAGGGACGGCATTATGTCAAAATTTCCAGTTGCTCCGCCACTGGACAATTTATCCGAAAAATGGAATTCCCCCTTCTAGATACTTGTTACAGAGGGGCCTAGCCAAATTTTCAGCAAAATCGGTTGAAAATTGTGGAAATTGTACCTCCACGGAAATCGCCTTTTTTGAAACTTGAAGGGCTGTATCTTCATTGTGGATGACTTTTAGGAGACAGTTTTTATGACATCCTGAATTTTTTGCAATTCTGTGTCGATCCTCCGAGTTACAGAGCTGAAATTCGATTAACTGGGGGCTAGCCCCCATGGGGGTGCACAGGGTGACCGCACCACTTTTGAGCGTTGCAACCAAAAAAATATGATTCTGTGGACCTTAACTGATTGGACTTCCAAAAAAAACCTTTTCGACCACTAAAAAAATACAGAATAGTACCTAGCGGATGGACTATCTAGAGGTTGGTGCCTAAAAATTAAATGAACCTTGAAATCAGTGAAAAAAGTACAAAAACTGGTAGGATGGCACAATTGACCGTGTTCTTTCGATTGAGAAGGACCGCCTCGCAGATTTTTTCTCGGGGGGGCCATATTTTGTTTGAGTTTCTATTCGCCGGGTACGCTTTTGCTGACGGTGATTCATTTCTAATATTGGTTCATCTACATCAGATCGGGTATAAATCGTTTTCTATTTTACAGGTGTCCCGACTTTAACCCTAATAATATGCCTCTCAAGCCAGTGGTTCCAATGTTGAGAGGGCTGAGGGGTCACGAAAAGGTCGAATTTCGAAAGAAAAAACTTCATACGAAGTCCTAAGTAACTTCATGTCTCCATATGAAGTTTTTCCCGAAATTAATTTTTTTTATGACCCCTCAGCCCCTTCCAACTTTTGAACCAATGAAAGCTGGATTTGAGTGAAATTCCACTTATGAGTAGATAATCATTGCCATCCCAGGGCATATCTGAGCCCCCGGGCATAACGCTCGTTTAATTTTTTGCACGAGCTATTTATCTTTTTGACCCTAGACCAAACGTCCAACGTCTTTCCTTTGATCAGAATTTGAAGAATCAGAAGGACGCAAGCCCTCGAAGCGCAACTGAGAGTGGAGGCCACGGTGACGAAACAGACATTCAGATTATCCTGAAGACGAGACGGCACGCATTCATACCAACGACACACCAAAAGATAGCACTGCATGGCATTCGCAAAGGCACACTTGAAGGTGTTCCAATCCAAAGGTTCGAAGTTAATCGGTTCATAAGACAACATTTTTGGGGGCTTTCGGTCCATAAGACAAGTTTGAAATTTTCAAAAAAGGCCAAAATTTACCTCCTCCTGGAGACTTCTCCTTTGGCATACTTTTAGGAATGAAAAACGATTCTCACATGTAGGGCGGTCTCTAGACATTTGGCCGCCCTCGTGCAAAAACTGTAAGGCCGCCCCCTTCTCCCATTTTTCGAGCATTTTTTCGAATGTCAAATTTTGTGTATAGCTTTTTTAATGAATTTTTTCAAATTGTTCAGGGGCGGCCGCAAAGGTAAAATGTAAAAAGCAAAACAAACAAAAAAAAAAAAGGAAAAAACGCCCCCTGAATCTGGCCGCATTTGTTCCACGCACGAGTTGCACGCCCGCTTAAGACGGCCCTGCTCACAAAAATTTTTAATGTACATCGCTTACTTACAGGGTGCAGCATCGAAATTTTTCTCTTAAATTGTACATCCTGCATTTTAACATGGAAATCGATTCCGTTTTTCATCCTGATTACAAATACATATCACACTTGGTGGGTTAGTCAACAAAACGCCTGTGAAAAATTGATAAATTTTGGTCCTCGTTTTGGTCCTTTTTTGAAAATTTCAAACTTGTCTTATGGACCGAAAGCCCTCAAAAAATTTGTCTTACGACCAGATTTCCGATCAAGGAGATGTTCCCGAACAAAATTCAGTTGGTTTCATTCATGTACCTTATGACGTAAATTTTTGGCCATTTTTTCGAAAATTGACAGGCTCATACCAGCCTAAAGCCCCCGGTCTGACATGTAAGACAAATAAGCAATTTTTAACAATCTTATCAACACACATTAGACCTACAGGGTTAAAATGATGTACCTTATGACGTAAGTTTTGAGGCACCAGCTCCCTGTCCACAAGTCAACTTTTCTTCGGATGCTTCTAATTTATTGACCCTCGTTACTCCTACGCCATCGACTGGATCCTGCTAAAATTTGGCAGGTCGAGAGATAGTTTCGACAAACCAGTCTATGCTGAATTTAGGTTAATTTTGTCAAAACGGTCCTGAGCTGCTTTTTTGAAAGGACCCCGCACGATTCTTATGGAACATGGCTCCCGGTTGAATTCTCTGAATTTTTGATATGTTGTAGCTCATACTAATCAAATACCGTGAAGCCCAAACTCAAATAATGGATAGTTTTTTACCCACAGGAGGTTGAAGTTGGAGGTTTTGACGGCTCTGGAATGATATTCTGACGTAAATAAAAGCTTTTTATTTGGTTTCTCTTCGAATTGTGTTTCATGCTAAATGTATTTATTCGACATAAAAATATCAACCCCCTCCTCCACCCCCAACCCCTATCTACCATCATAAAATTCGATATTACTCCCAAAAGCCATACGGATGGCTTCTGTGATTTAATTTATGAATTTTGACATAGAAATTATCTCCCACCCCTAATGTTGGGGTGCCGATTTTCCAATTTTCCTCGATTAATTTAGCTGAATTTTTGTTATTGTGTACTTCTAATTCTGCTGAACAAAAAGTTCTCATACCAAAACTTATTCCTATGAACGGTTTTTGTTCTACAGGGGACTGAAGTTCAATATTTATGCTCTCAAATATTTAAATTCAGTCCCCTGTAGAACAAAAACTGTCCATAGGAATAAGTTTTGGCATTGAAACTTTTTGTTCAGCAGAATTGGAAGTATAGGCCAGGCGGTAGGTCATTCTGGATAGAAAAAATTCCGACCAAAGCTTTTATGGTGTCAAACTCTTCGTAAAGTCAGTAGGTATCTACCACTGAGTTTCCGCCCAAAAACGAGTTGTGCTGATTCCTCCACATCTGCCCAAAGGTGAAGGATGTCTTGAAGGTGCAAAAAGACCTGTTAAACCCCCGTACTTTTCCATTTTATTTGCCTCAATGGAAACTTACAACTCTAACGCAAACATTGGAAGCATTTGTCATAATCTCTGTGCCACTCTTACTGTTGAAAAAAAAGATTTCTTTGTGCGGGTCAGATAAATCACATTTAATTGTTTTTCCACACAAGAAAACGATGGAACAACATGTATTTTGGATGTTTTCCAATAACTTGTACTCATTTAACCCATTTATGGCGTTAAAATTTCAATAACAGCATTTTTGAAGATGTTGCCCGCTAAGAAGTGATTAATTTTCACCCACCTGTTCAGCGGCAGTTTTTTCAATTTTACCAAACACCGTTCTCAAAAATTTTACAGGAAATGACAAGCTGGAACTGTTTTCTAATGATATTATATCTGGCTTAACCGCGGCACGCTTTTTGAAAGTGGGAAACTAATTTTTTTCCGAGCGGTTATATTTTACACGCGTGCGGCCGTGCCTACTTGACATAGACCGGACTGATTACACAAGCTTGGAAATGTACTCTCTTTCAGCTTTAAAACACGACCATTAATGATTAAATAATATATAATTTATTCATAAATCAATGACAAACTCTTAATAATAATGGTGGCGTTTTAAAGCTGGAAAAGAGTACATTTCCAAGCTCGTGTAATCAGTCCGGTCTATGTCAAGTAGGCACGGCCGCACGCGGGTGAAACAGGATCTCTCGAAAAGAAATCAGTTTCTTAGACTTTCAAGTGCGTGCCGCGGTTAAGCCAGGCACGATATCGTTGGAGAAGAGTTCGAGCTTCTCATTCCTTATGAAATTTTCGCAAACGGTGTTTGGTAAAATTGAAAAAATTGCAGCTGAACAGGCGGGTAAAAATTATTCACTTTTTTGCTGGCAACATCTTCAAAAATGCTGTTATTGAAACTTTAATGCCATAAATGGGTTCAATGGATATAAGTTATTAGAAAACATATAAAATACATGTTGCTCCATCGTTTTCTTGTGTGGAAAAACGATTAAATGTAATTTATCTGACCCGCACGAAGAAATCTTTTTTTTCAACAGTAAGACTGGCACAGAGATGATGACAGATGCTTCCAATGTTTGCGTAAGAGTTGTACGTTTGCATTTAGGCAAATATAACGAAAAAGTACGAAGGTTTAACAGGTCTTTTTGCACTTTCGAGGCATCCTTTACCTTCGCGCAGATGTGGAGGAATCAGCACAACTCGTTTTTGGGCGGAAACTCAGTGGTGGATAACTACTGACCTCACGAAGAGTTTGACACCATAAAAGCTTTGGTCGGAGTTTTTTCCAAATTATAATGATTTTATCGACATACCGCCTGGACTAGTACACAATACCAAAAATTCAACCAAATTAACTGAGAAAAATTGGAAAATCGGCACTCCAACATTAGGGGTGGAAAATTATTTTCATGTCAAAATTCATAATTTAAATCACAGAAGCCATCCGCAGGGCTTTCGGGAGTGATCTCGAATTTTACGATGGTAGATAGGGGTTGGGGGTGGAGGAGGGGGTTGATATTTTTCTGTCAAATAAATACATTTAGCATGAAACACAACATGAAGAGAAACCAAATAAAAAGCTTCTATTAACGTCATATTATCATTTTGAAGCCGTCAAAACCTCCAACTTCAACCCCCTGTGGGTGAAAAACTGTCCATTATTTGAGTTTGGGGTTCACGGTATTTGATTAGTATCTCATGAGCTACAACATATCAAAAATTCAGAGAATTTAACCGGGAGCCATTTTCCATAAGAATCGTGCGGGGTCCTTTGAAAAAAGTGAACTTTGAAGGCTGTATCTTTGCATATATATCTTAACGCGGTTTTCCAATGGGAGCCATAGACGATTTTGCTGTCGCTAGAGTGTGCTGAGGTGGGTGGGGATCTCTAGGGACTTTATCTAAATTAACGTCCACGTAAAAAATAGAACATTTTCGTATTTTTGATAATGTATATTGTATATGAAAATATGTATATATTTTCTTTATTGTACCTACCGATTGCGCGCTGATGCACGATGGGTTGCATACGTTGTTGTATAAAAAGAGAATAAGAGTGTGAGTAAAAGCGTTGTCTCGACAAGCTTGTTTCATTCCTGGACCCCTTGATTTTGAGCTTTAAAATTACAATAAAAGTCCGAAAGTTAATTCGTAACACAGGTGTTAGGGTACTTACAGTTTAGCTACAAAATAACAACGGATAATAGTCCAATTTTCATGTTATCAATAACAAATATACAAATTATAAAAATTAATATAATAGCTTTCAAAACTTTCTTTCGATACATTCCACCAGAATATCATCACTGATTTACAATAGTAAATAAAATACGCTATAGGGAATCACACCCGTGAAGACTTCGGCACTTGTTTCTGCTTGTTTATATACGTTTCTACTTCTGTCAGTATGCACACTGTAAAATTGTGTTTGGGAATGAGAGTTTTCTGTATAGGTGTCGTGGTGTCGAGAAGTTTCCTGGGAATGTCCCGACAGAGACTTTAGGATCGGAGTCAGAGGTACCTAGCTGAATCGATGCGGCATGTGTGTTACTGGCTTGCTGGCAGCCGAGGTGATGGTGGTGGCGGTCCATATTACCATAATGGGAGTAGAGGGATAAGGGGGCTGGGGCGATAATCACATCCCAGGATCGCCGGCGAACATGCGACGGAAGAATATAAGGGACAGGACAACACGATGACAAAACATGGAGTTGATTGCAGGAAATGAAATGCCAGTTAGAACACGTCCCGCTCCAAATAGGTCACTTTCCATCCCTGATGATGGCGCAGTCGTCCTCAGTTGCCAGCGACGCACGACCACAGGGAAGCAATGTGGAGCGATACCTATATGTTTAATTTACTGGAACGCGATGTGGTGTCAACGATAATAAGCATCATCATTATCAGCATAATGGAAGTGACAATTGACCGATTGGATTATTTCCTATCGTGACCACGACCATGGACACTACACCGATATAGAGCGTCCGAAGCAAACATCGAAATATCGGGCCGTTTTGCAAGCACGGTGAAGTTTAATCGACTACACTCCTCGGTCGGAATCGACCGACTCGTATCAATTTTTGTTTGGCAAGACTAGAACTACTGGTGTCGCACCTTAATTACTACTACAAAACCCCACTCGAAAGAGAATGAGCCAGCGACGAGCAACAGAAAATAATATTAGGACAATCGACAAATAAAAAAGGACGCGGTCCATGCAATCTCCGAGCGACGCTTCAGGAATACATAAGCTCAGATTCTATCAAGATTTTATTTAGGAAGTTTTTCCAGCACATGAGATCGATAGGAAGTTGCACTGAAAAGCTTAGTTCAAGGTACGCGCCGCCGTTATCCTGGATGCGGCCCTGTCGGACGTCCGACTATTGGGTTCACGTCCTCTTTGAATTTATCGCAAAGCTCGTGCCGTGCAGGTAGATTAGGCTCTGGTATTTCCACATCGGTTTTTAACAGAATAAAACGACGCTTGTCCCACCTGTCCAGGTAAGTCTTGTCTATGCGAGTGTAATAGTATTCTTTCTATATATCATTTTTTTAAACCGACATTCCGTCACACTGCAAGGCTTTTCAGAGTCCCTGCAGCGTCGAGCGTCCTTTCCTTAATGCGTTCCGGAGAATTTCTAGAATGCAGTTACACGGAACGTGATAGGTCGCAATAATATTCAATTGAATTAGGGCTGTTAGTGGTCCTGCAGGTGTAAATCTAGAGGTTTGAGGGAAATTCTAGGCTCTGTGTGAAATGTAGGTTCTAATTAATGCAATAATTGCAACGTTAAGTATTGTGTAGTTGCAGATGGTTCAAGTGGTTCGTTTATATTCATTTTCACTATTAGAATTAACATTCAAGTAGGTAAGTACAAAATATAAGTGACACCCGACCTCATTCAACGCATTGCCGTTTGTGATGTCGTCAATCAAGTTTCACGTTATAATAATTTTCTTCTCGACGTGTAAGAGTAATGTGTGCAAAAAATGTTGAAGGAGAAAAGGGATGATTCTACACCTCACTTAATTAGCTGGCATGTCACTTAAAAGGAAAAGTAGTCCTGGATGTTAATTAAATGGGTAGGCACCTAAGTATAGCAAGAACGGCGGGATCGCCTCGTTCCAGGTCGCCTTACTCACCTTGCATTCCACCTTGAGCGGTTCGTCTTTGGCTGCACCTAGTACTTTCCTACCACTCCCGTCTCCGCACACCGGCTCGTACTTCACCCTCAGATGAAACTGTGGACTTTTCGACGTGCCTTCTTTGTTGGTGGCCTCACAGCAGTACCGACCCGAACTGGCACGGCTTACACCCTGAAATACAATAAAATATATTTTCTCTAAGGAAGAAATATGTGCCTATTCAAACTATAGTAGTACAACAATAGAATATACAAAAGTACTCGGATATACATGTCTGCAACCAACAGGTTGATAATATAATTGCCGCAAGGGAGTTTCCGTTTCTCAGTTTCAATCGATTCGACTTTTCATTTCCATAACGAAATTAGTTTGCCGCATAATTAATCTCCGCTTGGATGGTCTTTGTCAAGTCAACACTGAACATGAGCCTTATTGCAGAAAACATTCATCAGGTGGATCCCACGAGCTGCGGAGTGTTCGAAATCAACCAGCTGGCTGGATATGTACCTACGCCATGAGGAGAGATTGGCAAACTGACGTTTGCAAGATAAACTTACGTGAACCCGGTCGGTTCTCTGAAAATTAGTTTACGAATTTGTTTAAGTGTATAAGGCAAGGTGGCGGTGGCGGCAGCAATAGCAGCGCTCCTAGTAATGTGGAAGACGAGGAACTAAAGTCTAAAGTTTTGGCGAAGTTAGACAACCAGACACACACTAAATGACGTTATAATCGCGGTCTTAAGGGTGTTTATGAAATAACACTCCTCCTAACTCGTTTAGTGGCGAACACGAAAAATCTTCAGTTGCACAAAACTTTAAAACCACTGCCGCTGGCTCCTTCAATCCAGCTATAGAATTCGACGCGTGCTGAACTTTTGTGGACGTGATCAAATTTAAGAGCTGAGTCAACATCACGATGTTATATCAGCAGACTGTTTGGACCATATACCTGCATCCTGCATAGGACTAGGACATTCCGTTGAAATTAGGGGAACACTTTTTAAAATTCCGTCAACGACTAATCAATCGGCAGATTTGCTTATTTTTCAAGAAAGTTCAATAGTTAGTACCTATCAAGCTCGTAAGTTAGTGTGGGCATCGTAACGCTAAAGGATGGTATGGCTTAGAATTCACTTATGTGAGAAAATGGACTTCATGCACTAGATTTTCACTTAAAAAGCAAACACTCAGTGCGGGTATAGGCAATGACTCAATGAGGGAACTTAAAATACTAGTCCCTTATTTTGAAAGGTATTAATGGTATTATACCAGGGACAGAGTGGTTGAAAGGGTCGGATCAAAATAAATGGAATCTGTCATGGACTCTACAAAAAATAATTAAACATTTTTTCGACTCTCATTTCTGGAGTTATGAAGGGTCGTGCTCTTTTGAACCGTTCTAGTTTCGTTGTTTCAAGAGAGTCTAAGGAATGCAAGTGGCAAAATTATGAGAAAGAAATATAAACAAGTAAGTATGGCTTCACGTGCGTGAGTCTCAGTAGCGCATTTTCTTGAAGAGGCATATTGTGAATGTAAAGAAATTTGGTTGAAGGAGAAACACCATTCCTTGCCCACTCTCTTCAATCGAAACTCATTGTGATATTATGTTTTTAGAATGGGGTACTTGCCAATGAAATAGATTTGAATGAAAATTCTCTATATCATCAATTTTTTTTTGTTTGGGGGGCGGGAGCTGGAGACAGCGACTAATCAAAAGTGGCCTATCTTTTCCCATTTTTAGTCAGCTATCTCTATAGCGAAAGAATTAGATCGCTATGTCTTTAGGTTTATGTTTTACATTTATCTTTCACTTTGGGGGCGGCATGTGGGAGCGGCAGAGTTTGGCAAAAGTTCTTCCACAGTTTGAGTTAGGAGTTTCTAAATGTTTGAGCTGACATTAACATCTAAATCAGTGGGAAATGTTAAAAGTTGCAGTTTTTTTCTTTTGGGGGCGGAAGCTGGAGGCGGAGCCTTATCAAAAGTAGCCTATCCTTTCTCATTTTCAGTCAGCTATCCATATAGCGAAAGACTTAGATCGCTATGTCTTCGGGTTTATGTTTTTTCATTCATCTGTTGCTTTGGGGACGCGGACGGCGGGAGCGTCAGCGTTCGGCTAAGCAAATTGTTAGTTGGTAGTTTCTAAATATTTGAGAGAACATCTCAATCAGTGACAATTGTAAAGTTGCACTTTCTGTTGTTTGGGGGCCAAATCTGGGGGCGGCGACTAACTTGGGGGCGGTTTTTAGCAATTTTTTTCATGTCGGCGGCGTATATTGAAGATAAAATGTTTCTAAGCTTACGTTCATAAGTGGCAACTATGTATTATTCATAAAATGAGAACACCAGAGCATTAGGTGTGGGAGAAATTGCAATATCATGTTATTTCAAGTTGATAGGAGGCGGTTTTCTTTATGTTGGCGGCGCAATATAGACATTCAATATAGCCTAGCCCAGCTTTGGGAGTGGCAGCTATGTAACAGCGAAAAAAATAGAAAGCTAGGGCGTCTAGTTTGCGAGGAGTTCGAGGAACGGACGTACGGACAGACGGACAAAGCGGTTGCAATAGCGATTTTTATCCAGATGAAAAATGTGCTCAAAAAACCACTAGATGTTCCTGAATCCCTGGGCAAAAACCGTCCGTCCAATTTGACGCTACTTTTCAATTGTTTCCTCAACCGATGATGTAGGGCAAAAGTTCACTAAGTTCTGTACGAAAGAATTTTTTTTAAGGAATTTTTCAGTAGTTTATAAGCTTATTTACCCTACGAGTTTACAGTAGTGTCTATCCATTTCAATAAATTTAATTTATTACAGCTATAATAATACATTTGTTGTTGTTCTCTCCATTTCTTTTTCCATTTTTCTTGTACTCTTTCGATTCACTCGTATTCTTTCCATTCCCTCTCCGTATATTGTTTTGATCCGACTTTTTTTTAATCTTCCTCTATGTTTAGTATAGTGTATAGGTGACAATTTCATGTAGGTACCTTAACCTTAATCATAATATGTACTGTACCCCTGTTTCCCCGCCTTGAATCTCCACCTAATGCATTTAAAGTCTACCTCTCTCTATCCCAGTTTTCAGCGGGCTAGTTTTCCCAATTTTCACTCATAATTTTATCATAGTTACCGGTTCAGTTCACATTTTTTCTCATAGGCAATTGATCAAGTGTTAGCATGCTTCTGAAACTAATGCTTGTGAACACGTTATTTTTTGTTTTTTCAATTAATTTTTTTTAGGTCGTGCAAAATTATGTCAAGTTTCGCGCTTAGACTTTCAAGAAGTTCTGAAGTATAAATATACACACTATGCGTGTTCCTTGCAATGTAGGACTAGGACTCAGCAGGGTCGTGGCTATGGCTTCTTCTAATGGATTATTTCAGGTCTTAACTAGGAAAACAGAAACCATAAGTTGAGAAAAAACAGGGCGCCTTACACTCCTGGGTAGCTATTTTTGAAAGTGTGCGAGAAAGTCCATGGAAGTAAAAATGCATTCTGCAGTACACTGATGTAGCGAATGTTGCCAAAAATCGTGTTTTTAGGCAAATTTCGCTACAACAGTGTAGCACGGATTATATAAAACTGCCAGGGAGTTTCTCCCGCACTTTCAAGAATAGCTACGCAGAAATTATCAATCGTAAACCCCTGAACCTGAAATTCTGAACAGTCTAGTTCGCCGCATTGTTTTCAAAAGACAGGCAAAATACGTTCAGTCAATGATCTTCATTGATACGGCCCGGAGCGCTTTTTAAATTCCGCGTGCCATGCATGCACGAGTCGCATTTGCTAAACTGACCAATTTGCATAATAAAAGCCAAACAATGCCGCCATCATAATCGCAATTTTCCCCATTCGTTCGAAGCACTGAAGCACCGCGAAAATCTAGATAATCCGAACCGCCAGCGGCCCCGTTGCCGCCGGGTGCTACGTTGTCGATGCCTACCATCAAAATTCGTGGTGGCGAGGTGCGAGACCAACCTACTGTGAAATTTTCACATTTTGATTTTATCTGGGAATCGACTGGCTTATAAATTGCGCCAACGAAAGCGCAATACTGTTGGGGTGTATTATGGAAGAGTGGGGCATACAAAAAAGTTAGAAGGGATTATTCCAATTTATTTAGCGCGCTCGCTGGGTTAACTTTTGACCTGCATCAGCAGGAGATACATTGCAGCGAACACGCTGGTTCATTTCTCTAACTGACTACTTCGTCAACCTTGGGTTCTACTCTGAGCGAAATTCTTCTGATATTAGACTATGCAAGTATACGAGCCCCTCTCCTGGGTCCTGGGTGGGAGGGGTCAAGTAACTGCGATGATCCCGGAAGCTATACTGGCGGGGGCCGCACGAAGAGGCCTCTGGCAGAGTCACCCATGCCGGAAAAGTCGATGGAAAGCGGTGAAAGCTAAGAAACAGCACACCTTCCGATAGGCCCAGGGAAACTACCAGGAGGGTCGAGGGGGGGTTAGTCTTTTTCCGGAATGAAGACTCATACCTGGCGGAAATGGTCAAAAACGCAAGGACACGATACTGTTTTCAATGAATAAGCGAAGTAAGGAAACCCCGTCGAAAGACGGGTCCATGGTTACGCTGCAGGGGCTTGGAACCCCAGAGTACCCATCGAGGGAGAGAGTGGGCGAGTGGGCGAGCGGGCTCCTCTCGACGGTCAGCCTGTGATCGTCCAGCATTCCTGGTGTTGAACCAGGCCGAGGAGTGCAGTCATACAACTGGGACCTTAGACGACTACGCGATGAATAAAAATGAAGACCTGGCTGAGACAAAAGAAATTATCCTGACAAAAGACAGAACACAAGTTTCTGTTCAGAGTGAGGAGATTGAATTTCAGGAATGTGTTGACATCAGCAGCGATGCTAATACCACATTAGAAGTAAACTTCTCCAACATCTCGTAGAATGGGAAAGAACGCTCTTTTACAAGAGAAACGTCCTCATCGCTACCTTCTCACGACAAAGAACAAAACTACAACAACGAGTTCGGCAACTTCTCCAGAAAGATAGCAATGGCTTATAAGAAAAGGAAAAAGGAAGAAACATCTCTCTTTCTAGCACCTCACACGAAAGGCAAGGAAGAAAGGAAAGGAAAAGTGAAAACGGAGATTCCAGGACAACTGTATAACAATGCGGTTCAAATTATCAGAGACAAACTGTTCAAGGTGAGCGAATTGATAAAAGAGAACAAGAACGTGCATGGCTCATCAAAAGAACAGTCAAAATGATATCAAGGCGCTTTGGGTACATCGTTGGCGCCCACCGTGATCTAATGAAGGAAGTCCAAGCAGAATCAGAATGGCAAAAACTCGAGATTGAGAGCTTCGCAGGACAGTTAGCATACTAAAGATAGCCGTAAGTGGGGTGCCGACATCTAAAGTAAGAACGAAAAGCACTTGCACGCAGACAGCAGAAACCATGTTGCTTGACAGGACATAAGAAGGAAACATAAAAGAAGCTATAGGTATGTGTCAAGACTGGGATATCACAGCTTTATTGGCGGAAGCTGAATGGCCGGACTATGAGTACAATAGTACAAAACTGCGCAAGAAAAGGTCAGAGACGTTTTTGAGGCGCCAGAAAGATACGCCCTAGCCCACTGTGTGGCCGCGGATCTCGGTATGTATCGAGGTATAGCTGTCAGATTCAAGGATCGCTTTTAAAGTGTGTCAGGGGTGAAAAACGGAAACGCGAAAACGGAAAATGTAGCCAGTATCGAAAAAGAAACGGAGCTGGAGGAGGGAAAACGGATCAAATGCAGGGTGTATTATCTAGTAACTAACGAAAAATCCTCAAAAAACCGACTGTAAAGTCACTTTACGATTCCCTAAGAAATCTGAAAACACAAATGAAACAGCACAATGTTCGATTGCTGGCAGCTCCTGGGATTGGAAGCGGCAGACACAAGCTTAAATGGGAAACTGTCAAAAAACTGATAGAGATAGTGTTCTTTGGAGAAGATGTTAAACTGGTGATATACAGGCCACCCACCTGGAGAAAACAAAACGCAACAGAAAACAATAAGGGAGAAAAGTCTTCCAGTCAAGACACAAGGCAGCAAAGCAAAAAGACAACAAGCGAAAAAAGAAATTGGCAGGTCCAGACCGGAGAAGGTAATGGTAGACGTAGGCAGTGAAACGTATGCGACAACTTTGAAGAAATTAAGAACAGCAATACCAAAAAAAACCGGCAATCAGCTGAGGAAATCAGAAGAGTCATCAAAAGCCGAGATGGCAAAATCATCATAGGGATAAACAAGAAGGCGGAGAATGAATCCAAGCTAACTCAGGTAATAGCACAAGTTCTCACCAGCGAGGCAGTCAAGCATTATGCCAAGCACGATACAAACCAAAGCCATAAAAGTCAAGGACCTGGACGAGGATACCACTGAAGAAGAAGTCCTAGTGATAGAGTCGGTGATTACACGCAAAAACTAAGCCCAGCCAGTAAAAGTACAATGGATCCGGCAACAAAAAAACGGACCAAAACGGGCAATGTTGGTACTGAAAAAAGAAACCGGAAATTCTCCTGTTCCGGAGAAGAATCGGAGTGGGGTGAAACTATTGCAAAGTTTATGAGGAAATTAAACACACAAGATGCTTTCGTTGCCTGGCATACGGACATGAAGCGAGGAAGTGCGAAGGTCCATATCGCAGTGGACTATGTAATATATGTAGAAAGGAAGGACATAGATCAGGGAAATGCCAGGAAAAACCAAAGTGTTTGCCATGCCAAGACATCGAAAAAAACAGTGATCATTATCCGGGAAGCGGGAAATACAAGGAGACCAAAAAACCGGCAGAGGCTGCGGCAAACAACTAGGTCTGATGGTGAACACGATACTGACAATCCTACAGATCAACGCGAAACAAACAAAATGTGGAGCTAAATCAAAAAACTTATAGAACAAAAAGGAGGCACTTGTACACTAATAACAACTCATCTGTCAGTATTATGAATATCAGCGAAGAGCACACCGTACGCAGTTTCAGCCAAGGCAACAGTTTTGTTTGTATGGAGATCGACTATACAGGGTGATTCAAAAATGGCGCATTTCCTTTCGGGCACGTTATAATGGACGTTGTCAGAGCATGGGAAAAATAATGAAAAAAATTAATCGGCTTCGATTTGCAAGTTATTAACAAAAACAAATCTGTCCAATCTGGCAGCATTGCATTAGTACCTACCTGGCACCTTTAGATCAAAGAGGTACATCACAATAGCATTATTGTATTGTTGGGATTGTTACCCTGGAAACTCTGTAGAACCTGCCAGACCATACCAAACATACTTGCCAAATGTATTTTCACGGCACTTTTGGGGTGGAAGACGAATTTTGAAATATGAAAATACGACTCAAATCTCAGTTGCAAGAGAAATTTTCAATCAGGAACTACTAACGACATGTGACTCTTCGCAAGTAACAATGCTTTGCTTTGAAATCATGCAAATTGAAGAAGTTAAATTCTCAACTTCACCTCTTCATAACTCGAAGGATAAATGAGCCAATTTTTTTTTACTATTTTTTCCGTGCTCCCTTAATGTCTCCCACAATGTACACGGGAGGAAATGCGCCATTTTTGAATCACCCTGTATAGCGTATACATAAGTCCAAACTGTGATGAGCCTGGATTTGTTGACTCCCTGGAAGAGATTCGACAGGATATCAGCACTAAAACCAAAGAGATAATCGTTATGGGAGACTTGAATTCAAAAAATCCATATTGGGGAGGAACGACTATACGAACCCAAGAGGAAACGTTCTCCTTGAATGGACACACTCTCTTGATCTCGTAATACTAGATGACGGACGATCACCAACACTTTTGAAACACAACGGAGTCGAGTCTCATTCATAGACCTCACAATGATAAGTGACGGACTGGCAACGAAGCATCTAAGGTGGAACGTGCTAGAAGATGAGTCAATGAGTGACCATAAATTTATAAAGTTGGAGATACGTGGAATACTGAACACAACAACAAAATCAAGGTGGAAATACGGAGCACCAGACAAGATGAAACTCAACGAAACTCCCAAAGACCTGATGCATCAAAGAAACTACGCCACTGCTCTATTCTAGTGAGCGACGGTTACCAAGTAAAGGTTCAATATTTCTGCGTTGTGGTGTCAGTTCGGTCCGTACGTAAGTAGCCGTGGTGTTGACTCGAAAAATGTATTCCAAACTTTGATCTTAATTGGAAAATGGGCTTTTTAAGCCTCGCCAGACGTAGTGGCGGAGGCTATTTGTGGCCGCTTTTTTTTCCGTGATTTTTTTTTTCCCTCGTTCCTCGTTTCTGAACAAAATTCACCTAAATCTTCCGTATCTTTTGAACGGTTCAATATATCCAGTTCAATCTATCGCTAATCGAATCTCAACTATCGCAGGTTGATACCGACGACGTTTAAAGATGATCGGTCAAATATAAACAATCTTTAACAACAATAAAGAATGCACAACTCGTGAAACTCATTTAAATAGAGAAAACGCATGGATGCCAGCCTTTCCATCATCATATCTTTGGATCTAATGAAGATTTGTGCCTATTTTTTTTTTAAATTCAAGTACATATCCAGACCTTTGTCACAGTGTCACAGCGATTGAGAAACAATGGTTTATTATTTATTTATAAGGTTTATAAATATTTTCATCGGCTATGAATGCAGCATGATTTTCAATCAGCGAGGAAAATTTTTATTTTCACAGTTTTCTATACAGGGTGATTCAAAAATGGTGCATTTCCTCCCGTATACGTTATGGGAGACGTTGGTGGAGCACGGGAAAAATAGTAAAAAAAAAATGGCTCGTTTCTCTTTCGAGTTATAAAGAGGTGAAGTTGAGAATTCAACTTCTTCAGTTTGCATGATTTTGAAGCAAGGCATTGTTAGTCGCGAAAAATCACATGCCGTTAGTAGTTCCTGAATAAAAATTTCTCTTGCAATTGAGATTTGAGTCGTATATTCAAATTTTAAAATTCGTCTTCCACCTCAAAGGTGCCGTGAAAATACATTCGGCAAGTATGCTTGGTATGGTATGGCAGGTTCTACGGAGTATCCAGGGTAACAATACATTTATGCTATTGTAATGTACCTCTTTGATCTAAAGGTGCCAGGTAGGTACTAATGCGATGCTGCCAGATTGAACAGATGTGTTTTTGGTAATAACTCGCAAATCAAAGCCGATTAATTTTTTTTATTATTTTTACCATGCTCCGTTAACGTCCACTATAACGTGCCCGAAAGGAAATGCGCCATTTTTGAATCACCCTGTATACAACCAGCAAAGCGATTGGAGCTAAAGTATTGCAGCATTTTTTAAAAGAAAAAATTTTGATCTAGGACTTATAGTTTTTTAGATGATTTTTTTTCTGACGCAACCAACAACTGTAAAGAAGTGGTGCGCGCATGCCACTCATATATACTATGCAAAATGCTCTATATTACTATCTACTGAGGTGGGCATTTTTCGTATGAAGCTGAGCTTTCACAGAAATAATCAGATATTTGCTTTTTACAAAAAAAAACAAGGCACCCGTTTAGGCTAGCCGAGTTATGGGGCTAAGACTGCCCTCAACGGTACAATGGTATTACGTAAAATAGGTATGATGGAGATGAAACTATTCACTTCTAATTTCTACAGCGAAAAGATCCTATTCCAAACATTTGCTCTGCTCGTGCCTTTTAAACTTTCAAACTATTTAGTTGAATAATCTCCCATTTTTACCGCAAATCGCTGATGAGAGGTATTCTTACGTGTCACATACAGTTTCTCTTTTTATTTCATTGCCTTTTTTTTGCATTAATGACTACTTATTTTATCTCAGGTCACATTTGGCAAATATGTTTCGATGTCACTTCATTGAAGTTTTAGAGTAGGTACCATCATTATTAATTTTTTGCCAAGCAAAGTTCAAACAGTTTCCAAGCTAACAAAACAATAACGATACTTCATATTGTATGTATGTCTGTACGTGTGTTATCTGTACTTTTTGTAATAATGTACCAAAATGCTTTATTGCAATTTGACAATATGTGCAGTGTCAACAAAAAAAAAGCCTAGCGGAAAATATTGCAACTATTTGCAGCCAATTTTTTTTTAATTTTGAAGCCGAGACGTTGACGAATAAGATAGTAATAGATACAGGGCGGGACCTGTTGGGACTCGTGAGAAAAGCTTCGTCGAAATGTGAACTCCACAGTGAAATTTTCTTGTGAAGAGTCTTCCAAAAAATAATCGATAAAGTCTTTCAAATGAGCAACTAGTGCATGTCAATGACACATTTCGTTAGAGGAAACTTTGGTCTTTCTCACAGTAATAGCGATAATTTTCTGAATGATCAACTTTCCCTGATATGTGAAGAAGAAAATCGGTGTTTCATTCTCTTTGAGAAAGAAGTTTTTGAACCTTTTCAAGTAAGCCAAGTTCAGCGTTGGTTTTCGGGTACTAATATCCAATGACCAATGGAACTATTTAGGCAAATGATGGTTCAAACCTTCTACTATGATATCGCAATGTCAAAAAAGCCCGCAAAAAATGTAGAAAAAATTAATTTTTGCGCGGTTTTTCTCATTTCAGACCACTGCACTGTGTGACGTGCAGAATCAAGTTGGCCGGGCAATATTATTAACCCCTTTGTCTGATTGACGTTTGGCAACTTGGCGTTTGCGTTTGAATCACATCATATTATTGACAATATCGGTAGCTCACTTACACAAAAAGATCAAGAAATTATTTGACCGAGCCTTATCAATTGCAGAACTTTTTGTGGTATACGTGAATTTGGTTGGTTTGGTGGAATAGCAGCTAAAGGTTGGACGAGAAGCACACATATCATTTACAATTTGTCATTGTTGGTGTATGCAGTTTTCCTCGAAAAGAACCAGTTCTTAAAAATCGCGTACGTTTTCATTAAATTATTTTTAGTTTTTTGTTTGGCAGTAAGTCACTGGTGACCTTATCTGCTGCCTCACACAATTCGAAAGGTGTCTCGCGACCTTCGATCATTATCATCATCCCGGCGAATATCATTTGAAGTTGAAAACTCACAAAATGCTCGAAGAGCCTACTTGGTTTTGATTGACATCTACAATGAATGCGGAGCGTTTTTTTCAATTTTAGAACTTCGCGAATCGGATCCACTTTGCTAGTAGTGAAAAAAATCGTATATAAACCGCGCTTGAGAAGGCTATTGTAGCCTTCGCACATATCTCCCTCGCCGCTACGCGGCTCGGGATTTAAACGGTGCTCACGCTATAATAGCTCACTTCTCAACCTTGGTATATAATATACTATTTTTCGATGTATCACAAAGTAGGTGGCATCTGTTAAGTTTTGAAGCCAGGGGTGGGGGAAAGGAAAAGGGTGAATTTGGGTAACACTTTTCTCCACCGAAAATTTTCTCCTTAGATGCTATTTAGGATGACGCTGAATTAATTGAAGAGAATTGAGGGGTCGAGGATATAAAATGGGACAGTCAGAGAAATTTAGGAAGATGGGGGGTATGGAGTTGAAAATTTTGAAATTATTTTTTTTTAGAAAAGGAATTCGATTCCCTTAAATTTGATGTATCGCAAAGTAGATGGTGTCATGTGAAATTCTAAAGTTGAGGTGGGTAGGGGTGAGGGGGCTGAAGATAGAAATTTGCCAATGTATGTTTCAGATGTCCTCCTCGATATAAAAATCGTCTGAGTTTTTCTCGAAAAAATGATGTGAAATGCCCGAAAACCCCTCTGTTCTATTTTCGTTGGGCCACCCTGTATAGTGACCGTTCTAAAATAGTGTGCATGCGATGTCCCTTTCAACTCGAAAAATTCTATCAAGTTACATTCCTTCAATTTTCAACCGTATCTTTTCTACAAGTACCAAGTACCTTCGATAAGCGGTGAAAATTAGACTGCATAACTATGAAACTATGTCTAATAGAAATAGCTCACCTGCAAGACGAGGGTTTGATTGCTGACGATGACTCCTGCGGTTGCGTTGCTCAGAAGTCTGTTGCCGTCTCTGAGCCACCAAACTCGATGCACCTGCAATCCAGTTCGGAATTCAATTAAAACAATTCACTGAGTTGCCTTCTCGTCAGATATGCAAATCTTCCTCCCGGCGCGGCAAGGCGAGCGGGGTAACCGAGGCGGCGCGGCGTGGTGGCAATGGTGGCAGCGCCACGAACAACGCTAATTTATACCACTTGCAACAGATACACCCTTTCAAACCAAAAATTTCCATCACCGCCGCCGCCCACAGCCTCCCGCCGCGCCCCGCCGCCAGCCGCCCCCCAGACGGGCGGCTATTACTCTTCTCGGGCGAAACACCGCCGGCGCACGGTTAATTAGGGGAAAAATTCGGGATCATTCCATTATTCAATAATTTTCGGGCTTCCACCGAATAATCCCAGGAAGTCGAGTGTATAGCGCAAAAAGGGGTCGCGTGGGCACTTTAAAGCGCCTATACAGCTCAATTTTTAAAATATTTAGCTACCTTTTCATTCGTCATTTGAGTGATCGCTGTAATATTCCGAATGTATTTCGGGAGGCATTAAAATCATTAATTTATCAAAAACACAACCGACCAAGGCCTGTGTGCGACGGACTGTGTGACAAGTGAGGTATGAAATCGAAACAAAAACGCGGCTAAACAATAAATTGCAATGACACGGTTGAGTGGTTACGGAACAATATTTTAGGCGAGTATACCGGGTGATCATTTGGAAAGTATCCAGCCGTTATAATACCGTATGATCAAAAACTTTCCTTCTCTAGGCAGACTGTTGCCTGGCCAAAATCAGCCTCGTTTTCCTGCCAATGACCAGACCACAGCCTGCCTATAGGAGGGAAGTTTTTGATCATATGGTACCTATGTACTAGAAAATCATGCGTTTTGTGATACAAACAAAAACTTCGGCATGATTCCTTGAATGAATTGATGTCCCAAAATGAATAATTTGGCCCGCTGTTCTTTTCGATTACCCCCTGCTGGTCCGGGACTTGAGGGGTACAAGGAAGACATGACTATTTTTTGCTGCAATCACTAAACACTGCTATCGATTCATGTTTGATGTCATTTCGGAATGACTAGAGCCTGCTGATCACGATGTGGCCACTGTTAGAATGAAGCGCCTGTCGGAAGACAAGGTAGAGCTGTCAGATTTGCGGTGGAGGCTCCCTGAAATAACAAACTTTGGTCATCGAAGGGGATGTGTGGGGTATCATTCCTGACATAGTCGACGTCTGCGAA
This sequence comes from Anaspis maculata, assembly GCA_949128115.1. Taxonomy (NCBI): domain Eukaryota; kingdom Metazoa; phylum Arthropoda; class Insecta; order Coleoptera; family Scraptiidae; genus Anaspis; species Anaspis maculata. The sequence continues at coordinate 51,093,183 of OX421961.1, forward strand.
CTCATTTCTGTGTGTAAAAATGTGATTGGTTTGAAACTGTGGAAAATATGAGGGGTCAAAATTATGGTTATCGATTATCAAACATTTACGATTCGCATTGAACTGAGTTTTGTTGCACTTGTCATCAGGCTGAGTCAGCGAATTAATATGCCGTCATTGCCGAGGCGCTGCGTTCTCCAGAAGTCGAGTTATGTATAACGGATAATTTCGAATTGAAAAAATTCCTAAAACTGGCTACATTGACCATTAACGGGAGTGTGAAATATAATTTCGGCCGCCTTTAGACTCATGAAGCTTATTTTTTTGCATGAAGATGAAATTCTGTCAATATTAAGGGAGCTCATAAAACATAGATTTTTCGTTTTTCTGGACAAGCACTCGTTTGAATCCTTGGAAAAATACACTTCAGCATAAATTGATGACACCGATGCGATGCTGTCATCGCCGAAACGATACGTCAACCAGAAGCCGAGTGGGGGCTGTAACTTTTTGTGCTTGGGGTGCGCGTCTTGAATTAGATTAGATTGGTCTTGAAATATGATGTGTTGGGGATCATTTCTAATAAATTTTGGATCGCTGATTTCATTTCTCAATTCAAAATTTTGATTGAACAGAATTCGGGGAAAGGGGGAATATCTCCTATGTACTAAGACAGCTAACCTCCGCTTGTAACTCGACCAAAATTTTGCATTGAGAAATTGAATCAGTGACCCAAAAAACAATAGAAATGATGTCCAACACATCATATTTCAAGACCAAACTAACCTAACTCAAGACGCGCACCCCAAGTACAAAGAGTTACAGCCCCCACTCGGCTTCTGGTTGACGTATCGCTTCGGCGATGGCAGCATCCCATCGGCGTCATCAATTTAAGCTGAAATGAATTTTTTCAAGGTTCAAGGCTTGAAATAAATGAATGGCTTGCGGACCAAAAAGTAAAAAATCCCCATTTCATCAGCCCCCTTGATATTGACAGAATTTCATTTATATTCAAAAAAAGTAAACTCCCTGAGACTGAAGGCGGTCGAAATTATATTCCACCCGTTTTTGAATGGCCACTGCAGAGACTTCCAAGAACTTTTCCAATTCGAATAAATCCGTCATAACTCGACTTCTAACGAAAGCAGCGCCTCAACAATAGCGGTATCGTAACTCGCCAGCTCAGCCTAATCAAAAGTGCAACAAAAGTTGTCTCAATGCGAACCGTAAATGTTCATGAATCAATAATCATAATTTTGCTTCTCATATTTTCCACAGTTTCAAACCAATTACATTCCTACAAAAAGTAATGAGTTCGCAGACCTTGAATATGTCAGAAATGATACCCCAGACATCCTCTTCGATGACCAAAATTTGTTATTTCAGGAAGCCCCAATTGTAAAATTGACAGCTCTACCTTGTCTCCCGACAGGCGCATCATTCTGACAGTGGCGACATCGTGATCAGCAGACTCTAGTTATTCAGAAATAACATCAAACATGATTCGATAGCAGTGTTTAGTGCTGCAAGCAAAAACAACGTTCGAAGAGGTGTTCTTTTCGTACTCTCGCTCCGCTCCCTAACGGTTTTTATCATCTTCTTTTCCTTATTATCAAGCTTTCATTATTATTATCATTATTATTATGAGTCACTCAAAGGGCAGAATACTTTCGACATGATTTTTTCCACGATTAGACTTCTTTTGTTTCTTTTCTCGCTGCGCTCGGCGCTTAAACTCCCATTCTCCGTCACATGAAGTCTCACTCATACCCCTAATACAATAAATATCTATTTCCATCAATAATATTCTCCACAAATAATTATGCGAATGTGACATCGTGGCACATTTTCTTACTGTATACGATTTTCCCAGTTATATTACAGTACGGTGGAAACTGTTCTGGCAGGCACAGCATGGCAATCTAATAATCTCCACAAAGTATAAGAATGTCGTTTGGAAAACTCGATCCGGTATTAATTTTGAATGAAAAAATATAAAATACATAGGTATTTACATAGGTATGTAGGTAGGTACCTCGTGAATGTGATTTGAGGTAACTACGTGATTCTAGAGTTCCTACGATAATCTTCTCCAATCAAAATAAGGCCGTAGGTTGAATTGAAATATTGACAGAATTGATATGAGTTTCCAGTTATGTGCTCGCCACCGTACTTATATTTAGAATGTCACATTTAATTGAAGTGAAATCAAACCATTAAAAAAATTAACGAGGAATAATGTCAAAAACCAATTTCCAAACATAAGAATTTGATTATATCAAACCAGTATAATATCATCGCTATACAATCAGCTGACATCTATAACATTAAGCAACTGTTTCAGTCTCAATTGTCGAAAATTCTTTTTCCTTTCTGGGCTTTGATCATCCACCCCTGCTTTCCTGCCTAATAGGTACATAGGTACCTGAAAGTTGTGTTTACATTTGGGTGTGCGGCATTCGATTTCATTTTTGAATTGTAAACGTCCGTTGAAGAATATACCCAGGGCCGGGCCTGGCCTATTTGCCGCCTGCATGCCACCGAAAAATTGCCGCCCCCCCTCACCGGCAATGGAGAGCCCCACCAAATGCGGGAATGAAAAGAATCCTTCGAAATTCAACTTTATTATTATATTACCGCCCTATGACTTGCCGCCTGCCATACGTGCCTGCGCGCCGAAACGCACTGCACGCCTGCTAGGCCCGGCACTGAATATACCTCCTTATCCCTATAATAAAATATATCCGCTTGAATCTATTCAAGCCAAGTCGAGAAGCATGCCTGTCGAGCCAACAGTACGACAACACGAAGAGCAGTCCAGTGCCGGCGATTAGTAAAAAAATAGAACCGAACGCGGCGAACGCCGCAACAGCTTATTCTTCCATTTCCTGTGACGACGCTGGTCGCCCCAAGGTCAGACAAGACTATGTTACAGGCGTTCGTTACAACCACTGATGCTATGAACCAATTTCACTCCTATGTGTGGTTCTGCGTTAGTTGTGTGTTGTGATCTAGGCGCGAGAATAGAAGTTTCACTTCAAAAATAGTCATGTCCCCCTTGTACCCCCCAAATCCCGGACCAGTAGAGGGTACTTAATCGAAAAAATTACCGGGCCAAATTTTTGATTTTGGATCTAGGAACAATTGTGCTGAAGTAATTGTTTGTATCACAAAATGCAGGATTGTACGAGATTATGTTGTGGACCGCTAGTACCTACTATAATAAGTTATTAACTTTTCGGTTCTTATTTAATATTCCTTCAAGCAAAAACAGGTTAGACAATGCAAATTCTTGTGCAGAACCTGCCAAGGATTCAAGAAACGAAATGTAACGACGCGACGCAAGAAGCTGCCATGTCCCAAACTTCTGCAACAAGCGGGCCGTTATTATTGCTGCTCTACACCATAACACATTTCGATACGTGGATTGACTTCGTGTCAGAATCACAGAAATCATGGTCAAAGCCAAAATGGTTCACTGAACAGAGGAGCTAGCCCGATAATTGATAGCCACCGTGAAGAATATTTCTGGGCTTTACGCCTGGGGATGCTGGATGTGGGTAAGTATAAGAATTAAGGACTGAGTTGAATTGGTAAGATAAGCGTTAATTGCGAAATCAATCCCTGCGGGTTTATTCCTTGAAAAAATGAATTTTTTTTTTTGATTTTGGAAATGCCAATGAACTCAGTACCAAAGTACAACCTTGTAGCTCTCGAAAGAGACCTCAATGATGAGAATCCGTCAAGGAATAAACCCACAGGGATTGATTCCGCAACGCTTATTTTACCAATATAACTCCGTCCCACCCGAACCCACGAGGCAAGAAATTTGGCCTAGTCCAGCGTCCAGTTTCAATAATTTATGACCGCACTCGTTGCCCACTTTTTACATAACTGCTATGCTGATGCTTTCAAATAAATGTTCTGCTAAATGCACTATTAAACTGCAGCGTTGCGTTATAAGCATAATGCTTGAGCCAAATGGCGTGTTTGCAGAGCCATCCCTACACTTTTATACACCAGAAATGCTACAGGATGACAGGTGGGTACCCTCATTATTGTATAGTAGCAGCGTTGTATCGATATACAGATGTATCGTTTGATACGAGGTTTGATATCGAACCAGTTTGTATCTGTGATTGTATCTGTCTGATTGATTGACAATATGCAATTTACGCGTTGAAACTCTTTTCAAACCCGTCAAACACCAAGCCAGACATTTTGATCTGACACATTGACAAACATCACCTATGACGTTGTGTATTGGTTAATCCGAGGCAAGAACCTAACGAACCTTCCTAAGAATTGACAAAAGTGTTCTATTCGCAGCGCCTTATTCGCAGCCACCGAGGCGCTGCGATCTTATTTTCTCTTTAGGACAGCTTCAATGATGTGAGTGTGCTGCTCAACGACTCAGCTCCATTCTGGATTCTGGTCTGGATTCATTTGAGGGGAGTTGATGGAACGTAGTTCCAACCAGCAGGTCTTGCTTTTGGGCCCATATACTGTTCTCTTTCCAGACTAGTCGGACTCACCAAGTCGCAATCTGGTATTAGGATGTTTCATGGTCAGTCCATCCAAGCACTGGGGTCAACAAGCGCACGGTTGACCGGAACTCCGCTTTGACCCCAACGCAGCTGCAGGTATTCACCTTATTCGTAAATGAAATGCATCATGGGAAACGGGTCCCCACAGTGTAGGTAAAGTAGATAACTACTATATTGCATAGATGTCAGTTCGACTTCTTCCAGTCAAGTGTCGTATTTGAATTTGTCATTACGAGCAGGGATCGTTTACGTTCCAAGTACACGCAGCTTTTCTCTCATCTTCGTTATTTTGTCTTGTTATTGCTGCTGCTGTTGTAACCGGTTATTGTTATCGTTTGTGGCTACTGCTAAATTACTGAGTTTGATTTGTTAATCCATGTTGTGAAATACCGACCTACCAATGGTGGGAAGTCGCAATCAGCAAAGGGGTATACAAGGTGCTGTGTACCTGGCTCACGGACCTGGCTGCAAGTCGGACACAGCCGAAAGTCGAAATGTTTCAATTCACGCGTTCACCAAAGACGAAAGAAGAGAGAGGTCTGGGTAAAGCGCGTAGAAAAAGGAGTTATGAAAAGAACTCATGCCAGCCTACAAAATGCCACAAGATTTGCGGCGTACACTTCATTACATCGGGGAAAAAAAGATACGACGATAAACTGCCAAGGTCCGTCGTCTTGCTGGCTTGCACATTGCACCCTTCAGCGTTTCATAAGGGTACGTCGCACCATCCAAGTTGATTCAAGCACTGGAGAGCCATTCCACTGGAGAATGACATCAGAATGACTGAAGAAACTAAAAATTACAAACACCTGAATAATACCATAGTGATGATAGATATTATTTTGTTTCTATGTCACTGGCGGCGGGCGCGCTTTTGTTGTGTTGACATTATAAATAAAATTGACATGAGAAAATCTGGTGCATTTTGGTTTGGGACTCAATCCCCCCAGATATCTCCACTTCAACATATCGTCAAAAGATGGCAGAGGAATTTCGAATAAGGTCAATACGCTCAATGGACCTATTTCTTTTTCACGCCCCTTTTGCCTCCTATCGCCGCTCATTGGCTAGATTTGCCTCACAATCTCCCGTAGCAACTCTGTCAGTGCCACTAGAGATAACCTTGTCATTACCCCCGACAACGATATGTTACAATTTGTCATCAGTTGTCAGTAGAACAGAACCAAAAGTCTTGCCACGCTGCAACCTGCAACCTACAGACTCGACAACGCTTTACTTCTTTACAAAAGTGTAGTGTAAGCATCAAATGAAGGGGAACCAGCGTGATAAGGGGATGAAGTATAGTGTGAAAGGATATTTTGAAGACGTACTTGTGAATAACCTGGAGGTAAAAGCGGAGTGCTACAGGAGCCAGAAAAAGAAACAAGCTTCTCAAGAAAATGTCCGGAACAGCATTTGTTTTCAGCGTCATCTTTGTACCTATCACTGGATGAATAGAAATCTTCCACTCGGAAGTGCCGTGAGCACATCAAAACTGAAGCAAAATATTGAGGTTTTGTTGTGAAGTTGTAGTGGGTAATCGCCAAATAGGAAGGTGAGATAGCATTCCCAGCACTTTGAACGGTAATTTGGGTGACCCCGCTTTTGGCTTTGTGCAACTTGTAAAACAGCTGAAATTGTTTCGTTCGCCTTCAAATTCTTCCTGGTGCCGGTGTTTTCCAGTGGCGGCCATCCATTTATTTCGCTTATTTTCGTCGGCAGGAAAACCGTAGAACGAAACATTTGAGGGAAATATTCCCTTGGACTAGTGCGGACAACTTTTCACACGATATAGGAGCATTTTTCGAATTATTCGATCAGTGTAGCGACACGACACAGGTTGCAGTCATAAGTGACAGTGACAATTCTAATTCATTGTGACAGTATCGCCTTCCTCGAATTCCCCGCCTAATAATTGAAGGCCTTTAATTGGCCAGGGGTGTGGCTTAAAATTGTTCATCCTTGTCTGAACGTCTCTGTTCCCCATAAGAAATAGGTCTATTAGTGATGACGTCAAAAGTTGAGTTTTGTATGAAAACAATCTCTGCTAGGTTGACAGCACTCACTGACCTTACTGTCACTCCTGATTTCCACCCTATCACCTTCCCACATCCTTCACTGCAGCTCTCAAATGAAATGTAAAATGTATTTAACCTGCATTATCCCACCCTCGAAGGCCTTTTTGGTTACGGAACACCCTACAGGAAGGTCGTTGTATCTATTGATCCGCAAATATTTCATTGGCTGCCACTTTGACAAGAAGTGTAGCCAGCTTACATGTTCGTTGTTTTCATACAAAATCCACGTTTTGACGTCCACTAATTGAGCGTATTAGTGCGGCGGTTAACGACCATTTTTCAGAGAAACCTTGCATTTTGTGATAAAAGCATGAAATTTGACAAATACACTCTACAGACTGTCCTTTACTATATACAAGGTGGACCCACAATGAAACCGCCGTGCAGCTGTCAGAATTGCCATTTGCCTACCTTTCAGGGGCAAAAACTGAAGCCGGTTATTGGCTTTGGCTTGGTTTGAAAGTGACGTCTGTCAATGCAGTAGACCTTCACAGTAAAATTCACCACAATAGATGTAAATATTACAAGAGGAGGGGAAATGTGAGGGAAGGGGATAGTTTCACATCTACCGCGGCACATATTTTCTTATTTGTTAATTTCGGACCAAATAGACAAGTTTGGTGTCGTCTCCTACTAATATTCATCTTCTTATTCCAAGTTAAGTGTTCGTTTTGCAATTTGAGAAAAATTGATTTTGATTTGTTCAAGAGAAAACATTTTTTAGCACAAAAATCTTGGGCTTTCTTTAATTTGACTTTTATCCTGGCTCAAGGCATTTGAAATAGAAATCCTTATTTAGTTCACTTCTTCAAAGCTTCTTGCACGTGAAAACCATGTACATGTGTGTACCAGACCTGATTTTTATTTTTAAAAGATCGTGAGCCTCATTTGCTGCTAGAGTCATAAAATAATTTCCAACTTCATTTTTTACCTCTTAAATAATAATAACAATTAGATAAATAACAACAACCACAATTTACAAATTGAACAAACTACAAACAGAATTAAATTTAGGAATGACTAGACATAGCGAAAAAGAACTCGTCAATATTGTACATCACATTTTGCATAACCAGTTGTTTAAGTTTATTTTTCAAATGTAGTTCCGAGAGAACTTGTAGTTTTTCTGGGAGTATACAGAGTGTTTCAGTGACCTTGCATAATACTTCGGGAGGTGACTCCTCTCAAGAAAATAAGTCGAAAAGTAAGAGTAACATTTTACCCTAAAATGCTTCTTGAGGGAGTTACAGCCCCTCAAAGGTACGAAGTTGAACAAAGTTTTTAATTATTTCAACTTCAAATTTGGTACAGAAAAGTTTTTTAACAGTGCAAATGTACATGCAAAGTTCTAAACAAATCCAACCAGTGGCAGCAAAATTAGAGAGGATTGGGATTATGTTGAAAATTATTCATGACACGTCCGTGTTTTTTCACTTTTACTTCAGAACGATGCATCCTACAGAAAAAATGCAAGAGGAATGAAAGTTTTGGATTGAACGAATCTATCGAAAACATCAAATTTGAAGATCTAATCTTTGACAGTTTTTGAGCAAATAATTGAAAACTTTGTTGCATTTTGTACCTTCCAGGAGCTGTAGCTCCCTCAGGGAGCACTTTAGGAAAAAAATTTACTCTTACTTTTCAACTTATTTTCTCGAGAGGAATCACCTCCCAAAGTATTATGCAAGGTCACTGAAACACCCTGTATTATAAAGTTTCGACCCCCAGTACTTGAGGCCACGTGCGCTCCTGATTCTAGAGTGAGCAACCGCCAAATCGCTCTTGTGCCTAGAGTCATAACTGTGGTATAGTAAAGGACAGTCTGTAGAGCGTATATGCCAAGTTTCATGCTTTTATCACAAAATGCAAGGTGGTTCCCACTGACCGCCGCACTAAATGATTAGTACCCGACACCCGCGCCGGTACGTTCCTTCGTTCGTCTCCATGACTATGATGTCGGTTTTCTTTTACACATTGCCGTACTGCTGGTTGCAGGCGTAATAATCGGGAAGTTTGCCCAGAACCACCCGAGAGGGAGTTATCAGCCAGCTCAAAATCGGATGAAACCCGCCCAGTGGCTCGCACCATCTCCCGGCGGTTCCCCAATCCCCATCCAAGTCCTGATGCTGATGCTTAACGTTGCTGCAGTCGAGATATTAAGGTGCGTTCAGTCAGCTTATTTAGCCGCAAGTTTTAATTTTAGTCGTAAGCGCAGCGATGCTCATTGGCTGTCATGAACCAGCCTCCTCAGATCAGCCAATAAGCGATGCTGCGCTTACGACTAAAATTAAAACTTGCGGCTAAATAAGCTGACTGAACGCACCTTTACCCGACTGTAGCGAAGTACACCACTTGAACGTCCCCTTCATACAAGGGGCCGCCCTGTGTACAAATATGTCGGATTTGATTACTAGCGCCGAAATTTTGAACTTTAACTTTAGGTGTCCGGGATGTGGGATGTGTTGTAAGGATATTGTTAGTACTCCATTTTCTATGCTGCGAGAACGGATCCTACAATGTGCCCAATATACAGCTTGACTTGTATAGGAGGAGAAAAGTTTTAATTAGTTACCTACTTCAAAATATGGTGCTGATGCAGTCCGTCAAAATTAGGTATACCTAATTGTGGAAAGTTGCATTATCTTGGATTTAAAGAGGGATTTACCAAACACTGCTGATGTCTGTGTTGGTGAAACTAGTGACGATATACAGTCTTCACTTTGTCTTTCGTTTTTGTATTCTGGCTAAGAAGTTACCACAAAACAGATGCTAGAAACTACCCACGGTTTTGTTTTAGAAATTGAGGTACCTACCTATACCGCGCGCTCTGAAACTTTTAATAACTTTTCAGCACAGCTAGAAGTTTCCATTGAAAATACAGGCGTCATCTTCAAACAAGGCGAAGACAGGTGGAACGGCTCAATGCCGCCCGCGATACATCACACCACCCGCCGCAAGTAGAACAAAAGTAGGCCTAAATAAGAGCGCAAACTATTAATTAGTTTCGAGTTCATCACGGAACGTTAAGTTGCTGGAGGGTTCCGAATAACTTGGTTGATGAAGTTTATTCATTGAGCGATCGAGAGCCCAATGTTGTCGTAGCAAAAGAGTGCACCAGCATCACCACCACCACCACCACCACCGCCACCATCACCACCACCATCACCGCCACCACAAAAGCATTGTTTAAATCAGAGCTCGGCTACACAAACAATATTGGATGTTTTCCCGTTGAACGATGCAAATTCCCGTAAGTGATGAAAATTCCAGCCATGCAGCATGGTGCGGATGTTTTGCATGCTTTACGCTCAGGTGAAGTTCATTCTTTTTCTATCATGTCATGACGTACACCGCAGCAAAATATAATGAAGAGTTGCGTTTCTTATTCATAAACACGCTGTAAGCAAATTGTATTGCAGCAGAGTATGCATGCATTTTATGCTAATAAAATTGTTTATCCGTGTTTCTCAGTTTGCAATGGTGCAATAACACCGGACTAGAAAAACTAGAACTACCGTGGGTCGGCCACGGTAAAAAAAAACGTACAAAAAATATTCCCTTCTAAAATTTTTGTTCCTCGAGAAATTTCAACAAAATTGGTATCAATTTGCTATAGCTGTTATTCCTCTTAAGCTCGTTTTTTTTTTATTGGAAGTTGTCAGGAAGGCTGAACCAATGATGAGTATCGAAATTCAGCACAACAACAAGTAAATTGGTTTATCTACTCCTATTAAATAATTCTGACATTAACTATGCGCTTCTGATTAATTAATGACATTCATAACTCACTGCCAAAGCCCCGCCCCGTGGGTTATGGGCTCATAACCCAATGGCTCCAACCAACCAGAAGTGGCAATTTCCGTAAATGCAACATATCAAGGAGGCTTATGAGATGACTTGATTTTTAGTCAAATGTCAAATAAAATGTATCAGGTACAGGGTGTTCACGATAAAATTCACCCCCTCCCTTCTAGGAGATTCCCCTTCGAGATATTTTGAAAAACTAAAACCTTTTTCTCAACGATTCTTCCCAGGGATCTTGAACCGATCGTCTAAAAGTTTTCAATTGGTACCGTATACAGGGTGTGTCATGTAACTTTTTCACTTCAAATGCAACACCCTATATTCTATTACGTCATTTGATGGAGCCTTTTTTTCTGATTACAAAGATATATGTATAACATTTATGATTTATTTTGACAAGGAAGCTGTCAAAAAAATTATGAAATAGGTAGTCAGATAAGTTAAAAATTAAAAATTACGCGACACCCTGTATACGGAACGTCATAGACCATTTATCCATGCAGAGTTGAATTCTGCAGACAAAATGCTGCGAGAACAACATTTTTTCAAGTGAACTGTAGAAACCACTGTAGAAACCAAAGCCATCTTGCCGCGAAACAAAATTATTTGACTACCTATTTTATTATTTTTCCGACAACTCACTTGTCAAAATAAATCATAAGTGTCATATATATTTGCAATCAGAAAAAAAAGCTCCACCAAATAACGGAATAAAATATAAGGTGTTGCATTTAAGATAAAAAAGTTACATATCACACCCTGTATACGGTACCAATTAGAAACTTTTAGAGGATCGATTTAAGGTCCCTGAGAAAAATCGTGAAGAAAAAGTGTTTAGTTCTTCGAAACATCTTGAAGGGGAATCTACTGGAGGGGGGTGAATTTTATCGTGAACACCCCGTACCTGTCACTGTAAATTTTTATTTTTCTACATTCACGAAGCCAGTAGACAGAATTCCTACGAAAACGTAGAGTTTGAACCTCCAGAAATTTTAGAAGCGGCGAAATCGGTGGTCTCGAATCTATAATCTACTACCGGAAAAGTCTCGACATAAGTCGATTTGTGTTGACTGCAGGTTGGCTGTCTTCTTGGCGGGCTCTCGTTCACTATCCACCAACGCGGTGCTGCAATCCCTTGCAGCCGCACGCAGTGAGAAAATAATTTGTCAGGTGGTCATTCAGTGCCTTGCGTCTCAATCATTGAACGGTTTACGTGGTAGAAACTTTATCATTAGACAAAATAATAATGGAGGTTCATCCAACAAAATTATTCTTATTCTTATTGAATTGACGTTGATAAAGCATAGTATTCTACTTGCATATGATGGTTATAATCCACTCGGGTGTTTTACGACACTCGCTGTCGCTCGTGTCCTAAACTACACCCTTGTGGATTATAACTATCATTATATGCTCGTTGAATAATATACTATTATCCTTTGTCATCTGTTAGATAATAAAAGACGTCAAAGTTTAAAACTTTACCACTTGATTAGCTACTCGAACTATCCGACGGATTGAAACCAAATTCGGCAGGAAGCAACACAACAAAAAAATCACATTACTCAAGTCTGCAGTTAGAGTTTTCCATCATTTCCCGGACGGGCACTATAAATTTTCGAACTTTTTCCTGGACAATACACTCTGGGTTCAGCTGTTCACCCGGTCTTTGGCTCATTTCAAATCCTTAATAACCAAACATGTGAGTTTTGTTACATCGGCCTGACAAATTTGATAAGTATTCATGTCAAACTGACGGCCGTACGATTATTGTTGCAGATATAGGTGTGTCTTCTTTTGTGTCTTTTGTACCATTTGAGGCTCTGAAGCCCCTTAAAACTCCTTGAACTGCAGTGTTTTTCGACGTGTATTCGCAAGTTAGCCTTTTAGGATGGTCGCTCGACTTGGTCGATCTTTTTTTGAATTTCCCAATCAAAAATTCCCTTCCCGATGGGACGCTTTGACGTTTCTGGATACTGCTAGAAAAGTTTTGTATCGCCCATAACAGATTTTTTTTTATCTGAAACACTTCATTCAAATTTTGATCTATGTTCACCTAATTATTGTTTCTCAACCAATTTTCAAAATACTGAAATTCATTGGAAAATAGAGATCGAGAGCTTCAACAATGGAGCTATCCAATTTCATCTTTCAGGGTTCGTCAATGGAGGCGGCACATTTCCGATTCGGAGTTGGCAAGTCAAAATAAAATTGTCAGAAGTGATAGCCATTGTGGGGATCATGTGGAAAGTACTCTGCAACGTTTTTCGAAGCTGTGAAGTTGTGCTCTGTTAGTTTATACCGAACCCTCAGAGTTTTTTTAACACGAGCGAGCCGCGAGGCAGCCAGTTAAGCAATGGAGGAGTATTACAAAAATGAATTGTACACATGTTCTCCATACTACCTACCTTGAAATTCTACTACTATTTTGCATTAATTTACTTACTAAAAATAAGAAAATGTACAAACTGACATTTAAATTGTGCTTATGTCATTAATGACAGCCAAAACAGTGACACAAAGTGCTCTATTTTTATGTGCACGGAGTGGAATTTTGTGAAAATATTTTTCGCAAAAACAGTGCTACAAAGTAGTCATATTATAATCGAACAATAGTATATGCATATTGTGAAACTAGTGACAATTTTTGTAATACAACTAAGTTTGCTCAACGAGCCGCGAGGCGGCGAGTTAGGCTATGTAGGAGTAGGTATTATGAAAAAGGAATTGTAATACATGTTTTTCATACTACTTTGTGTATTTCGCCTTAATTCACTTAATAAGAATAAGAAAATATATAAACTAACATTTGAATTGAGCTTATGTCATTATTAACAGTCAAAACAGTGGCACAAAGTGCTCTATTTTCAGTTGCACAAATTATAGCATTGAAAAAAACAGTGCTACAAAGTAGTCGTAGAATAACCGAAATAGACAAAAATAATCGTGTCTCATTATTCTGCCTTGTAAGTTGGTTATTGATCAAAATCAAGCAAGGAATCAACTTGACGGTCACTATCTTCAACAAGGTATTTTTTTTTTATTAGAGTTATCTATGGAATTGCCATTTTGTGTTGGAAATAAAGCGTGGTGAGCGGTGTTGAGTCAAATGGAGTTCAACATCACAGATCAATAATAAATGTTCACAAGTAAAAAAAAAAAAAGTTCACAAGTTGATATTTGCCAAACAGATTTATATTTATTCTGTAACAGTCATTTCATTTGCCATAGCTTATACTTCAATGGAAAAGCAGTGAAATTGGTTAAGCCTATATCTTGAATCAAGATATGTATATCTAACCATAAAAAAAACACTTCTCCCTTGCTACGTAATAGGCCAGGCGGTATGTCGGTAAAATCACTACAATCTGGAAAAAACTCCGACCAAAGCTTTTATGGTGTCAAACTCTTCGTAAGGTCAGTAGTTATCTACCACTGAGTTTCCGCCCAAAAACGAGTTGTGCTGATTCCTCCACATCTGCGCGAAGGTAAAGGATGCCTCGAAAGTGCAAAAAGACCTGTTAAACTTCCGTACTTTTTTGTTATATTTGCCTGAATGCAAACGTACAACTCTTACGCAAACATTGGAAGCATCTGTCATCATCTCTGTGCCAGTCTTACTGTTGAAAAAAAAGATTTCTTTGTGCGGATCAGATAAATCACATTTTATTGTTTTTCCACACAAGAAAACGATGGAGCAACATGTATTTTGGATGTTTTCTAATGACTTGTACTCACTGAGCTTATCTATGGCATTAAAATTTCAATAACAGCATTTTTGAAGATGTTGCCAGCAAAAAAGTGAATAATTTTCACCCGCCTGTTCAGCAGCAATTTCTTCAATTTTACCAAACACCGTTTGCGAAAATTTTATAAGGAATGGAAAGCTCAAACTTTTCTCTAACGATATCGTGCCTGGTTAACCGCGGCACGCACTTGAAATTAAAAAAAAACTATTTTCTTTTCGAGAGGTCCTGTTTCACCCGTGTGCGGCCGTGCCTACTTGACATAGACCGGACTGAATACACGAGCTTGGAAATGTACTCTTTTCCAGCTTTAAAACGCGACCATTATTATTGCGACTTTGTACATTGATTTATGAAGAAATCATACATTATTTTATCATCAATGGTCGTGTTTCAAAGCTGGGAGAGAGTACATCTCCAAGCTTGTGTAATCAGTCCGGTCTATGTCAAGTAGGCATGGCCGCACGCGGGTAAAATAGAACCGCTCGAAAGAAATCAGTTTCCTACACTCCCAAAAAGCGTGCCGCGGTTAAGCCAGATATATTATCATTAGAAAACAGTTCCAGCTTGTCATTTCCTATGAAATTTTCGAGAACGGTGTTTGGTAAAATTGAAAAAACTCCTGCTGAACAGACGGGTAAAAATTATTCTCTTCTTAGCGGGCAACATCTTCCAAAATGCTGTTATTGAATTTTTAACGCCATAAATGGGCTCAGTGAGTACAAGTTATTAGGAAACATCCAAAATACATGGTGCTTCATCGTTTTCTTGTGTGGAAAAACAATTAAATGTGCTTTATCTGACCTGCACAAAGAAATATTTTTTTTAAACAGTAAGACTGGCACAGAGATGATGACAAATGCTTCAAATGTTTGCGTTAGAGTTGTACGTTTGCATTGAGGCAAATAAAATGAAAAAGTACTGGGGTTTAACAGGTCTTTTTGCACCTTCAAGACATCTTTTACCTTTGGGCTGATGTGGAGGAATTAGCACAACTCGTTTTTGGGCGGAAACTCAGTGGTAGATACCTACTGACCTTACGAAGAGTTTGACACCATAAAAGCTTTGGTCGAAATTTTTTCCATCCAGAATGACCTACCGCCTGGCCTATAAGGCATAGAAATTTTTTTTCTATTTATATAATTCACCCAACTTACCCCTGTACCGCAGTAAAAGTTCTAAGCTCACACTCAATTAAAAATAAGAAGTGAAGTTTCAACACTTCTTGTCGGGTTGCTGACTTGCTGCCCATCTCTATCTCTACGCAAAGCATATTTCTTGAATTTCCCCGTGTCTTCTGAAATTCTACGGCGTAAAATATATGATTTGTAGTGGTTGAGTCTGCCGTGGTATAGTGCAGTGGGGGGGGGGGCACTGCATCAGATGTAACGACGCTTATCGCTAGAGACGAATGCATCAGCACAAAAGTCTTTGCCGCAACATCAACGCTGCTCTCTATAGTTTCTCTGGGCATTCCGTAGAACACATCCCATTCTTCAAGCGATGGCTTGCAGCACAAAACTAAGCTAGTTAGACGGAAAATACAAACTGCGAAATTTACGAGGATTCCATCGATTTTATTAAAACTTCACGAGTTGCAAGTGCTGGGGCAGTATGTCGGCAAAAACTTCGTAGTAGCGGGAGAGCACACCAAGAGCAACAAAAACAGTCTCTGGCAGTTGGACGATGAGCTGCAAGAGCCACTATTTTACAACCGCGAATTCTAAATATGATGAGGGCAAATAATGCGGTTGTGCGGCTAACAACAGCTAATCAGTTGGTCTTCACACCATGCACCTGTGATTATAATAGGATGTCTCTCCTCTTTCTATTCACTTGATAGCAGAGTATGAAAGCAAATGATTATTGAAAGAGGAATTGGAAGGATCAAAAACATTGTGAAAAAACACGAAAAAAAACAACTACGTATAAACTTAGTTACTGAGTAGTGCATCTACGCATCCACCATCTTTGTGATAATGCGTGAAAGGTTCTCTCCACGCTCACTTCAGCAACACATAGTTTTTCCATAGTAGTCCGGTGGATTAGCGCCAAAAAATGCCTAAACTATGCATTTTGTGATAAAGCAAGGGGCTTCTGGATTTACGTCCTTGAGATTCAACTTGACAATTCCAGAATTGGCGCCAACGAGTTTAGTGTGGCAGGCGACCTCAGGAGCCATCCGTAAGTATGGAAGAACAAAAATTTTGTTGCTGTTATTTAAAAGCTCGAAAACGATCACAAATAATTGATTTGTATCGTGTTGCAGCCTTTCTTGTTGGAAGCAGTCCTATTTGTGTTGCTTGTGGAGTTAGTATGGAAATCAAGCATGTTGATGGCGTGTTCTTGAGGAAGAATTGATTTTTCTTTTGGTTTGATGAAGCAGTGAGCATTTTATACATTTCGCGACACTTTTATTTTGATTTCTGTAATAAAGGATTTTCTCTTGGGGTCAGAATGCCTGACTTGTTAAGCAGCTTGCTGCACAAAAATGTCAGTTATAATTCATTCAATAATTATTTCAAGTCAATAGGTCATGAGCCTTGAAAAAGATTTTAATTAAATCGAAACGTCGGCAAATACCTAGAATTTTTCTTGTTTGTGTCCAAAAATATACCCCAAGAGAAAATCCTTCATTACTGAATTCAAATGGACAAGAATCAGAATCAAAATTTTGATTTCTGTTCTTGTTCATTAGCAATCATCAATTCCATAATATACAGGGTGTTCCGCGCCATTACAACCCTTTTTTGGGGCCTTTCTCTTTGCAATGATCTCAAAAAAAACTTTCCATAGTCAATTTTCATGAAGATTCCAAAATATTAGTTAGCTATCTATAATTTTTTGCCTCTTTTCATGTACAGGGTGTTACAGATTGTTTACAGCCTGTAGGTAACAGGGTGTTACAGATTGTTCACAGCCTCCAGGTAGGCTATTACATATACCTAATACCTTGGGGGTGCTATTTGATGTGGATGTGATGATGACTCATGTGCACTATGAGGATGTGCTCAACGTATCCATGTGCACCATGGGGATGTGCTCAATGTATTCATGGGGATGTGACTATGGTTGGTTGGGCAGATCCTCCTGTATTTTGAGCATATATCCTCATGACGCACATGGGAACGTTGAGCACATCTGAATGATGCACATCATGGGATTGTTGAGCACATCTTCATGGTGCACATGGTTACATTGGGCACATCCCCATGGTAAGCAATGCCATGGGGCACATATGTGTTCCAAAATGTGCCCATGGGCACTTTTCTACCAGGGTTCCCCAGGCTAGCCAGGTTCTTTCATCTTCAAAGTTTGAAGGGCCCCCATTCGCCTCCTTATTGACGAAATTTCAGGTGCTGCGGGTCAAATCATGTTTATTGGTATAAGGTTCACACATAAAAAAATTCGTTGCCGTAACCCAAAATGCAGTATCGATGTACCCTTGGATCGCATCACTCGGTATTTCGATTCGGAAAAAAAATCAGGGAAAATATCAAAGTTTTCACTGCAGGTTTATTAATTTTCGAAGACATCTGGAATCGAAATTGTTGAATATTGTATTAGTCACAGGTCTCTTAATAATGAAAAACATACACTGGATATGTTTTTTGTTTTTACAAGATGATTAGAAGGATTTGTTCCGAAAGTTATTTTATGTCAACTTTGAACACTGTAATTGACGCACTTTCACACAAAAAGTCATATTGTGCATGCGATACAGCTTCGATATCATGTTTGTTGCTTTTACAAGGAGGAACAATTCTTCCTCTGCAAGACAAAGTTGAAAACCGTACAATAGAGCCTCTATTTATGACGCAACACGTTTTTAAAGTGAAGCATGCGTCACTTATCAGGTGCCGTGTTGACGCAAAACTGCCCTCGCGACCAGACACTTCTATGAGCTTGTAAAGATGAGAAGCATATCTAATGCATCTTTCTCAATCGAAGAAAAGTTGAAAGTAACTGGATATGCAAGAATAAATGGAATGCCTGTGGCGAGGAGTGAAAACCATGAGGTTAAAGTTGAATATCAAAAAAGCGTGTTTTTTCACATAAACTTGTTCAAACATGTTTTTAACGTAATTTGAACACATTATTCGAACTCAGAACGTCGATTTTAGTCGAAAATGATACCAAACTTCTTCATATTCATTCAGGATTGATGAAAACCATAAATCGCCTTCAAAGACAAAAATGCCTTCTCCTCAGCCCCCTTACGTGATAAGCATCGACATATTTTATCAATTCCTCCCCATAGGGTATCAGCGCATCTAAGTATCATGTATTTGAGTGCCTTCGAGGAACATGGAAGATTTTGGTTCTTTCACAGCTCTGGATGGCTCCTGAGGTCACCTGCCACACCGAACTCGTTGGCGCCATTTCTGGAATTGTCAAGTTCAGCCTCAAGAATGTAAATCCAGAAGCCCTTTGCTTTATCACAAAATGCATAGTTTAGGCGCTAATCCACCGGACTATAGCTTGCTCTGGGTCCATGACACTTAACCGACACACTTCACACTTATAGACCTTCTCATAGAGGCGGCTCCCTTGCTCGTGCGCAAGTCTTCATATAGACAAGTTCGAAAAATATTCACGAGTTGTAGCCAGTGGTGGTGCGGGCAGAGATCACGTGATGCAAGTGCAACGCAATGCGACCAAGATTGAAAGCGCGCCCACTGCAGCAGCCAATCGAATTCGACAAATTTGAATTTTCAGCAATTCGATTTGTTCATCCACCCGAAACACTTCTCATATAAACCCATCAGCGCAAAGTTGCGGTATACGAGTTGCCCAGCGCCCCTAGTATCTTTAGTGAATGAGAATGGCTATAAACATTATATACAACCACGAAACAAACTGTGTTACCTTCTACTTACGATGATTAGTCTTGACCGAGGAGGAAACTACGATCACACTTATAGTTTCTTTGCAGTTGAATTGTTTATGTCGTACTACTTCACTATGCGGTGCCCATATCAAGCCACTCAAAACATTGCGCAACATTGTTAGTGTCATAAGATAAGTCACTGTATGTAAGTACCTAATCTAATTTTTCACTGAAGTGATGTAGGCAACCAACAATACAACAACATCCAGGAACTGAACTTGTTCTTATTTGAACGTGCTGTTCCTTCCTTATTTTTTTTTGAAAAAATTTATGGATAATCCGCAAATTTCATTTCAGGTCATTATTCCACACGCCATTCTGAGTGATTTGCCTATTTTTTCGTTTCGATTTGCGTGTGTCGCTGAAGTGTCATGGACCCCTTGCTCTGATGAAAAATGATTGATTGAAAAAAATGATTTCCCCTTGCCGTGAAATTGATTGTAGAGAACAGGGCGCTTCAAAATTAGATTTCAGCTCAGGTTGTAACAATAATAACAAGCTGTAGGTATCGTGAACAGAACAACAGAATAATCGCAAGCAATTATAGTGGAATAAAAAGGGGTTCCTGTGTGGTTTCCCCGAGAATAACTTGATAAATACTATGGCGCTTTTAGCGAAGCTTGAGAAGGCAATTCAAAAATTGAAGCCACTCTCAATTACAGCTCATCACAAAGTCTTAGAAGTCACTCTCGGGGGAGTGTTAATGTTATTTAAAAAATATACGTCATTTGGACCAAGTTACTACACGGTCGGGACTGCTAGTTTCGCACAAATTTCGTCGTAAATTTTATGGATCCAGCGTTTTCCACCAAGTTTATCGTCTACTTAAAATAATTAGTGCCCTGGTTTCAATTCAATTTTCCAACGGAGGTTCTGAAATCCTCAACATAAAAAAAAATATGGACGCACTGAGTATGTACATATATTACAAATCCTACTGACTGTCATTAAACGCATTAAAAGCGCTTGTGTTGTATAACGCATACTGTTAGCTATTGAATACAGTTTCGTGGCGAAAGCCTCGGGTTAGTTCAGAAATAAATCCAGAACATTAGCTTCGTCCAAACGCTGTAATTTCCATCCAATAGCTCTATCCACAATGCAGGAAACGTAAATAATTATTTACTCGTTTGGTAAAGTAAATCATTCCATTGCGTGGATTAAACCATTTCTTACCAGAATGCCCCCAGTACCAGTCTAGTCACTGATGCAATTTAGACTTGGCGTTAAGCACCAATTTAAAACACAATTTCGGTAGGTAGATTCAGACCATTATTCAATTCAATTACACATTAGCACCAGCGTTTATTTTAATTTTATGCAAATTAGCTCTGTTGAGATTCTGCCGCAAGAGGGTTTTTCTCCTTTATTCGTCTAATCTGGAATTAAACCTCGGGGAAATGCACCTGTAGTAGACGAATTACGAGTTAATGAATTTCTTTTGAAAAATGCACGCGGAAACAGCTTGATAAATTCAAGCATTCAAAATTCACGACAAAAAAAAAACAAATTCCAAGTTTTCTACGCATGCAGTAGTGCTTGTGACGTGTTAAATTACACAGGTCAACAAAGTGAAAAAAAAAATTTGTGCCTGGGTTCATTTTATGATTTTATTGAATGTCATGAGTCAAAATGAAAGAAAAATACCCACATTCTCATTAAAGTTTGCTTTTGTAATCTTATTGGTAGGTACTAATGGAACAGATTTCATATCATGAATAAAAACAAAAAATCAGTTTATAGGGAGACGGAGAGAAATTCTGACGTTCATGTGTCATCTACATTAGAGTCTAGAGTGCTCTGGAGTTGCAAAAAAAGATAGTCAAGTGTTTTATTTGACGTTTGTAGGAAATTAAAAATGCCGAAAAGAATGAAAAAATGTTAAAGTTCTCATGATCATAATAGGAAGAGTCAAGGACTTCATTTCTGACTTTTTTCATTATTTTGTATTAATTTTGTGCTGAAGTTAATGAAAAAAACAAAAACAAAATTTATTTTGAATTTTTCCCATCAAGTGATTTATTAAAATCGACATTTTCATAAATTTTTAAATATGTCAAAAGCAAACTTTTTCATGGGATATTATGTTTTTTCAGGTTAATTTGACTCAAGATACAGAAATTTGGTATACTTATCCCAGGCACAAAATTGGTGTTGACCTGTGTTATCTAAAAGCATAACTCTATGGCATGATCTTATTATTATAGCTGTATTACACTACACAATTTCTTGAATTATCTGTCAAATCAACAATCAAGTTCATTGTTTTTCGAAACCATTTTGGCAGGTTGTTCAAGAAATTGTACAAGAAAACTGTGTAGTGTAATACAGCTATCACCCACTTCTCATACCTAGATAAATGAATGGATGATAATTGATGTAGGTACCATCATTCTCATTACTTTGATTAATTTGGAACTGTATGTTGTGATCAAGTCATGCAACGTTTCCTTTCGTATAAGAACTTAATCAACTTTTTCCATGTAACTAAAACTGAGTGATGCCTGTTTGGAGAATAAACATTATCATAAATATTATACGAAGGGTGATACAATATAGTATGGGGGCATAGGTCGTGCCGTGTGCAGCTTCGTGAAGATATATAGAGTTATGTCTTAATCGATTCCTGGGGGATCAAGGACCATGAAAAATTATGGTGGAATATTGGCATCTACTGCAGGGAAATATGGTGGAGGCGCCAAAATGGGCTTCATCGAGTAATAAGAAACCGGCTGTAGCTCGTTGGTTTTTCAACGGATTCCAACATCTGGAACGTCATTTTGTAGACAAAAAAATTCTCTTCTTATTTCATACCTGAATTTACAAACGTCATTTCGTGAAACTGTCAAAATTGTCTTTATAAGATATGCTGAGTTCCGGCCTTTTTTTAAAGGTTATCCGATATTTTTGAAACCTGGCAGTATTATAGATCTTGAGGTGCCCTTTCCGAATTTCTACTTTCCCACTTCGTATCTTTGCCGTTTTGGCCGCCATATTGAAAAGATGGCGGCCAAAAAACACTGTTTTGTCAATATCTTGAATTCAACTGACTCAAGATTGAAACGTATATATGCGTAGGAGAGCCCATTCAAATCTCTACAATTTGACATATCAGTCATTTATGTGCGATTTACGATTTTTGAGTTAGAGCTTTCAGAACTTCTGGAAGCATCAACTTTCGGCATTCAATCATCATGTTAAATTGATACCACCGTCATGTAGTAGGCAATTTAACCATAAATAGTTCTTGGCCATTAACCATAGATAATAAAAATTTGAGAAATCGATCATGGTGATGGTTATTGTGCATAATTACAGGGTGAACTGTGAAAGCGAACTGACTTTAGAAAGAAATAAAGGTAATATAGCATTTGAAGGATATCACATACATTCGAAACTCATTATTGTGATGAAATTTGAGGTCATCATTCAGAATATCCACTTTTCGACTTCGTATCTCTGCTGTTCTGGCCATAATTTTGAAAAGATGGCGTCTAAAAAACATATTTTCGGAAAATTGTCAGAAAATTCGTCATAAAATTTAACGATTCATATCTAAAGTGAAGGTCTACTGAATTCTCTAAAATTTGACATCTGAATCACTCATGTGCGACTTACGGCTCTCAAGCTATACCTTTTCAAAGTCAATTTGCCCTTAGAGTTCACCCTGTAATTGCATAACAACCGTTACCATGATTGATTTTCTGGATATGATTGGTCTGTGGTTGATAACTTATCATTATTTATGGTTAATTTGACTGCCACGTGGAGCTGAGATCAACTTGGCATGCTGATTGGATGACAAAAGTTGATGCTTCCGGGAGTTCTAGAAGCCATAACCCAAGAACCGAAAGTAGCACGTACACGAGTAAGGTGTCAAATTGTAGAGAATTGAATAAGTTTCCATTCGCATACAAACGCTTTCACCTTACATTGACTGGAATGAAGATATTGCCAAAAAACTGTTTTTTGGGCGCCATCTTTCCAATATGGCGGCCAAAACGGCAAATATACAAAGTGGAAAAGTGAAAATTCGGAAAGGGCACTTCAAGATCTATAATACTACCAAGTTTCAAAAATATCAGATAGCCTTCAAAAAAGGCCGAAATTTAGCATATCTTATGAAGACATTTTTGACAGTTTCCCGAAATGACGTTTGTGAATTCAGGTATGAAATAGGAAGAGAATTTTTTTGTCTACAAAATGACGTTCGAAAAGTTATGTAATGATGCAGGATGCAGGGAAAACGTTCTGACACGATAGCTGCAAAACCATTATTCTGATAGAATTGAAATCTGGTATACAGGCAGGGTCTTGTTGTAAAATGAGCTGATTAGTTTTTGTCCGTCATCTGTCAAATAAATGGAAGTGTCACTATCAGAAAATGACAGGACTTGACCATCAATATGTCATTTGAAGTCCTTGAAAAGCTGTAAGTATTCAGAACAGTTCAAAGTATTCCTCTAACTATCATCTTGTCAATAATTGAAAAATGTCGAACTTCAAAATTTGGCATTCAATTATCCAAAATCTGTCCGATGGATTGGAACCAAATTTGTGAAGAAGCAACACAACAAAAGAATCAAATCAAGTCTGTAGTTGGAGTTTTCCGCCATTTTCTAGTCGGGTGTTATGAGTTTTCCAATTTTCACCTCGCCGTTACCATCAGAGACGGCCGACCATCCGAGTTTTGACCAGGACGACCTGCGTTTAGTGCAGGACTCAACTGAGACGCTCTTTCCTGCTCGCAGCTAAACTTTTTTCGAAAAAGTCCAACTGATATCAAAAGTAGATTGCATTGGGCGTCGTGTGGACCCATCTCCAAATGCTGGACTCCGGTTTTCCGACGATGATTTTTTTTCAAAAAAGAATTTGCACATTCCGTAATTTAAAAAAAACTGCAGGGCAAAATTCATCAGCATAGTTATAGTTGGAGACAAGATTAAATTAATGTTTGAGAAAAGAATTTTTGAAACCAAAAAAACGGTTTTTTAGTTTTCCATCCTGAGAAGAACTGCAAATTTCCAAGTTTTTATCCCGTGAACAGATTTTCACCATTTTTTTTCTCAACAAGAGGTAACTGCTTCTTGAACATTTTCCAACAATTTTGTTCCAAATTTTCTGAGAGTGTTCCAGTTATGAAAATGCAAAACCTGCTTAGCGAAGGCGGACTCAAAAGGTGGAGCTCAAAATTGAGCTTTAATTGACGATTTTTACAATGACATGATTTTAAAAAGACTTTGGAGTTTTTTTTCCGGGAAATTCAAATTTAAAATTACAATTTCCTGCAAAGTGTCAATCTTTATTTCAAACTCCAACTTTCCACCCGAAGGGACGTCTTGAACAACAATTTCCAGAGGTTCCTGGATACTAGTCGGAAAAGTTTTGTGTCGCCCACAACAGATTTTTTAATTTTTCAATTCCAAAAAAAAACAACCCAGATATCAGCATGATTTTTCTTTTAAGAACATAGGAATAATAGATATGTTAAAGAAAAGAAAAGAAAATTCATGCCGATATCTGGCTTGTTTCTTTTTTTTTTGCAATTGAAAAATAAAAAATAGTGATTCGTACTGTGGCACCCTTTATTATGGTACTTCAAAACCATCATCAGAAGCAAAATAACAACAACATTGTTTACATACTACACAAACATCGGAGTATTGTCTGGAAAGCTTTCTTGTTCGATCCGATGATCTTCGGAAGCAGCAATTTAATATCTATAATGTATTGTCTTGTCGGTAAGCTATACGTAAGAACATTAATATATCAAGATGCTACTGCTGGCACAGAGTTACATTTATTTCATCCTGCAATATCTTTCATCCTAGCTCCAAGATATAAGTATTCTCATTGTGAAATATAGAAGGAGTACATTGCAAAAGTAGCTTTGACATCGCTAGTTTATTCACTCAAAGTTGGCATTACATGCTTGTCTGAGGAAAATAATTGTCTTATTATGCGCCCACGGCCAAAAAATTCAATTATGTGAAAATGTTTTCTCATATTTAATCTGGTGAAGGAAAATAGAAAGGAATGCACTGATGTGAGTGTGAGAGCCCGGCAGAAGCTTTGATGGAATAATCCGAGAAATTGTCCTTGTGCTGTTTGAGGCAGAAATGGACAAGAGATTATATTAAAATGCAGGATGAAAATAGAGGAATCCGTCATACAACAAATATTCTAGAGAAGTATGCGAGATCACTTAATTTGTCATGCAGAATATCTGAAGTTTGAAATTCAACGATTGTTAACATTGAAACGGAGTAACTGCATGTTGGTGGTGGTCGGCGATGAACTTTGGCGGCAGCCTTGGCAATTTTCACTGTATAAGCATTTTATCCCATATCCGGTATTCGACTTCAATATAGTGCAGCGTCCAATTTATTCTTATATCCTATATTTCGTATCCGTGACTCTCAGTCGATAAGGTGCATTTTATCGTGTTATTGATGTCCGGGGCATAAATCACAGCCACAGCTGGACGTAAGGACTTACGTTTCAAAGCGGCAAAAGCAAGAGATAAAGTTCTTCGTTAAACTCCTGCACGGTTTTACATCAAAAGCAATGCTTTTCGCTTCAAGTGTCTAGTTAAATCTAAAGGGAGGTAGGAATACATATATCTGCGCAGTATAGTGGGTAGTGGGTCATAGCAAATTTAATTAGGTACAGGTACGTGATACTATATCTAAGTGATAAAATAATTTATCTAAATTCTTGATATACATTTATACAGTCTACAGTAATTTGACGATCTTTTTTTTTTTAAGCATCACATTGAAAGCCGCAATTTTAATGACGCCAAGACGTTCAATCTGACTCGACGCTTTTCACAAACTCTCGAGCCGTCTCTAAATGTTTGCTTTGAGTACCCCAGGAGTGCCTAACACGAGAAGACAGTGAATATCGCTTAGCATCCCCTAAAACTTATTTTCTCCGTGACTAGAAAATTAATTTTGCAATTAGCGTACGTATGAAGATCTTTAGCAGCAAATCTCGAGAGTCAACGGCGCAGAAATTGAGAGCTTACAACAATCCATCGAAATTTTTGTGGGGTCTCGTTTTTCAACAACGTTTTCACCCACATTCGCTATTAGAGAGAGTGCATATGAATGGGACTGTTCTCTGTGTCAGATATTCTTTCTTTGCGCTATGACTGCTCTGGTCTTGGTTGGGCGGAGGACATACTTATATCATTTAAGAATTTTCAGGCTGTGTCCCTATACATAGTACGTGTTCTTTATGTATGAGCAGCATATATGTTGTACTTTCTATGCCTACTTCTTGCTGTGTCTGTAAATAAAAGGTTGTTTCTCCTCATAACTTTTCTAAATGATGGTACATTATTTCTGCAGGCGTTCTTCGTTCACAAAACCCCCTTCTCCCCCTTTACTTCCCTAACAACTAGAAAGCTCCCCGAATACTCCAAACATCTTGCATCTCATTAAATATTCCATTTGGTTCTCTTTAGCTAACTGACTGCAACCAGAGATAATGTGGTTTCGGCAGTAAGCTTGATTCCTGTGCAGCTATATGCTATATCCAGTATCCTACATGAATATTCAATGATAGCATATTTATTGTGGTAATTGCAAGTAGGCAGGCACGCTTTTAGCCTCTCTATAGTGGAGCCAAATGCTAATCACAACAGTTCCATGGCCCAATTCTGTTTTGTTTTTCATCTTGCCCGTTCTAATTGCCAAAAGTAGGTATCACCACAGATTAGTGCCAGAGAAAAGAGAGGCGAAATGTAGAGAGAGCATCTTAATTTTCGTTTAAATTGCAAAACGTACACATGCTTTGACCAACTTTTCACTCCAACACGAGAAAGAGTTTAGAACTTTGACATCCCCTGAGGCGTCCACTCGTAATTTTCAGCTATAATAATATTATTTGTCTGTAACTTGAATGTTACTAGTACAACAACAAAGCTGAATACAAGCAAGACAGGTGGTGTTCGTAATTCTAGTAGTTCTCTAGTAAAGTGCTCGCCAATTGAAATGGTCCACCCAAAAAATACAGTCACATTTAAAGTGTCATAACTTTTGAATGAATAAACTATTTTGAATCGTTTTATGTTTTCTAATTAGCTCACCTATTGGACTACAACATGTCATGGACTATTTTTGGTACAAGTGTTTCGTATTAATTATACAGGGCCCTCAATCAGGTACCGCCGAGGGTACCGCAAAAATGGAAAAGTTTGAACTGGTCCCATTTCTTAAAAAATAGTTTTTGGTTTTCTCCAAGTGTTTTAGGGGAGTTCTCATAACCATAACTCGAGTCGTTTTCAAATTTTTTTGCCTATCTTCTTTAATTACAGGGTGATCTCAAAAATGTAACCTTTTAGTTTTGCAATAATAACTTTATTCGTTGTTGGCCGATTTTGGAAACTGAGGGCTCTTGTTGAAGCTAAAGGCTCAGGTCAGAAGGATCAAGGATCAGAATTGACTTTAGATGGAAATTCTGGAAGAGGGATTGAATCAAAAGTGACTCACATGACAAACTTGCTAGAGATCCGGTTTATGGAAGGTATTAAACAAATAACAACTTGTCTTCAAACAAACCATTCTTTCCGAATATTTCAAGGTTTTTCCCATTTGTATGGGGCAAAAATTGTGGCAATGAATCCACATAAGAAATGGATGCTCCCAACGAAGAATACTGGACGTTTTTCACCTAAAAATAGACGTAACCTGGGTTACGAAGATCAGAACTGGTGCCTATCTCTTTAAATGTGAAGGAAACATTCGACAATAAGAAGGTAACCTAGGTTACGTGCATTTCCAGTCGAGGAAGGTCCGGTATTATCTTCTGAAGAGTGAATTTGTAAAATGGATCCCGCATCGACAATTTTCATCACTTAAAATCGGAAAACACCTCAAAATGTTCGTAAATAAAAGTCTGTTTGAAGGCAAGTTGATTTTCATTTACTTCCTAACCTGAACCTGATTTCTAGTGTGCTCCATATTTAGGTCACTTTTGATTCCTTCGCTTTTTCAAAATTTTGGTCTCCAGTCAGTTCCGATCCTCGAGCCTTCTCATCTGAGTCTTAAGCTTCAACAAGAATCTTCATTCGCCAAAATCGACCAACAATTGAAATAGATATAAATGCCAGACCAGAAGGTTGCATTTTTGAGATCACTGTGTAATTGGAGGAAATAGACTCAAAATTTTGAAAACTACCTCAAGGTAAAGGAACAACATCTTTCCTAAAATACTTGGAAAAAATCAAAATCCATTTTTTGTGAAGTGGGACCAGTTCAAACTTTTCTATTTTTGCAGTACCTGATTGAGCGCCCTGTATAATTGATACGAAACACCTGTATCAAAAACAGCCCATAACATATTCTAATCCAATCCTTGAGCTAATTAGAAAACATAAAACGATTCAAAATAGTTTATTCATTCAAGAGTTATGTTACTTTGAACGTGACTAAATTTTTTGGGTGGACCATTTCAATTGGCGAGCACTTTATTAGGGATTCATTATTTCGTATTTGTCGACAACTCGGTCGACAATTAGCAAAAAATCTGTTTCAACCTACGATTTCTTATTTCTTGTGATAAGGAGGTATACAACGATCAGTTAATCCGATCGACTTAAGATTTGGTATACAGATATGGTCTTGCTCTCGAATGAGCCCATTAGTTTTTGGCTGTCATCTGTTTCTGTTAGAACAAGAGTGTCACTATCAAAAAATGACACAAGCCGCATCAAATATCACGAAACTTGAGTTGCAATATAGAAGCAATATTTGCAATACATTGCAATATTGCAATGTCATTTGGAAGCCCGTGAAAACTGTATTCAGAACAGTTTACTTAATGTATTCCACCATCTGTCATGCATCGATCAAATATTAAAAAATATTGACATTTAGTTTAAATTTTTATCTATTTATTTATTTATTTATTTATTTATTTATTGATTTATTTATTCAAAATCTATCTTATGGATTGGAAGCAAATTGAACAGGAAGCAACACAACCAAAGAATCAAATTAAGTCTGAAGCTGGAGTTTTCCACCATTTTTCAGTCAGGCGATCAACATTTTCGGAAAACTCCGGCCTATGTAGGAAGTAGATTGCCTTGATCGTCGTGTAGGCCTATTTTAAAATGTGACACGGTTTCGGTTTTTCGACAATAATTTTTTCAAAATGAAAATTGCACATTCCGTCAACTCAAAAAAAGCTGCAGTGATGTAAGTGATGGAGAAAAAATTGGTAATTATTTTTGAGAGGGAAATTGTTAATCGGACCGGACCAGTGGCTTTCGAGTTCTTCGATCCTCTGGAAAAACTGTAAATCTTCAACTTTTTATCCTGCTAACAGATTTCCACCAATTTTTTTTACAAGAGGTAGGATTCTCGAACATAATACATCATACATCTATTCATTTTCCCAATTTTCCAAGCGTTTTCCAGTTGGCCGGCCGGACTCAAAGTATGTTGTACTTAACATCTACTTATGTATAACGTGGAGTTGGGTGAAATTTCCCTCCTTGATTTTGACGCGGTTTCAAGACACTCCCAACATGCACAGAGAAAAACAAGCTGCACCGTCTCGTCTGCTAAAATGCCAAAAAATGCCAAATGCCTGATGGAGCTCAAATTGCACACTTGGACGGCCAACCAAAATCGGTGTACGTTAGGGGGTCAGAGGTATGCTTCTGCTCTTGATGTGGTCGTCGCCTCGTAATTAACAGTTTCCAAAGACGTTGATGCATGCAGATCAGACGAAACGGCGGCGGTCATGCGGCGGGCATTGCCGTATATAGCAGTGAATGCAGCCGTTCGAAAATAATAAAAATCATCCACATTCAGGACGTGTCGCTTTACTCTACACGATTTGCATATGGCGGATGTGCGAGGAATGCTTGTTTCCACGGAATGCCAATAAAGTTTGTCCCCCAGACCCAGACGAAATTAAATAGATAAACGAAAACGTTTTCGGTAATCCCGTCCTGCAAAAGCAACTGTTTTCACTTTTTCATATTGCAGAGAATGAAGTCACTCGTACGTATGTGAAATTTAGGCTTGTAGGTACAGCAGAAATCATGAAACATTTTTCTTCCAATGTTCCATTGCATCCCCAGCAAATTGTGTTAGGAAGTACCCATATATAAACACAGGCTTCAAAACGCACTGTTTCCAGATGCTCAGTTCCGCAAAACGTCATGCTTAATCATCAAAAAGAAATATCTGGGGTAAATTCAGCGACACAAGAACATGTCCCTGTATTTAAAATTGAAATTTTCTTGGGAAAGCACTTGACATCAATTTCCATTTCATGTTTATCATCGATGAATAATTCATATCTCTGTTCCAAAATCTAAATTAGATAGATGCTCCCCTGAGTTACTAAGTAACCTGAGATAGGAGATGGGCGTGTAGATATACCCGCACCTCCTTGGCTTTGCCGTTGAAATTGGGAAACAAGAAATTTATTTACTCATGATGCTCAAAACGTAGCTAATTGCTTTTTAAAAGATACCTGATCAGCTAAGTATAGTAAACAAAATAAGTATAACTTGGTTGATTATATAGGGACGACAAAAAAACTTGACAAGCTGTAGGTGTATAGGTATTCTCGTAAAACCAGACGATACTTTAAACCAGTCCATCCTCCCACCTTGCGGTGTGTCTAATAGGAAGCCTAGCCTAAAAAAAGTCTTCGCAGCAATAAATCATTTTAGTACATTATTACAAAAAGTACACATAAAACACGTACACACATATAATAAGTATCGTTCGTAAGTCAATAAGTCGATAAGTCGATCCCCCAGCAGAAAATCTCGCCTGAGGTGAGTGCAGTACCAGTATTGAACTCGGGTCTTTTTGGCCAAAGGCCAAGTGGACAGCTGTTTCAAGTGATATCGACCAGGGAAAAGTTTGAAAATTTGTACCGCCCGACCGGGAAATGATGATGGAAAACTCCAACTGCTGACCTAGTTTTATTTCTTCGTTGTGTCGCTTTCTGCTGAATTTTGATTGGGTTTATCGGGTAGTTTCTGTCTGAGTTACTGAATTTGAAAATCTTGGACTTTTGACGTTTTTCAATTTTGACCAGATGAATACAGTTTCTATATTGAAGAATAGGTACTGACAGAATTCAATTTTTATGCAAAAAAATAAAGTCCATGAGTGTAAAGGTGGCCGAAATTATATTTACATTTTCTTCAATGGTCAATGCAGCAGTTTCAAGAATGTTTCCAATTCAAATAAATCCGTCATAATTCGACTTCTGGCTAAAGAAGTGCCTCGACGATGTTGATATCGTAATTCGCTAACTCAGCCTATTAAAAAAACGCGACAAAACTTAATTCACTGCGAATCGTGAATGTTTGATAATAATCAGTAATAATAATGAAACATTAAACATGTTTCATTAAAAATGCGAGGTGTCCGCTATATGGCCCCGAGAGGCGCAATATTTCTTGAAATATTTGCGTGTTTGTTGTCTTTTTGTAATAATAATATATAGGTATATTTTTTTTAATTTCCACCCTGCATACAGAATAGTACGCGTCACAGGGATGTATGCTTCTAACATGTTAAACAGGTGGGGATGAGGTAACCACAGAGCAAAAAACCGTTTAAGAACTACTTTCTCCAAGCAACAGATAATTTTTTTACTATTCCAACTACACAACAGATGATGCATCCGATTTTGAAAAACTAGATCATGCCTGAAAGGGCATTTATTTGACTACATGGCGCTATGTCCAGCCGAGTGATTAATTACTGGGTACTGTATATACAGAGTGACAACGGAATGTGTGTCAAAGATGCCACTTTTCAACCGTGGTCAACTTTTGCAATTTCCATTTATATTTTGATTTTTTTGTGGAAGTGACGTAATTTTCCGTGAAATACAATTTTTTTAATGCCGGTTCTCTCTTGGACCATGCAGCTTTCCCAAATTTAGCGAAAATGCATAATTTGCAGTAACAAACCGTCACATTGAGGAATACCGACAAACTTTACTTTTAGTTGTATTGTCGAAACGGTTCAGGTGTGCCATCTAAATTGAAGAGTGATGCTTGAAACATTTTTCATTAGCTTTTCGAATCCGATGGTAGTTTTTTGGAATAATAACGGTTAGAAAACGTACTTTTTCATCAAATAACAAAGGGGCACATTTTTTCCGCTGGCGCTGGATTTAGACTTACCCGGTATGGCTTCTGGATAAGTTTCAACAGAAAAATATTATTGGTAAATTTCAACAAAATATCTCTAGCCGTTTCAGAAATATCGCTTATCAAAGATTCATACGAAACACACAAAACACCCTGTATCTTCGTAACCAATGGAGAAAACAAAATTTCTTTTGTAGATCCCGACTCGCCTCGAAGTACTCTATCTCCCATCAGCCTATGTAAGGTCACTCATGAATCACCCTGTATATTCCTCGAAATATCAAATTGTATCCCCCCACAATCACTATAATTATACTTACCTTACTCTCCAATTTGGTAGGGTCCGAGAAAGTAAAATAATCTGGGAAACAAATGAGCAATGGGGTACAAAGTTAATGGAAGAAACTCCCAATATTCAATTCAAAAGAGTCAGAAGACGGCGGGCATTGTAGATCCCTGGACTTTCTCATAAAATATTCCTCGCCATAAATTGCCTTATACGCATCCATCTAATATTTCCTGGATGTTTCGTATATAAAATATAAAGACTGCACATTTTCACGGTGCAGTTCACGAAGAGTATACGTTACGTACGTCCGTATAGATATATTTCATTTCCCCGCAGTGTCTGTGAACCTTGCAATCTTGTCCGGACAAAATTCCTGCTAAACCGAATTCATATTTCGGCGCAAAGCACAAAAAACGCACTTTGTCGCTTTATAGGGCATATTCTCCGGAACTCGGGCAACTTCAGTGGTGTTAGCTTGCCAAATCAGCATAAAATCCGAACCAGAGCATTTCCCCCGAGCGGCATCCAGTGCTATCCACGCGCCGCAGGACAAGCCGGGAATGAAAATATCCCTGCTGTTCCCCAATACCTGCAGTATTTTGATCCTTATGCCACGTCCGACGTGCACTAAATTTTTGCTATTGGCGCTAGCATGACGGCACACCTATACACCACCCTCTGCACATTTTTATTAAAATTCCGGTCAGGAGAAGTTGCTTTTACCGAGCCGAAGCTAAACCAACAACGCGACTATTTTATTTGCAACTGCTTTACATAGTTTCGGTATTCGCGCTGAAAGCGCTTCGGTTCGGGATTTTCAGAAATCGCATTGCCAGATTGGCGCAACACTTTGGAACTTATTTTTTTTTGCGCTGTGCAAACCACCGCAGGAGCCATCAGGAGAAATTCAGAAACTGAATTCATTCAGATGCATAGGTAGGTAGGGGAGAGGGGTGCACATTTGAACAATTTTCAGAAAAATATGAAATTATTAGATGAAACTCAAAATAGAATATTTCTTTTATCATGGGATTATTGAGGGATTATTCCAATCAAATTGGAAAACTTGCAAATATTTTATGAACTTGGTGCAGACTGTTCAAATCTACCCCTACGGGGCATGTACCTTTAAACATGCCTGGGGCAGATTTGAACAGACTTCTTGATAACACTCTAAATGATATTGTAACCATTTAAAACTACGTTGAATGTAAGAACAGCCTTAGTTCGGCTGACTATGTCTTTAATATTCACAGCACTAACATCAGTGTTGTCCGAAAAAGAAAACTTCAAAACTTCAGGATCTTTGGCCATTTTTGTTCTTTCAAGGTACCTACCTACTTCATTTGATATTCAAAACTGTCATGCTTTTTGATGATTTCGCCCACGTAGTGCTTGGCTGTAATTTTTGTCGAAAACCGAACCAAAACAGAATCTATTCCTTTTAAGTTTTTTGGTTCTTCCAATAATTGTTCTTCAGAATCGAAGTCCTGCTCAGCGATATAATCAGAATCATCATGTGCCGAGTAACTATCACTACTCTCATTTTACTCATCTTCTTTAAAATTTTTGAGCAAACACAGGTTTCCTAGCCTAATCACGGACCGACTTCCATTTTTTTTTTTTGACTCGATCTTTTGTTTCACTGGTGTGTGGGTTAGAATTCTTGACTTCTTTCTTCGGGTTTGTCTGCCCTTATTGACCCTTGGTCCGGCTTTTGGGAATGGGCGTATGGATTCCGGGATTACTGCGACATTTCCTTGACAACTTGATATAGAGGGTTGATCGAAGGGTTGATCCGGTGTTGGCGGTTCGTAGTCGTCCTAGTTTGAAGTTGACCCGTCTTCTAGGGTTTGCACATTGAGCGAGATATTTTTTTGATTTGTTTCAGTCTCAATGACAAGAGTTTCGGGTTCAGCTGCAGGTGGATCACGATATTCTTGCCTGGATGATTGAGAAGCCAGTCATTTTGTGCAATTGAAAGTCTGCTCTTGAAAGGCCTCATCACAGATACGTCTAATGGTTGTAATCTATGCGTGCAGTGTGGAGGAAAGGTGACTAAAACCATTCCATGATCCTTCGCATGAACAATGGTATCCAAACTGCAGTAACTTTCGTGACTGTCCATCAAAATGAGAATTTAGTTCTCCTTGGAACACCTAGTGAACTAGTCATCCAGCCACTGCACTGAAAGGACTATTGACGAGACCACGACTTCCAACAGAGGCTCCTGCTGACATGATATCATGGAATCGAGCCCAAGGAAAAATATTTGAATATACAATATTTAAAATATAGAATAGAAAATATTACAATATTTGGAGCTTGCACAACTGCTGTTAGACCAGTTTTATCCAGGTATAACATTGTTTATATTTTTTGGTGTAAATGGATGAGATTGCAAAGCTTGTTCCAAGTTTGCGTGGAATTCGGCCACATTGGTTCCATTGAAACTGGTTGCTCTAGCCAGACTAGTATTCTCGGGTTTCCGAAGTGAAATAAGTATTTATATGTCTCTTCATATACCCTTTTAGCCAATCAATTCCAGCAATTTTTTTGCATCTGATAATGCTTTTGGGTATCGACATTTGAGAAGCTTTGCATAATCGTAAGCCATGTTTCTAATTTGCGTATGGGTCAAGCCGTAACACATTTTACGTGTTTGTTGTGTTAATACATTAGATGTAATGACTTTTATATAAGTTGTATATGGATATTACAGTTTATGTATTCAAGTTGACACTTGTCAAAATAACCTTAAAAATTTTACAATTTTCAATAGAACAAACACGTAAAATGTTGTACAACACTCGTGGCTAGTTACACAAGATGCTTTCCGACACTCAGCCTCTCACAGAACTCGGGCTGCGCCCTAGTTCTGCAAATTTCGACTTCGTGTCTGAAAATCACTTATGTAACAGCCAACTCGTATTGTAAACTATTAATTTCCTACGACCACCTACGAGAGTGACCCCTTTCACACGCTATAGTAGGCCCGAAAGTTGTCAATTACGTCAACCTACCCAACCTGTGCGTTATAGCCGTGCGTTATTATAACGCACAGTTCATTCGGATCACGAAACAATACGAATTTAAACGACGATTTATTCACAATTTTAAAAAACCGGCTTTCAATACTACCCTAACTCTGATTCACAAGCAACCCAACAATTATTCGCACCTACAGGACTGGCCTCAGTCATGTCCTCTCAACCGAAAGTATGGGTTTGACATGCTTATATAACCTTATCGAAAGCCTAACCCTAGCGGTGAGATGTATAAAAATAAAAATCCTACATAATTGCCTTCAACAACAGTAATTGTAAAGTTATGAATGAAATTCTCACTTACGTAACGTACCTTTCCCGGCTGGTAGCTGGGGCCTTACACCGCTATTGCTCTTCAAAGGATAAAAAAAATTGTTCGTGTCCTTTATTATTGACGGTTTTGGCCGGCCGACGAGAATACCCTGATGCTTGATGTTGAGAGACGCCACCTCCGACCTTACCTGCTGCCACAGGCGCGTGGCGTGTGTCCAACAGGCTCGAGTTCGATTCCTGCGATTTCCCGAATTTTTTTTATGAAAAAGATCATTTCTTATTTTTTGAAGCAATCAAAATTTGGAAGACTGGTTTTTGATGGGATTCTTAATTTTTTTGCGATAATTCGGTGTATCGCTCGCTTGTAAGATGCTCAAGCATAACAACAGCCACAGGCAGGCTTAGTCAGAAAATAGATGTGTTTTTCGAGAAAAAATTGAAATATATGGAAGAATATAAGTACTAATAAATCTGAGTGGTCAGAGAAACGGTGTTTTTCGAGAAAAACATGAAAATTGTAAAAAAAATATAAATTTTTGAAAATTTCAATTTTTGAAAATTTGAAATACATACACATTTTCTTTATAAACCAATTCAAAATTACCCTGATTTATGTAATTATCATTTCATCCACTGGTTTTTCTAAAATCCATGTTTACAGAAGAACACGGAAATGACGTCTTAATTTGAATGTAATTTTCTCCCGGTCGTAGGAAAAATAGTGTACGTAACTCGCCGTGAAGTGTTTTACTTTCATTTGTTCGATTTCTGCACTCGGCTGCGCCTCGTGCATCAACTTACACACTCATGCGTAATGTATCACTTTCCGTACTTGTTACGTAATGTACTATTAGCAGATTTGAGAATATATATTTCATCACAAGATTTTTTTGCTCAGCCGTAAATACTTGCTGTCTAGTGTATTTAGTCGAATATTCGGTCGCTATTTCCAGCAGTGGCGGACTAAGGGGGGGGCGGCGGGGGCGGTCCGCCCCGGGCCTCGGGGCCTCAATCACCTGATAGGGCCCCCAATTCCTCTTGTTTGTAAAAATTTTGCAAAAAACTTGGGATAAAATCCAAAAATTCCAATTTTTTCCCTCAATGGTCACTTTTTTGAATAAGTATTACTCAGGTGAGTAACATTGTTTTCCTTTTTTTTTCAATTTTGAAGTAAACTTGACGAAACACGAAATTTTTCAGGAAAGGAAGTTTGATTATCAAGTAATTTTGGTAAAAACGTCAAAAACCGAAATCGCAGAACGCATGAAATATACCGATTGTTATCAGCATTATTATTACTATGCGCAAAAAATTTCGCCTGCGGCGCTGCCTCTCGTCGGCTTGCACCTTCGTCGTTGGCTTCACCCTCAAACTCTGACTACGCCACTGTGATTTATAGTCAAATTAACAACTCATTTTTTTGTTCCTAGGCTTTTGCTCAATCACGGCAAGGCAGGGCGGGCCAAAAAGTCTGCCGGCCCTCCTTCATATTCTCAACTTTCACTCCTTATGGGCCCCATCTCACAATTTCGCCCAGGGCCCCCAATTCCCTTAGTCCGCCACTGATTTCCAGTGCCGGATTTAAGCACGGGCGACAGGGGCGACCGCCCTGGGGCCCCCACATGTTACCACGAATATAGGGCCTCCACAAATTCAAATTTACCAGAGAAACACCTTATTTATTATTATTATTTTTAGTATTATTCCTAAAAGCTTAACTCGAGGCTTCCACAACATACTGTCGCCCCAGGGCCTCCACATTCCTAAATCCGGCACTGGCTATTTCAGTGTTCTTCTTGATCCTAGCATAGAGCGTGGTATGTGAAACTCCAAAAGTTGATGCTGCCGTACGTAAGGACATCGAACCATTTTTCACGGCCTCTATGGCCGCCGCCTCAACCACATCTGCTCTGGTTATTTTTTTCACATACGTTCGGACCATCTTGTGCTGCTTGTTAAGACCACACAAGTCCTTAGTATATATAAAGCATTACATGGGGCACCTTTGAACACTGTCCAAATGTGCCCCATCATGTGTGTACAAATGTGCCTTAGTACATCTCGTTCCAAAAAAAAGTTAAGTTTTACATGAAAACATTTTTGAAAGAAAAATCCACTAACAGTCGGCGCCAAAATTTGAAATGTTTAAACCTGCCCCGCTTTCCCCTACCTACGCAGGTATACCTAAAGGGAGAATATGCTCAGTTTGCCATTGTGGAGTAGCTTTTTTGGTTCTCCTGAACTATGGCATTAAAATTTAATTGGATTAGTTCCAATGCTTCGCCATCGCCAGCATCCTTGAGCGTCACGATTTAACCGAGTGAAGTGGAGTTTATTTGGAGTTGTAAAAGCGCGGCGACAAAAGTTGTGCGAGAAAGTTTCATTTCTATTGAAATGCTACCACTGCCTCTCCATCCATATCATCTCTTTATCTCTGTAATAAAGCTTTAGTTTTGTCGTAACGTTATCCGTTTCGAAAACTGCACCTGGTTCGGTGTGCATGCATGTAGGTGCGATCCGCATTTCATTCACTTCAATTCCGACAAATCCCATTTCAGCTTTGGCAGACTTAATTCCAGGCGTACAGGGCAAAGTCTTCTTGGCGTGCCTCGTTGGTGCTCCAGCGACAGAGAACCTAATACGTTTTAAGGGCCAGGTGTGCCACTTGATTTATCGAATTAATTCGGCGGTCGGTCGGTGGGCTCGCGAATAAATAGCACATAAGCAAATTGCTTTTCCGAACCAAATCTCGGCAGTGAGGGGTATCGGTCCTAAAGGTGGTGGTGGAGTACCTACATTTGACCAGGCGGCGGCGGCAAGTGGGTCAGATAACGCAGCGAATAAATAATGCAATGTTTTATCCTGATGAAAAGTGGGACACAATCAAACACGCTTTTCACCCGTCCATCCGAGCAGCAAATCGCACCCGGCAAGACGTAAATCATCGGGAAACAGGAGAGCAGATTTGGAAAAAAATACTTGCGACCACTGTCAGATCATCAATCGTTCTTTGTATTGTTTTGAAATGTCTGCTGAGTCCACCGGAACCGTGTAGCTCGAAGATTGGATTTGTCACTTGACGGACACGAGGAAGTATGATGTTGATTGTACTTGCTGAAGAATATTCGAACGGTTAGGGTGGTAGTTCTCTCGTATTCACTCTCTCTACTCTCCCCTCATGATACGATTAGATACGATGACAAATTATTTGCATTTTCACTCGCGTTTATAAACTGCTCCACAATGAAGTTGTCGCCACCACAAAAATGGCTTGACTTTGACGGCCAATAACTTTCGATTGCCGAAAGTGATTTCCATTCTGTTTGTTGCGATTACTAGCCCAATCTATCCCCAACAGATCCTGTGATTGCGAATATCAAGAAATTGCATGTAAAATTTATACAGGGTGATATGTAAAAAGATGAAAAATTGCGACAACTCCATCGAACCCCCATTTGCAGAAAAAAAAAGTTCTTCAAATTTTGTGAGAGATCATGAAGTGTGATGCCTTGTCTCGAAATGATTTTGGAATTACGGAGATTGGAGGTCTCACACAGAAAATATATGAATTTTTATATGGAATGTGACAGATTTGCCCTATTTTCTCGCAAGATTGAATCACTTCCAATGAATGGGTGGTTGACTTTGAGCACGATTGTTCCTACAACCGTTCCGGATAACTTGAATTTAAAAACAACCCGAAAATTTGGTGTGGAGCCAAGCAGGAGGCACTTTTTGAAAAGCTAGTTACTTTCTGTTTTTGGCACGTTGAATTTCATCAATATTCCATCAGATGTGGAACATGCTCATGCTTTTTGCAAGTCTAAACCCCTGTTATAGTATAACTTCGTTTTCCGTAGAAGAGAGAGCCCCCTGGAAGTTTACTTTTTGTGCTTGTGCTATACCCGAGCTTTACCCCTGATTGCGTTTTTCTGGTGATACCGTGCTACAAAGATGATCAAAAAGATGTGTTGCTATACAGTAGAGCTGAAAACACGAGTCTCGGCATTGTTGGAGTGACTTGACGTGTCAGTGTAAACAATGGTATAAATATAGGTTTTCAGCGTTACTATAGCAACACACATTTTTAATATCATCTTTGTAGCACGGTTTCACGAGAATAACGCAAGCCCCCTTCCACAAAAATTAGGTTAGACCATATTCATGGGTTTAGACTAGCAAAAAAACATGTTTGACATCTGAAATATTGATGAAATTCAACGTGCCCTAAAAAAGACAGTGACTAGCGTTTCAAAAAGTGCCTCCTACCTGGCCTCACACCATATTTTCGGGTTGTTTTAAAGTTCAAGTTATCCGGAACGGTTGTAGGAACAATCGCGCTCAATGTCAACCACCCATTCATTAGAAGTGATTCAATCTTGCGAGCAAATAGGGCAAATCTGTTACATTCCATATAAAAATTTATATCTTCTGTGTGAGATGTCCAATCTCTGTAATTCCAAAATATTTTCGAGACAATGCATCACACTTTATGATTTTTACATTGGAAGCTGTGAAATTTTTTTTTGCAAATGGAGGTTCGATGAAGTTGTCGCAATTTTTCACCTTTTCACATATCACCCCGTATAAATGATACATGCAATTTCTTGATATTCACAATTACAGGATCTGTTGAAGATAGATTGGGCTAGTAAACGCAACAAACAGAATGGAAATCACTTTCGGCAATCGAAAGTTATTGGTCTTCAAAATCGATCAATTTTTTTGGTGACAACAACTTCATTGTGGAGCAGTTTAGTTTAATTTCACAAAAGAGCTCAAAACAGGTAACATGAGGTATTCACATCCAGAATTCTAGCAGCAGGGCTAGAAACCTACCTGATAGTGCCTATATCAAGGTTCGTCTTGGGACTCACCAGAAATCAGGATAGCGCCTGTTTCACATAAGAAATCCCTTGTCTTAATTGTGGCACTAGTAACAGTATCAGGACTCAGGACTCGAGGTATTTATCATGATATTCAATGAAGAATCCAACGCAAGGTTAAGACACACATCTGCATAACTGACGGAGGAGCCGTATATCGAGAACTTGCCGATAGTTTGACAGCCACTGATTTTCCGACGTTGGTGATGCTCTAGTGATGCTCTGATGCATTAGAATAGGAAATTCCTGCTTGTAATGTTGGTATTGAGTCAATTAATTTTAAAAGAAAGTGGGGAAGGAATGACGTTTCATAGGTGAATGATAAACTGATATCATGATTTTGGGATGTAGTCATGTAGGATAAAATCAATGGCACTAGCACTAGGGGTTCAGGTATGGAGTGAAACCATTCCAATTTTTGTTTTCGTAGTTCCACACAAAATAGTGGCTATACTGAAATCACCGAATATAAGTCACTTTCACAGGCTTGACCCTTCACTTGTGATTAGGCGCCTAACCCCAACAATCGGTGAATGCACTAAATTATAAAAGTTATGATATATAATTTTCAAACTTTCAGCTCGGTATTATTATTAATCTAGAATTAAAATACTCATGTATTTTGAGTCGGTTATTACGTATTCATATTGTGTTTCATACTATATATACCTATTTGCTAGCGTGCCTATCACGAAAAAGAGCTCTTTCGACTTACCTTGTTGCTTTCTAAAGAATGTGTAAAGAATAAAGTAGGTATAGCTATTGTGGTTGAACTAAACCATATGAGAAAAGTGTGCGACGACAGAAAGCGGCTTGAAGGTGGTGCCCTCCATCACATCACCGTTGATGGAATCATGACCAAAAAACATCCATCGCATTTTCCCGCAATCGATTTCCATTTTAGCCCCCTCTTGGAAAAACTTTTAATAAAAACTTTCAGTCCGTCATTTCCGCGCCACCTCGATGCGTAAAATATCGGCTTCCCATTCTTCTTCCAATTTTCACAAACATGCAAACGAATGGAAATAAATCGCAATGGCGACTACTAGTTGATACACAGGCGGGAAATTATTTACTTTTCTATCAACTCAACACGACCATCATCACATATCGGTCGTTTCATACGTTGATGTTTTTTTTTTGCGAACGAAATGAACGGATGCAGTTTGTTGGGTTGGGGTACGTACATATCTATACACACGTAAACCGTAAAAGTGCTAACGTGAAAATTAATTATTCCTTTAATAAATACGACTGCGTGGAAAAGTGTGGAGCTAGACAAGCTTTAATAATTAATTAGCCGGTGTAAGTCGGAATAATTGCGTTTTTTACAACTCGTAATCCCGACTTCCAGTAATTAAATTTGTTTACACAAACTCTTGCGTCTAATAAGTTGGGGTGCATAAAATTACTGAAGACCGAAAAACACCGAGCTAATTACGCACCTGGGTTTAGGAAACTTATTGAGCGTTCGAGTATAGCAGAAGTTGTAATACGTACTCCAACTTTCTGGAGCATTAAGGCCTTTTATTTATACGCTAAGTAATTGATATTTGCTCTGATACTATTATGTTGTTTCAAAATAAAGTAAACTAGGAGACCGCAAAAAATTTAGCATTTGAGTTGGAAATATTGCTTCTGGCAAACCAAATCAAGTTCAACATCAATGATTGCGATGACATGCGATGCTAAGGACGGAGTTTAATTTGTGGAATAAGCGTTGCGGAATCAATCCCTGTAGGTTTATTCCTAGACAGAATCTCACCATTTAGGTCTCTTTCGAAAGCTAACAAGGATGTACTTTGGTTCGAGCCCATAGGCATTTCCAGAATCCAAAAATCCAAGAAATTATTTTTCGATTTTGTAAATGCCAATGGGTTCAAACTAAAGTACATCCTTGTAGCTTTCGGAAGAGACCTAAATGGTAAGATTCTGTCAAGGAATAAACCCACAGGAATTGATCACGCAACGCTTATTTTACCAATATAACTTTGTCCTTGAACTCTATTTGACTTACCAAAAGCATTATGTATTCTCATCTCAAATGTCAAATTTTGTGGCCGCCCGCGAGATGCCCATTATTTTGAAACAACATAGAGATAATCTTAAATTACTGACAGTTTATGGTTCCTCAAAATGTGTTTAATGATGTGTCCCTAAATTAGCCTGTCAAACTTTAGCAGAAGACTCCTCTTTTATTCCAAAAATAGTAAATTACTTAGTTCCTATTTTTACGTAAATATTTCGCGTTTATATGTTTCGCGTCGTTAATAATAATTGAGACGATTGTTTTCAAACAGACACTGTTTATTATTGCGTACTACTATAACATACACGTCAACAATTACTTGCGCTTGGGTTATCGCCGATACTACTCGCTGTCTTATCGCTCTGTCGAGGATTGGTGCTTTATATAGCTCAGACTATTGTTCTGGAATCTCACATCGGTCCTCTAGCAAATTCCAAAGTGACCCAGCATACGGTTTCCAGGCGGCTCCCGGAAAACCCCACACCTCTCGCGTCCAATACCAACGTGGTGTGAAGCCAGCACCTCCGCCAAATTGACAGATGTGTCCTACTCGGCTGTTGAAGTTTCCAAGTAAATTTCAACGGTCCAAACTTCGTGTGCGTTCTGGAATCTTATCCTAAGATATTTTATAATCTTGGAGTGTCCATGATACAAAATTTTTGGCAGAAACGTTACATCCATGACACACTTGTACACTGCGATCTGATGCGAACAGTCTAGGAAGACCGAACAAGTGGTAAGTCCTCACGAGGGTGAGTCTAATGAGCGCATTTTCGGAGTGCAGATGAGTAGACTGTTCACTGTAACACGAGTAGTTAATAATAAATGAAAACAACTCATCAATCAAAACTAGAAAATGTCCTACAAGTAAGAATTATACCTACATATATCGGTCCAAAGCACGGAGCCAGAACCAACTTGCTAAGCCGCAGCGCCGCGACTGTGAAAATCGCATCCGCATAAGTATATATACGCATGAAAATAAAAGTATCTTCCTAGAGAATGAATTACTTTTTTTTTCATTTCTTGCTGCTCATTTCATTCGCGGGATGTATGCATCTATCTGTAATAGCTGTATTACACCACACAATTTCTTGTACAATTTTCGGAACAATCTGTCAGTCAAACAATCAAGCTCATTGTTTTTGACACTATTTTGGCAGATTATTCCAAAAATTGTACAAGAAATTGTGTGGTACAGCTTCAAGAGGACGCAAATTGTCTTAGTGTTGAAATTTACACTACAATAATCCATACACATAAATTTCACTTTGGGTGATTTATTTATCTTTATAGCAATAAAGTAATCAACATGATTATTTCATTGGATATGTCTACATTACTTTCTGCACATTTCGTTCGCTGAATGTATACATGTATCTAGAACGATTCACAAGATTCCTCGATAGAGAATTTCACACTATAGCGTTAAATACCGACGAATGTGGAATCGCGGGGCTGAACCCGCTACTTGAAAAAATCTATCTTCTATCGCAATAAAGAAATCAAAATGATTCTCTTGTTAAAAATTTCTCAATCACTTTCTGCGTATTTCGTTCGCTGCATGTATGCAAATATCTTGAACGGTTCGCAAGAATCAAGAAGTTCGCAA
The DNA here is from genome assembly GCA_949128115.1 of Anaspis maculata. NCBI lineage: Eukaryota > Metazoa > Arthropoda > Insecta > Coleoptera > Scraptiidae > Anaspis > Anaspis maculata. Next base: position 51,137,505 of record OX421961.1, read on the forward strand.
AGTTCACACTCTAGCGTTGAATACCGACGTTTCAAACATTTGAAATTTTTTTCTTGCAATCGCGCGGCCGAACTAAATATTTTTTGTGCCTTTTCCTATTCGCAGACAATTAGAATTAGAATTAGTTTGCGAGAAACCCAATATCGCTACGACTTTTTCGTTTAGGAGGAGTTCAACTACAAGACGGACAGACGCTATTAGACAAAGTGCGGCTAATAGCGGATTTCCTATGAAAATGCGCTAGAAATACTAGGAAGTGACGTCATTATTACGCACGGAATGCAATGATTTTTTCCCTTGCTGTCATCACGTTAAATGAAGAGCCATCGAACGGCCCCGTGGTCCAGGTGGTTGAGTAGTTGAGTGGCTGCCTGCGGCCATGGAGGCTCCAGGTTCGATTCCCGGTGATGTAAGTCGGGGTGTTGTACCGTAAAATGGAATTTTTTCTATGTGATGGAATTATTAAATGGCAAAACAAACTCCCATGGCCATATAGGTGCCGAGAAGGAGGAAAACATTATTTAAAAAAAAAAGTGACGATCCGTCGTTAATGTAAATGATCATTAAGCATTCTAGGTAGAATCTGCCGCTGAAAATGACAATCTTAACCTAATTTTTCCACCGGTTCAGCAGCTTGTTTTTGAATCTGGTACATTTTATTATTCCATAGGGTCTCCTCTGTTTGCCAATGCAGACTTGACCCTGCATCGCATTCCTTTCAATTAATTACAGGTATTTACCAGTCATAGCCATTCTGGGGGCGGATGAGCAGTTTTTTTTTCAGACGGTAGTTTCGAAATGAAATTATTGTGGGAATCTGACTCGAGAAGTATGACTAATTAGAAAGCAGACAATCAAAAAATATACGGATTTCACACCAGGAATCTTTTTTTTTCGAATCAAAATATGGCTGAAAATCAAAAACCGCCCCGAGACAAGACATCACTCTTCATAAGTTTGGTTTGGGAATTTAAAATAAATGCTTCTTCAGAATTTTTGTTTGAATTTTTCGTTTTTCGCAAAAACAGGTCGACAGATGAAAATTGTGTTATCCACCAGTTGGAAAAATCCAAAATCACCACGAAAATGATCAGTTTCGTCGGATCAGAGAGAACCGACGGAACTTAACAATGACTGTTGTTCCGTATAGTTCGCACCATTTACAAGGTGAAGTGTTTACTTGATTCGATGACTGCCTATGAAATCCTTTATTCGAAATTCGACTTTTTCCAACTGAACTTTAGAACCACTGGCTGAACTTTAGTGAAATTCGAATAAAAATTGGTTCGAGAATTGATTCATCATTCAAAAGAAGATTCAGCAAATTTTAGCTCAATACATGAACCCGTTTATGAATTATTCACGAAAAAACAATTAAAAGTCAAACTTTGAATGGCTGTACACCTAGGTTAAAGTTGAGCTCTGGGAAAAAATCGAGTAAGTATTTTACAGTTTTTTAAAGTTTAAAGTTTGTTTTCTCCTTATCGGCACTTCTTGTGCCATAGGAGTTTGCTGCCTTTTATTTAGTAATCATACAAGCTGAAAAATTCCGTTTAAACAGCACAACACCCAGACCTGCTGCCCGGGAATCGAACCCGGGAGCTCTGCTTGCCGAGCGAACACGCAGTTCACTCGACTAGCGGGCCGTCAGTATTTTACAGTTAATATTTATAATGTATTTACCACGTGAATTTTGCCAACTTTTTCTGGGATATCTGTAGAGGCCACGGTTTTGATGTTTGATTCAAATCAAATCATTATTGACAATAATTATTCATGATTAGAAAAACTAGACAGAATTCTAGACTAAAAACCCATCAGCATCTGGTAATAAGATGGCAAAGAAACGGGGTTTTCATTATTGCACAGAAACAAGATTGCGGGAATAATTGCAAGTAATATCGTAGTGATAATGATAATGGCAGTGATGGTAACAAAGGAAGGGGGTAGAATCTCGTCGACAGAATGCTAATAAATTACACACCCTCCAGACCACAACGCTCTAAATGATTCAAGCTAGCACTTAGGCATGATATACAAATTTTGTCACGGAGTTAACGATTCTGCATCAATTACTCTATACAATGAAAATTATAGTTTTCGAAAGTCATGATGCATATTGCATAATTCGATGCTCTTCTGGCGATACGGGATCATTTGCATTATCTTGAGTACTGCTTTGGTGTATATATAATTTGAGTCATGCAAACTTTACAACGTCAATAAAGCAATTCTACTTGAATTCAAAGTTTACCGATAAGTCAGTAGTATACCTTAGTACCTATGTACGAGTATAATATGTATGCCTCATCGAAGACTCCACTACACTGTACGTTCCATAAATTCGATCCGCTCTCAATCTGCGCGGTTCAAATCATTCAAAGCTCCAGAACAATGATAAAAGTGTGCTATACTATAACTGCTGTGCATGATGTTAATAACTCATACGGTTGCCACAACAATGAAAACCCGCCAAACTAATGGAAACTACGTGTTTCTGTAGTTTCCGCACTGTTAGACCCGCTAAGCTCCTATTAATCAACTGATGGCTTTGAACTAAAGAAGCACCTCGCCGAATCGACTGCTTTGATTTGAGAGTGAGATTGTTAAAACTCAATACAATCAATGAACCCGCGGTGATGCCACAGGGACTCAGGGAGTGTGGAGTTCTGGTGAGAAGTGCGAAGTGAGGCGATGAAGAAAATTGGAAGCCATCAGAGCTAACTCGGGAAAATTAGATGAAAGTGTGTATACCTGTGCAGGAATTAGGCGCGCGGGTTTATTGAGCCGCCCTGCTCATGCTGAAAACCGTCTGTGCAGTCATAGTAATAAGTAGGAGATCATCGGAAATACCTCGGAGGATTTACCGACGACCAGAGACTGGGATCCTAATATCACACTCGAAGGAAGCTTGGCAGTTTTTCCCTTTAAAATGGAGAAAAGCTTTTTGAAAGGATTCCTTCCGCTTTGCTCTTGTATAGATCGAACATCGGAATGAAGCTTTGAAGATAACCTGGATTAACGTACCACTTGCTGTTAAATCAACGTTTGACTGCTTTTTCCGACATGAACAAAATTGGGGCGCGATGCAGGTTCACGTCGTGCTTCAAAGCTCGCGACTTACATTTCACGGTCGTAACCACAAATGTATATCATGTGATTCTGTCTGATCATTCATTCTGCGACCGACCGACACCCTAATCAATGACGAAATCGATAGTCAGGGACAGGGCGAATAATCGACACTACTATCTCTTTCAAGTCTTTGCTGCATGCTTTGCTGGCTATATAATACCTACTAAATATAATACAAGCTGCTTCATCCTTCTGTATTCTTCCATAGCGGCCTTGCCATTTGTAATATAAAAAAAATCATGGCCAATTGTTTTTTATGGTTTCGAAAAATCTACTTTTTTTCAATCTATATACAATACAGGTATCTTATTTTGACACAGGGAGCAGACATTTTTATTTCATAATGGACCTATTTCTTTTTCACGCCCCTTTTGCCTCCTATCGCCGCTTATTGGCTAGATTTGCCTCACAATCTTTCGTAGCAACTCTGTCAGTGCCACTGACTTTCTCCTTGTCATTACCCTCAAAAACGATATGTTACAATTTGTCATCAGTTGTCAGTAGAACAGAACCAAAAGTCTTGCCACGCTGCAACCTGCAACCTACAGACTCGACAACGCGACGACAACGCTTTACTTCTTTACAAGAGTGTAGTGCAAGCATCAAATGAAGGGGAACCAGCGTGATAAGTGTGAAAGGATATTTTGAAGACGTACTTGTGAATAACCTGGAGGTAAAAGCGGAGTGCTACAGGAGCCAGAAAAAGAAACAAGCTTCTCAAGAAAATGTCCGGAACAGCATTTGTTTTCAGCGTCATCTTTGTACCTATCACTGGATGAATAGAAATCTTCCACTCTGAAGTGCCGTGAGCACACCAAAACTGAAGCAAAATATTGAGGTTTTGTTGTGAAGTTGTAGTGGGTAATCGCCAAATAGGAAGGTGAGATAGCATCCCCAGCACTTTGAACGGTAATTTGGGTGACCCCGCTTTTGGCTTTGTGCAACTTGTAAAACAGCTGAAATTGTTTCGTTCGCCTTCAAATTCTTCCTGGTGCCGGTGTCTTCCAGTGGCGGCCATCCATTTATTTCGCTTATTTTCGTCGGCAGGAAAACCGTAGAACGAAACATTTGAGGGAAATATTCCCTTGGACTTGTGCGGACAACTTTTCACACAATATACGAGCATTTTTCGAATTATTCGATCAGTGTAGCGACACGACACAGGTTGCAGTCATAAGTGACTGTGACAATTCTAATTCATTGTGACAGTATCGCCTTCCTCGAATTTCGCGCCTAATAATTGAAGGCCTTTAATTGGCCAGGGGTGTGGCTTAAAATTGTTCATCCTTGTCTGAACGTCTCTGTTCCTCATAAGAAATAGGTCTATTGAAAAGTCCGACTTCTACACTCCTATTTTGATTTCTTGTTCGGCTATTTGAGCTTTTTCATCAGTGTATTTTTGTTTTTTCTATTTTGTGGCAATGCAACTAGAATAATATGTAATTGGAAATTTTGGCACCCTCACAAGGGTTTACTTTGATAAACCCGTATACTGGCCCGGTTTCTGAAATTAGGAAATTGAATTTGGAATGACAATCTAGTCGAATTAGTGATCATCTGTATATGCCACAAGGTTGACATTTTGTTACAGGTGCGCACAAAGTACCTCAGCTTTAGAGGAGTTTCCGATGCAAAACTTCAAAAAACTATGACTGGTACGTATGTAAATCAACTTTAAGCAGGTGAAGTTTATTTTCACTTAGCCACATCACTTAAATTTGAAGTTTAAACTTTTTCAACGATAACGTGGTCTTCGTTTGCAAACGGCAGCATCTATTTCCAGTGGCTTCGACGGAAATACGAACGGCTTTTCTGAAGCACCCAAGTTTGGAAAGTCGTTTCAATTCGAAAATTTTCAAACATCAGTAATGTAATCAAAGTTTGCACCGTTTATGAAATTGTTTACTAGGAATTCTTTATTGAACTAGCTTTATGAATTCCAAGAAGTAAATATTATAACTTGCATTGCACTCTTGAAACTTCTCAACATGCACACAGATTTCGATGAAAGAACGCGTGCGAAGAGAAAAGCTCCAAGATGAGAGCGGGCGCGAGCTTTCGTCATTTCGTAATGTCAAGAGAAAACGTAATTCTTCACGTCGGGGCGGATGTTTTCTATGAATTTCCCCAATTCACAAGGTATTTGCAACGTTAATTAGAATGCTGCGCTATAGTGTATAATCAGCGTTGGTAATTGAACGTAAACGGGCATATTAATCGATTCAATTGCACTAATGCGTTATACAAGCCGCGCCACCCACCACACCCCTTTTCCCATCAATCTGATCGGCGGCGATGCATTGTTAGTGTCGCTATTATTTAATAAAATTGCCAATTCCAGCCGAGTAATTGCGGGACAAAAGTACAATTTTGGGGAAATTATTGGCAATTTCTAATGAAAAATGCACGTTCACGTCGCCGGGGCGATAAGACCGCGCGTGCAAAACAATAAATTCGTTATGTGTGGGGAATAATCTGATTTAGTGTCATGAATGTCCGAAAGCTACAAGCATGGATTTCAGGTGAACATCCAACGGTATTAGGTACAAAAATTACGTTGACATGTCCAGGCAGAGCTTCAAAATTACCACGCTCACTATGCTTTAGAAATCTATCTCAATTTATGCCTATTGGCGAAAATCACGGCGAGACACTTTCTCTCAATTTGCACGGTCAAGATACAAAAATGGAACTAAAAATTTCACACAGTTCAGTTTCATAACACACCACTTTCCAATAGTAGGTTTGCCTACCTCCTTGATCCAATGTTGGATGGAGATATTGGCCTATTTCACTAACTGACCTAGTTAGGTATACGTTGTTTCAGATTGATTGCTATCTCAGTAGGCATTGGAAGTATATGGTAAAATTCGCTTTAGCTTTGTCTAGTTCTAAAACGTTTATTGTTTTAGTACCAAGTCAGTGTGACATGCCAATCAAAATCAACCGCGAAGTTTTTTACTGTCGTCCAAACTGTCATGTTTCTGTCCACCTAGATAGCTTTTGGAAAGAAAATCGTAATAAGCACCTATCGACGCAAGTTTTAAGAATCTGTACATGTCACTTATACAGTTACTGTTGTTCCTGTTACGTTATACCTGTGCGTTATACCTACTGTTACTGTTGTGTTGTTCTGTTCCTTCATTGATTTTGATTACCTGATAATTTTCACGCCATGTGTGGGGATCCAGTTCGTTTATCTGCGAGAGAACGTGAAATACTTTGACGCTGTTACGAAGAATTCTTCAGAGATTCCAACAATGCAGCTGCCAGCATTCAGCGCGTTGCTTTGATCTTTAGTAACGTACGGTCACGGTCAAACGCATACTGGCAAAAAGAAGCCAGATTGTCACTACTTACAACCAAACAATGGCCGTGGATCCCTGAGCCCAGTCGAGAAAAAAATCAGCCGGGCGCCCGTTCTCAATCAAAAGAGTAGGTACAGTACAGTCTATTGTGCCATATCCTACCAGATTTCGTGATTTCGTGCTTCTGTCTCAGTTGAAGTAGAACAGCGTAACTCGGCTTTAGAAGCAGATCTTCCTTGATATCTGATCCCTCTCAAGGCCATGGAGTTTGCTTTACTGCTTTACTATCTACCTGTGTGATATGTGCACAATGTTGATTGAGACTGTGGCAAGAACGAAATCTGCTGACTCCCCAGGTGCCTATTTTTTTTAGTCCTGAGATCGGAAACAGAGACGGTTCGACATCAAAACTGCATGTATCTTCCTTCAAGTGCACCTTGAATGGGGTGCCGCACGTGATACTCGATAAAAAACTGAAGAAATACTTTCTGACTGAAAGGAGTGAAAGATCTGACTTATAACCTGAAAATAAATAATGAAGTTTCCATGAGATTTACACTTTTGATTTGACGTTTTTTGTAACTAAATCTAAAGCTGCATTTAGATTTTCATGACCTACTGGGATAGCAATATTTCTGAAACAACGTATATGTACCTATATCAATTTGATGAAATCATAAGTCATAACCGATAAGGTCATTAGCGAAAATCGGTCAACCGTCGAGTACAAACTACCAGTTCTATCTTGAATCAAACTATGCATTAACTAATAACTCGTCCAGATTTAGTTACTATAAGTATACCTACATTAGCCTGATTGAGAATCAAATTCAAAACTTATAGTCCGGGAGACGGACGCATGTTTAGTACCCCCATCGAGTTAGGTTTTGAGACTAGTATCGAGAAAATATGTGCAACCATGGAATGACAATCCTGCCTGAGTAAATCCTGCCGGAAATGCAATTAATTGAATAATTTAAAAATTGTAAATCACAATCTTCAAAATTTTTGTCAACAAATGTCAGTCACATTGTTGATGGCACACAACCATCACCCCTTTCACGCTCCACTGCCAGAACTTACATGGTGCTGCTAAGCAACTATCGTTACGCATATCCGCAAAACTAGATGAGTTTCTGGCAGTGGCCCGTGAAAGGGGTGATTGGTGATTGTTATGTGCCATCAACAATATGACTGACATTTGTTAACAAGAATTTTGAAGTTTGTAATTTAATTTATTCATTTTTTTTTTCATTAATTTATTCAATTTATTCATCAATTTTTAAATTATTCAATTAATTGCATTTCCGGCAAGATTCACTTAGGCAGGATTGCCATTCCATGGTAACACATGATTTCTCGATACATAGATGATAGTCTCTACACATAACTCGATAGGGGTACTAAAACCGCGTCCGTCTCTCTTACTATTATAATAAATAAATAAATAAATAAATACTGTTTTTACACGACCGGGTGTAAAGTGAGCCTTTTTACCCTCATTTTCAGGCGTAAAGTGGCTCATTTAGCCCGAGGGCGTAAAATTTTTACTTTTACACCCTCGGGCTTTGGTGTTTTAAGCGTCAAAAAACAAATGCCTGTAATTATTATTAAATGTCACAAACTAATAAATTTGTTGAAATGCACAGCTCAGAGGCATTTGGGACACCCCCAAAGGCGGGGAAGGGTGTATGGTTTTACTTATTAAGCTTCTCGTTGAATTGTTTGCTTTGAAATACACATATTCGAAACTCCAAAAGTGAGGTTATGTGCGTTGACGGCTCTGGCCGGATTCCTATTTTTCAGAGTTCCGTGCTCAGTTTTCTTGAGGGGGCAGGCGAATACTAAATTTGAATAGCCGTTTTCGATACAAGAGCGCGATTTCAGGCCCGAAGCCGTGGTTGCCATCATAAAACGTGTAGCCGAATGAATATTTTGGTTTGTAGGTATCCGTCTGCCTATCTCTTTACGTAGGCTGTAACTTTGCGGTAAAATCCGTGTCGTCCTTAACTGAAAGGGTTGTCTTCAGCATGGAAAACACGGACCACAAGGTAGAAGGCTTCACCACCTTGGATTTTTCAGCTAAGTATAAGTATACCTACGTTCTCATGTATTTTTTTTTGGACTTCTCCGGCAAAAGATCAAGTGTGACTCGAGAAGCCATCGCCATCGGCAGGAGGAGTGCAGCGCCTCAAAAACGAAAATTCTTGCTGGGTGCTTTTCAATAAAAAAGACACTGACACTAGTGATAATTATTAAATGACCAGTAAAAACAAAATCACAGGTGCCCATAATGTCATTGCTAACTAGATCGATCTATAATCGCTTTTTAGTTTTTCGGCTTTTATGGTTCAAAATCAAATTCAAAAAAATGATGGGTCGTGTAAAAAACGTTGTATGCAGCTCAAGCGTAAAGCCTGTTTTAGGCCCTCTGTCTGAATGTGCCCTCGCTATGCTCGGGCACAACTTACATACGTCGGGCTTAAAACAGTCGCTTTACGCTCTTACTACATAAATAACTATTTTGCACTACCTATATTAAATGCGTTATTTTACGACCTCAAAACAGGGCCTGAAGTGACTCTTTTTAGCCCTTAAGCAAAAAAGTCGTCATGGCAACGAGCGCTCTTGATCCGTCAGAAGAGACGTCACCTTCAATTTTGACGTAACTACTTGATGCGATGCACAATGGACATCAATTTGTAGGGAACACGAAAGACTACAAGAACAACAAAATTAGCACGTTTACATACCAAAACCAATAAATATATGCCGATCAGCTTTTAAATTCAGCACTAGAACGGTAATTTTTGCACGCCAAGTTGGCAATTCTGCGATAGGTATTTGGGGATGTTCAAATTTGTAATGTTGGATCAGTTTTTCCCCAGACGACCTTAAATTCGTACTGTCAATCGAGTACAGCGCTGTTGCAAGATTGTATGTATGCTCTGTTTTTGACTGCAGCTTCAGTGTCCCATATGTCCTTCCAGTGTCTTTTCACCTCGCAATCTGCAGTTTGGAGTTCTTCAGCTGTAATTCAGGTTGGGCGTAAACGGCTCGGCACTCTGTTACTTACCTGCCATTCTGACAAGATAACAGTCATAACAGCCAAGACAACACTGTAGTGGAATATGATGCAAGGAGACGCCAGAATTGGCATTTCATGTCAAAATTTCCTAACCTGACTGGACTTCGCCACAAAAAGCCCGTTTTCACGGAACTTAGTCTGTCAGCGTCCGTTACACTCTAGGGAACATGGCCAACCGCGTTTTAATTTCTACTGAATTTAAAACGTGATCGGCATATATCTGTTTTATGCTAGTAAGCGATGGGGCCCCGGCAGCTACGTGTTCAAGATAGGTGATAAGTAATAACCTGCCACTCGTCCATGCGATCTGGTAGGCTATGACCTGGTTAAATTTCAGGATGTCAAGCTGCTTTCTTGGGGCACAGCCTACCCCAATTCCGAATTTTGTTGATCGCATGGTAGATCGTGCGACGTACAACCAAGTAATCAGCGCTGCCATGACAATTTTTCAACGACTGAATAACTCGAAATTTCCAGTCTTGCACTAGCCAGTGCAAAAAACATTGTATGCACCTTGGGCCTAAAGTGCTTTTTTTCCCCTTGTGCTTGCTTCCCTCGGCCTACGGCCTCGGTCGCAATCTCGCACAGCGGGGAAAAAAAGTGGCACTTTATGCCCATGGTACATAAATAACTATTTTTGCCTTTATTAACTTGAAGACATTCACAGGAGTTCACAATATTTGAGACCCATTGGCAGTATATGCGGTAATTACGATATTCACGGCTCAATTCAAGAAAATATCTCTCTCTAGTCGTTTTACTTGAAAATTGTTGGTACCTTTATGACAGATAAAGCAGGCAAAAGTTCACACAAATAACAACTTGCGAAAACAGAACAGTTCTGTTTTGCTTAATGAACTGCTCAATATTTGAAATGTCGGTATCGAAAATTTTGCCCATTTTCAAAACGGTATAACTTTAGATTGTCTCAACCCATTCTGTTTTCACGGTTGTTTAGATACATCTTCTAGAAATCTACTCGAATGGCGAGACTCTTTGACTTATTCCAATTACATTCGTTACAGGGTGGAATGTGAAGCATTGCAAAATTGTGCTCAAAATAGATCCCAATTTTTGTGAACAATTTTTTTTTCAATTTCCAACGATATATGTAATCATGAAGCCTGATGTCTTCTATTTCGAAACGGTTTTTCCATTTTCCAGATCAGAAGTCCAACAATGATGGCATGATTTTTTTGTGAAAGTTGCATTTTAGTCATTTCGGTTGGCAATAATATCGCATTTTTGATGATAAGAACCTGTAATTTTACATGTTTGGTGCTTGAACTGTTGAAAACTGCTGCGCCCCGAGAAACTTCTGTTTTACTCTCCCGGTTCGCGTTCTCGAATGAAAAGGAAAGTATTGTAAATGCGCAAAAAATTTGTTTCCCGGATTTCGTAGCATAATTTCATTTTCAAGTCCATCTAATAAAACTTTTCTGACCCTTCATCGACAGACGCTCCAATCCAAAACTCTACATACACGTGTTTCGTCCTTTATTGGCAGCTCATCAGTGCAGAGGCATACAGAGCATATACAGAGCACATACATATACCTACAGAGTATTCCTATCCTTGCATTTGGTTTAGATTGTTCTCATTCCAGCGCGTGTTTCAATTTAATTAAAATTTGTAACAATATGCATGAAATTGAAGTGAGTTTTGATAGGGAGAAAGATAGCCTTTGCTCAACACAATGGCCGATGGCCAATATTTTTCAAGAGAGTCTCTAATTTGAAATGAAGTTCTCGTTAGTTGTCAATTAATCTCGGAGCGTGATTCCATTGCAGACATTTCTCATTACTTCCTTCAGATAATCGATTTTCCTGATTATAACTGTGTATATCTGGTCTATAAAAACGCCTCCAAGGAAAAAACATAGCGACCCTTTTCCACTGTTTTCTGCTAAGGCAAACATGGGTAACATGACTGACAACCAGGGTTGTGTGTAGTATCAAACAAAGCTTGAACCTCTGAGCTACAATATGCTGTCATCCTTGTCCCTATTGATATCAAGTTGCATGCCATGACTTCAACTTCACAAATTAAAAAAAAAAAAACACCCTGAATGTTGGATTAATGAATCGAGTCCACATGTTTTTCATGATTTTGATGATCATTAAGCGACCTTATTGTATGTATAAACTGATTGATGAATATAAACTAAATTGATATAGTCCTTCTATACACGGGGTATGAGTCGAAATGACCTGAGAAATCTTGTTTCTAAGTTTCCAAATATGAGCTACAAGAAATCCCTAAAACTTTGCGTTTGGCTACAATGGTAATACACAATACAATAATTTAGGACGACATGACACGCGGTGTCGCTTGGGTCACTCTCAAAACGCATTTTTCGCGCATTTTTGCAACTTTATCATTGAGCCGAACTTTGCAGAATGGTATGTACTCGTGAGTTTTAGTCATATTCTCACGAGATCTCACAGTTGATTTTCTTTGATACCATTGCTGAAACACCCTGGATAAACTCAAAGGTCTCTAGGTATATTATTCATGAAACGGCAGACAAGAGGCGCCATCATCTTGCATGATGGACTACCAGTCCACCATCAGTCGTTTCGTCCGATGGGCGATTCACTACGGCGGTATCCACTCAAAATCGATATCTGCCCAGGTCGGTGGAAGCTAGTAGTACTCGTAAATATCCAACTATTGTCATCGGGATTTTGCGTAAACTATACCAATCAGATATATTCAGTTCAATATGTTGGGAATGAAGTTGGAAAGGCATCAGGTGTGCCCGGTTGAATTCCCATGTGATAGACCAGAAGGTGCTTTTCGAGTCAATACATAATTGGTTTTGAGAAAAAGTTAATGGAGTGTTTGCTCATATCGTTATACCATTTACTAATTTATTTTTACTCCGGGAGAAACTCGATTGGAAAATTTAATCGTGGCAGAATTTCGACGTGCGACATAATTTACATCGTGAGTGGAAAGTTTGAAGTATTCTTCCACCAACGAAGGCACTGGTGCCAGTTTTACTAGACCCCCTTCCACTCTACCGAACTGAAATGTCGAGAAGTCCTTGGCAAATTGGGAAAAAAAGTGTAACTTGAACTAGAAAAATATGTACTTAGTTGCATCAAAAAATGTTCAGGTATTTCCACTAGGCTTCCTTGATGCTAGGTGAATATTCGCTATTTCCTGTCTAGGAATATATAAATTATTCATATGAGCAGATAAGGTGGTGAATTACTTAATAATTATACAGTATAACACGTCATAAATTTGCCCGGAGCTAGTTGATTATCTTTACCTATCTAAAGCAAAGCTTTTGTGTTTTCTGCCCCACGCATTTGAAACTACATGTAATTTTACTCTCAATGATTGATGATGGCTGATAAAAATTATATATATAAATATATACAAGGTGCTTCAGCGATGGTAGCAAAAAATTAACTGTGTGCAATCTCGTCAAAGTATGACGAAAACCTAAACACCCTTTTGCAAAGTTTAATCTAATGTCGGAGATACAGCACTTCAAGGTTCATTTTTTTCGTGCTTTGAAAATTTTTTATCAAGGGGCGTTTCAACATGGGCTGTATTTTCTTCATTAGGCCGAACTTTGCAAAATGATGTATACATTTTTATCATATTTTGACGAGATCTACCCACACTTGAATTTTTTGCTATGATTTCTGAAACACCTTGTATATATTATATACATAATATCAAAACATATGTGCCCACCGACAACCAGTTTATATATAATATCGTTAGTCAAATTTTATGGAATAACCATTTAAACTAGAGCTAGAGGTATCGAAGGGCCAACTGTTTCTTGCTTCGAATCTTATATTTTTCTTATACCGGGTGTTTATAAACGTTTGTTATCATATCGCCTTTGGAATCTCCTATCACTCTTTCAAATCGTGCCTTTCACTGCGACTTTTGGCCTGACCAAAGCCTGCCGCGATCACAGACGTTTATAAACACCCGGTATTTTATTAAGTTTCATTCTCGAGTGAAACTTTCGTTTCCATATCGCCAGCACCGATCGCTCTAATTTCGGCTCGAATATTAGTTTTCACTTGCCCTGTTAATCAGCACAGACTCGATCTTTTAAGAAGCCCCACTGATATAAATCTGGCGACGAGAGATCGGGTGATCTCGCCGGCCAATAGTTTCGCCATTTCTCGAGATTCAACGTCTGGGAAAGAAGTGGACACTTCTTGGCATGTAAAATTTAACTTGTCAAATTTCCAAAACATTTTTTGAGTCATTCGGAATAAATTCGAACCAAAATAGACGGAACAGGCAAAGTTTATTGTTGGGTAAGTTGAAAAACGAGATGTGACACTACGACAAACGTAGTGTGCATTAAAAAAATGTTTTCACAGAAACTTATCATATGGTGAAAAATGGCATGGGATGAGTTTTCTTTTGCTTTTTGATCCGTTCCTCTACCTCAACTCATTAGCTACAATTGGCCTTGCGAACAGTGGTCATACTAGCTGAGCAACCTTGAAATACTTTTCTTGGCCTCTATATTTAGGCTAGGTGCCTACTTGATTTATTTTGTTATGCAACTTGTCTATCGAGAGCGTGCATGACCTTCAGCTATCAAGGCGTAGAGCACACAGAGCCTGTGGTGGTGAAAATAAGAACCTTTTGTGGATTGGCAGAGTGGAGGGAATGCTTAGGGTGTTCGCATTACGTCGGCGTACTTCTTGTGTATCTAGACAATAAAGCTTCACTTTACGCTCGTGCCCTACGCGGCGCTACGTGTCTCGCATATAGCCCATAGGTCATGGAGGACTAGGCCATAGATAAACTATACAAAGTCTAGTGTCACTTACCCAGGGGTTTGCCACTAGATGGCACTCGAAGTAGACGTCGGCCCCCTCCTTGATATCCGAGGCGTTCAGTCCATGCCCCAAGGTCAGCGTCACCTTGGGTGGGTACAGCACTTTGAGCATCCACGTGCGCTGCTGCTCACTGAACGGTATTCTCTGGTTCGACGCCTTGCAGCTGAGTATCAGGCCGTGGTCGGCGGCCTTCGGCGTGAAGGACAGCGTGCTGCTGGTGGTGTTGCCGTCGGCGCTCACCGTGACGGTGCCGCCCTCTAATGACACACCATCCTGGAACACAGAGGAGGTTTCATTGGATTAAAGCATCAGTTTGTACACCATTTGCGAGGATTTAGCTGCATGCACAAAGCTAGCGCTTAATTGGACTGCATGGTTTTGCAAATCCAATTGCAATACCAAACTGACCCGGACGAAAAGTTTTTTAAATCCAATCAGTGCGTTCCGCAAGGAGTCGGCCTCGTTGAAAACCTAATTATTCCAGTTTATTTAAAATCTAATTTGAACCGATCTCTTTCGGGCGCATTCTCACGGGAGTACATTCGGAGCCCGGGAGTAGTTTAGTGAATGGGAGCTCCAGCCGGAGCATTCCGTGTTCGATTATTTAATTTATTGGACAATGCGCTTATTCCAATAATGTGTGTCCCTCAGCCTTCTTTAGTACCTACCTACTATACCTAAGGCTATAGGCTCTTCTCCCCTGGCATCAAGTTTATTTTTAAGCCTCGCCAAACGTAGTGGCAGAGGCTATTTGTGGCCGCTTTTTTTTAATTTTTTATTTTCGTGATTTTCCTCGTATCATTTTTTTAACTCCTCACTTCACAAAATTCACCTAAATACTCCGTATCTTCCGAACGGTTAAACATATCCAGTTCATTCTTTCGTTTATCGAATCTCAACTATTGCGGGTTGATACCGACGACGTTTAAACATGATCGGTCGAATATAAACAATCTTTAACAACAATGAAGAATGCACAACTCGCGCAATTCATCTAAAATAGAGAGAACGCATAGATACCAACGTATACATCATCATATCTTTTGATCTAATAAAGCTATGTGCTGATTTTTTTTTAAATTGAAGTACATATCCAGACCTTTCTTAGAGTGGGACAGCGATTGAGGAACAATGGTTAATTATTTATTTATTAAGTTTATAAACATTTTCATCGGCTACGAATGCATCCAGATTTTCAGTTGGCGAGGAAAATTTTTGTTTTCACAGTTTTCTATATACAACCAGCAGAGCGATTGGGGCCAAAGTATTACAGAAATTTTTGAAACAAAAAATTTTGATCTAGGACTCATAGTTCTCCAGATATGATTTTTTTCTGACGCAACCAACAACTGTAGAGAAGTGGTGCGCGCATGCCACTCATATTTACTGTGCAAAATCACTACAATCACTAAGATTGGCATTTTTCGTATAAATCTGAGCTTGTACAGAAATAATCAGATATTTGCTTTATACAAAAAAAAAACAAGGCTGCCGTTTCGGCTAGTCGAGTTATGGGGCTAAGACCGCCCTCAACGGTACAATGGTATTAACGTGAAACAGGTATGATGGGGATGAAACTTTTCACCCCTAATTTCTACATCGAAAAGGTCCCATTCCAAACATTTGCTCTGCTCGTCTCTTTCAAACTTTCAAATTAGTTGGATAATCTCTCATTTTCACCGCAAATCCCAGATAAGAGGTATTCTTACGTGTCACATACAGTTTCTGTTTTCCTTTCATTCCCTTTTTTTGCAATAATGACTACTCATTTCATCTTAGGTCACATTTGGCAAATATGTTTCGATATCACTTCATTGAAATTTAGAGGAGGTACTATTATTATTATTAATTTTTTGCCAAGCGAGTTTCAAACAGTTTCCAAGTCAACAACAAAACAATAACGATACTTTTTGTATGTTTGTACGTGTTTTATGTGTACTTTTTGTTATAATGTACCAAAATGATTTATTGCTGCGAAGACTTTTTTTGGGCGAGGCTTTCTATTAGACACACCGCAAGGTGGGGAGATGGACTGGTTTATATTGTACCTCAGTAGTTAAATTCAGGTATATTACTTGTCAAAGTGGTAAAATCTTTGGAAGTTGAGCAAAGCTTATTCAGATAGGGTAATTCATTGGTATTGCATAAATCAGGATTAAATTCTTCCATTTCTTCCCCACGGACTGTTTTCGTGAGCTTACAAGTAGGTAGAGGGATACCTTGGACCTGCCCCTCTCCTTCTCCTTTAAGCCCCGCCCCCTCACTCTGAGGCCACGCCCACCTGTCAGATTTTGACAGGTGACATTTGACAGCTGTCATCTGTCAGATTTTGACAGCTGTCACATTTGACAGGTGACTTTTGACAGCTGTCACATTTGACAGGTGACGTTTGACAGCTGTCACATTTGACAGGTGACTTTTGACAGCTGTCACATTTGACAGGTGACGTTTGACAGCTGTCACATTTGACAGGTGACGTTTGACGGCTGTCAGATTTGACAGGTGACATTTGACAGCTGTCTAGCTTGACAGGTGATGGCCGCCATGACAGTGGAGGGAGAGCGGGAAATTTGAATTAGACAGCTGTCACAATTGACAATTGACAGCCGTCAGATGATGGCCGCCATGACGGTTGAGGAAAGAGCGGGAAATTTGAATTTGAAATCTGACGTATGTGATAGGTGACAGCTGTCAGATTGACATTTGATACCTGTCAGATGATGGACGCCATGACAGTTGAGAAAAGAGCGGGACATTTGAATTTGAAAGGTGACGTACGTGACAGCTGACGTATGTGACAGGTGACAGCTGTCAGATTGACATTTGACACCTGTCAGATGATGGCCGCCATGACAGTTGAGGAAAGAGCGGGAATTTTGAAATAGACAGGTCACAAGTTTTTGACAAATGGTTGATGATGGACTCCATGACAGTTTTCGGAACTGTGCTATCCTCAAGCCTCCGCTAGATAGAGCTGCCTACTACAGGTTTCTAACTGTGATTTCCTCAAGCTTCCGCTAGATGGAGCCACTGGTATTAGAGGTTTCTAACTGTGATATCCGCTAGCCTCCGATAGATGGAACCACCCGGAAGTTTGTTGTAAAAGAGCGAGAAATTTGAATTTCAAACAAATTGGTGATTCTGATAGGTACCTATACAGCTAACTTGTTCGCCAACGCGGGTTTCTAACTGTGGTATCCTCAAGCCTCAGCCAGATGGAACCACTTCATATATCTGTCCGTTTGTTGTGAATGAGCGGGAAATTCAAATTCGGTAGGCCATAGATATAGGTGACATTTGACATATACCTAATTCAAATATGACGGGTGACAGATGATAGCCGCCATGACATTCAGAAAAATAGCGGGCATTTTGAAATAGACAAATGACGTAGGTGACAAATGATTGATAATGATCGCCATGACAGTTTCGGAACTGTGCTATCCTCAAGACTCCGCTGGATAGAGTTGCCTACTACAAGTTCCTGACTGTCAGATGATGGCCGGCATGACAGTTTAGAGAAGAGCGGGAAATTTGAATTTCAAAACAGAGGGCGAGAAGTTTGAATTTGACTCTCGCTTGATGGGGCAACCGGTATTACAGATTCCTAACTGTGATACTTACTTTCAAGCCTCCACTAGATTGAACCGCCTAATACGTCAGGCAGTTTGATTCAAATATCTTGGCGCTAAATTCAAAGATCCAAACTGCTAAAAATAGCTAGGATGTGTGGACAAGAATTTTGAATAGTGTCAGAATTCAATGATATCGATAATATATTTGAGAAGATTTTGCCTTCATCTAAATACGTACCTACTAAGGTTTGCGTTATGACAGATTTAAGTTCTATACATCTGAAAACAAAAAAAAAACACGTTTATATCACACCCAGAAATTAGAATATATTTCTCACAAACTAAATAAACACTTATAATACATTTTTCATCATAATTGTCAAGTCAAATTTTGGCGATATCGATTATTGCGCACAGAGATCCGCGAATGGTGATGATTTTCTTCACTCCCAGGTACATTTTGCCACCGTGATTTGAATTGAAGTCCTCAATTGCAGCGTTATGGAATATTTCGCGATATCGTTTTGGTAGGTTGACTAAGAAGTCACACAAATCTGCTACAACGGTGTCTCCATACAGTGTTGGGTTCCTTGATATTTTGTAGATTTTGTAATGGGTGCCTATTTCCAAAGTTGATAGTTCAATGAACTCCTTCAAGGCACCAGCGCGGCCTAGTTCCTCGAAATTCATAGTAAATCGAAACTTCACGATTTTGAAAAAGCAAAATTAATATTAACGACGGAACTTCACAATGGCTACTGTAGTAGAACTTCTTTCAACCGAACTATTAATACCAGCATTATCTCTGCCTCATTACACACAGGCCAAAATCGTAATTCTCAATAAACCTGACTAGCTATTTTGTGCCTATTTTTGTTTGATGAAAAAGAATTCAAACCTTATCAAAGTTGGAGGTAATGTTTTTCTGTTTCTGCATGTTTTTGTAGGTAGGTAGGTAGGCTATATCTACTGGTTATTTGATTCAAATGAAAACGACTGAAATGTTTAACATGAGGTTTTTGTCTATTAGAAAAAAATAAGGTTCTGTGTATTACATTCTAATTACGAATTAAACATTTATTCCTTCTATCTGGATTTGACTAAGCAATAGATTTGGAAACATCTTCTAAAATATCCAACAATTTCAAAAAATTTCATCATATTTTTCGGAAATGTAGTTCCATTCACTTCTAACAATTGAAATATTCGTTGGGTATCCAACAGCAAAGTATTGGTCATGAAGCTCCTGCAAAGCCAATTAAATTGGAAAGTGGTGAACAACCACCAAAATGTCCATCCTTCACAATATCGAGTTCAGTACTCTGTGGTCTACACCATCCTTGCTGTTCAAGAGTGTCGTATCCCAGACAATTTATGAGCAGTGTCCCACTGTCCCATTATGTGTCCCAATTCATAAGCAGTGTCCCACTGTCCCATTTGTGTCTCAATGTATAAGCAGTGTCCCACTGTCCCAATATGTGTCCCAATTTATAAGCAGTGTCCCACTGTCCCATCATGTGTCCCAATTTATAAGCAGTGTCCCACTGTCCCATTTGGTGTCCCACTGTCCCATTTTGTGTCCCATGAATAAGTAGTGTCCCACTGTCCCATCTGGTGTCCCAATGAATGTATTTAGCAGTGTCTCACTGTCCCTTTTTGTGTCCCAGTGTCCCATTTTGTGTCTCACTGTCCCATTTTGTGTTCCACTATGTGTCCCAATGTATAAGCAGTCTCCCACTGTCCCATTTTGTGTCCCACTGTCCCATTTTGTGTCCCACTGTCCCACTTTGTGTCCAATGTATGAGCAATGTCCCATTGTCCCATTATGTATCCCAATTCATAAGCAGAGTCCCACTGTCACTTTTTGTGTCCCAATGTATAAGCAGTGTCCCACTGTCCCATTTTGTGTCCCAATAACAGTGTTCCATGTCCCAATTTGTGTCCCACTGTATAAGTAGTGTCCCACTGTCCCACTGTCCAATTTTGTGTCCCACTGTCCCATTTTGTGTCTCACTGTCTTATTAAAAGCGGTTCTAGAGCAGTCAAAGCCGATTTACGTTATGTCCGAAAATATTTGCAGGAACAAACTTCACGAAGTTCTTACTAAGCGTCAATCAAAGATGTACAGACCCAACTCTACGGAGCGTAAATTTTTTGATGATCATACTTCATTACCTTATGGTCATAAAATTCCTAAATTGAAATAAATTTTGATTATGAAAACTGTTATCTTATTTTTTCTAACACAGTTATCAACATAACATTGGGATACAAATGGGACAGTGGGACACTGCTTATAAATTGGGACACATAATGGGACAGTGAGACACTGCTTATACATTGGGACACTGCTTATGAATTGGGACACATGATGGGACAGTGGGACACTGCTTGTAAATTGGGACACAAAATGGGACAGTGGGACACTGCTTATAAACTGGGACACAAAATAGGACAGTGGGACACTGCTTGTAAATTTGGACACAAAATGGGACAGTGGGACACAAAATGGGACAGTGAGACACAAAGTGGAACAGTGGGACACTGCTAAATACATTCATTGAGACACAAGATGGGACAGTGGGACACTCCTTATACATGGAGCACAAAATGGGACAGTGGGACACTGCTTATACATTGGGACACAAAATTGGATGATGGGACACAAAATGGGACAGTGGGACACTGCTTATGAATTGGGACACATAATGGGACAGTGGGCCACTTCTTATAAATTGGGACACATGATGGGACAGTGGGAAACTGCTTGTGAATTGGGACACATAATGGGACAGTGGGACACTGCTTATACATTGGGACACATAATGGGACAGTGGGACACTGCTTATAAATTGGGACACATAATGGGACAGTGGTAAATTGGGACACATAATGGGACAGTGGGACACTGCTTATGAATTGGGACACATGATGAGACAGTGGGACACTGCTTGTGAATTGGAATACATAATGGGACAGTGGGACACTGCTTGTAAATTGGGACACATAATGGGACAGTGGGACACTGCTTATGAATTGGGACACATAATGGGACAGTGGGACACTGCTCATACGTTGGGACACATGATGGGACAGTGGGACACTGCTTATAAATTGGGACACATAATGGGACAGTGGGACACTGCTTATACATTGGGACACATGATGGGACAGTGGGACACTGCTTATGAATTGGGACACATAATGGGACAGTGGTAAATTGGGACACATAATAGGACAGTGGGACACTGTTTATAAATTGGGACACATAATGGAACAGTGGGACATTGCTTGTGCATTGGGACACATAATGGGACAGTGGGACACTGCTTATACATAGGGACACATTATGGGACACTGGGACACTGCTTGTAAATTGGGACACATAATGGGACAGTGGGACACTGCTTATAAATTGGGTTACATAATGGGACAGTGGGACACTGCTTATGAATTGGGACACATAATGGGACAGTGGGACACCGCTTATACATTGGGACACATAATGGGACAGTGAGACACTGCTCATACATTGGGACACATAATGGGACAGTGGGACCCTGCTTATGAATTGGGACACAAAATGGGACAGTGGGACCCTGCTTGTGAATTGGGACACATAATGGGACAGTGGGACACTGCTTATGAATTGGAACACATAATGGGACAGTGGGACATTGCTTATACATTGGGACACATAATGAGACAGTGGGACACTGCTTATAAATTGGGACACATGATGGGACAGTGGGACACTGCTTGTGAATTGGGACACATAATGGGACAGTGGGACACTGCTTGTAAATTGGGACACATGATGGGACAGTGGGACACTGCTTGTGAATTGGGACACATAATGGGACCGTGGAACACTGCTTGTGAATTGGGACACATAATGGGACAGTGGGACACATAATGGGACAGTGGGACACTGCTTATACATAGGGACACATTATGGGACACTGGGACACTGCTTGTAAATTGGGACACATAATGGGACAGTGGGACACTGCTTATAAATTGGGTTACATAATGGGACAGTGGGACACTGCTTATGAATTGGGACACATAATGGGACAGTGGGACACCGCTTATACATTGGGACACATAATGGGACAGTGAGACACTGCTCATACATTGGGACACATAATGGGACAGTGGGACCCTGCTTATGAATTGGGACACAAAATGGGACAGTGGGACCCTGCTTGTGAATTGGGACACATAATGGGACAGTGGGACACTGCTTATGAATTGGAACACATAATGGGACAGTGGGACATTGCTTATACATTGGGACACATAATGAGACAGTGGGACACTGCTTATAAATTGGGACACATGATGGGACAGTGGGACACTGCTTGTGAATTGGGACACATAATGGGACAGTGGGACACTGCTTGTAAATTGGGACACATGATGGGACAGTGGGACACTGCTTGTGAATTGGGACACATAATGGGACCGTGGAACACTGCTTGTGAATTGGGACACATAATGGGACAGTGGGACACATAATGGGACAGTGGGACTTGCTGTATAATCCATCCAGCAATAGTGTACGTTTCTGTGAATTTTCAAGAAGGAGCCAACAGTCTAGCAAATTCTGTATCAAAAAATCCAAATTTCACAAAAAAAAAAATCAAGAACTCTTTGAACAAATAAAATACGATCAAAAGTCAAAAACTGTTTCGAGATATTGATATCCGGTTTTTAAACTGAAGAGAGAAAAACTAAATGTTTCCTAAAAAAGTTAGACGACTTCAAAAATTAACACTTTTGACACTCCTTCCTTTGGCATCCTGTGTATCATGGACAAAATCGATGGTACCGTAAGTCGGCACAACGTCTTTCAGCTGAAGAAAAGCTCTACCAGGCATCATAAACATCTTTACCCTACAAATATTTCAATGGTTAGAAGTGAATGGAACTACATTTCCGAAAAATATGATGAAATTTTGAAATTGTTGGATATTTTAGAGGATGTTTCCAAATCTATTACTCAACGTCAAACCTTGGGTTAAATCTAACTAGAAGAAATAGATGTTTATTTTGTAATTGAAACAACGTATGGTCCGAAAGTTTTGGAAAATAGTTCTAAGCTAATAACTTTTTCTGAATAGTCTTCATTTTCGTACTTGATATTGCAAAAATCAACATCATATATATATAGATATTTATTTATGCCATCCCAATACCAACAACTGAAAACCTACCATTCATAAATATTGACTTTGATGGAAGTGGACGTCAAAAAGTAGTTAAATTTCGGAAAAAACAAGAACTTCACGACATTTATTTCTCTGTCGGGCTACATCCAGAAATTTCTCTGGTCAAAAGTGAATGGAATTTAATTTCTGAGAAATATGATGAGCTCCTGAAATTACTAGATATTTTGGAGAAATTTTCCAAATCTATCAATTAAAGTTGGTCTTTTGCACATATTTTCACAGCGTAAACTCTGTATATTAGGATAAATAATTATTTTGTAACTACAATACCTAACTGAATAGATGATAATTTTTAATAAAAATGTGAAAAGTTTATTAGTTCTTTATTATAATGCAACAAAAAAACGTCCTTGCAATATCGCATTGGTGGACAAGTTAGTTGTAGGTACCTACTTGCAGAATCACGAATTTAATGTCACCTTTATCTATCGAATTCGAATTTCCCGCTCATTTACAACAAACAGACAGATATATGAGGTGGTTCCATCTAGCGGCGGCTTGAGGATATCACAGAAACCCGCATTGGCGAAATTCGTAATCAGAATGTAGTACACAGAACCTTATTTTTTTCTAATAAACAAAAACCTCATGTTGAACATTTCAGTCGTTTTTATTTGAATCAAATAACCAGTAGATAAAACCTACCTACCTGCCTACAAAAACATGCAGAAACAGAAAAACATTACCTCCAACTTTGATAAGGTTTGAATTCTTTTTCACCAAACAAAAAGAGACACAAAATAGCTAGTTAGGTTTATTGAGAATTACGATTTTGTCCTGTGTGTAATGAGGCAGAGATAGTGCTGGTATCAATAGTTCGGTTGAAAGAAGAGCTACTACAGTAGCCATTGTGAAGTTCCGTCGTTAATATTAATTTTGTTTTTTCAAAATCGTGAAGTTTCGATTCACTATGAATTTCGAGGAACTAGGCCGCGCTGGTGCCTTGAAGGAGTTCAATAAACTATCAACTTTGGAAATAGGCACCCATTACAAGATCTACAAAATATCAAGACACCCAACACGGTATGGAGACACCGTTGTAGCAGATTTGGGTGACTTCTTAGTCAACCTACCAAAACGGTATCGCGAAATATTCCATAACGCTGCAATTGAGGACTTCAATTCAAATCACGGAGGCAAAATGTACCTGGAAGTGAAGAAAATTATCACCATCCGCGGATCTCTGTGCGCAATAATCGATATCGCCAAAATTTGACTTGACAATTATGATGAAAAATGTATTATTTCAAGTGTTTATTTAGTTTGTGAGAAATATATTCTAATTTCTGGGTGTGATATAAACGTGTTTTTTTTTTGTCTTTAGATGTATAGAACTTAAATCTGTCATAACGCAAGCCTTAGTAAGTAGGTATTTAGATAAAGGCAAAATCTTCTCAAGTATATTATCGATATCATTGAATTCTGACACTATTCAAAATTCTTGTCCACACATCCTAGCTATTTTTAGCAGTTTGGATCTTTGAATTTAGCGCCAAGATATTTGAATCAAACTGCCAGACGTATTATCCATTCCAAGCTTAAAAAAACCACAGTTGCCTATGATATTCTTTCTTCAAGTTGGACAATCTGATAAGTTGATGGATTGGAAAAGTCAAGATGATTTAATCAAATTTGTCAAAGTGATGTTTGCTCTGCTGGATTGCCGTTTTAATTCAATTGTTAGGTCAGATTTTGACACTGACACAATATTTTCATTAATTTTCGTCTTGAAAACGCCGTTATTCACGTTATTTCAATAGTGAAAGTATTGAGAAGTGCAACAGTAAGAATATACAGTTTAAAAAGTGATCGAGGCGAACCCAGTTCTACCGCCGTAGTGTGATTTAGTCGCAAAGTGATCTCGTGACCTGAGCTCGTCGCGCCCTGTAAGAACCTAGGTACGTTAATTCACCCTCTCTTCTAGGATCATGAACTGTGGTCCTGGCCGAAAGAAAGCGGCTGAGACGAGGGCTGAGATCTGTGGTCAAACCTGTGACCTGCCGGCTACGCAGTCCCCAGAATGACAATTTGACAACACAGCGTAGTTCAGGTGAAGGTTTCATGTCAAACGAACACAAATTTGAACGTAACCTCCCTTGTATCAAGATGACATTAAACATCAAAAATCAGGGACACCAATAGAACTCGAATTTTTCATGGCCAGCTGTGTTTTTTTTAAGCTTGGAATGGATTATATTAGGCGGTTCAATCTAGTGGAGGCTTGAAAGTAAGTATCACAGTTAGGAATCTGTAATACCGGTTGCCCCATCAAGCGAGAGTCAAATTCAAACTTCTCGCTCTCTGTTTTGAAATTCAAATTTCCCGCTCTTCTCTAAACTGTCATGCCGTCCATCATCTGACAGTCAGGAACTTATAGTAGGCAACTCTATCTAGCGGAGACTTGAGGATAGCACAGTTCCGAAACTGTCATGGCGATCATCATCAATCATTTGTCACCTACGTCATTTGTCTATTTCAAAATGCCCGCTCTTTTTCTGAATGTCATGGCGGCTATCAGCTGTCACCCGTTATATTTGAATTAGGCATATGTCAAATGTCACCTATATCTATGGCCTACCGAATTTGAGTTTCCCGCTCATTCACAACAAACGGACAGATATATGAGGTGGTTCCATCTAGCGGCGGCTTGAGGATACCACAGTTAGAAACCCGCGTTGGCGAACAAGTTAGCTGTAGGTACCTATCAGAATCACCAATTTGTTTAAAATTCAAATTTCCCGCTCTTTTACAACAAACTTCCAGGTGGTTCCATCTATTGGAGGCTTGCGGATATCACAGTTAGAAACCTCTAATACCAGTGGCTCCATCTAGCGAAAGCTTAAGGAAATCACAGTTAGAAACCTGTAGTAGGCAGCTCTATCTAGCGGAGGCTTGAAGATAGCACAGTTCCGAAACTGTCATGGCGTCCATCATCTACCATTTGTCAAAAACCTGTCACCTGTCTATTTCAAAATTCCCGCTCTTTTCTCAACTGTCATGGCGGCCAACATCTGACAGGTGTCAAATGTCAATCTGACAGCTGTCACCTGTCACATACGTCAGCTGTCACGTACGTCACCTGTCAAATTCAAGTTTCCCGCTCTTTTCTCAACTGTCATGGCGTCCATCATCTGACAGGTATCAAATGTCAGTCTGACAGCTGTCACCTATCACATACGTCAGATTTCAAATTCAAATTTCCCGCTCTTTCCTCAACCGTCATGGCGGCCATCATCTGACAGCTGTCAATTGTTGACCTGACAGCTGTCACCTATCACATACGTCAGAATTCAAATTCAAATTTCCCGCTCTTTCCTCAACTGTCATGGCGGCCATCATCTGACAGGTGTCAATTGTCAATCTGACAGCTGTCACCTGTCACATACGTCAGCTGTCACGTACGTCACCTTTCAAATGTCCCGCTCTTTTCTCAACTGTCATGGCGTCCATCATCTGACAGGTATCAAATGTCAATCTGACAGCTGTCACCTATCACATACGTCAGATTTCAAATTCAAATTTCCCGCTCTTTCTTCAACCGTCATGGCGGCCATCATCTGACGGCTGTCAATTGTCAATTGAGACAGCTGTCTAATTCAAATTTCCCGCTCTCCCTCCACTGTCATGGCGGCCATCACCTGTCAAGTCAGACAGCTGTCAAATGTCACCTGTCAAATCTGACAGCCGTCAAACGTCACCTGTCAAATGTGACAGCTGTCAAACGTCACCTGTCAAATGTGACAGCTGTCAAAAGTCACCTGTCAAATGTGTCAGCTGTCAAACGTCACCTGTCAAATGTGATAGCTGTCAAAAGTCACCTGTCAAATGTGACAGCTGTCAAAATCTGACAGATGACAGCTGTCAAATGTCACCTGTCAAAATCTGACAGGTGGGCGTGGCCTCAGAGTGAGGGGGCGGGGCTTAAAGGAGAAGGAGAGGGGCTGGTCCAAGGTATCCCTCTACCTACTCTTACAATTTTTATTTTATTATTTTACAATTCCTAGGTATCTGGGTATGTTTTGTTAAACTCTTCACAGTTGTTGTGTATTATCCATTCCAATGTTGGAAAAACACAGCTTGCCATGGAAACTTTAAGTTTTGCTGGTGTATCTACCTGATTTTAAACGTTTATTGTCATCTTGATGCAAGGGGCATGAATAATGCGGTCTTTTTGGAAATCTTTCAAAAAATCCGAGAAAAATCTGTAATTTTATATCGATACACTCACGACCTCACCTGACCGCGCCTTTAGGCTGATGGTAAGAGTAAAATGTCATAAACCGTGGTCACGAGATCACCTGCGACGAAATCACACTTCGACGCTAGAAATGAGTCTTCCTTGGTCATTTTTGAAACTGTATTTTATTTATCACATCTTCTGCTTATAATTTTTTCACTGTGGCATCTTCTCATTCTCGTTCTCATTATTAAAAGTAACGTGGCTAACGGCGTTTTCAAGGCAAAAAAGATATGAAAATAATGTGTAAGCGTTAAAATCTGACCTTTACAATAGAATTAACTGGCAATCCAGAACAGCAAACATCATTTTTTCAAATTTGATTAAATCAACTCGACTTCTTCAATCCATCCACTCAATAGATTGTCAAACTAAAAAAAAAAAAAAAATCATAGGCGATTGAGTTATTTCAAGCTTGGAGTGGATAATATATGTTGATGTTGTTGGCTTTGTATCAAGCAGCCAAAACTCAAGTAACAGTACAGCAGTGTTTCACTTTCGTGAAGTGGAAATACACCACACATTTCCGTTTTCTGGTGAGAATATCACAAGTCACTAGGAATGGCCGGACGCATACGTTTGCGTCACATACACGCGACCATGGTTACCCGACCTACACCTGTTGGAATGAATGAATGAATGAATGAATGAATGCATCGGGTTTGGTTTGGTTTGGTTTGTTTTTTTTTCCCGGAAACTTCGTACCTCCCATTGACAGGTTGACAGGGCTTCTCAGTGGTGAAGAGTCATCTATCGCTTCACCGAAATGCAACTGTTGTCACGTGGCACGCTGAGACAACATTACGGTGACACGGTGGAATTCAGGAAAGACCTTGATGTCGGCCACTGGTGCTAATCGTATTATTAATCTGTTTTTGGTCCACGATCGTAGGCGTAACAATGTCTTCGTGACCACTAAGAATGCTCTTGAGGAATTTGAAAAGGCAGTTCGCCGCTGTGGCTGTTAGGGCTTCTGAGAGGTTGTTTCTGAATTCTGACCGTCGGTCGTCGTAGTGGCAGGATTCAAGCTATCTTGTAACAAAACCGCGCAAAACATTTTGATCGCAGCTGAAGCTGAAATCTTGCAGACCTGTGGCTTTTGAACCACAGTGCTTTTTGATGGTTGCTAAAAGATACTCATCCTGCTAGTTTTCGTTTGCATTTTTTCATTCAGGTCCAGACTTTCGTCCCGCGAAGGAATACCTACAGGACGTACATACAAGTAGGGACCAGGGTTTTTGGCTATGAGGCTGATGCAAATTTTCCAATCCTGCAATACAACCCTTTCTCTATAACGGACGCTTCAATCGCTTCAATCAAAATAATTACTTACGTCACTGGATATGTGCCATCGCGCGAAAAACAAAACGGGAAACGCCGAGAACACTTCGAGGCATAAGTTTCCGCAAACTTCTAATTGTATGAGGTGATGCATTAATCCGTGTTGGTTGATCACACTAGTGTGCAATTCATGCATACATCACCTCATCACCACAACTTAAGTCTGAAACCTGTAGGCCTTAGTGTATTTTTATTGTGTTCGTTTTCTTTCGCGCGATTGTACCGACGGTGAAGTTTTGTGTCGCCCACATCAGATTTTTTAAGGTATCAGAAGTACAACTAAGTAGCGAGTTCATCCATTAAATATGTTGCGCAAGTCAATAAATTACTAAGTATGTCTAGCTAAGTAGGAAGGTACCTACTTGATGTTTTCATATTCAACCATCAACCCAAGTCAAGTGTAGGTATAGGTAGGTACACCCCTCCTCCAACCCCCAAAGCTTTGATGCATTAACTCTGGACCGAAACAGGATGATGATTGAGGCAGGACAGCCTACGTAATTGATTATTGTACTGGCTAGTGAGGAAATGGAAATACCTAATCATTAATGTATCACAGACGTCGTAATTAGTGGCATGACATAACGTACACACACAAACATTACCTGCATTGGCATAGTATACGTATGTATAGGGCCATTCTGACATTGGCGACAAACAGACACGAATCAAATCATGTACCTATCAGCAGAGAACTGACATTAGCTATATCCCTAATTAAATATCCCTCTCGGATAATCGACCTAATTACGACCGCTATTAAAGTACAACGACAAACATTACGCAGCCAAATGGAACTAGAAATACCTCTACTCCGCACCACTCCAGCCGCATTGTCCCGCACTAATATTAGCAGATGAGGTTCCAAGGACTACGTCGACGGAACAATTCTTTCATGGGCTTAGCAAATAATATGATGTGTACCCAAAACATTTATTTGCTAGAAAAAGTAGTATTTTGTTTAGTGGCATGAAGAAGTAACAGCCCAGAGGGCAGCGTGACAGCAGCTCTTTCAGGTGGATACCTACCTAACCGGCGTGGCAACGGCAACCCAGGAATGTCAACAATCAAAATGTGAATACAACTATACCAACAGGCTCAGGAGTTCAGGTACCTTTAGAAATGCAAGAGTTTGGAAATTATCACAATGGAACATTTGGTTGGAAGCGGGTTGAAAGGAAACTGCGTATCTACCCCAATGCCACTGCTTTTCTCCCGCCAGTAGTGGGATAAAGTGCGGGAAACCACCAGAGCACACATTATACTTACAAGTAAATCTTCATGTGGAATAAAGCACATGCACTAAATTGAGTTATTGTTGAGGGCTTTTAAGGTGACAGGCAGACACTGAGGTAAATGTGTAGGTCCCACTGGTGCCCAAACATCAGAACAAAGGAGCAACGTAGTTTACCACAGTTGAGTTTGTGAAAATTTAAAATCTTTTCGCTTCACTATGCGCTTAGCCCCATAAAGTTGGGTGTTGTTTCCCACGAGTCTGCGACAATTTCGTCCTTATTCCCGCATGAGATGAAATTCTTGTAAGCAATTTTTTGACAGTCAACAACACCACTCGAGATTTGAAAAAGTTTTCTATAGATCATAATTTGGTAGGTATAGACAATACAAATAGAAAAGATCATATGTCGTCACGGATTTTTACGGTTGTGTAGGAATCAGGCAAGTCCATCATTCAAAAAAAGGTTGACTGATTTTTGATGCCCCAATATTCGTGACGACGGTGGTGATAACATATGGTTTTCTCTATTTGTATTGTCTTATAAGTATACATAGAGTGGTGGACGCAGTCTAGGGGGTGGTTTGCATTGCAAAAATTCAGTATTATACATCCACTTTGACTCGGTTTCTGGTTAGCTAATTTTCAACGAAGAGTTGGATAACATCAGGCGCGTTAACCTTCGGGGTTTTGCCGACACGCGTCCCTAAATGCTGGTGCGCTTTGTAGTTGAACTGCCGCCAAGAGACACCATTTTTCCTTGGACACAGGAATCTTAAGTGGCCCGCCGCCCTCCACAACTACCACAACCCACTTTCGCCGGAGGATTTTGCTAATATAGTGCGGCAATAAAGCACCAAGCGCCACGGAATAAAGAAGCGACTATTAACCCCATTATCGGAATTGTTTCTTTCCGCTGGGAAAGTCCGCGCTGATGCACGATGCACCATTGTCACATCGCCTTCCAGTCCCAGGACTCATCCTTCCGACAGCTCGCTCGCATTCTCGCTCGCCTCCCGGATAGTTTTAATCGGACATCTTTCTCGTCTTGGCCGCTTTTGGATTCATCCGATGGCTTCAGCACAGAGATACGTTTTGTAGCAGCTTAATCAGCGCGCCCTGTCTTCGTCAGTCTGCAACAAGAGACGAGCGCCGTCGGACACTGAGGAATGACGTGACTTTTATTTAAACTCGTCACGCTAGCTGATGCCTCTCGTCCTTTAGGAAATTTTTACAAGGCACACACCAACGGTGCCGAGCCACGTGATTGATGTAGCCTATTCTGAGTGAAACGCTTTTCTTGGATCAACAATTCAATTGAATAAACTGGATGGAACAGTATAGTAGAGAGGTATGGCAAATTATATTACCATGGGCGCACTGGGCTTTCTTTTTCTTGAAGAGCTTCGGCGAACAATAGTTTTACGTTTTCCAGCAATACATAAAGTATCAGTTTTACATTGATATATGAAATTGTTCTATCTTCTGTGGCTAGGTATTGTAATGGGACCAAGGGGTAGCTTAAAATTATAAGAAAAAAACCAAGGGAAAAATATAATTTGGGACGAATTCGTTTGGGTTGAGGAATGCGAGATATATCGATTTTGGCCGCTTGTACACGGGGTGATTGAGAGTTAGGAAACGTATGCGGGTGATTGGGGGTGAGACGTGAGAGGGGATGGGGCAAGAAATAAGAAGCGGTCCCAAAGTAGCGACGAGGGTTGAGGGGATTCGCGTGGTGGCAGTCAAGAGCGGCAGATGTGTGGGAGAAGAAAACTAATATTTTTCAAGGAGAGTGAATTAGAAAAAGTGCTAAAGACACTGTGATTAATTGTAGTGTATCAGTTACGAGGGAAGGGATTTCTATTTGTTACCGAATGCGAATTGTTTAAATAAGGTTGAAGTGATTGTTTTGGTTTAGAAAATGATAGTAGGTTTTGTTCGATCTTTCGAACAGCCATGAGAAGCGTCAAGCCGATTTCAATTTCCTGTAGTTGCTTTGAGCTTTTAAATGCGGCCCTTTGTTTCAGCTACCTTCAAGACGCCAGAAAATGGTGAAAACCTCATTAACACTTCCGAAAAATCTCGTTTCCGTCAGATTGACTTCCTTAAGTCAGTTCTGCTGAAAAGCCAGCGCTCTCGACATATATTTGGATTAAGTCTGGACGACATCTCGCACGCGATATTTTCTCCATAGAATAAAATATTCAACCCTTTCGCGCGACAAAGAATTTAAAGGCATGAGGTCGAGTTTCTGAAGAGAAAATCCCTTGAGTAATGCCAAGAAAATTCTTTGTCGTTTCGAAAAACACTTCAAGATAGACAGGAACATAACATCAAGTTGCAGGCTGTTTAATTAGAGGCTCATTGAAACAAATTGTACTCCGGCGAACAAATATGCGTAACCTAGCGTAAAACAGAGCTGCTAAGCTGGATAAGTCTGTAAGTCTCAAACTACAGCCCCAAGCTTATCTAAAGAAAAAATCCATGGAATGTAAACAAGCAGTTTTATGTAAATTATTTGATCGACAAATAAAATAATGGCTATAAATTCGAAAGTTCAAGACAAAACTCAGTGAACAACAATCTCTCTCTAAGTACAATTAAATGGTAAAGATTTCTTTTCGTACCAGTGTAAATGGGCGAAATGGAATAGAGGGTTGAAATTAAACTGGACGAAGGATTAGTAAGTTACGCCAGGAATTAAGATTCTAGGGCTATAGGAAAGGGGTTCGCCAATAGTTCGGCAAATTAGGAAGAATAAGAACGGAATTAACTTGTAAGGGTTGAACAAATTCGTCGTAGGATTGCGCACGCAATTAGGATGTACTTTTCTTTCAGAAACCGAATGTAAATCTCGATGTAAACTTGTCCAATTTCTAACGCTAGCTGAATGCCAGCACGTCTGGAAGTTATGAAATGAATAATTAAGGTGAAATTAATTAAATTGGCGATGATTGATTAATTTGTAATAAAGATGAGGTGTGGTTAAAAAACTTTGTTTATGTTTCAATATTCATTCAATTCATTCCCTTTCAAAGAACGTGAGGTTACTACTAGAGTAGGCTTGAGGTATTAGCACGACGTGAATTTGAGGTAGGTGTAATTGATTCAAATAACTTAGGTAAAGGTAAAATAAAATCTACGACACAACAAAACATGACTTAGGGTCTCTGGACGCATCACAGCTTGATTAATTTAATGTAGGGAAGGGAGGGATATCACAGTATACCGTGTGCTCCTTGAGAATCGCCCCAGCCCATAACTTTTTTCGTTATCATTTTGAGTTTCAAAATCTTGACGGGGTCATGAGTACTTTTGCTATTTTTCTATAAGGGGTTGAAGATGGGTTATTTCAAGGTAAAAAAATATGTTCCAACGTAAGTGAGAACATTCCAACGTCCTTCCTGACACATATAGCTCATGACAATTCCCTTTTTCTTTTGTGAAAAAATCAACCCCCTCCCTCACCCCCAACACCTACTTGTGAGTATCAAATTCGAAATTACGTTTGAAAGTCATGCAGATGGTTCTATTTTGTCGAATTATCAATTTTGGCCCAATTTTTTTTCCAACCCCCAAATAGGGGGTGGGGTTGAAAAAAAAACCATCGGTCAATTCGACTGAATTTCTGATATTGTGCTTTACCAGTTACGCTAAACAAGATTACCAAGAGAAAACTCGTTCGTATGACCAGTTTCCACCCCACAGAGGGTTGAAGTTGACTATAATGGCGCATAAAACATTCTTCCATGTCATAAACCAAATGGATGGAAATACGTAGTGGACTTTCATATCATCTTGTTTCGTAAAAATGTCTATTCTTCAAAAATACTTTCAATCCCGTCCTTCATCCCCTATCCCTGTTTCTGAACATCATATTCGAAACAAATCTTGGGAATTATATCAATTTTTATTTCATCCTTCAAATAGTCGCAGTAGCTAGAATAAGAGTGTGACATAATATCTTGCTTTGATTGAGCAGCTTTCGCTCCAAATGACATAAAATTCTTCAGTCAATACTATAAGTAGAGGTGTATTCGTACAAAAGAAAAAAGCTAGGAACTATGTAGGTACAGGTAAACATAATTAACCTGCTGTAAAGTTGAGACTTGATAGGAACACCAATATTTTTAATAATAATCCAGGCAAAAAATCATTCAATCAAATGTATGTCTCACCCTGCTGTAAGGGTGCTAACATAAGCATAATAGTGAAAGTGAATTTTGAGAGGGGATTCACAATCAGATGCAGAGAATCCGACCGTAGACCTTCTCCTTCATTTTCAAGATTTATTTCGAATATGATGTTCAGAAACAAGGATAGGGGATGAGAGACGGGGTTGAAATTATTTTTGAAGGATAGGCATTTTTACAAAACCAGATGATATGAAAGTCCACTATTTTCATTAATTTTGTTTATGACATGGAAGAATGTTTTATGAGTCATTATAGTCAACTTCAACCCTCTGTGGGGTGGAAACTGGTCATACGAATGAGTTTTCCCTTGGTAATCTTATTTAGCTTAACTGATCAAGCACAATATCAGAAATTCAGCCGAATTGACCGATGGTTTTTTTTCAACCCCACCCCCTATTTGGGGGTTGGAAAAAAAAATTGTGCCAAAATTAATAATTCGACAAAATAGAACCATCTGCATGACTTTCAAACGTAATTTCGAATTTGATACTCACAAGTAGGTGTTGGGGGTGAAGGAGGGGGTTGATTTTTTCACAAAAGAAAAAGGGAATTGTCATGAGCCATATGTGTTAAAAAGGACGTTGAAATGCTCTCACTTACGTTGGAACATATTTTTTTACCTTGAAATAACCCATCTTCAACCCCTTATAGAAAAAAAGCTGTTCATTTTTTTGGGTAACGGACGATGGTTTTTGGCTCGTGTCAAATTGGGCTACAACATATAAAAAAATTAGGGAATTTGACCGAGACCCATTTCCCATAAGAATCGTGCGGGGTCCTTTGAAAAGATAATGAAATCTATCGACAATTTGGTGAGCGGCTTCCCATTTTTTGCTTATATTGTTAGTATTATTATTATCATTCAAAAAAAATTCGCCTGCGGCGCTAACTGAGGGGCTTTTAGGTCCTCCGGCCCGACCGTTGCGTTGCAATGGGGGGGGGGGTCTAAAAATTCTTTCGCCATAGGTACTTTTTATGAGTTCGGCGCCACTGGCACTCAAATTACGAAACATGTTCGCTCAATAACAAACAAAAAGTAGGTAGGTATCACTAAAAATCATGTGACAGGCTACCATTTTTTCGATTTTTCGATAAAAAAGAAATGTTCCAATTCAAAAGTGAACCCGATATTCGTGTTCAGGAGGTCGAAATCAGTTGGAGAACATTTTTTTATATAAGTAACAGAATGACGCTTATGTGGCCGGTTTGTCTGTCTGTCTGTCTGTCTGTCTGTCTGTCTGTCCGAGTCCGTGCAGAAATTAAGACGCTGTACTCCTTCTCGAGAATTGAAACAAGAGTCTTGGAACTTTTTTCCGATTAATAGCTGATGTCCCCAAGGGTGGCCAATGGGCACTATTTTTATATTCTTTATATTTCATTATTCTCAAAAAACAGAGATCTCCTGTGCACTTCGATGAAGTTGAACTTCTCCTCGGGAAATAAAGCTACAGCCCTTGAAGATTGAACTTTATCCGGTGGATAGCTTAGGTCCTCAAGGACCAAATAGGCAGGTTGGCTTTCATAATTCGGCCGCCATCTTGGCTGCCATATTGAAATTTCTTATTAGTGGAACGATTGTCATGAAACTTGAAACTTACCCTTTGTCTAGTAGGATCATTCTTATTTTCAAGCCAAATTTCATGATTGCCCCACCATCTTGGCCGCCATATTGAAATCTCTTATAAGTGGAAGGATTTTTATGAAACTTGAGAGTTACGCTTGTCTCGTACGATCATACCTATTTTCAAGCTGAGTTTCATAATTCTGCCGCCATCTTGGTCGCCATATTGAAATCTCTTGTTAGTGGAACGATTTTCATGGAACTTGGAACTTACCCTTGTCTAGTACGATCATTTTGATTTTTTATTGTAATAGTCCGGATGTTAGGCGCCAACCACCTTGCATTTGATGATTAAGCAGTGCCGTTTGGTAAGAACGTTGAACATACTTATGCCTTAATTTTAAGAGGTGTTGCCAAGATGTCGGTCCGTGCAGACGCCGTATACAGGGCGATCAAAAATTCAAAAATTCCAACTCATGAACAAAAAAATTGGAGTCATGAAAATCGCCACTTAGATTCACAATTCGATGCTCATCAAGTTAAAACAAGCCATGTTTGAATATTTTCAGCCGTTTCTGAAATATTTTGAATTTAGTGGTCGGTTTCATGGAAATGGACATATTCCAATAATTCAGTAATTTTACAAGATATTTGGATAAATCTTTGTGTTCCCACAAAGAATGACCTGATAAATGAAATGCGATGTGTTGCCACTGACCCCGCCTACTATTTTTGAAAATATGACAGGCGACTGCTTTTAGTCAGGGAGCAGGGCCCTTCTACGACGCTTCTAAAAATAAAAACTTAGCACTTTTTAGGTTCACGGTTAAAAAAATACACATCATATCCAGAATCTCATTGCGCATCTGACCTCGCTAAGGATTTCGTTCGCGCAGATTGCAAAATAGTCGAAAAAAATTCTTTTGCCGAAGAACTTGAGTTATCGAATTTCTAATAATTTTCAGTTCACATCGTGATTGTCGGCGAATTTTTGGAATTTTTTCAATATTTCTTCTACCGATTGAAAGCTTGACATAAGCAGATTATGGATGGCTCACAATAAAACTGATCTGGTGAGTAGCAAGTCCACAAAAAATTGTTAAAACAAGACATGCATTGAAAACGTAGTCCAAATTTCGTCATCGAGGTACTTTTTTTATTATAGAACATAGATGGGTAATTATGTGAGACAAAATGTGTAGAACAGAACGAAGACATTTTTAAAGAAAGTACGCAAAGAATCGGACCAATGGTTCAGCAGATATGATTTTTCAAAGTGAAGCGCGGGAAGCGGTTTCGTCCGACAGGCGCCTGGCGCCTATATTGAACGGCAAATTCGCACGGCACGGGGGAATCGTTATAGCCTGGAACGATAAAAATTATGTCTACTGGCATACAGAACTGTACGAGTGAAACATCAAATTTTTCGTCTTGAAGTATTGAATACCAATCTGAAAGAAACGACATTGGCTGTTGGTCAAGACAAAAGTTACAGATCGAGAAACAAGCGGTTCGTTTATTTTTGAAAAGTTGAAGGATTTTTCATTCCGCTCCTCTTGTCTATTTGTTTATTTCCAACGACATACAAGAGACGATGCCAAGTTTGTCCCAATACTCCCAATCAAAACGGGACAGAAAAAGAAATCCACAACACGGCAGGCGTACCTCAACTTGTGAAATGTAGATGGGCCTTCAATCCTTCATTAAATAAGTAACTATTCAAGTTTCAATTGAAACTTTATTATAATAATCATAATTCATAATCACCAAATAACACTCCACTACAATAATTAACATCTTTGACACAAACCTACCTAATTGTCGAAGATGTGTAACGCCACAAGAAGCATAGGTGTTGAACTGGTGTATTCATATTTATAATCACATCTTCATCATCTTTTCAATGTGAATTTTGATGGGTTGTTTTTGTGAAATTGAGATCTTCTCCATCAGAAGCTTTCTGAAGCTCTTTTTGTATTATTACCATTGGTGAAGGACAAAATACTCCAAAAACAGACAACAGCAGCAGGATAGGAATTAAGCCCCTTCAACTTTGATCCATAACTAATAAATTCAATAATATTGAACAAATATTTGTTAAAAATGTGGCAACGAAGAATGGGCGAATTCATATTTCGCTTTTAAGCTTAAAGCGTCTTGTGGTTTCCACTTTTCGAAAATAAACGAACCGCTGCGCGTGTTCCCTCGCTTGTTTCTCGATCTGTAACTTTTGTCTTGACCAACGGCCAATGTCGTTTCTTTCAGATTGGTATTCAATACTTCAAGACGAAAAATTTGATGTATCACTCGTACAGTTCTGTATGCCAGTAGACATAATTTTCATCGTTTCAGGCTATAACGATTTCCCCGTGCCGTGCGAATTTGCCGTTCAATATAGGCGCCAGGCGCCTGTCGGACGAAACCGCTTCCCGCGCTTCACTTTGAAAAATCATATCTGCTGAACCATTGGTCCGATTCTTTGCGTACTTTCTTTAAAAATGTCTTCGTCCTGTTCTACACATTTTGTCTCACATAATTACCCATCTATGTTCAATAATAAAAAAAGTACCTCGATGACGAAATTTGGACTACGTTTTCAATGCATGTCTTGTTTTAACAATTTTTTGTGGACTTGCTACTCACCAGATCAGTTTTATTGTGAGCCATCCATAATCTGCTTATGTCAAGCTCTCAATCGGTAGAAGAAATATTGAAAAAATTCCAAAAATTCGCCGACAATCACGATGTGAACTGAAAATTATTAGAAATTCGATAACCCAAGTTCTTCGGCAAAAGAATTTTTTTCGACTATTTTGCAATCCGCGCGAACGAAATCCTTAGCGAGGTCAGATGCGCAATGAGATTCTGGATATGATGTGAATTTTTTTAACCGTGAACCTAAAAAGTGCTAAGTTTTTATTTTTAGAAGCGTCGTAGAAGGGCCTTGCTCCCTGATTATTACACACAACACCCTTGATTAATAGACCTACAAGGATAATATTCACTTATCTAAATCCCACTGTCAATAGCAACGGAATAAAATGAATGTAAACAACGAAATCTGACAGCTGTCACTTCGGACTTTTTTTTGTGATAATCACCAAAATATCACTCGTGCTCGAGATTTTCCCAGATAATTGTGGCCAGGCGTTTCCCTCGGACTGATTGTCCCTGGATAAATGCCCTCCTCCTACGGAGTCGGGCATTTATCGCTACAATCAGCACTCGCGATCGCCTGACCAAAATTATCGTGAAAATCTAAGCACTTGTGATATTACTGTTGATTATTACATACAACGCCCTTGATTATTAGACCTACAAGGATAATAGTCACTTATCTAAATCCCACTGTCAATAGCAACGGAATAAAATTCATGTAAACAACAAAATCTGACAGCTGTCACTTCGGACTTCTTTTATGTAATAATCTTCAAAATATCACTCGTGCTCGAGATTTTCCCAGATAATTTTGGCCAGGCGTTTCCCTCGGGCTGATTGTCCCTGGATAAATGCCCTCCTCCTACGGAGTCGGGCATTTATCGCTACAATCAGCACTCGCGATCGCCTGACCAAAATTATCGTGAAAATCTTAGCACTTGTGATATTACTGTTGACTATTTTCTTCTTATCACCGCCATTTTGAATTCGCCCATTGTGGAATAAGTAAAAAATTTATGGAATGTAGTGGTAAGGGTCATAGTCAATAATCTAAATGCAAAAATAACGGTTTTCAGTAAGTAACTCTTTGTATTTGACCATAAGGAAATGTAAACTTATTTTTACGAGTTTTACAGCAGTTCAGCGCTTATCACGACCTTGATGACCACTGTGAAGATGACTATGGGGCATTAAAACAATCCAATATATTGTTCAAGATGAATTACGGGACCATTTTGATTCTTCATCAGTCATTCCCGAAATATACTGGAAATATCCTGAAAAAATGGGACAAGTTTTGAAAATACGTTTATTTGATAAATTTTTCGTTTTTGACTCGCCGTTTTTTCGCCGTTGTCGGTGGGTCATTTTTTGTATTACATTTTTTTTAATATGCACAATTGCCAAACAGACCAAACAAGACGATGGATTGTTTCAAAACCCCATATTCATCTTTACAATGATCATTTTGGTCCTGTTAAGAGGCGAAGTGCTATAGAACTCGTAAACATGGGTTTAACATTTCCAAGTGGCCAATAACAAAGAGTTACCCACCAAGAACGGTTACTTTTGCATTTATATTATTGAGTATGACCACTACTGCTAGTACCAACTGATTTTATTGGGGTAATATCGTACAACATTCGTACCAAACGGCACTGCTTAATCATCAAATGCAAGGTGGTGGTGGTATTGTGGCTCTTAACATCCATCAGACTAAAAGTACAATAATGATGGTGATCTAAGAAACGTCATGCAATGAGAATGAGGAATAGAATATTGTAGAGGTCTGAAAGTGGAAGATGGTATAGTTGTATGTATTCGCATTTTGATTGTTGACATTTCTGGGTTGCCAAGCCGGTTAGGTAGGTATCCACCTGGAAGAGCTGCTGTCACCCTGCCCTCTGATGGCTGTTACTTCTTCATGCCACAAAACAACTTCAAAATTGACGTGACATTGACGCAAAGATTCTTCTCGGGAATTCCGAATCAGCTGTGTCTCGCTCGGCTAAGTTCACCCGCCTTCCGCGTTACCGAGTCCGTACGACTTCCAGCAACAAATTCTACCGCTTCACCTGGCGCCATCTGTTACGTATCTGATTCTCAATAAGCGTGGCGTTACAAGAAATTTTCTTTATTTTTCTTCGGAACGCAACAAATCAAATGAAAAACATGTGGGCTCTACGAAGGCTCAGGTATTTAAATTCATTTTTTCCCAAAACCCGTGGAACACCCCATTGTAAAGACAACTTCCAATTATTTTGGAACAAGAACTATGACGAGTTCTATAAGAAGTATCATGACCAGGAAGTTTGTCGATTTGTGCATTCAAATAAATTTAGTTATTGTCTCGGTTATTGTTGTCTAAAGTTTTCGAAATTATTCTAATAAAATTTGACGATTGTTAATTCAATTAATTGTGAGAGAGATGTGTTCATCATGTCTCCAGTCCTCGGTTTAGTCTAGTTCTGAGACAAATCATAATTGCGAAACAATGCGAGAGCTGGAAAGCAAAGTCGAATAGCGATTTAGATGTGGTAATGATGGTGTATGACCCAACAGCCTAGGGTTGCCAGACGTCCTGGATTTCGCAGGACGTCCTGGATTCAGCCTTAAAATTTTGCGTCCTTCCTAAGACCTCCGCAGGACGCTAAATGTCCTGTATTTTCTAAACAAAGCTCTCCTGTATTTTTAATATACCTACAGTTCCGAATTATTTGTGAGTATTCTCTACATTTTTTCCCGGAGCTGCTCCATGGTCTATCTTTTTAAAAATTATAGAATTTGTTCTTTCGGTTTATGGCTTAAATGCCGATTCCGAGAGACTGTTCTCGCTGTGCACTACCTTTTGGACAGATGCTCGGGATAAACCTGTACTTGACCTGTCTATGACTTGACCATGTGAAATCGGAGCTACAAATAATAGCTGTATTACACTACACAATTTCTTGTACAATTTCTTGAACCATCTGTCAAACCAACAATAAAGTTCATTGTTTTTTGACACTATTTTGGCAGATTGTTCAAGAAATTGTACAAGAAACTGTGTAGTGCAATACCAGCTATAGAACCAATTTCAATATGTCGTGCAAAGAATCTTCGCACTTCGTGCAGTACTTCGCACTGAAAAATAAAAAAGTTCTTGAGGCGGTGAAGTCCGAACAAAAATACGTTTCTAAAAAATGTTTGAGTTTTTTTATTCTAAATTTTTGCGAATTTCTTGGTCTTTTTATTCATTTGAGTTTATTTTGATTTTGAATAAGATTCATTGTATTAAAGCTCACTGATAAACTGATCATTAGTTTCAAAAGTCCTGTTTTTTCGACGTCTGTCCTAGTTTTTGGAAGCTTATGTCCTGGAAATCCAATTTTTGCATCTGGTAACCCTACAACAGCCCCATACAAATCCGTAACAATGTATCCTGATAGAAGTTCCTTATTTTTTTTATTCTTATATTCTTAATCGAGTCCCGGGGGACTCCTGGCATAATGTTTTGCGCCAAGCCTTCGTTAAAAACCGCGCTCGTTGACCTAATTTAAGGTTGGGTAAAATAGAATTGCGCGAACTGTCAATTTTCATTTTCATCTTCAAATTAATCTGTTTTAAAGACACGCACAAAGCAAAATTGAAGTTCTCCCTCGGGGTAAAATTATGGAGCGTCCCTCAGCTCTTTCTGGGTGCGTATATGCGATGATAGACGATGTCGTCGACGTGACCCATTTTGCGCTGGGGTCGCTGTTATTTTTTCCAAACAAACGCCTTTTAAATTAAACCAAAA
The DNA here is from genome assembly GCA_949128115.1 of Anaspis maculata. NCBI lineage: Eukaryota > Metazoa > Arthropoda > Insecta > Coleoptera > Scraptiidae > Anaspis > Anaspis maculata. The sequence continues at coordinate 51,179,685 of OX421961.1, forward strand.
CACTGGATTAACGCATGAAGACGAGCGCGCTCGTTCCACAGAGGCCTAAAATTCTTGCGCCTGATGGAAGGGAATTATTTACGCGGGAGGAAGAAAAGGGCGTCGTTGACGTAGTCGCAGGTGGCTTCCTTTCATGAAAGCAGATGCGCCAAAAACAACGGAAGTTGAACCCTTATCAAGTGGCGGTACAGATTTTCCGGGAGTTTCGATGTCAAGTGGGTAATTGATGCGACGCGACATCCCTTATAAAAGCAAAAGAAACCGGATCGCATGATTTAATCAGGATGCTCGCCGTCCGTGTTTACTACCCTGCCATAAAGAAAATATTTAGGAGAATTAGTTCGGCCCAAGTTTAAATTTGATTCCAATGGAGCTCGGCGAGAGACAAACTCGTCAAAAGTTTGATTTTCTCCGGAATTAATGTTAATATTGGATTAGGCGAGATGTTTGCAACCCAATTAAATCTGTGCGATATTGCATGTATAACGACGTTACCGAGACGCAAGCGAACGGAGAAATTACCTACCGTACAAGTTCGAGTCTTTTTTCATTCAAACTTGGAGCTTGATGACAAAAGATCATTTCCATTCGACATTTTCAACTTGTATACCTCCATTTCCAGTGCCAAATCAAAAATTTCTCATCACAAATGATATTCGTTGGGTGCCTTCTATAGCGTTTTCTCTGTTTTCAAAAGCATTTTGAGCTCTCCTGAGCGACTTTCTTTTTACGGCGGTCACTTCAGAGCAGCAAAAGATAATTAGTGTCGTCAAAGTGGGCCGCAAAACAGATCCCGTACAAATTATTGCGGATGAGAGGTGATAGGGGGAAGACATCAAAGAAAGTACAATTCCCGGAATCCGGAATCCTCAGGAAGTGTATTGATTTCAGTTGGGGCTGCTGGGACCATTTTTCATTATAGACACACACCGAATACCTATATACCTACTATATATACTTTCGAGTTATTCACGGATTATCCGCGGTCACTGCGCGGTCTCCCGATTTTAAAAGTTGAATACCTAAGAGATAAATTTTCTCCTCCCTCGGACCGAAACCCGATAAATAATGTATGAGTTCGGTTAGTTTTATAATATTTACCTTTTCGGTCTATATATACAAATAGCCAAAGCGCGGCATATTTACATTCGCGTGCCATTGTCGTTTTGTTCAGGAGTTTTCCATGAATTTCAGACCCTTGGTGTGTACCATCGCGTTTTTATATGAAAGTGTACACCCGCCTCTACCAACAGCCAACGGCAGTCCGTTTCTCAAATTTAATTTACATTTTCGCCCCGAGTTAATGCGTTCGCTTGTTGCAGACATTAATGTTTTCAGTGGTTGTTTATCGCCTGTGACGTCAGAAATACGGCTGTGGTTCTGCTCTGTGACGTGACAAAACACATACTTCTCTTGAACCCGATGGAACTGGGGCGCCAACGCTGTCGGTCGAGTTGACAGAGGGAAGGGGTAAGTCGAGGGGTAAGTATATGGTTCTGAAAAAACGGGCAGTGCTGATACAAAACGTGACATTACCAGTAACTTCACATTTTCACTTTTCCGGCACTCAAATAAGAACAGAAAGTATTGCACCACTAGATAACTGAATACAATAAGTACAGCAAATAACAAATAACGATATGTTACGAGTCGCAACAAATCACAGATTCTTTCTTATAACCATGCCATTAAGCCATTCTCATTTACTTGGGGTTCTCGAGGCGCAGGCTCACCTATGTTGGCCGTCACTGGTCGAGTTGATGCAACCAGCCCGATCGATAAAGCGCTCCCGGTTAAACAGCCAATTGAACCAGTGAGCTTGTATAATTGAAGAGCTGCGCTCGAGTTGCGAGTAAAGGAAACCGCCTATATGAGAAGGTCTATAGTTTCGACTGATGCAGGTCCAATTTTTTTTTTTACCTGATTGAAGCTCCACTACTCTTTTTCACCTTTAGGTTTTAGCAGGATGTTCTCTACATTTTTCTTTCAGTAACTATAACAACGTGTATAGGGGAACAGTGAGGATTTTCAGTTGTTTTTTCGATGGCTTTTTCATTTCATCCCTCTTCTCGGGACATCACCGCAAAGTAGTAGATGCCCAAGTACTTAGGAACGCGCGGAAAAGTCCATCTGACTCAGTGTGGATTTGTGCCGGAGTCCTCCACATTTGTAAGCGGGGCCGAGCTCACTATAATTATGCTATCGACCTGGTTCAAGCCCACTACTTGGTTTTGGAGATTAAGTATCGTTCAACATCTATTCAATTTATAAAGAATTCACTATTGGTGGTTCAGAATTTCAATTAGACGGACAGCTCTTTTGATCAAGCTGGACTGCTGACCACTATTCTTTTTTTCAATCACAAATAATGATACTTTTAGTAAGTAAGTAAGTAAGTAAGTAAGTAAGTAAGTAAGTGGTTTATTGTTTATAAAGACTTAACAGCCATGAACAATTGGAGGGAAACTTAAATAATATTCTTGAAATAACTTAATATAAAGTAGGTACCTATGTGATACGCAGATAAAATTTTAAAATAAACAACAACACTAATAATAAGGTGTAACAAAAATTGGGTCTTAAGAACATGTTTTGCGGTCGGAGGCTGTGAAGTGTGTACTTAGTCAGTTATTCAATGAAAGTGAAAAGCTCAGCCCATGAAACTATAACGGGCAATTGCTGTTGGTTTTCAGTCGCTTAGGATGAAATCTTTAAGTTTCATGCATCCGGAGAGGTACCTGTGCAAGATGGTAACATCAATGAGCTCGTTACTGTTCAAAATGTCGTGCTCATCGTGGTGAGAAAAATGACTTATGAACCAAGGCCTGTACGGGGAATACAACGGGCATTCGAAAAAAATGTGACGAAGTGACTCTGTCCTCCTCATGCAGCAAATGGTACAGTCACCTGTAAGGTCAATGGTGTGAGTTGTTTTGTTGACGTAGATCTTTGCGGTTGTATTGCTTACTGTTCTTAATTGTGACATAAGTCTTTTAAGTGAGATTGGAGTTTTTGCATTGTTGATGTAGTGAACTGTGTTCTTAGGTACCAGATGTTTATATTGTGCGTTATTGACAGATAAAAGGACATTGTTCAGATCTTCAATTTTAAGCAGGTTGAAATACGACTTTAGTATGTCATCAATTTTGTTACGGTTCAAGTTGTTTATGTCCAGTTTGATCTCGCTGAGGCTCAAGAAATTTGACAGCCTTGTGTACCAGTTGAACTGAGCGCAGGGAGCGGTTGCGTTCAAACTAATTAGCCTGAGCAGGGCTCTCTTTGGGTATCTATTTCCTTTCAGATTGTTGACTTTGTGCATGTAACCGAGTACGTACTTGATAACTACCCAACTCAGCCTAACCAGACCAAACTCAGTGCGCACCACGCTGTTCGGTACATTATTTCTTAGGTAAAACGCTTTCTTGAAAAAACCTACTTGTATTTTCTCTTAGCTCCTCAGTGTATTTTATTCAGTGTATTATAATGATACTTTTATGGAGGATACAATCTGGTTTGTAGTTGTTTCCAGACGGTAACGGAGCACATTAAAGTATGTACATTCATATTCGTCAAATCTGACAGCCTTTTTGCCGCGACCATTTTGGATTTTCATGTAAGACCTACTGCCTGAAATTTACTGTTCTATTATTACATACCCTTATTTTAGCTTGTAGACGTTGTCGTCTTGAAAATGGCTTATTGCCAAAACGCGCGTCGACCAATAAAAACATTTAAAAACGTGTGGCACGACTTTGAGAGCGATTATAAACTTTAATACATTTTAAAGGTCTATTTCCATAAATAGATGTTCGTAACCTTACGCAAAAGATATGTAGTTTCAGCTACAGTAGAAATAGATGTTTCATTACAAACTGTGCGGTCAGAATAGTTCCAGCATGCAGAACAACACGAAGGGTTGAGAACCACTGTGCAAGTGGTTGGCCAACCCTGGCATGTTGGCGTTCACCGTATTCGTGTCACCCAGCTCGTGTCAGGCCATTTTGATTAGCTTTATGAAGCTGTAATAACCAACTTTTGCATTCGAATTATTCACGGCAATTCTATAATTATTCATTTGCCTGCTTGTTTTTGACAGTATGTCCTTGAAGTGAAAAGTGGGAGGGAAGAAGTACCGACCCTATGTGTGATACCCCCAAATGAGTTTTCATGGTGAATTATTCTATATTCTATAACCTAATGAATAAAGATAAGACAAAGATAATGGCGAGTGGAAAAACAAAAATAACGACCAACATAGAGCTGAAAAAACAGAGTGGTTGAACAAGTCGACACCTTCAAATATCTGTGAGTCAAAAAAGAAGAAGAAGGAACGCAGGAGGCTAAGATTAATACAAGGATCGAAACCGCAGCAGGTATGTCTCACAGCCGGAGGAATACTTTTTTCTGTAGAAAAGGAGTTTCAACAAAAGCCTCGACAAAAGCAAAAATCAGCATTTCCAGTTCTGTGTTTCTCCCTATCCTGATATACGGAATCGAGAGCTGGGCGCTCACGAAAAGTATGAAGAGTGAAATCCAGAGCACCGAGATGAAGTTCTTGAGAAGAATTCTAGGGATAACAAGAATAGATGAAGTTAGAAACAAGGACATCAGAAAGCAGCTTCAAGTACAGTCGGTCCAGGAAGCAACAGAGGAAAACCAGCTAAGATGGTTTGGACATGGTTTGGATATTCTACAAGAATGCCGACAGACAGACTAGCCAAGACAGTATGGGAGGCGAGAGGACGCGAGAAAGAAGAACGAGAAGCAGACCTCTGACAACATGGGATCAAAATATTGATGGAATACTGACAAATAGAGGTATTACTACACTCATATACATTTAACTAAGTACTTGGTGGAGTTGAGTAGATTACATGATGCAACATCAAACGACTGCTCTGCTAACGGTGTAGGCCGGCCTCCACCAAGTTCCAAATGAGCTGATGATAAACACCCATGAGCAGTGAGCCTCTCAAAGTGTTTGCAACCTGCGGTAATGTGCAGAGGATAACCGCTAGCGCAGGCGAATCCAAGCATCACATTGCGGCTCAGTGGGTTCGACTGGTCTGAAGAAGTGATGCAATGGGCCCAAAAATGAGGTCTACGTGCTAGATGGTACTCTGTACCATTAACTTCCCCTATTAAATCCAGAATCCAGACTGTCCTGCTGGCGAACAGCCGTTGTCTCTAAATGTATTACCTCAAAAATGATTTATATACGTTTCAGTTTAATGGAACATGACCTCTTGATGCGTGGGATGGAATTTTCAATTGGAATGTTCGTTATATACCTTTGTACTTTAGTAACCATAAATTATTCAACTGCCGCATTGTTTTTCAATTTGAATTAATTGTCTATAATTGGGTCTGTGGTAGCCGATGCGGGTAGGTTTTGTTATTGCGTCCACATTGTTGATTTTGGGAATAGTACAGGTGGCTTTTGTGTTTTGACAAATAGTACAGGCCAGTGAAATGCGAGTGTGAAAAGGCGGTTTTACGCAATAATAATATGTTGTATGTATGATCCACCGTATGTGGTAGTGATGGTTCACCGCCACTATAGGACCATCATAATATACCTACCGGGCGGGAGAGATAAATTTGTGATTTGCCGGGTGTCGACTTTCAACAATGGCCAGTGTCGATAGAAACTACTCCACAGATATAAACTTGTCGGCTAGTGCTACGGAATTAGAGAGTTTATGTGGGACATCTGAAAAGTGATTCCAGTAAGTGGCGGTGGAGTGATATCTCGGCATTATTGAGTCGAAAGGACCGGACGGGTTTGGGAAACTGTTCGAAACCCGCGTCTTGATGTTTCGCGTATCTGGGTTATCTGGGAGAGACCGAGAACGAGAGGGAGAGTTGGCCAGTGGGGCGGTTTGGATCTGGTCGTCGTATTATGCAGGTCGCAGTTCGACGGGATTGCCAGAAATTTAAAAAGTGATAAGAGAGGACATGGAAGAGACGCGCGTTCAGAGCGAGAGCACAGAAGGGAACACCAGATTTCCCCCAGGCCGATCTCTCCATCCTCTGAATAAATAATGCGCCGACAGGGCTGGAACATCCCCGATATCTGGAGCTCGTTGTAAAACAATTAAAAGTGGTGGCGGGTCTCGGTTTTGCCACCATTTAAGCTCGCCCCCTCTCCCTTTCCCCTACGTCCGCGCTTCAGCCGTGCCCAGTGGCGGTGGCGAATTTCACGGATGACAGGATTAATCAAAATCTACACAAATTACACAAATCATTTTTCAGATCTTTCCACTCAAACAATCAAAAGCTCGTTTTTGTTATGCAAATGCGGTCAATTAAATATTTGCGCTGAGCATATTTCATATTTCCAAAAAAAAATTTTTTTTATTTTTTCAGTCCATGTAAAGACTATCAGCATCTTCTCTATTCGGACCAACACTGGTTTATCCAGAACTCTGGATTCTGGATTAGGTGGGGGAGGGGAGTTATAAAACATAGTTCCATCCGGCACGCAGGCCTCACCTTAGGGCTCATTGTACCATCTCATGTTGGCTCCCCCTCTCGGTCAGTCGTTAAACCAGCCGATCTGTTCTTATCCTGGGCTGCTACTCTTGAATCGTGCGAGAAAAGTCCCTGGGAGTAAAATACATTCCGCAGTACACTGATGCAGCGAATGTTGCCTAAAATCGCGGTTTTTAGGCAACTTTCGCTACAGAAGTGTAGTAAGGATTATATAAATCTCCCAGGGACTTTTCTCACACGATTCAAGAATAGCGGCCCAGGACTATTCCGAGTCGAGTTCAGAGCCTGCTTTGCGCAACGATCTCCCGCCTGTTCTGCGATTTTAGCCGCGCATCCGCTATTTTCCATAGGTTTGTCGGCTCATTGGATCAGCAATAACACCTGTGAGTATACAAGTGAGTGAGACCTTGTCACATCAAAAATCTAACTTTGAGAAAAGCTTGTGTTCTGGCAATTTTTGAGATCGAGTGGCAATTTAGTGAAATTGAAACTATCATGTTTTCTCAGGAAAATCCTGTAGGTACTTATACAGGGTGATTCAGGTTTTGGCAGACAAATTTTGCAGGTCGACAGAGGACCAAACAGGAAGTGTACTTACTTTAAAAACTATATAATATTATCTAGAATGAATAGCAACAAATTTATAGTCTCCCAAAATTATTGTAAAGAAAAAATTGCCAAAAACTTCAAAACCGCTTGACCAATTCGACTCAAATGTTGCACAGATGATAACAATGGAATAAGTACGTCCTTATTGATTGCCTTGAAAAAGTTCTCCCAAAACGATTCAGTGGCGTAGATAATGGGAAGGTTCTACCTTTTATCCCCGAATTTTTTACGCCACCGGAAATTTTGCAAAACGGATCCAATTTCTAGGTTCTACGTTCAATCTCATATAGAAGAAATTGAATGTTCTGTATGATAGGAGGAGCCATTTCTAGGATATTTGAGTTTGGAGGTTCAAGATCACCTCGGAAATTCGTCGAATTCAAGAGAGTAGAAATTTCAATATCGGAAATTTTAGTGAGTTGCTTTTTCGCTCCTTCTAAATTACCAAAGAACTATGTTTGTGAATAGATCTCCATGTTTTCTCAAATTCACTTTTCGATGCCGATTCCATAATACACTTTGAAGTTGGCTTTCACTTCAAATGCATTTAGACTGTGACTTTGGCATTCTCTTTCATTGTGACAGTGCGAGTCTGAACGCATTTGGAGTAAAGTCAACTTTAAATTCGATTGTGAAATTGGCCGTCGTCAGTCTCTTGACTTGAAATCGATGTTTTCGAACAGTTTTCAAACCGTCACACTTGAATATCTCGGAAACGGTTTCTTCTATGACTGAAGATGGCATTTTCTCCTTGAAAGTGAACGTCGAATCTAGAAATCGCATCAGTTTTTGAAAAATTTCCAGTGACGTAGAAAATTTAGGGGTAGAAGGTTGAGCTTCCCCAATGTCGATATCACCAAATCATTTTTTAAAATTGTTTCATAACAGTCACTAGGGACGTAGTTTATAGCCATATATGTGCAAAATTTGTGTAGAATTGGTCAAGCGGTTCAAAAGTTACTGACAAAAAAACTCTATTTTGCATTAAATCTGAGGTTCTGTAGCTTTGTTTTGCTGCATTTTAGATACAGGTATACTTTTTGGGGCGGGTTCATTTCTTTTTCATTCTTTACGGATCTATAAAATGTGTCCACCCAACCTTGGACCACGCTGTGTATGTATAAGGAAACTTACTTATTTGGAAACAGTAGTTGTCAAACTTTTTTTTGTTACTGAATTCAAATTATGAGCATTTGATTACTTTGATTATGATCTACGAAAATACCTTGCTCCCGCCAAATCTTAGATAAGACTTGAGCCTTGTTCCTTGTTAAAATTTACTGAAGTTTCCGATAAAAATAGAGCGCTTTGCATGAATTAGCGAATAAATAATACATTAGTGCTCTGGACAGAGTTTCAGCCACCAGGATTTTACTCATCTCAAGAATCACGGAGCTAAACTAGGTAGGTAGTCAGATTATTAAAGTTTTCCAACATTCATCTTACTGTTCGTTGGAGTAGATCCAGGTAAACATAACGCTAATGCTTCACCTACGGTGCGGTTTATTTATTCTGCTTTTTCTGTCTTTCCAACAAACTCCAATTTCACTTACACGCTGAGTCTCCATTGTGCTGGAATAGCTTATGCCATCGACCGGTACATAACTCATGTTTCTTCACGCCCAACTATAATTACCAATTAAATGAGGATGACAAAATCACACAGAATACAACTCAAATTATAATTTCTAAAGCGGAAATTACAAAGTTTAGCTTGCTCAAAATTCCCAATAGATCCTAGTGGTCAATCTTCAGTTTATTCGCCATCGCTCCCAGTGGGTGTAGAGTGTAACAAGCAAATATGCTACATGGGGATGAGGCTCAGTAGCGCATTTCATTTGTGAAGGATTATATAGTGAACGCAAGATGTTGATTAGGGTTCTACCGTCATTTGGGCAGAAATTTGGCGGTCAATATGGCGGTCAAAATAGCGGCAGAATAACGTTTGGCGTGGAAATCAAAATGATCGTACTAGACAAGGGTAAGTTCCAAGTTTCATAAAAATCGTTCCACTAATAAGAGATTTCCATATGGCGGCCAAGATGGCGGCGGAATGTTGAAAATAAGAATGATCATACGAGACAAGGGTGAATTCCAAGCCAAAGTAATGATGCTGCATAAGTAGTTCAAACGTGTTCATATCAAAAATTTAAGAGTGAATTTTGATTCAGAAAATAAAATTTAGCAAGAAAAGACCCCAAACACTTCAACATGAATCCTATTACAGCAAAAAACGGATTAAGCATTTTCCGTGTTGTTAATCAACTAGAATTGGTCAAAACAAAATCCATTTGACAGTGTGTTAGGACAGGAATAGGTCCACGGCACCCGGGGCGACACTGACAGCCACTTAGTTAGTACCCCTCGATCTATTTGGGAGACAACAAAGACTTCGAAAATCAGCAGGTATTTTTTAGAAGTGAGAAGTTGTAACGTTCTCTATTACATACAGGGTGTTCCAAAAGTATCGCATTCCGAGTCCAGAGCAATATAATATGGAATTTAGTCAAGAGTAATCAAGACCACGAAAAAAATATAAAAAAATTATTGATGTTCATTTTTGAAAATAAAAGGTAGGAATTCGCTCCCCTCTATTTTCGTAAGTCAAAGTGATTTTAGTAACTGTTGGTGACAGACTAATCAATGAAAATATCAACCACTGGGCGCGCACTAATCTTTTATTCAATACACTAGGGTGATGAATCTCAAAAGTGTATTTCTTATCGGAAACGCCATCAGTAAAAATTTTTGTGTGGGAATAAAACGAGTCATACCTTGTTCTAAACAATTTCAGGGGCCTATGGAATATTTTACAGACGTGATTGAAGAGCACCAGATTTTTGTGATTCATGACTTACCCCTCGACTCACCCTGTATCGTGAACAGAAATTCAGTGCACAACCACTGGTTGATAATTTTTGCTGTTTAGTCTACCGCAAAGGGTTCATCAAAATCACTTCAAATATGTAATGAAATGAGAGACATTTTTCTCGTGTTCTTGAGTAGATTCCATATACCGCTTTGAACATGGAATGCGATACTTTATACTTTTGAGACATCTTGTATACAGATTTTATGATATGGATAAAGCCCCTGGAAACTTGGAGCAGACCTTGGCCTGGCCATTTCAAAGTTGGCGTATTATAGCACAAAAATAACACAATGCAAGTTATAACATGGTACAAGTGTAGATCTCTCCGAGTATAATCAAAGGATTACCAATTTACCAAAACGACGCTTGGGAATAAAATAAATAAATTGCTGGGAATCTGGCGAACAATCTCGACCCCGTCATTTACATGTTTGCATACTGGCACAGATGAGATGGCGTAAATTAATAATTACATTCATATCTAAACAGGATTACATTTTTATAATCTCCGTATAATCACTGGGAAGACGACGGAGGAAGCCTGGGCTCCGTTCTTTGCTCATTTGAAATGGTAATGCTCTGTTGGTATTTCATTTCGCGCGTGGGGGGTGTATTTAATTTTCTTATTTGAGAGCTCGAATGTTCACCTTCCTTTCAAGAGCGCGCACAACATTATTGTTTTCCCCTAAACGGGTCGGCTCAAAGTTAAATAAAGTAATGATACCAATGATAATGAACTTAATTTCAACCATACCAGAGGTCGGTTTCGTGCCATTGATCGCGAAAATTACAAAATATAAATGCCGTTTTGGGGAAGCCGCCAGGCGTTGTTTATCCCAGCAGAGAGAAAGAGCTTTTGATCGAGAGGAGCGCGCAAAAAACTTTGTTTTGATCAAGGGTAAAACGTCAAAATGAAAATTGGGCGTTGAAAGCGGCAAACGAGGGGTCGCACGGGCGTTATCAGTCCGTTATAAAAACTGTGGTATTCGTAAATAATACATATTAAATATCCCTAAATTTCCATAAAAATGTCGTTATTTCTCATTCCTTATCTCCCGGCTTGTCAAATTTACATTCCGCTATACGTACGGATGCTGATGGTGCTGCTATTTTGAAGAATTTGTATAGGTACGTACAAATTGTGGGTCGTAACCAAGGTCGTAATATCCATGTAATGTTTATATAGGTATAGATGAGATAGATTTATTTCAAGACTCTCCAAGTTTGTGACTTCATATTCCGCATGGGTAGTACGGATGTTAGGGACTTAGGGAGCTTGCAAATTTTGATACCGCGACCGCAATGCTACTCGGCAGGATTGTTGTATTGTTGAATTGTTGGACCAATGCCTCATTGAGGGTTTTTTGATGCGACTAAAAAAGTTGTTGACGGGAATCGGTTTTATTTTATTTTTTTTCGTCAAGTAAAAACTCCTCCTTTTGATTTTTGAAAATTCAAAAACTAGATAGCAACAAGGAACACCCCCCATTACCCCCATTTTCTGGTTTTTGTTTCAAATAACCACATCATCAACTTCAGAGGACTCGACATGATTACATTTGACGCTGAAGAATTCAATTAGTGTCAAATTAAATTATTTATTTTGGGGCCAAACTTTGACGCCCCCTAAAATACCCCCCAATGAAATTTTTGCGTGGTTTGGCATATGATACAGCTCAGAACGGTCTGAGAAATGTGTGCGCCAAGTGACATTGCGTCACTCCAAGTTTCACGCAATTTTTTTGCATCGACTCAAATACCGCTGAAGAAGTAGACCTCTACATAATCTGCTCCTGATGGAAATTTTGACTGGCCCGACGAGCCAGTTTTACCCATTATATTCTATTCAACAATTCAAAACGTTGCTTTGTCGATGGAATTGTAACTGATACCTCAAAATTGAACAGAGAGTGCATGGTATTTTTCAAAAAAAAACCTCCCCCTCGCCCCCCTTTTGGTTTTTTCTTTCAAACAACCATTGTCAACTTCAAAAGATTTGGCATGATCACATTTGATGCTTAATAAGATCATTTGTTAAACATTTTGGGGCCTAACTTTGAACCCCCCTAGAGTGCCCTCTAAGGGAAATTTTCCGTGTCCCGACGGGTCAAATCTCTTAGAATGGTCTGAAGAGTATTTGTACCAAGCGGCATTGCTTCACTCAAAATTGCACGAAACTGGACCTATTTGCCGCGTACCGACTCCACTATATGTATAACTCAGCAGGTAAGCATTTTCAGACCTATGTAGAGGGTGTTCACGATAAAATTCACCCCCCCCTCTAGGAGATTCCCTTTTGAGATATTGTGAAAAGCTAAGAACTTTTTCTCAACGATTTTTCCCAGGGATCCTGAATCGATCGTCTAAAAGTTTTCAGTTTGTACCGTATACAGGGTGTGATATGTAACTTTTTTTATTTCAAATGCAACACCCTATATTTTATTACGTCATTTGATGAAGCCTTTCTTTCCGATTACAGAGATATATAACATTTATGATTTATTCTGACAAGGAAGCTGTGTCAAAAAAATGATAAAATAGGTAGTCAAATAAATTAAAAATTACGCGACACCCTGTATAGGAACGAATTAGACCATTTATTCATGCAGAGTTGAATTCTGCAGACAAAATGCTGCGGGAATAACTTTTTTAAGTGAACTGTAGAAACCAAAGCCATCTTGGCGCGAAACAAAATCATGTGACTACCTATTTTATAATTTTTTCGACAACTTACTTGCCAAAATAAATCATAAGTGTCGTGACATAAGTAATAAGTCATATATATTTGTAATCAGAAAATGAGGCTCCACCAAATAACGGAATAAAATATAGGGTGTTGCATTTAAAATAAAAAAAGTTACATATCACACCTTGTATACGGTACCAATTAGAAACTTTTAGGGAATCGATTTAAGGTCCCTGGGAAAAATCGTGAAGAAAAAGTTTCTAGTTCTTCGAAATACTTTAAAGAGGAGTCTTCTGGAGGGGGGTAAATTTTATCGTGAACACCCTGTACATATGAACTTTTTCTCTTAAAATAATCTCAGGAATCACCCCGTGAAATCTGTCGCAGTATTTATGTTACACCCTGTATATTAGGAACGTGTAAGATTTGGTATTGTAATCTCCCAACCCACCCCTCTTATAAAAATAAACTTTTCCCAAAGAAGAATAAGAATCCCCTTTAAAGTTGAAGACTTAGGTTGGCTGTTCGTGTTCGTCTAGTGGTGTTCGTTAGGACTTTAGTTGTTCCGTAGTTACCCCAAAGTAGTACAGGTAAGTGAAGGCTTGGAAATGAAACACAGAGACTTCAAAATCAACAAAGAACAATTTTATTCCAAAGACAAATATATCGACTCATGTTCAAGAATGCAATATCAATTCATTACAATGCAACCAATTTCATACAACGCAATCAATTCAATTCAATTACCCTTCCCACCCACTATTTGAAACGCAGTGTGTAAGCCACTGATGCAGAGAGAACAAGAGAAAGACGAGAGAGAATATCGCTCTCGCTAGAACAGATCATATTAGTTCCAGGGACCTAGATTGTTGAGGAACCTGTTAGCGGGAAAGAATACTGCAGACCAAGTGCTCAGCGCAGTGTAGCCACTTGGGGCAGTGTGAAACAGAGACAAAGGTTTATTAGTAAGTTCTACGGTGACCTAAGTTGACGAGGGATCTGTAGGGAAAATAGATAAGATTTTGGCAAGGACAGTGGCCGAGCACTGCTGCCGAAAGAAGAGGGAGAACACATGACATACAAATCAATAACAATCAATATTACCAATAAAACGAAACTGTGAATAATCACAGTACATGGGTTCATACATAATGAACATGGTCAATGGAATCATCATCAGTTATTTATCACAATAAATACCACCACATGATTCAATGTAAATCAACAATATCAACAACCAGGTCTCAACAGTTGAAGACGTATATTATTTTCATAAGATAACAAAGTAAAGAAAGATATCTTCTCTCACAAGACACGACAATAAGAAAAACATCTGTTGTGTGCAGATCCCTTTCTCTCATAAGATCCAGGCATGGATACAGAAGATAGTGGATCAGTGTAATATGTAACATGGTAAACATACGTATGAAGAAATCATTAAAGCAATTCAACTCAGATGGAGGAGAATAGCCCGACCAGGTCCATCAAGTATGACAGTATACCTCGGAGCTCTCAAAACCACGTCACCTGTTATACAGGTCAACGCTTTGTTGTACCGCTAGACCCTGGCTCTCGTGGTAGCTCGGTCCCAGTTCATCTGGATATCTTGTGGCGACATCGTTCTACTCTTTCGTCTCTCTCAAGCATCAACAACAGTGACCTACACGCTACGTGTATTCCCTTTACCCCTGAACGTGATTATCCCGTTAATTGTTACAATTAATGACTTTTATGTGACAGGCAACAAAGAAGCTGAATAAACTTATCTTCGAGCGTTCTAAAGGCACGGCAGCTATACTCTGGAGGTCTTCAACATCGGCATAGACTTGTATCTTCTCTTTTCTATGATCTGGAGCAGGAAATACCCAGTTTTTCTTGTGTTCTTCTCTCAGACATCTGTCGTCGTTTTCTACACTTTTTCAACTTTTTTGTTCCTTGACGACGGCCTCTCCCTTTTCAGGTGTATTACCAAAGCTCACGATGTTTTACATTTAGTTCTTTATAGGCTAAAGGGCCGGTTGATTTCAGTATAAAAGCTGTATTACACCACACAATTTCTTGTACCGAGAGTTCATAGACTAAATGGGTCAAGGACGCCTGTGAGTTTGAAAACGTCTGTCGGAACTAGCATCCTTTTTGTCAAAGTTTGACAAATTTATTACAATAATGGAGTAAGGATTACCCTAGTTTCGACAGACGTTTTGGAATTCACAGGCACCCTTGACCCATTTAATTTATGAACTCTAGGTACAATTTCTTGAGCAATCTGTCAGTTAAACAATCAAGTTCATTGTTTTTTGACACTATTTTGGCAGATTGTTCAAAAAATTGTGTAGTGTAATACAGCTTTAAGATGACTGCACATTACAACTATTTAGTAACTGTTCTCATCAATTCTACAGGGTGTTTTAGCAATTATAGCAAAAAATTAACTGTGGTCAGATTTCGTCAAAATATGACGGAGACCTATATACCATTTTACAAAGTTTGACCTAATAACGAAGATACAGCCCTTCAAAGTGGACTTTTTTCGGATTTCAAAAAGGACCCCGCACATTTTATGGGTAAATGGTTCTCGGTCAAATTGACTGAAATTTGGATAGTTTGTAGGTTTTGGTCCACAAAGGAAATTCTATGAATCATACTTCATTTGTATGAGGGGTGTTTGCGTCAGGGCCCTGTTTATTGTATTTACAGGGGGCGAAAGGGTGCTTCAGTCATGTTTCTGCGGTATCTTTCAGGAACAAGGCGATGGTTTTCCGGAAATCGCCGAAACAGGTCGATTTTCTATTAGAGGGATCTAGCTTTCTGTCATAAATTCACTCGTTTTAGGTCAACCCCCTAAGGGGGTCACTCACTAACTTAGAACTTTTTGAGCCACATAGGTCGAGTTGCATATCGTTTAAAAGGTTTTTCAACGCTTTTTGCAACACTGCTACGCTTTTTCAATTCAAGTCAGTCATTCTTGAGATAATGAGTGTCAAACCTACAGGTAGTCGATCATTAAAAAAAAATGAATTCAGGTTTAGGAATTTTATTAAGTTAGTATGGGTTTCGAAACTTTGATCTAACGATATTTCAACCTGTCGTAACAACTTGACTTGATCTGTTACCTACGTATTCTTATATACAGAATAAATAATTACTTAAGCGTTGAGATTTCAAACTTACCAGGTCAGAGGAGGGGTTTTAGTGGGTATCCTTTCGAAACTGTGAGTCCCACACTACCCTGGTACCACAGCCAGGGTGTGCGTGAGTGCATTTCCCCTCCTCCCCCCAAAAAGGCGGCCGTCGGTGATTCAAGGTTCAGAGACTCCCACATTGAGAAAATGAAAATTCTTCAACCTGAATTCGTTCAATTTCTTTGAAAATGATCGACCACCTGAAACTTACTCAAGAATGACTAACATGATTTGAAAAAGCTGGGCACTGTTGCAAACAGCGTTCAGTTCATGTCGAGTTTAGTTCAGCGTTTTTCAATTCAAAGTAGACGTTCTTGAGATAATGAATTTCAAAGTTTTAGGTCGGTCATTGCCAAAGAAATTGGCCGAATTTAGGTTGAAGAATCTTCATTTTGTCAATGTGGTAGTCTCTGAACCTTGACTCACCGAAGTAGACGTTCTTGAGATAATGAATTTCAAAGTTTTAGGTCGGTCATTACCAAAGAAATTGGCCGAATTTAGGTTGAAGAATCTTCATTTTGTCAATGTGGTAGTCTCTGAACCTTGAATCACCGACTGCGATGGCAGCCTTTTTTTGAGAGGAGGGAAAATGCACTCACGCACACCCTAGCTAGGTGGTACCAGGGTAGTGGCAGACTCGCAGTTTCGAAAGGATACCCACTAAAACTCCTCCTCGGACCTGATAAGATCAACATCCTAACGCCAAGGTAATTTTTTCTTTTGTGTGGAATGTGGGTAACAGATCAAGTCAAGTTGTTAGGATAGGTTGAAATGTCAGTAGTTCAACGTTTAGAAACCCACACTAGCTAAATAAAATTCTTGAACCTGAATTCAGTTATTTTTTTGAAAATGATCGACTACCTGTAGGTTTGACATTCATTATCTCAAGAATGACTGATTTGAATTGGAAAAGCATAGCACTGTTGCAAAGAGCGTTGAAAAACCTTTTAAACGATATGCAACTCGACCTATGTTGCTCATAAAGTTCTAAGGGGATGAGTGGCCCCCTTAGGGGGTTGACCTAAAATGAGTGAATTCATGACGGAAAGCTGGATCCTTCGAGTAGAAAATCGACCTGTTTCGGCGATTTCCGGAAAATTATTGCCTTGTTGTTGAATGATCCCGCAAAAACATGACTGAGCCATCACAGCATTTCCTTTGTAGATCAAAACCTACAAAATATCCAAATTCCATATCCATAATCCATAATCCATAATCAAAACTCCGTGACGTTTTAATGAAAATAACTCAAATTCAGCATAGACCAATTTGTTGAAACTGTCTACCGACCTGCAAAATTTTGAAAGAATTCAACTAGTGGTGAAGGAGTGCTGAGGATCAATAATTTAGAAGCATCCGAAGAAAAGTTGACTTGAGGTGACCCCTCATAACTTCTACGCCACTGATTAGATTCTTCCGAAATTTGGCAGGTTGATAAATGATTATGACAAGCAAGCTTATGCTGAATTAAATTTGAATTTGTTAAAACGTTCCTGAGTTACAAATTTTTGAAATCCGAAAAAAGTCAACTTTGAAGAGCTGTACCTTTGTCATTAGGCCGAACTTTGCAAAATGGTATAGTTATAGGTTTACGTTATATTTTGAGGAAATCTACTCACAATTGAATTTCTTGCTATCATCGCTGAAATACCCTGTAGAAGCTGTCTGATTTCTACATCATTCTAGTGGGCTGCGATTCAGGCCGCGATCGGCCGATGACGACCAGAAACACAGCTCACTCGAATAATGTAGAAATCAGACAGCCTATGGTTGATGTTCAGCAGGCCCCATGGTGGCACCGGTAGATCTAGTTGCCACATATGATGAGCTGTTGCCTGTTGAACGGCTTGGTCGATCTCAATGATCTCATTATCTGATCCACCGCTATAACAAATGAACTGTGGTGAGAAAAATTGCGACTGGTGCCACTACCGCTGGAGAGGCAGAGGCGTATGGGATGAGCCATTCACCGGTGGCACACACCATAGGGCCTGCTGAACGCGCCCATTGATTGATGTTATCTCCTGCGTTCGCTCCGGCAAGTTGGCAGTTCTGGTCCATAGCCGTTGCGACTGCGCACCGCTGCCGCGGAAAGACTGATTGCATAGAGTGCGTTGGTCTGGCGGTGGGGGAACAAGCAGGGTACCACAGCGACAATACACCTCACTCCTTAAAATAGTAGGCTGTATAAGTGTATTACCACCAAGGTCATTGGTGAAAACACCCCTCCAGAATGGCCAACCTTGAACATTCGAGTAGTTTTTACTTTTCTAGGAAGATTTTCAGTGTTGTTCGGTTAATTGTCTCAACAAATACACCTCTAGGTTCGATATATTATCGCTTTACATCTCGATTTACACTCGGATCCCCTCGTGAAAATCCTCGATGTAGCGATAATACACCTCACCTATCGGTGTATTACATACGATAATCCACCTCACTCCTTAAAATAGTAGGCCGTTCAAGTGTATTACCACCAAGGTCATTGGTGAAAACACCCCTCCAGAATTAACAACCTCAAACATTCAAAGAGTTTTCACTTTTTTAGGAACATTTCGAGTGTTGTTCGGTTAATTGTCTTAACAAATACACCTCTAGGTTTAATATATTATCGCTTACATCTCGATTTACACTCGGATCCTCTCGTGAAAATCCTCGATGTAGCGATAATACACCTCACCTATCACCTATCGGTGTATTACATACGACAACTCACCTCACTCCTTAAAATAGTAGGCCGTTCAAGTGTATTACCACCAAGGTCATTGGTGAAAACACCCGTCCAGAATGACAAACCTCAAACATTTAAGTAGTTTTAACTTTTTTAGGAAGATTTTCAGTGTTGTTCGGTTAATTGCCTAAACAAATACACCTCTAGGTTCGATATATTATCGCTTACATCTCGATTTACACTCGGATCCCCTCGTGAAAATCCTCGATGTAGCGATAATACACCTCACCTATCGGTGTATTACATACGATAATATTTGCGTATTGCCGCTTTGGTACGCTGCTATTAGTCCGGACGTTAAGCGACATGAATGGAACCCACCTTGCATTTTCGAGACAAGCGACGAAATTTGGCACACCTGTTCACTGGACCCTACTCTTCGATTTAAGAAATGTTGCCACCATCTGCGGAAATCGCGCAGACACTTTATACAGGGTTCAGTAGAAAAAATTTGTTGAAAAATCGTAAATCGTGAACCATAACCGGTGGACGTATGTAAATCAGGATATTGATGACTGATTCCATGCTCATGAAGGTACTGCAAACAGTTTTGAAATATCTTGAGGCGTTTCCGAAATACGTTGGAAGAAGTGAAATTTCTTCAACTTTCTTATTTTTTCAATAAATCAGTTGTTTTTGGAGATATTGAGCTGCAACTTGATATTCTGGCAAACAAATATGTTTTTAATGGAACGCAATGTGGAGCCATCGACAAAGCCTGCTAGATTCGAAACTAAGATCTTCAACTTTTTTTCCATCGTGAGCGCCATCTTCAAATTGCCCTTCGTGAAATTGTTGAAAAAACAACAGGTAACGACTTAATTGGACACAGGCGTTCATTTCATTATGAAAAACCAGGTCCTGAATTGCAGCAATGACCTCTTCGGCCAAGAAACGTTATCAAGTTAGTTTTTCTTGATTTCTCTCAACTTAGGTGATAACCATCACCAAATGGAACTTTAGATCGATAAGATGTTGACCACATTATAATCCACATTATTTTGTGCAGCCAGTCACTGAATTTCATCATCATCAACCAAGTGGTGTTCTTTTGGCAAACAGTTGAACAAAAAGTTTGCTTCGACTTTTGAGAAAAAACGAAAACGGCAGGGTCACGTCGTCCCTTCAAACCAGATTGAAGAAAATCTTTTACCAAAAATGCTACCAATTGATCCTGAAAGAGTTCGGAGGAATGTCTGCTATAGTTTCAAGTTGAACCGAAATGGATTTTTCCATCCTACTTCTGTAGGAGGGACGTCGAAAGTGTTGCTACAGCTTAATATTTGAAGCGTTTTTTGTTGAATATTGCCAGAAACGCCTCAAATATAAGCTGTAGCAACGCTTTTCACGTCCCTCCTGCGAACTAAAATGTAACAATCAGTTTGAGCTTGGCTTGCACATTCCTCCAAATCATTTCAGTATCAGTTGGTAGCACTTTTGGGTACATATTTTCTTCAATCAGGTTTGAGGGCAGAAGGTGACCCTGCATTTTTTGCCCTTTTTACAAATATTTGAGTAACTTTTTGTTCAACTGTTTGCCAAAAGAACACCACTCGACTGATGATGATGAAATTTGGTGACTGACGTTGCAAAACAATGTTGATTGAAATATCGCAAACATCCATTTGATCCAAAGTTTTATGTGGTCATGACTGTCACGTAAGTTGAGGAAAAAAAAGAAAAACGAACTTGATAACGTTTCTTGGGCGAAGAGGTCATTGCCACAATTGAGTACCTGGTTTTTCATGATGAAACATCGTGTGTGTCCAATAAAGTCGTTACCTGTTGTTTTTTCAACAATTTCACGAAGGGCACTTTGAAGATGGCGCTCATGATGAAAAAAAATTGAAGATCTTAGTTTCGAATCTAGCAGGCTTTGTCGATGGCTCCACATCGCGTTTTATTGAAAACATATTTGTTTGCCGGAATATCAAGTTGCAGCTCAATATCTCCAAAAGCAATTGATTTATTGAAAAAAGAAAAAGTTGAAGAAATTTCACTTCTTCCAAAGTATTTCGGAAACGCCTCAAGATATTTCAAAACTGTTTGCAGCATCTCCATGGGCATGGAATCAGTCATCAATATCCTGATTTACATACGTCCACCGGTTATGGTTCACGATTTACGATTTTTCAACAAATTTTTTCTACTGAACCCTGTATAAAGTGTCTACACGACCGCAGATGGTGGCAACATTTCTTAAATCGAAAAGTAGGGTCTAGTGAACAAGTGTGCCAAATTTCCTCGCTTGTCTCTAAAATGCAAGGTGGTTCCTCTTAACAGCCGGACTATATACTACCTCTATGAATTGTACAGTCAGTCCAGTTTAGTACAGGCCCAAAATACCGCTATATGGTAAATTTGTCCCTAAAATGTGGAAAATAGTTCGCATTTAAAATTCAGGCTTACTTTTGAGACACCTTTATGTCATCATAAATTCCACAGTTTACCTTTCCAGCCGCAAAAAGTTGGTTAAAAAATAGTCTGGCGTTGTGGCGTTGAGGACTTTCGTTTTGGCTTTCAACAAATGAGCAAAATAACCTGGTATGACCGTAAATTCGGTTAATGGGCCAACCGGCATGCACTATACTTCTTTTTGTGCCGAGTGATTAAATTTTTCTGCGTGTGTGTATGTGTGTTTGTGTCGGGGTTAAATTAAAATTTATTTATTCAGCTGGATTGATAAAAAAAAGCCCACCGTACGTTGAAAAATAGCTCGCGTCCAGCATCAGGCATCATAACGAAGCATAGGTATACCTCCACACACAAGGACGATGGAAAAGTGTAAATATTTGCACCCGTTTTGTTGCGGTTTCCGGCCAGAATTTCGCCAAGACTTTAATTACACAATCTTACGGAACAACGAGAACCCCTCTTGTCTCGCGATATACAGAACAACAGAAATCTTCGCGTAATTTTCAACCATCCCCCAATTCGTGCACAAACATAAAGGACGCGAAGCGAGCTTCTCAAAAATTAGACGCCGCCGTCGCAGACCAAGATAGCGTCAAGCGAGCGGGCCTGCCTTCTCGTGGTTGAAAAATTAAAAATAAAATGTTCAAAAGAAATTTTTTCATTAAGTATCATTTATTGATGTCGCCATGCCGAGGCGTGGTTTTTTCCCAGCTAAAACAGCAATTTATGCTTTCTTGGGCCAGAAATTGCGCTTTCCAATAAATTAATACGAAGTGTATGCCCATCCCAGGGCTTATTTTTGTGGGAGAGGTACGAAAGTATGAACAACACAATTCAATTTGTGAGCGACAAATTGAGTTTTCCGGATCGTGTATCGTGCCATCTTGCATCACATTGTAAAATAAAAGTAATATGGCGAGAGTGGTTCGATATCATTATATACATATATAGCTTTTCCTTGGCGCGCGTCTTGGTCTTACGCGAGGTATTTCCCTTACCGCGCAATTTCACAGATAATTTAATACATATTTGCGAAGATCCCGATCTGATTTGAATTTCCAAGAAGTTGAGGCCAAGTGCTAGCTATAGGTAGCTTTACTGTCTAATTATTCCGCCGGGACCGAGTACAAATGGCCTAGCAAGGGATTAATCACATTCTAAGCTCTATAAGGTTCAGGAACGATGAGAATCTAGCGGATCATCCATTTACATTGACCTCCAAAAAAATGGCGCACCTGAAATTTCCCCCCAAATTTCATGTGTGTAATCTCTTACGATAACTGTCGAGCAGAGCTGGGCATTATTGGTACTTATCAATACTTTTCAAATATTATATACTTTTTTCATTTAAATACTCAGCATTTGAATAATGTTTCGAAAAGAGCGAGATGTATTCATCATATAAATACTTTCCAAAAGTATTTAGTATTGATTATTTGAAAAAGTATTCGCAAATACTTTTAGAGATACTTTTGCTTTATTTAAATACTTCGTAAATTGTACTTAAATACTTTTGTTAGGTCATTTTTCTGATCTGTCGTGTGAATGACGCTACCTAGAGAATTTAAATATCCTCAATAAATTACCTTTCAAAGCTAGTAATTGCATGAAGTCAATCCGGTCATACTGTGACGGGTTAATATTTTGTTCCTGATATGAGCGTTAGGTATCAACAAAAACTCGGCGATAAAACGCTAAACTCTTCTTTTAAAATTATCAATACTTTTTATTGACCTTACTTCACTATTGAACGAAAATTCCAACTGATCGTCTGGTTGCAATTTACTGAAGCGTACCACCGGAAGATTGTCGAATTTCCTTCCTACTCGAGTTTGTGCGAGGATTTAAGGTCGCCAGTAAAATAAGTGGCAAGAAGTATTTGCGGACACTTATTTCCTCAAGGGATTAAAAACCAGAATATCAAGCGTCGGACCCTTTCTTCTGAAAGGTACGTTTGGGTTTAAGTCTTGTTGTGAGATATCTTCCTGCGCTCATTTTCTTATGTAATTTCTTTATTTTAGGGTTTCAGTTTTCGTTTTCCGTTCCTGTTTTCATTGTCGTTACTATTTCGTTGTCGTCTTGCTACGTTTGTTGTAACCACTTCACGTATACGTCTAAAGTACTGTTGATGTCGAATCTCCAAGTTCCTGCCTACGTTCTGCTGCGCTGAACTCAGGAATCGTCAGCTTGTTGTTCCAAGGACCACCGTTTTCCACCAAAAGGTCTCGACGATTTTCGTGGAGGAGCAGCTTCTATCTTCCACCATTTTGTGACGCTGAATTCTTTTCGTACTTGCGTCAGCTTGCGTGGATTTTAAGCCTGCGGTCCCAGCATCCGAAATCAACAGGAAATCAGTTGAAGTGTTCCGTGTTGCAATATCGAGCTTCAGGCTGTCCATAAAGAAGCGGCAAAACCACCTTTTGGAATTCTACATCATCGTTATTTCCACCTAGACTCGGACGTCGTGTTTCGTGGAGTACCTAGACAGGTTAACCTTTCATTTTTACGTTCTTCACTGTTGTCACTTGTATAACCTAATTAGTGTGTTCCGTGTACCCCTTGCGTAATATTTCCACTAGCGTTGCCAAAGCCAACAACGCTGCACCTAGGCATAAACCATGAGCGCCCGCAGGATTTTTGTCAGGGGGGGGCAAATAGCTTTAGTTAGAGAACGTCACATACCTACCTGGCCTAATTTGCGAAGTCTTTTAGATAAGCGCCGCAGGCGAAAATTTTTTCGAATAATAATAATAATGGTGATAATAATTATTGTGCGAAAAATAAGGAAATATATTTGAAAATTAAACTTAATTTCAGAGAAATTTATTAAAATTTGTAATTTTGTACAAAATGTATAAAAATTTACTTCAAAATAGCCAGGTCAATAGTTACACTCGTTCATTATCTTGATTATTACATACAACGCCCTTGATTATTAGACCTACAAGAATAATAATTAAATCCCACTGTCAATAGCAACGGAATAAAATTCATGTAAACAACAAAATCTGACAGCTGTCACTTCGGACTTCTTTTATGTAATAATCTTCAAAATATCACTCGTGCTCGAGATTTTCCCAGATAATTTTGGCCAGGCGTTTCCCTCGGGCTGATTGTCTCTGGATAAATGCCCTCCTCTACGGAGTCGGGCATTTATCGCTACAATCAGCACTCGCGATCGCCTGACCAAAATTATCGTGAAAATCTAAGCACTTGTAATATTACTGTTGAAAAAACCCCTAGTGTTTTAAACCAGAGGTTTAGAAAATTTAAGGTAGATCGTTATTTAAGGTAAGAAAGGTAGATCGTTACCTACCTATCTACCTATTTTATGACTTTACGGGTAGCTATCTAATTTAGGTAGAAGCCTTATGAAATTTCAAATTGCTCTAACAATTCAAGAAAATGTAAATTACCTTCTCAAAGTTTTTTCTTTCGAAAATGAATTTTTTTTTCCTTTCTCGAATTTTTTTTTTTTCGTAAGGAAGAATTTATTCAGCTGCTCCGGAGCCAGGGGGGGGCAAGTGCCCCCCCTTGCCCCCCCCTCCGGGCGCCCATGGCATAAACAAAGATCTTTGTCCACCCCTAGCGTTTAGTTCACGACAAAAATACGGGTGCACTGATGGGCTAAAATCGGTTTGTGGGTGCGGTTAGTGTCGAATTAATTCGATCACTCCTGTCTCCACTGGACACGCAGTACCGGAGTCGTGACGTCATATTTTAGTGCTGATTGTACGATATTATTGTTTCTGTCTGCACTATAATTACTTATTCACTATTTAATAATATTTATCTAACGTTCTTATAAACCTTTTTTTTCATTTTCAAAATTACTACATCAACCATTCATTAAAATCTGCACTTCAAGTGTAAATGTTGTTCTTAAAAATCATTCATTAAATGTCAATGTGTTTGTGAATTTTGTTTTCTTTGCGCATCATTTTTATTAACCCTTTTCGTCAATTTAAAACTCAAGTACCTAACCTAAATTCTTATAAATTCTGTGCACTTCAATCTCAATTCTTTCAAGATTTTCACCTTCGTCTGGTGAGTGTTAATTCTAAAATCTTGTGGCGCCCCTAAATTAATTTTCCTTTTAATACTTACCTCGAACCCTCCCCAACGCACCTTCTGATTAGCCGGGAGGATTAACATTCACAGAGATTGCCAGAATTTGTCAAGTTTTGTTGTTTATTTATTGCGAAGCCACAAGTAACTTCTTAGCGACCCTTTTGGGGCGTTACAATACACTCTACTACAGGGCTGGGCAAAATACTTCAAAAAAATGTATCTAAATACAAAATACACGATCCAAGGTAGTCGAAATACGAAATACAAACTACTTCTTGGAATGTCTTTAAAATACAAAATACAAAATACGTATTTTGGAAAACCAAGAAATTCCAAAATACAACATTTATATCAAAATACAAAATACATAGGCATTTCAACGATTTTATATAAAAAACCGTGGAATGCAAGTATTTCGATGGAAACACTTTATTGATTCAGTTGCAACAATAAGTAAATTATTGTGAACTTGAAGAAAGAAAAAAAAAACATAAAGTAAAGAAAATTTCATATTCAAACTAATTATCAATATCTTCATCCATTAATTATTCTCCAAAATCACAAATTTTGATTTCCTTCAAGGACAACCAGCTTTTGTCCGACATCCGACATGGAATCTCTCGTGGCTTACTTCTCAATCAAATATAGTGGTCAACAAAATAAGTGTCATGGTCGATATTTTCATCGGTTTTCAAAACCAGACAGCTTTGGATTCCTTTGGTCGATTTTGGATCTGTTTAAACTGATCAATAGCACCATTCTTTAGCTATCGGATACAAGTACTGTAGAATAGAAGGAAAGTCAAGAAGAGTTTATACAGGATGTCAAGTAAAACCATGCAAAACTATTCAAGATTTGTTTATGCCCCATTTTGTAAAAAAAAATTGTTGGTCGATACTAGCACCTAGAATATGAGCACTGACATCTTCCCTCGAAACGGTTTTTGATTTGCACCCGTATTATGATTTCGGACAAAGTTGTGCCATTTTTTCTTCAATGTCCACCTTATTGCAAATATCCTCTCAAACTGGTCTCATTATTATCGAAGCAAATTTTGAATAATCGATAGTTTCACTTGAAAAACCATCCCCTGTAAATGTTTTTTTCCACCCAACCCTGAATAAGATTACTCCCGCGGGCAATGTCTAACCCATGTGAGTCGGAATATTGGGGCTGGTATCACAATAAACCAGTAAGATACCGTGTCATGTGAGAGATAATTTTTGTTTCAAGGTCAAAGGATTGTTCTTAAGGGTTGTTTACATAAACTGATGTATCGATATCTCGAGAACAAAAAGAATCTGAGAAGAAATTCTTGCTTCATGTTCCATTGCATACACTGGCGCATATTTTTCAAGAACATACAGGCTGATACCCAACATAGGTCGGGAATGTGCTTCACAGCAACCCTTCAGCAAGGAATGGAAGTGCTTTTGTAGAAGTGTTTGGTATCATTTCTCAAGATTTTGTTTTCCTGAATGTGATTTCGATGATGAAATTTAGCTAAAAGAGAATTTATCATTAGTCTGTAAGGAAACAAGCTCTTTGGCGACTTTTTCAATGTTAACGGAAATAAGTTTTACAATTTCAAACAATGTTTCTCAAAATACCTAACCGAAAGATATTACTAACAGAAAACTCTCGAAATGGTCTGGATCATTTCGGTAATCTCAAAATGCATATTTCCGGCAATTTCTTGAAATCTTTTTTGCTTTTGGAAATATTAATTCTCCAATTTATGGAAACAACCCTTAAAAACAATCCCTTGACCTTGAAACAAGAGTATATCTTTCATGACATACGCTATGCCAGTATCGTAGGTACCGATTCTGGTACCAGCCCCAACATTGCGGCCCACAATGGTTAGGCATTGATCGCGAGGGTAGCTTTTTCAGGGGGTGAGTAAGGAAAATGTTAAAAAGGGATAGTTCTAATTTCAACTTCAAATCTGATAGCAGTTTTGCAATCAATCAATAGTGTACATTGAAGAAAAAATGGCACAACTTTATCCAAAATCATAATTCTTTTCATCTAGGTGCTGATGTCGACGAAAAAATTATTTTGGCAAAATGGGGCATAAACAAATCTTCAATAATTTGCACGGTTTCACTTGACACCCTGTAAAAATTTTATTTGACTTTTCTTCCATTCTACAGTACTTGTATCCGATAGCTAAAGAATGGTGCTATTGATCAGTTCAAACAGATCCAAAATCGACTGAAGGAATCCAAAGCTGTCTGGTTTTGAAAACCGATGAAAATATCGACTATGACACTTATTTTGTTGACCACTTTATATTTAAATGCAAAATACAAAATACTCAAATGTATTTCAAATACCGCTCAGCTCTGACTCTACAGTCAGGTGAAAAAAGTCTCGAATAGTGGGTAGGTTTACAGAACAGAACACTTACCACTGGATTACTGCTATTGATTGACAGATGCGCACTCGCACTTGCTTGTACCGCTTATCTTGAACTTGATTAAATGAAAATTTTACACTTCAATTTGGTCCCTTCTGCGCGGTAAATACAGCACCCAAGTTTTCACTGCTATCACAATATGCTGTAACTGGTGAGGAAGCAGAAATGAGGGAATGATTCAACAACACGATTCACAAAGATTGATACCAATGAGTCCGATGACTTAAAACGTACCTAAAATTCACACATTCAAAGTATAAGCGGAAGGTCATCAACCTCAGGGGGACTCTTACTACATCACCGACCACGACTTGAAATTGGTAAATGATAAGAACTGCTCAACGATGTATTGTTCATACAACGAAATATCCGGCTTTACGTGCTAGTAAGATCTAAACTAGAAAGAAAATTATCAAGTTCATGGCTGTGGAAGGAGTGATTATTCAGCCACTTTTCACGATTTTTTCTGTTAAATGGTTACGAAATAAGAGGCGATTTTCCTTCTACTTATTTTTGGGCTAAGGCAAGCCCTTGAATATTTTTCAATGTATTTAAATAACCTAAGGCATACACACCCAAATGGTCTAAGGATCACCCCGAAATTTGGTCTTGATTAAAACGACAGTTCCTCGAGAAAACTATAACCATTTTTGTAAATTTTTATAGTATTGTTACGAGCGACGATCCCGTACATATTGGTAAACACTCGATCTTTCTGGATTATTCCATCCATTAGATAGCAGTGTGGAAGTGTGGAGCGATTTGGTGCATTCCAGAGCGTTTGTGTACGTGAAACTGAGTGGAGACTCCAATGCCTGATCAGGGCACATTTGTCCATTTTGGCGGAGGCGCCGTTCCAGAATCCGGCGGAATTATACGGGTATTATGTGTGATTATTCAGGAATGGTCTAGAAACCGCATATGCTGGGCCACTATGGAATTTGCTGGAAGTAGACAGAAAGTTCGGGAACACTATTCGGAGGCCTTATATAAGGCATAGCGAGCGATATTCACAGCGATATTCCAAGTAGATAATTGTTGGCGGGAGGCGTGTATTCATTGTAGTACGCAGAAATAAACAGTGTGCGTTTTCAAACGATCGTCTCGAGTATATTCGAACCTGTACGCGAAATATCGTAACAGTATTTCATGAAGTAATCCTTTCACTACAAGGTAGCTTCTTGGACCACCTGATTGTTGATCCTCTGTACGATATACAGGGTGATAATGAAAGAAGCGTAAACATGACTTCAGCCAGGTTCCGTTTTGAGAAAACAAGTCGCAGAATTTTGTAGGTCACATTTTTGGAAAGCGTATATCAATATCCCGAAATGGTTTTGGACTTTTGATCGTATTTTGTTTTTTCAAAGGATAATTGATTTTTTTTTTTGTGATCTTTGAATTCTTTGGTGCAGACTCTGCCAGCGGTCTTGCTAACACTTGAAATTGGACAGAACCGTACACAATAGCTCTGTCAAATGTATCATGAGATCGCATCGACCCTCAGAAGTGGTAAGAACCTGCACTTCTTTCGGGGCTATGACAGATCAAGCATGCTGCAACAGTGCATTACATGTTAAATAGTCCG
The DNA here is from genome assembly GCA_949128115.1 of Anaspis maculata. Classification (NCBI taxonomy): domain Eukaryota; kingdom Metazoa; phylum Arthropoda; class Insecta; order Coleoptera; family Scraptiidae; genus Anaspis; species Anaspis maculata. The sequence continues at coordinate 51,208,756 of OX421961.1, forward strand.
TGGTGGTTCAAAATAAACCAGTGGCAAGTTTTAGTTGCATTACGATTGCTATAATAACCAATCTTCCCCATAATAGATACTCCTTTACAGCCTAATTCTCGGTTCATAAATCACAAAAAAATCAATAACTCTTTGAAAAAAACAAAATACGATCAAAAGTTCAAAACCGTTTGGGATATTGGTGTACACTTTCAGAAAAATATCACAAAGAAATTCTAGGACTTGTTTCTTAAAACGGGACCTTGCTGAAGTTGGGTCATTTTTGCGCTGCTTTCATAGTCACCCTGTATATCATACATGAGGTCAACAATAGGGTGACCTGAGGCGGTACCTTGTAGTCAAAAGATTACTCTATCGAGATCGCAAAAATTTCCAAAATCGGTCAATGTCTTCTCGAGAAATTGTCATTTTAGCCGAAACAAAATTTTGGAGTGATCCTAGATCATTTGGGTGTGTGGTGTATACTCAACTTCAAATATTGAATTACTTTTAAAGAAATTAAATACATCTGAATTAGTCAAATACTTTGACAGTATTGAAATACTTAAGAGATAGATACTTTTTAATTATTTAAATATTAAAAATATAAGTAGATATAAATATTTACAACTGCAACTTAAAAAATAATATTTATTATTTGAATATTATTTTGACCACGAAATAAAAAGTATTTGTTATTAAAATACTTTCCAAAAGTATTTTGCCCAGCTTTGCATTGTCGAGCCGTTGATCCGATTGAGTTGAAATTTGGCAAAATACCTAGTCATAGTTTCACGCTGGAATGCTGCCATAAGTTTTTGGCTGTTATTTGTCAAAAAGGAAGTGTCACTGTCAAAAAATGACGGAAGCTATATCTCACGAAAGCGGCAGACTTACTTGCCGAAGAAGTCACTGAACTAACTTTAGTATAAAGTTTTTTCTGATGTAAAGATCTAACGCATCTGTCGTTTTTTCGACTACTAGACCATAAGAAAATTCAAGATGGAACCTGGAACCCAAGCCGGCGGAAACAGTTGACTGCACTGTTTCCTAAAATAGTGGGCCAAAGAATTTCCACCAATCAAGATTAAATTAATAATATAACTAGTTGTCGAAATTCAAAATGATCTCGTTTACTTGTGCTTTTGAAACGCCCATTGTCAGTGAGCAGTTGGGTATACCTAATTTGAAATTTCATGAAGTTTTCACTGAGCTTTTGTCGAGGTCGAGGCTTTTGTGTATATTTGATTTAAACATCAGTTAGTCGCAGCGCGCTGAAACGTAATCCATTGATAGCCGCCAGCGAGGCATTTAATTAAAAAGGATTTTTTTTTTTTTGGTTGGTTAACACGTACACGTAGGTAAAGTACCTACTTGAGTGAATGATAATGAGAGGATTTCATCGAAGAATTAGAGTTCACTGTAATATTCAACTTTACACCAAACATATAATATCTCCTTTCAGGTATTTGAATTTTTACTTGATATTGTCACGACACGATGCTGACATAAAGGCCGTGGTATGCAAAATTAAGTCACCACCGCCTGATAAATAACTTCTCTCAACAGTTGAAATATTGCCAAATTTGTCGTCTAGTTTGTTATTGTTGCAGCTCTAAAGGACGGTCGTCCTGCGGGGAAAGCTTGTGTACCCGTGTGTTGAATGCCCATTCTTTCACTAGAATGATACTGCTAGTGGAGGGATGGATATTATTCCGCCTTCGTTGTAAAATACACTAATTTCCGACGACCTTGATATTGTCTCTCACTAAAATGTCCAAACAAAATAATGTCAAAGCTGGAAGTAGAGCCATGCAGAACAGTGTATTTTTTATTACTAAAATTCCGCTGTCGTAGGATGCGGCATAGATGCATAACCCTTATAGATAGCCCAAGACCGTTTGGTACGAATGTTGTCAATACCAATACCTTTACTTTGAGATATGGAGCCATCGCCGAAACCCATCCAGGGACCCAGGGCGGCAGGTTGTCTGCCTACCAGGGGCAATTTCCAAAAATCACGCTATTCATTCGATTTTGACGCTGATTTTGGGTCGGACCTTGGTATTAATGAGAGTGAGTCTCTCTAATCTCATCAATACCACTCTTCTCTACTCTCCACTCTACTCACAATCATACAGTACCTAACCGTTTGACATGCCTGACCGGGTTGCCTACCGTTTCAGGGGCAGGTGATAACAAATTAGCGCGAATATAAGTATACATTCACTCACCTTAAGGACGGAGTCATATTGGTGAAATAAGCGTTGCGAAATCAATCCGTGTGGGTTTATTCCTTGACGGATTATTACCATTTTGGTCTCTTCCAAAATGGTGAGACATGACTTGGCATTTCCAAAATCCAAAAATAATTTTTTAAAATGTAAAAATTAAAAAAAAAATCGATTTCGGAAATACCAATAGGCTCAAGCCAAAGTACATCCTTGTAGCTTTCGAAAGAGACCAAAATGGTAAGAATCCGTCAAGGAATAAACTCACACGGATTGATTTCGCAACGCTTATTTCACTAATATGACTCCGTCCTTAAAGTGAAGGTATTGGTATAGACAACATTCGTACCAAACGGCGTCGCGGTATCACGATTGGCAAGGTTCAGGCGGCTAACCTCCGGACTACAAGCATGATGTTTGAGCACGATGCTTTGAATAAATACTTACCAACGGATCTAAGCCCAGTCACTCACTAGCTCACTCCGAGTTTAACTTTAACCCGGTTTGGTTTCTTCGGAAATGATCAAATAATTGTTGCAACAATTACAGAACTATGCCAACTAAACCAAGTTTAAAACTGAGCTCAAACTGAGCAACTGGGTCTTATAGGTAGGTATAAAACGTATATACTTATGCGTAATTTATATTTCATAGGTTGGAATATTATTCGTGGAGAAACATTCGCAAAGTCATATTCTTCTACCTACTCGTAGATGCCGTTTTGTCTAGAATTTTCCCGTTTTGCATCTCACATTCATACATATTTAGTGATTACTTTTACTTATTCGTTATTCATCTTATTTCCCTCGATGTGCAGTGGAAACACGAGTAATACCTCTCCTTACCTAAACACATGAATTATGGTTACGTAACGTAAGTAAAATATTACGGAATTCAAGAATAACATAACAATGGAGCAGTAGATGGTGATGCTGGTGGAGAATATTGTTCGTTATTATGAGGCTTAATCTTTGAGAGGATATAAGAAAATAGCTTAATTAATACCTCAAAATATGGTGCACTAGGTAGGTAGGTAGGTAGGTATACATGAAACAGAGAGAATCAGCTCTCGAGTTCCAAGTTTTTCCGCCAATAAAACCACTCTACCATCATTTACCCAGTTCCTCTTTGAAAATGCCGGGTTATTCGATAATGAGATGAAAGCAGAATGTATAATTAGTCTCTATTATACAGTGCTTTCATTTCAAAAGTCCCCACCTCTAATTTCGCCCCTGAAAAATGTTTCCTAGAGAAATTTCGCGACAGGTCGATTTCATATTCGAGGGGAACACACGACTGGCATAAAATCAATTTTCCTGTTTCATCCGCTGAAGCAGGGTGACCATGATCCCTCCCTAAATTTTGAATGAGAATAGTGATCGAGTTATAGTTACATCATTTTGAAGGCCTCTCAATTATCTTTCTTTTGGGCAACATAGTATACTCGTATTATTCAACGATCCGTGTGATGAATGCTGTTACTCAAGAGGATGCAGTTTGCGGATACAAGCCTTGGACAGTATCTTGAAGCATCCGAATAAGCAATAGCCATTACACGAAAGTAGGATACGATGCTTAATCTACATCACTCGTAATTTTTTTGTATTTTTTGTACTTGAATATTTTAATTTTTGAACAAATAAACAAATGTTATGTTATGTTATAAAATCGACCTGTTTCGGGATTTCTTAAAAAAAGATTTAGGGAAAAAATTGGGAGCGGATATTTTTGGAATAAAAGTCCTGCTCATCATATCGTAATAATCATCATTGTTCTCATTTCGCTATACTGCTCCTCGAAGTTGTACGAGAAACGCCAGGCAGAGCGAACACCAGAACTGAAACCATCGATCGCCGCAGGTTCCATTAATTATCGGTCATGTATCACAAACATATTTTGCATATTGACAACACGGTCCACTAAATCGAGTTGATTGGTTTAATATATTGGCAATATAACGAGCTGCCAATCGTGCATGACGACGAATCTGTCCTTCTCCTCTTCACATACACAGTGCGGACGTACTTGAACAACTTGTACGTATGCTATATGGTGGCCGTATATCAATACTACAAGAGTTGCCCCATCGTGCATCACCGACAAATCCGGGAGGTTGATGTGCCGGGATAATCCCGTTCGTTACGTCTAATTACATTTTGACAAGTTATTAAAGGTGTGTTGTTCGGTGATTACGGTGGAACGAGCCCTCGATTAAATTTTTGCATCCAATCCCCACCCCTGCACTGGCTGAAACACCGAATATACTCGCCGAACACAAAAGCGTCAAGCACTCAACGTCACTGTTCGAAGCTGGTGAATGATTGTTGATACCAGAGTTGTTCTCGTGTCCACAAAGAAAAAAAAAGGAATGAAAACAGTCCATGAAAAAAGCCTCTACAAGGTATCGATCCCGGTACTACCATCAGTTCGCTACTCATTGAGCCATCACTACTCGGTGAGCGATAGTGTCTCCATAAAGATAAAAAGAGGAGAACAGTCCAAGCAACAAAATTTCCACAGGGCATCGATCCCATAGTTTGCTACCCACACTTGGAAAAAGAAAATTACCTCATTGAATAGCAGCACCTGGGTAAGTATACAGGTGTCTCAAAACTCGCGCCCAAGAGAAAATGAGGCGAAACTAAACGGCAGTCGGATGTGTAATACCGAGGGAAAAAAATCTACCTCAAATGGTATTCGAGAAATGACAAAGTTAAGTTAACCAACCAGAGACCTGCACCTTTGAGGTGTGTTACCTTGATTTCAAGTTGCTAGGTTTTTAATTAAATGTGTCATTAAAACAGTGCGCCAAACATTTATTGCAAAAAGACAGGCAGCTGGTATTACTTTCAAAACTTTGGAAACGGTTAAATTTTGCAAATTTACCTCGAATTGACCCTCCGGGATTGGCGGATTCAAAAGACTCATGACTCCTTTATTCAAGCAGCAATAAAAAATTTCTTCCGCTTTCTGGAAATCTATTGTCGTCGGCACATGTCATGTTCTCTAGAGCGCGAGTTTTGAGACACCCTGTATAGGTACTCACCAACCTAAACTCTGTTGAGCAGTGTATTTAAATTTACTATTGCAAGTTTGCCCTTGGTCAAATTATTTCGCATATACAGCTATAGCCACCCTGTTCACGTTAATTTTTATCTGGGTCGTGGTTGAACCCTCGCATCCTTAACCTGGTGAACTTCAGGGTCTGGCTAATTGCGAATAATGCGGAAGTTCATTTACGAAGTGAGCTTGTGTATAGGCTGATCGCAATAACATGCTATTCGGGAACTTGTGCAACTGAAACAAGTGTACATACTTCAAACTTTACAATTATTCTTCATTATAATAACCCTGGGTTGCACCAACGCTCAACTAATATAAAATATATAATACAAGATTAGTGAAATTTCTTCCATAGTCAGAAAACCTTGGTGAATGACAGAAATTCTGGTTTCACAAAAGACAATGATCCAATGATTGATTAGCTAAAGATTTTATGCATTTCTCATAGTCAACCTACTACCTACTAGGATTGGCCAGATTGAAATCCATTTAATCTTGTATTGGCGTTAATTGCATATTATTTTTTTTGTGCAACGTGCAACCCAAGGTTACACATTTAAGAAATGATCAAAGAACATAGTTACAAGTACTATATTTTCAAAGTTCCCAAATAAATAAATAAAAACGGCCCACGTGATAACGGCCCCTGCTCCAAAACTTCTCTCCCCTTTCGTCTACGGCTTCACTTCTTCTCACACACAGGTGGAAATAGGCAGTTGCAGATCCCGGATAAACTATGCCAAGAACGAGCGCAGTGAATGATCAAGCAATACTTCTCATTTGAATTTAATTCCACCGTAATGTTGTGATATACTCTGCATGGAAACCTCGATTCGAGAATAAACGACAAACCCGGTACAACTGGCGGAGGAGCCTTGTCAAGAGCTTGCCATATTTATCGGGAAGCTGCAGAACTTTTCTGAAGCTCTCGCGATTAGATCAACAACAGGAGATAAAGGTACCGTAGAATGGAGTACTTGGTGGGGGCGGAAACGTACGAGGACGAAGACTTTCCAAAAGGAAATACGAAACAATGAGTGTGAAGTTGGCCGCCCCCAAAATGAAAATAAAATGCATGTCCGATGCATGTCTGTCGGGATCGTTTTGTTCAGGTTTGTTAAGCAATTCCAGCGTTCGTTCACATACCTTAAACTCAGTTTTTCCAACGGGGACCCTATTGTTGGAACGAGGGACAGATTTCACATGCGTTTTTCGTTTCAAGAAAACTTTGCCTCTGGCCTCTGGAGTGAGTCTGGACAGAACTAGGAAGTTCAGTGACGAATAAAGTATAAAAAAAGTCAAAAGTCGAAAGTATATCTACTTAACTATAGGTAGGTATATCTAACTACTAATTTGAAAATCACCAGACGAACACATTCAAAAATAGTCTTCTAAAACGCATAAAAACAGTTACACAGTTTGTTAATTTTTTTGGCAAGATCTACCGCGCCGGTACCGAGAATCATGTCACATTTTTGCTCAATTCAAAGCTCATATCCTATTTTATTTCAAATATATAATACCTATGTACTTGATAATATTGTGCATTATTTATAAAATTAATAATAATACTGTATAAACAAAATGCCGGATAATTGATTGAAGTGTAGCTGTACAAAGGATATAACAACACAAACGGATTCGCTATGAACATAAACATATAGGAGCACGAAGCTCCTAACCAAATTACAGCTTTGTTCGCATTCCTTTTTTTCAGACTCACTCGAAAAAATTGAGGTTAGTTGAAAAAATTGCGATGCCCTGGGCAGGTATACCAAAACCGGTTTTCGTGATTAGTAATAACAATTTCGAATTTTTGTTTCGCTGTTCCTCCCAAGCCGACCCCCGCTCGTATTTTTTTACGGCGTCATTATCACCAGATTCTCATTCCGGGCCATTGTGAAGGCACAAAACTCCCCATAAAATTATATGTCGATTTCGGCACACCCATTAGTTGCTTACGACAAATGAAAAAAAATACACGCCTGAGATTTAGACTTTTGTTATTCAGTATTAAATATAAGTGATTGGAGGATGAAGCTTGAAGACAAAAAGCCGGTGGAAGATATTTGCCGAAAGAAAAGAAACTTTGACAGTAGTTGGCCTGTCTGCAAAATCGGTGCTGCATCAGTAAAGTATAGAGGCAAGGTCGAATTTTTCGAGGTCTGGTCTCTGGTCGCCCTTTGGTTTGAAACAAGACAAAACTGTGGCTCTGCTGCTTGGCCAGAGTTTTCAGGCTGTTATTTCTGCGCTCCGGCATTGGCCGCCCAGCGCCCAGGTCCACGACCTTCCATATACTTTGGGGTGAGACATCGGAACAAAAGCTAAAGGTCCAAATTTCAAAGCATTCTGTTCAATTTCAAGTTAAAACATTGTATGTATTTCAATTTATCATAGTTTTTCATCAAGCTATCGTGCTTTGGTCATTCGAACCGGACGTGTCCCAATGGCTCCTATTGTTTCCAATAGCTTTCACTGTGGTTGGTCAATTTTGCATTATTTTGTATACCTACCGGACACTATAACGCTATTGCAAAGCGAAACATTCATTCCGATATTCACACTTCTACATAATGTCTTGACTGGGAGAACGACTTCAAGTCGCGGAGTTGTAACCAATGCAATTGAGGTCTCCAATTTTCCGTTGTCTCTCTTTACTGTGACGTCATGCGTATAAGATACGGTTAATCGAGGTCATTGGGCGCTTCCCAATAAGGCGTATAAGGACACAATTGGACACATATGGACACAATTCGACACAGCTAGCGTTCTAATAGCAGTAATAGCACCACATGTCGACACAATCGGAACATTGGCGAGGCTGAGTTTAGAATTGAGCTGGAAAGTGCACTTTGACATTGTGTATCCGTCTTGTCGCAGTTATTGGAAAGCGCCCTATGTTTCTTGAGATATGACATTTCGTTTCTGACAATGGGAAATTTTTCGAATCTGACAAGCGCTCTGTCGTGTATTTATTTGATTTCAGCATGGATTTCATGATTTCACTTGTTCTTACCCTCGTACTTACCAATAAGTGTGTTATATGTAGTGGAAAACTGAGAAGATACAGAAATGGTCCAGTTGTGTCGCTCTATGCGAGTCGAGAATAAGACGAATACACCCAGCATAACCATGCACCGGTTCACGAAAGACCCAAACTTGATGGAAGTGTGGCTGCACCAGCACCAGCACCAGCAGGAATCACGCTGCACCAGACACGTGCATCTTACTACGAAAAAACTCTATTACTTCGTCCATTAAAAACTCCCTTATGGGCTCTAGTGACTTTCCCCACATGATAATGGGAACAGTATAGCTATCCGATTCAAAATTCCCGCAAAAGTCAGAAACGAAACGTCCAAACGTCATAAACGTCAAAACGTCAAAGGTGACCTCGAAAATCCATGTATTTTCTATCTCCTAAAATTGGAAAGGTCAATTGGGATCATAGAAAGAGCGCAGTCATGCACCACGGGTACAACGAATTGTCTTATGCAAAGCAATTTCTGCTTCTTGTATACTAAGGTACCTATTGACCAGCTTGAAATCGAGCTTGGAGATAGCTGATTAAGCTAGATTTTGCATTGACAATTTGTATAATTTTCTTCGATTTGTCAAGTCAGTTATTATGTGGTCGCAATCATCGAGTGCCGAATTCAAATTCCATCTTTCTATGTTGCTTGTTAATCACCTAAGCAACAGATCTAAGCAGTCGTCTGCTATGTGATGCCCCTTCATCATCATCCGAGTGAATAATGTAGAAATCATTTTGAAAAGCCGTAGTATAACGGAACTGAGAGAAAAAGGAATATGTGGATGCTTTTATGAAAAAAGGACATCAGGCTCTTACGCTAAAGCATCTGCAAGGAATCAAAATCAGACCGACCGCGACTGAGACAACCATCAAAATCCAGCAGACACGTGTTTCGACCTGTTTTGGGTCATGTTTAGGGCTGAAGCATTCGAGGCTTACGGCTCGATACCAAGTTGGGGCTGAGACCGCCGTAAGTGCGGTTACTATAGCAACGGCCAATCAGACCGCTCTATTTGACAAGTTACGCCGTCCTAACTTTTGCGCCTGCAACTTGGTATCGAGCCCTTAGGCTGCACGGGAGTCTCATTTATGAGTACCCTCAGAACGGACATATAGGTAATCTCAGTCTTGGATCGCCAAGCTTTCCCTTCAAATGCTTTAGCTTTGATGAGACCCAAACAGGTCGAAACACGTGCCTGCTGGATTTCGATGGTTGTTGCTCGGTCGGTCGGTCTGATGTTCTGAGACTCTCTTTCTCATGAAAGTGACAGACATTACGTCACCCCGAGCGTCACGCCAACTGTTGAGGAATGTGAGGTTAACAGTGATGACACCGACAGCACTGACGGCTTGTGATCTTGTGAACGATGAACGAACAAACCCAACGGAACGGAAATTGACCAGCTGTCAGTAGCCGTCAATGCCGTCAGTGGTAATGCTACATTTTTCATCAGTCACTGTGACATGACGTCTATCACTTTCATTACTAGGAAATTTTCCACTTAAAATGATTTCACTTGAATGGCACATCCGAAAGTCGGTCACACAATCAATTTTGAACACCCACTATATCTCTGTTTCAAGTTTATGCATTGAAGTACAATTTCCCGAAAGCATGTAGCGATGAAGCCAGTATTTTCCCAAACTTTCAAATGCTGTGTATCAAGCTGAAATAATTAGCCCCGAATCATTCATTCCGGGCCGGAATCCGCTTATTCGGATTGGCTTGATAGCGCTCGCAGGAAATCCATCAAAATTTCGACAATTTCTAAACAACTACACCGAGGGCGAAACCCTTTTGAACAGCATGTCAAATACATCGCCAAAGGTTCAATGCCAGCTGAATTATTATGAGTGTGGATGGGTGATGGGTAAGAGTGCGAATGCGTGATGCCGATGCCTGTGCGACATGCTATAACGACTACACTGAAAAATACGTTGCGGGTTATCGCGAGATCCGTGATACCTAACCATGAAAGAGAGCTTTAACTTGTGTTATGGATTTATGTACGAGGTAGCCTCCCGTCATTGGAAAAGTGTCACATATTTTGTAAAAATTCAATGTAAGTTTAGGGGGCGAGCGAGCCAACCGACGGCGTGCATACAAATCTCGCTGAAAGAGACGTCATTAGAAACCCATCGGTATATCGCATGTGTGGACCACGACCGCAAAAATATCGAGGAAAGATGTGATACAGGAGCTTTTTACGGCATGTCATATCGCACTACATTACAAAAAAGTAATTTGGACATTCATGTAGCTCAGCAGGTAGGTATATGTATACTCTACAGTACAAGTACACGCACCTATACAAGTACCTACCTATACATAATATTATACTATACTTGGATTATGTCTACCTATATCCTATCAGCAAGGAACCAAGCGACATTTTTGGTGAAAATGAGATACATACTTATAGCCACCAACCATCAACTCACTAGTTCATCAGAAGTCATTCTAATAAAAAAAGCTAGGGAAAAAAATTTAAATTATGAGAAAATCACATCCAAAGTGCCAACTTTCAGTATCTGATAGGAACTAAGGGCTGAATTATCCGTGGCTGAATTCCAAGTAAGCGGCATCGATACCCAATCATCGCGTCTGATTATGTAATGTTGCCATAGTGACCAGCCTCACGCTACACTTGGGCGGGCATATCTTCAACTTGAAATCCATCCTAAGCGATTAATGTGAGATTGTTTAAGAAAGAACTAAACACCAAAAATACACGAATAAAGTCTCTAGAAACCTTTGTTTCAGCATGAAACTAATTTTGAATTCATACACCTTATTGATAAACTAAACAAAATCGTCAGCTGCCTACGCGCTTCACAATTGAACGGTTATTCTTAATATTTTGGCCTGTGTCGTTTGGTTCTTTTCTGATAAGTATGGTCCACTTGTATGTAGCTATTTTCGAACGGCGAACGGTTGCAGAGACGACGTAATGCCCGTCGTGGTAATATGAAGTATTTTCAAGTGCAGCGCCGACATATGTACAATCCACTATATGATTTTATCTACAGATAGGTAGGTACCTACCAGCTAAAATGGTATTGTGTAGTAGTGTAGAAACAATAGACACAGTAGTAGAAACTACCTCGAGGACGATTGGATCGTTCCACATGGCCACAGAGTTTACTGCAAATGAGCATACAGTCCATTCACGACTGAATTGAAAGAGGAGCAAACATTTGTACTCATCGCATCGTACCTACCCTCTGTTTCATAATAATTAATGAGGGCTCATTGTTTTTGCACCCTCCTCGACTGCCTGAACCTGCCACAGTAACATGATACGCGGTCAAATTTATATACCGCTGGACCAGACCACCATCCAGACCCTTGATGACGGCAAATAATACACAATGGTCTGCCAGGCCAGCGTCGGCAAGAAACAGACGAACAACGAACGAAACCATTAAGTTAATCGATATAGGTATCTTGTGTTTTTGTGTGATTTCTTTGCGTTCGGAGAGAGAAAACAAGCAGATTCCATCGAAGAATCAAATCAATTCATTATCCGGGCGTTCTTGCGCAAAACGCCGAAGGATTCTTCTCCAGATGCCGGCAAATGAATAGACAAACCCCAGGGGAACCTATCGGATGAAAATGAGATAAGCTATGAGAATGTTTTTTTTTTTAAATTATCTATAATTATCATCTATTCAGTGCCAAAGGTACCTAAGTCAAGTACCTCCTATTTTGATCGCGTATATAGTTTTTGTGCATACGACATATACCAAGGAAGCAAAGTAGCTCATTTTATAGTGTATTGAGCTACAAGGGTGGTAAATGAAGTTTACGAAGTTCAAGGAGAGGAGGGCATGCATACAGCAAACTGCTCCAGTCTTGTGATAACTCGACTGCAGCAACGCTCAGCGCGGCCAGAAGTTGGATGGAAGACCGCCGGTGGGTGGTGGCAATGGGCGAGCCACGGAAGGGTCTCATCTTACTACATGCCGGCTGAAACTCCTCCTTGGGTGGTCCTGGGCAAACTCCCCAAGTATAACATGCCTGCAACCGGCATCGGCAGTGAGGCAATGTGTAGAGGAAAACCGGCACAGCAGTTTGGGGGGCTAACGAAGTTAGGAGCATATCAGCGCAGGACGTGGGATGTGTCAATCAAAACTGCACCCGCCTTTCGGGGGTCAAAGACGGAGTCCGGGTCGACCGTGCGCTTGTCGGCTCCAGTGCTTGGATGGACCGATCATCAAATGACCAGGCATCACATTGTGACTTGGTAAGTCCGGCTGATCTGGGAAGGGTACAATAGGCAATAATGAGGCACATTTTTGATGGAATTACGTTCCATCAACTCCCCCCAATAAATACGGAATCAAGAACTACAAGGGTGGTAAGTGAAGTTCAAAATGTTGAGGGTAATTTTTGCGGTAGAACGAGACTTCCGTGCAAAAAACTGAAACTACTGGGGAGTTCGCGTCCACACGTACGTACAACGTAACGTAACTTTCAACGTGAAAATTGGCGAGTTTGTTTTTTGCAACTCCTTAGTTGCAGGGGAGTTTTCACGTTCTACGTTGCGGTACGCCGTCGTACGTTCAATGAAATCGCAAACTCCCTATTGTACCCAAGTAGGTGTACCTAGTGTCGTTTTTAGGCATGGCCCCAAAGGGCCTATGCCCAGGGCCCCGGCTTTTTGGGGGGGGCCCAAGACCCTCTTAAATTTCCAAAAGTGAAGACTATTTTTGTAAAAAATGTTGTTCTCATCCCGTTTACGACGTTTATTTGATTATGTCACTTTCTGAGCTGATCGTGCGTCTCCCCTTACCTCCCAAGAGTCTACGACGCTCCATCCCACTAAACTAATCAAAAAAAGACCGGTTTTTTGTTGAAAATTTTAAAAAAGCGCGAAATTTTTATGTAAAAAAGTTTGTTGAATAATAACCTGCGGTGGTGGTGCTCGCCTCACTCGCGTGCTTCTTTTACAAACCTTTATATGGGGGCCCCTCACTGCCTGGTGCCCGGGGCCCCATTTGTTCAAAAGACGGCACTGGATGTACCTACGTCTACACGATACAACGATTTTTTTATCTATAACTGGACAGTTCTTTTGGCTATTATAGTCCTCAAGACCAAGATTATTTAAGTGTATGCTTATGGATTCATCATCTGTGATTAATAATACTCGATTTGGCAAACCACAGTATATCCACGTTAGCGTAAAATTTGATAATGGGACTGGAAAACTGTGCAGTATAGCATTAGGTATGTAGAAATTTTAGAAGCAAAAAAAAGCCTGGACTAGCTGGAATTCAGATTCGTACAGCTATCACGAATTAAGCAGATAGAAAAAAAAACATTGTGAGATATTGGAATGGATTCCGTACTCATATAGCAGTTGTCCGTTGCTCCAGTCTTGGCACCAGCAACGATGTTCGCTGTAGGATTTCGTTTTGCCATTCAGAAAAGAAAAAACGACAACGTCCCTTTATTGACACAAAAAAGGAGCGAGAATGAAAGAAAGAGCAACAGCACTATGTTATCGCAGACCATCATCGTTCCTTCTTATATTGGCTGGGTCGTTGTAACTATAAGAATCAAAAGTAGAATACTATATACTGGAGGAAGCAAGAGTAAACCGACCGACGCGACGTCACATTTTCCGATAATTAAGTTAGGATAAGGAATCTAATTAGAAACGTCGTTATGTGCCGGTGTATATGCATGGTAAGGGTGTTTTGATTACTGTGTAAACAATTCCCCGGACCTATAATTAGACGTAGCTTCCTGTTTTTCTTCCTAGATAACTTCATCGTGCTGCAAAAGCCTGGGATGAGGCCTGAGCATTAAGTGATGATTGATCATTTAGAATAAGCAGGGTGGAAGTGAGAAGAACGGAATATCGAAAAACAAACGTAATGGCCGAAGGACTCCGTGTTGAAATGTTATCGCAGGGAGTATATATAGTCTTGTCAAAGTGCATTTTGCCGGTGTGTACAGAAAAAGAACAAAGAAACCGATAATGTTCACCGGAATGTTCATCGAGAGGCAAGTCCTTAACATAGTACGACTTTTTCATGGACTTTTCTTTACAATCCGTAAATGGCTGAATTATTCCGGTAGAGAGCGCCTCACTCTCATTACTTCCCTCCCCAGGTTATACACGTTGCCTGGCAAAAAAGAGAGGCACAACACAATGAATCATTCATCATATCGGCGAATTGCCAGTTTCATGCAAAATTAACTTCGGGGGTAATTATTTGTTGTGGTGCACACAAACTTTGAGATATTCACGCCCCATCGCCTTCTCCTATAAATTGTTAATATACGTAAAAACCGTGCTGTGGAGGTTATGAAAGCCATTGAAGCTTAGTGTTACTTAAACGAGTTTCAAACTAATAAGCAAAGACTGCAGTAAATAAATCAGCGTTATTCGTAAAGTAGTGGATGCAGTTGAAAATTTAATTTGAAAACATACAGACACGACTTTCCGGGAGGACGTTTTATATCTGCAAAATAAACGTGAATGGGTGGTTGAAAGTATAACCACGAACTTGCCTTATATTTGCTACGAAAATAAAACGAGTATTCAGAGACGGCAAGGTTCCAAAAATTATCCTGCAACAATGTTTAGGTCGACCAATCCGCCCCTTGCTCTAGTAATTCCCATAAATTCAGCACAAGTAGGATATTAATTTACATTTCTTGCATGTTTGTCGACAAAAGCTTTGGGTAGACCTACATTCGAGCACAGAGAGCGCGCGTGGAAATTTTGTATGATGGCAATGGCAAAGTAGGGTAAACGAGCCCTTATTCTTGCCGGCTGCTCTTCATCAGAACGGAAGCCAGCCGCGCTATCCCTCAATTTGCCGTTGACTTTTTCGAATATGAACACCATCAACGCTCCCGAATCTCCTCGGGGTCGGATCGAAACAAAACTTGTAATTGGAGTTTCGGTCAAATCATAAGTAATCGGCCACCAAGAGCCGAGGTTATGGCTGAGCAGTTGCTCAATTTACAATGATCGATTGACTCTCTTGGAACCAAATAAAAATGTATGTCTCCCTTGGGCGGGAGGGGAGCTAAGTAGATGCAAAGTGGGTCGTAAGACCAAACAGAATTTTTCACTGAACAAGAAGGGATGAGTGTGGAGAAGGAGTTGGAGAGACTGATAACATACGCACACACCATAAAAACGTAATCTTCCTTACGATCAATCCACGTCAGGGCCAAGATATTGCGAGCATGTATCTTTAATCGTGCCTGTGAAATATGGTCGAGGAGCTGGGACAAAACAAATAAGCTTTTACATATATTTTTGCGGATCATCCATTACACATGTTGACAATCTCTACGTAAACTATGACAGTTTACAGTAGGTACGCAGCCTCAGGTTGCACCAAAGAATTCAATCATCATATAATTATAGCTAATCGGGGACTTTCTCCGATGACTTCCCTAAGCCAGTGCTGGTTAATTGACCATGGAAATGCATATACCTACAAGCTGTTATGAACTTAATGTTTTTCCATATTATTTCCTGAAACTGCGGTTTTTATTGGTCACCATGCTGAAATTCAGCAGAGAAAATTTCCAATTAGCTATTTCATGACTAAACTCTTTGGTGCAACTGGAAGAAATAGTGCGGCGGTTGGTAGTCACTGATGGTCTTTGAACATATAGGGCCACTGTGGTACACTTTCTAAAAGTGATAAGATATGGATTATGTATACTAGCGTAGTGCCAGATGGCTATGTTCTACAGTAAAATGCAAGGTTGGGTCTACTAACCGCCACATACTATAGGTAAGTATTTTTTTCTACACTCACATCTAATTTTGTGACAATACTTCCACATCATCATCTATCCATTATACTATATACTTGAAAACAAGAAAATTTCGAAAATGGAGTTTTCTTTTGTCAGTCAATCTACCTACATCTTGCATGCTGATGGCTTTTCGTTATCAAACTTTTGCACCGGCTTATGCTACTACAATTGCAATTAGAAATTATGTGGTGCGTCTGTAACGAACTGACGTCCAAAATAAATTAAGTTGGCTCGTTTTCACCTCATGCTACCTCGCAATTAATACCCCTTATAAATTACATTTACACAGACATTCCCTCCCCGGACTGGAAGCGAGAAGGTTTTTTAACACTCGGATTTTTTGTTTCGCAACATCGGACTCGGCAAGGCACTCGCCGATTCGTTTCACTCGTAACGTGAGAGCAAATTAGTGCAGACTTGCGGAAATACTGCAATGGAAGGCTCACCAAGGCTCACCAGGGTAGTATGAAGACACTGTGATAAAGACTGAGAATGCAGGATGCAGGCGCTACGCCAGCCGGCAGGGACCATCTACCCACCATCCCCACCAAAGCAAAGAACTGAAAAGTCTAAGCCGATTCTGCGAGAGACTGCTTGCTGAACCGCGTAGAGTTTCTCCTCTTTACAAAGAGACGTTCGCTGTTTTGCGTATTATATGATTTTCACATTCCTATGCCGTTGATTAATTTGACTTTCGTTTTGTGCGAATGGTTTGTATAACATCTGCTATGCTGCTGGTAGTTCATTGTTAGCAGTAGGTCGTGGCAAAGTTCCACTTGAAACCGGTATCTTTTTAAACAACGAAAGTACAAATTCTTGTGGAAAAAAATTCGCTCGTCGTTTTGGAAATAAGGGAACGGCTCTCTAAATTTACCTCGGGTTCCACAAGAGCTGTGTTAGTTTGACACGCTGTTATTGAATTTCGTTTGGCCAGTTCCAGTTAGTTCGCGAAAGGACTTCATTAAAACGGAGGAATGATTCATTTCCTTCTTGTTTCAAGAACTTGCAATGGCCAAACAACTATCAATGGCCAGTATACAATCCATTTAACACCTAGCGCCAATACTGTCTCAACTTTTTCGTGGAACGGGCGGACAGGTCAATGACCGGCGGTTATACTGTAGTAGGTTCACGTCTAAGGCTTGCCATCTTTTTACCTGGTGTGAAACTGGTTTCTCTAAAAGTAAAGTTATATTTCTTATCAAATTGATATTGAAATCTTGGAAAACTGACGTTGTCATACGTGGAAGTGCGACTAGGGGGACGCGGAGCTGTGTTACCGTCATTTAGACACCAAAACAGAACGGGGC